>OY787670.1:29662249-30862249 GCA_963678985.1 Spisula subtruncata | reverse complement strand
ACCACTTTCAACAACTTTTCAACCACATAATTAATATACATGCACGTATTTTATTCAAGAAGTTTACCATAACCCGAAGCAACAGTATTGGAAATTGGCAATGGTATGCATGAAATGAATGCGTCCCAGTTTCCAACCAACCCGTCAAAACGTCCATGCATTTATGTGCCATATGAATGAACTGCTTGTGTAATTATGTATAAAATATAGAAGTGCGCTGCTCAAATAATGGGTGATATATAACAAGTAATTATTTGACGACGAAACTATGACGTACCGTTAAAGCATTTTAGAACTACCATTTTGACAAAGCGATTTTATAAACGCCTGAACATGAGTGTATGTTGCATTTGTATAAATTAAATGGGTCACACTCATAACGCACGTGTATGGAGTCATACAAACAATGCATGTTTTCATAGTATCTGTCTATTCTTTTTGAACAACAATCAGTAATAGGTACACGGCAATAGAGCAAATTATTTAAATTGTAGCGTCTTTGGAACACAACAACATCTGTTTTAGGTTGGCCTCGGCAATTGTCTCACTTTCTTCATAGAATTATTTTCACTTACTGTGGGAAGTACTCTATTGTCAGGATTTAATAAGTTATGATAGGTCGTCACGTCGAATGTGTGTCTTCTATTTGCATTAAACATAAGATCCACTTCAAGTTATTAAGACTCACTTCATTTTCTACTCCTCATCTTAAATCAATTAATCTTTTATCGTATCACGTGCTGTTGTAAATATCGTATAACTACTCGTCTATATGTGTACACTAGATCCGTACATTCGTTTGTTTTATTCACGACCTACTATGATCTTACTACCATAAATCGTTTGAAACAAATGTTACAGACGTCATTCATTTCGTTTGTGACCTCGGAGTACGTGAGAAGTGGCATTAATACCATTCTAGGCTATGGTATGTCTAAAGGACATGAATATCACAGTTTGGTAATTTTTACATGTAACTATAAGCGAAGTATCCTGGACTTTTTTTCTTACACCATGAATATCGACTATCTAACATAACCAATGATTGCATGAGTCCATTCTTTCAACCGTAAACCTTAAACTATACTATAAACTTGGTTTCAATATTGTTCACTGGGCAGTACTCATTTGCTATCCTGCATGCAACTAATACTTTCTCAACAGGACTGTAGCCACGGAAGAACATAGTCTGTCCGGGAATCGAACATTGAAACAACCGGACGACAGTCAGACATTGTACCGATCGTGCTAGATAGACATTCAGAAGGGAAAGTAATTATAGAAACGATGATAAGTATGTTGATACGTTCGAATTGTCCGTTCCTCGGGCCTTATTCACCAAAGTTGTAAGTCTCAAACTCAGACTTCGACTTAAAATTGACAAGATTGAAAATCACTGTCATTTCTTTGCTATTAGATTTAACCATGTGAAATTTTATCTGATTATGTTCTGTTACCCACTTAACATGTTTCCTCATTTATATCAAAATTGGTACATTTGTAACATCATGAGAGTGAATAGAACATTTGGCAATTTAAAGTCTAAGTCTGAATTTTAGACTTACAACGTTAGTGAATAAGGCCCCTGGTTGAAACATTAATTACAATAAGCAGTTCATGTCATCGTGTGTAACAATATTGTTTGTTCAAAAAAAAGTAAATAACACATTGCTATATTTGATTTAAACCATTGACTTTGTATATTGCCTCTATATGTGTCATATGTTTAGAATGTCATATTTAGCAGTTTGTATTTAGTGTGGATATCGTTAAATGGAGACACAAGCACAAATTTACAACCATCGTTGGCGTATTTTAATCATCCATTGACGTCAAAGAGTTCCATAAATTCATAAGATATAATGTATGCCTATGTTTTTACTATAATATTGACACACTCGAGTTAAAAAATATAGTTGTTTCTATATATAAACATAAAACGTCATATCGAACATTCGCTCTAATTAAGTCTATAAATATGAAGATTTATTCGTAATAAAAAAACTGCTTCGTATCTTTTTCGATTGACCTACTTATTTATGTAATGGACAACCTGAAAGACTTATGATTGGAAATTTTACTATTACACAATACCCATATAGATATACTAGGTGGATAATGATGCACGATAGTAAAAAATACTCATATTAAATTGATGTTACTAATGTTGGTAATTTATTTAAACGTTGAATTTCCATCCAGCAGTTATCTACAGTTTATTTCAAAACATGTTAAAGACCACCGGCCCATACACAACATATATACAACATAATGTTTTATCATACAAATACATTATTTTCCAATTATACATAATACATATATACACGAAGACAAATAGATTTAACAATTACAGCATGTTACTAGTATGTGATAAATATATAATGATATTGTAAAATTTTAACCAATTCCTTCAATGAATGAACGTCTTAATTTAAAAGCATAATATATAAACATGGCTAAATTTCTAATAGTAGTTTTTTTGTACATGACATTAGTAAATACAATTACTGTAGATAAGCATTTTTAAAATAGTATTTGGATAAATATTTAGATCGTATTTCCGAGTATAGAGGGCACAATAAAAGGAAATGGAACTCATCTTCAACACAAATCTCACAGAATGGACATATTCTATGTCAGTGTGTAGAATCACGTGATCAAATGAATGCGGTTTTACGCTCAAAACTTTTGCGATTTGGTCTGCTAACGGTGAGTTTTTTCTTGATTATATCGATCAAGCATTTAATATGGTTATATTATATAGTCTAAAGTACTTTCCGTATATGTAAGAATACCTGGCAAGTACCGAATTCGCTCTATCTTTAGCTGTTTTTAACTGATGCTCGACCAAATTATTACACTCGTAATGCACGATCGTTAAAATCAAGAAAAAAACTCACCGTTAGCAGATCAAATCGCAATAGTTTTGAGCGTAAAACCGCATTCATTTCAATCGATTTGATCACGTGATTCTAAACATTGTATGTTCTTTAGGGATATAAAAATACATGCATTGTTCTATCATAAGGCCATGACTAGAAAATCTGAAAGAAGCTAAACTTGTTCTAAATTTGGAAATGTCTGTATCAATTATATAATGTTCAACACCAAATAGTGGTTTAAAATTTGTATAATAAGACAGTTTACTGCTGTCTAAACATTTAGCAGTCAATATTTGCTTATACTGGTCAGTCAGTGTCTGCATATAATGGTGAAGGAAATCTTGAGTATTTTCAACGTGTTGACTGTACCAAACATAACCGAAGCCATTTGAACAATGATTATGTCGCACACTAGATACCCAATTTTTATATCCCTTTTCATCATAATGTAGAAACATATCGTAACATAATCGCACATATCTTGTACGAGGCATTGATAAAATACGTAGCCAGTACTTAATGCATCTTTTTGAAGCATTAATATACATTGGTAATCGTCCTATATCACCTAAAACTACATCATTGCAGGCATTAGTATTTACATTCAATAGCTTTTTACAAGCAAATATTTGTACATTTTCCATGCAATCAAACATGTTAAGACCAACAAATATCTACACATATACTATCGTAACTAGTACTATTATAACGACTTTCGTGAGCCGCAGCTTTAGATTGAACCAGTTATCTCATATGCTGGATGCGAAGCCAATATTCAATAGGTCACTGTATATTGCTGACTCAACTAAAAATACATTCAGTTTACATAAAGTTTTTCATTTGAAATTGATGATTATTTTTTAATATCTTATGTTAAATATTATGCAAACTTTATTGTCTGTTTATGGCTCACTGTATATTATATTACAGTACTGGGGTATAATTTATCGCTGTGTACATGCGTATCTTGTTGCAGTTACTTTACAATACTAGATATATATCTTTAATTGCAGAAAATGGAATACATTATCATCTAGTTAAAAGAAACGCATGTTTAAGTTTCAACTTAATGTCAGCCCTAGGTGTAGTATTGCACCCAATATCAATACTTACGTTAGAAAACTGCTAAATGATAGATGCATTGAACGGTTATATTGCATATTTTATTTGACACACGATCAGTAAATGGGTTTGATATTTTAGATAATAGTGTATTATTTCGAAAACAGATGCATATCTCATCGTGACATAGTATCCTAATTTAATGTCATGTTTTACAACCTTTAAGTCAAAGAAACCGCACAACGACACCCCTAGAATACAATCGGTGTCTAATACAGGTCATTTTATGCAATGTATTATACGTAGTACACATGTACTTGCTTTCACCCAATGGAGTTGAATATGCTAGAATCGAATATACGTGCTTTATATAATTGACGATTTTTTCAATGGAATAACAATGATTAATCAAATTACGTCGTATATCTATGTGCTCTCGCAGATGGAAAGTCTCTTCCGATAAATGTTATACCCTTAATTTACATGTTTTAATTGTTATAACAGTAATCGGACCAGACAAGCCTTTTATTCATTTCTATCACAGGCATAGTTGCAATTTCATATGGACTCATTAGGGCCCTGCAAATTTTTTTGCAGGTGCCCTATAGTAATCACCCTGTCCGTCTGTCTGTCCGTCTGTCCGTCTGTCCGTCCACATTTTTCATGTTTTTTCTTAATAACTTGCAAACCGTTAAAGGTATCGACTTCAAACTTTTAAACATAAGGTCACAGCAACAATACACTATTGTATGCCAAGTTATGTTACTCCAGCTACAATATTGTAAGAATTATGGCCCTTTGTAAAATTACAATTTTCCTCATTTTTCATCTTTTTTTCTACATTACTTCAAAACCGTTACAGATATTCAAATGAAACTTGCTATACATATTGACAGTGACAATACGCACATGTGTAGCAAAGGGCAACAACTCTAGCTTTAATAAATTTTGGCTTGTGCCCCTTTTTTGACTTCAAAACTTTTACATTGGCCATAGTTCAAAAACTTTTCAAGATATTCAAATGAAACTTGCAATACTTATTGACAATGATAACAACAGGGCCCTGATCACGACAGTGATGGTTCTAGTTTTGTTGCAGAGTTATGCGTTGTTGGTCGTGTTGCTATACTGGTCGGCGACCAGTTTCCGACATTTTTTGCATGTTTTTCGACATTATCTCGAAAACTAAACGGGTTAAAACAAAACCACTTACATTTTTGTAATCCGGAGCTCAAGATCGATATTATACTCACAATTTGACATTAGTGACGTCATACAGTGCGTAGAATTCGGGGCGAAGAAGTGGTCACTATTTCAGGCCGTAAATTAGATGTAGAGTATCAGTATCCGACATTTCACATTTAATAAGGTTTAATTTCCCCTTTTCCCCGTTTTGACCCTCTCAACTAAAAGGAAATTAACTCCCGTTGAATGAACATAGCTTTTTAGAGTTGTCTCTCTTTGTTTGTTTACACACCGGTAATGGAATTGAGGCCTAATGGTCAGTGCTTTTTCCAATTAGTAAATATCGCTGACGTCATTCATAATGACGTCAATGATGACGTTTTCGTCAATATTTATCTAACATCGAGTTTTGTATGGATCGCCGATACTGCTCATACCTGTTGTTGAGCTAAACCTTGCTTTGTCAAAGACTCTGGCAAACCCGTGGATATTTATAGATGAACTCGTTAGTTTCATTGCACATGCACATTTTTCGTAAACAGATGATCCCCCAAGGGAAAGAGGTGACGACTATCATTTCATTGCATGTATTTCTTGATATTTTCTTTTTATTTCCGTGAATTGCAAATTTTCTGACGCACAAATGTTGCTTTGGTCAAGTTCTTTAATTATACTCAATATCTTAATTTTAGAGCTACGCTAAATACGAAAAAATATCAAATGTCGGATACTGGTAGCCATCGGGAACTGATCGCCGACCAGTAGACAACTTCCGCTGTTTAAAGTATAAAACCTCCACCCCTGGAATATCGTTTTTGCTCATTTCATTTAATCAAACGCGTAAATAGAACTCAGTGCAAACTATGTATTTCATAAAAACTCAAATGAAACGATAGGTGCAATTGCTGTTGCAATAATACGGTTATAATTCAAAAAATAAGAAAGAACGTTACGAATATAAAAGTTCGCGCAACGTCAGGTTTACGTTGACCTCAAATAAACGTCATACAATTCATGACGTCATTTGATAAACAAGACGTAAATTCCATTAAAAAACAATGCTTATTATACGCGGGAGGTAATTCAACAGCCAAAAGGTAGTACGGTTATAGACTGTGATATACCGGAAATTTAACCACGGTACAGTCCTTTACGTTTACACGGAGATAAAGTAGACAGTTTCAGAATTACGTATTTATATGAAGCATTTTAATTATAGGGCATGATGAATTCATAATTGTTAACGTATGTAATATATGACATAACATGATCATATTTTTTGTCTGTACCTGCTTCCATCTGGTTTCTATAAGACTGTGTATGTGCGAATAACGTCTGCATGTTTGGTGCTCATAAAATCTTACATTTAAACTTTACTATCCATTTTATGACAATTCTTATATTAATATAAATTGAACAAGCATGTTTTATGCTGATTAGATTAAGCATTACTTTTTGTTTCAAAATTATTATTGTATAGATATAAATTGATTATAAATTATCTATTTCCACGTTCTTCATTCCATGCCTGTTACATGGTAGTTTTTGTAATGAAGGGAACTTTCAGTACTTCTCCACCTATAGTCTAGTCTGTGCATATGTTAGTTACATGTAGTCATTGGAATCCTAAGACGTTAATATTATTAATTTTCACTTGTAATTCATTAATTAAATATTCATGAATAGCATTGCATTTTCACCTTTTCTGAGTCTCAATAAGCATCCATATGTACAATACACATTTTCATTAGACCATTATGGTCCAGTGCAAATTAGAAACACAGCCAAATATTGAGACTTTCTTTAACAAAACATAATAAGGAAGATCATAGTAGCATGAACAAAAAATGTACATCTATGCAACAACACACAAAATAAATGATCTACTCCGTATAAATCACATTCTAAAACAAACACTAACTTATCAGAGAACCTCGTATCTTGGTACTCACGTCGCCAATAAATTTCCATTTAAAACGTTTATATTACGATGTAAAGTTAAATTCATTTAGGATATATTGATTGGTAAATGGAGTATCAAAAAGTGAGATTTAAAGAACGTTAAGATTTTATCACATGGTTGGATTTTAAACAGTACCATACGCTAGATTACAACCCCCTCGAATGCACAATCTGGTCTAATCTATGGCGTGGATTTATTTTCACGAGAAATTAATATATTTGTTGACTGATGTATTTCCACTTGTGTCATTCTTTGAGTAAACCATTTCTCCCGGCATTCCAGATGTAAGGAAATATGTAAACTAAGCATAACAAAAATTCACTTTGTAGACCAGATACATGTAGTGTTAATTAAAGTCAATGTTTGAAAAGCAATACTTAGTAGTTCCTTGGAATATACTTCAAAAGAATATCCTGAACATTCAAGGTATGGAACCTTTAACCTGTTTTATTATAAATAACATTTTCACCAACATACGAGTTGTCTCAAATTTGGTCTAGATAGTTATGTAGTATTTGTTACCGAAAGCTAGTCCTTCTCTGTGTGACAAGCCAGGAGCTACTTAACGCAAACCCTCCTTATTGTGTTTTTGTCGTTGCGGATATTCCCAAACATTACAAATAATATGCTAGACAATACAGAATATACATTGGCATAAACTTGTAACTTTTACAATCAGGCATCTTTACCAAGTTCTAGAGTTTATCATTTCACTCAATTAAATAAGATAACACTTCCGCAATGACATTTGTCAACTGAGACATTTAGAAATTTAAATCACAGTTCATAATTTTAAATACATGATAAACTAACTGACACGATAATCAGCGGATGTTTGTTTCCTCAATGGGTTTGTATGTTGGTAAATGTCAAATGTTGCACTAGTTCTGTTGTTACTAAAACGTTGTACTACTCGTATTGTTTATGCACATTGCCTGTCGTTTGGAGCAAATTACAATCTTTCATTCATCTACTACATTTGGTAAATTCCTGGAAGTTTAGCCTTGTAAACGGTTGTCTGTTAAACGGAAATGCGCATACGTTTCTATTTAAATTGAATGAAAAACTATTCCGCATAATTAATTTAAAAATGTTGTGTCCAAGTTGTATTCATTCTGGATTACCCCTCATACAAATTAGTAATGGTGTTTGCATGGATGTGCAATTACACTGGTTGGCCTATATGCTTTTTTAATTTTTTTTTGTGTTCAAATATTTTATCTGATCCACTACATATGCAGGGTCATACAATGTATAAAGACTAGCGGTGATTTGTTTTAGTCTTTTAATCTGTCAAAAAGATGTTTCATTATATAACCCATAAAGTATGTCCCATAATGTCTCATGTAAATTGCCTTCTTATACATGTAGTTTTACGTAAATTTAAACAGTGCAATATGTCCTAGGTGTATTTTGCACCAAATTCATTCTGGTGTACTAAAGTTTTATTTTAATGGGCGAGTAAAAGAATTCCTCGACATTTATGGATAAAGATGAAACGTAACTACCTTAATGTGTTTTACTTATAAATTACTTTCACAATTTAGAAGTACCAGTACGCCCATAAAAAGAATCGTAATTAAGTGCAGTATCATAAAACGTACACTACAAAACAAGTCGGTCGCAATATTTCAACATTGCAGATACAGTTTGTAAATAGTTGTCAAACTAAAACTCTCCCCCACCGAGTTATGTATATACGTAGATATACAGCTATGAAAAACATACATAAAAGGCCATTCATATTTGCTGAAATGTTTAACATTCATGTACATGGTTTTCAAAGTAGGACCACCCATTCAATGACAACGGGTGCAGTGAAACTACTTACTACGTTCAACATATCCCGGCCACATACTTTAATATACTGTACACGTACGTACTATATTCAAGAAGCTAACCATGATGCGAAGCAACATCATTGACAATTGACAAGAGTATGCATAAAATTAATGTGTCCCAGTTTCCAAGTAACCCGTCTAACGTTCATGCAGTATGCATGTGTACCCTAGGTGTCCTGCTTGTGTACTGATGTTGTACAACGTGTATAAGTGAGATGCTCAAATAATACGAGAATTATTTGACGACAAAACTATGACGTGCCGTTTAACGGTAAGAATCGTTTTAACTAACATTTTGACAAAGCGATTTGATAAGCGCTTGAACACAAGGGTGTATGTTGCATTTGTATACATGTTTATGATGGCTCTCACTCATAACTTGTATGTAGGCAAACAAACAATACATGTTTGTCATAGTATCATTCTATTTTTGTTATACAATAATTGATTGTAGGTACCCGCCATAAAGCAAAGTATACAATGTAGCGTCTTGGGAACACAACAACAACTGTATGTTTTAGGTTGACCTCGGCAAAAAGTCTCACTTCCTTTTGTAGAATAATTTTCACTTACGCTGTGAAACACTCTATTGTCATGATCTAATAAGTTATGATAGGTCATCACGTCGAATTCGTGTCATCTATTTGCATTAAACATAAGATCCACTTCAACTTATTAAGATTCATTTCTTTTTTCTTCTCATGATCTTAAATCAATTTATCTTTTATCGTGTCACGTGCTAACAAACGTCGTCATAAATATTGTATAACTAATCGTCTATATGTGTACACTAAATCCGTACATTCGGTTGTTTTATTCACGACCTACTATGATCGAACTACCATAAATCGTTTGAAATAAATGTTACAGACGTCATTCAAATGTTTTGTTACCTCGGAGTACGTGAGAAGTTGCATTTATACCATTCTAGGCTATGGTATGTCTACAGGACATGCATATCGCAGTTTGGTATGTTTTACATGTAACCATAAGCGAAGTGTCCTGGACTTTATCTTACACCATGAATATCGACTATCTATCATAATCAATGATTGCCTTCGACCATTCTTCAAACCTTAAACCTTAAACCTTAAACTATACTGTAAACTTGGATTCAATATTGTTCACTGGACAGTACTCATTTCTCAACAGGACATAGCCACGGAAGAACATAGTCTGTCCGGGAATCGAACATTGAAACAACCGGACGACAGTCAGACATTGTACGCCTCGTGCTACATAGTAGGACATTCAAATTCGAAAGTAATTGTAGAATCGACGATAAGTATGTTGATACGTTCGAATTGTCCGTTCCTGGTTGAAACATTAAGTACAAGAAGCAGTTCATGTCATCGTGTGTAACAATATTGCTCGATCAAGAAAAAGTAAAGAACACATTGCTATACTATAGTATTTGATTTGAACCATTGACTTTGTATATTGCCTCTATATGTGTCATATGTTCATCTCCGATGTACTAGAATGTCATATAAAGCAGTTTGTATTTAGTGTGGATATTGTTAAATTGAGACAAAAGTACAAATTTACAACCATCTTTGGCGTAATTTAATCACCCATTGACGTCATAGAGTTCCATAAATTCATAAGATATGATGTATGCCTTTTTATTAAATATAATATTCACACACTCGAGTTAAAAATATAGTTATTTCTATATATAAACATAAAACGTCATATCGAACATTCGCTCTAATTAAGTCTATAAGTATGAAGATTTATTCGTAATAAAAAACTGCTTCGTATCTTTTTCGATGGACCTACCTATTTATGCAATGGACAACCTGAAAGACTTATGATTGGAAATTTTACTATTACACAATACCCATATATATATACTAGGTGTATAATGATGCACGATAGTTAAAATACTCATATTAAATTGATGTTACTAATGTTGGTAAGTTATTTAAACGTTGAATTTCCATCCAGCAGTTATCTACAGTTTATTTCAAAACATGTTAAAGGTCACCGGCCCATACACAACATATATACAACATAATGTTTTATCATACAAATACAATATTTCCCAATTATACATAATACATATATAACGAAGACAAACAGTATTTACAATTATAGCATGTTACTAGTATATGATAAAAATATAATGATATTGTAAAATTTTAACAATTTCCTTCGATGAATGAACGTTTTAATTTTAAAAGCATAATATATAAACGTGGCTAAATTTCTGATAGTAGTTTTGTTTGTACATGGCATTAGTAAATACAATTTCTGTAGATTGGCATTTTTAAAATAGTATTTGGATAAATATTTAGATCGTATTTCCAAGTATAGAGGGCACAATAAAAGGAAATGGAACTCATCTTCAACACTTATCTCACAGAATGGACATATTCTATGTTCTTTAGGGATATAAAAATACCTGCCTTGTTCATCATAAGGCCATGACTAGAAAATCTGAAAGAAGTTAAACTTGTTCTAAATTTGGAAATGTCTATATCAATTATATAATGTTCAACACCAAATAGTGGTTTAAAATTTGTATAATAAGACAGTTTACTGCTGTCTAAACATTTAGCAGTCAATATTTGCTTTTACTGGTCAGTCAGTGTCTGCATATAATGGTGAAGGAAATGTTGAGTATTTTCAACGTGTTGACTGTACCAAACATAACCGAAGCCATTTGAACAGAGATTATGTCGCACACTAGATACCCAATTTTTATATCCCTTTTCATCATAATGTAGTAATATATCATAACATAATCGCACATATCTTGTACGAGGCATTGATAAAATACGTAGCCAGTACTTAATGCATCTTTTTGAAGCATTAATATACATTGGTAATCGTCCCATATCACCTAAAACTGCATCATAGCAGGTATTAGTATTTACATTCAATAGCCTTTTACAAGCGAATATTCGTACATTTTCCATGCAATCAAACCTGTTAAGACCAACAAATATCTACACATATACTACCGTAACTAGTACTATTATGACGACTTTCATGAGCCGCAGCTTTAGATTGAACCAGTTATCTCCCGTGCTGAATGCGAAGCCAATACTCAATAGGTCACTGTAAATTGCTGACTCACATAAAAGTACATTCAGTTTACATAAAGGTTTTCATTTGAAATTGATGATTATGTTTTAATATATTATGTAAAATATTATGCAAACTTCATTGTCTGTTTATGGCTCACTATATATTATATTACAGTACTGTGGTATAATTTATCGCTGTGTACATGCGTATCTAGTTGCTATACTATACTAAATATATATCTTTAATTGCAGAAAATGGAATACATTATCATCTAGTTAAAAGATACGCATGTTTTAGTTTCAACTTAATGTCAGCCCTAGGTGTAGTATTGCAAGCAATATCAATACTTACGTTAGAAAACTGCTAAATGATAGATGCATAGAACGGTTATAATGCATATTTTATTTGACACACGATCTGTAAATTGGTTTGTTATTTTATATAATAGTGTACATGTATTATTTCGAAAACTGTTGCATATCTCATCGTGACATAGTATCCTATTTTAATGTCATTTTAAGTAAAGGAACCATCCAAAGACACTTCAGAATCACAAGTGATATATAATACAGAACATTTTATGTAATATTTTATGCATAGTACACGTGTACTCGTTCAAATCGAATTAAGTTGAATATGGTTAGAAGCAATCATACTTATTTTTGTAAATGGAATAACAATAATTTATAAAATTCCGTCCTATATTTTTGTGAACTTGCAGATGGCTAGAATACCACGACAAATCTCATCCGCTTAATTCTGTATCTTTAATTTACATGTAGTAATTGTTATATTAGTAATCGGATCAGACAAGCATACACTCATACCTTTTACAACCATAGTTGTACCTGTGAGAACTGCTTATCTGATTTATTGCATCTAAATAAAAAGCTAAACATGGTATAACATATGCCCTGTTTCCTTACATCTCGAATTAATGTGCCGAAATAAGATCAACTTTTTACACTAACAATACTTGATATAATTTTCGAACAGTGTAATGTAATCTATATCAGCATTACTCAGCAACACTAAGGGCGTTTCATTCACGTGTATGTCTCTTCGGTTAACATCTAATAGGTGCATCAAACTCCTTCACCTATAGCTAACCATGTCAACTTAAATAAATAAGGTATATGCATTCATGCTGAAAAAATGGTTGCAATCTATGTATGACACCTATCAGCTAGTTAAGAGTAAATTTGCTTACTAAAACATAGAGTTATGAATTCATGCGATACCAAATGCAATGTTTTTAGCGTTGTTCGATGTTATTAATAGCTGGCGGAATAAGTTTTGTTTAAAGAAAAAGATAATAGGAAATCATCTGTCGGATTTCCGCACTCAACCCAAACAGTGCCTCTTCACGTCAAACACATGCTGTATATCTCGCTGTAAAACTTAACATTTTCGACCAAGTCTCGAACTCGAATCGTTCGTCTCTATCTATTGCGTTAATTATCGGATTGGTATCATATGGTTTATGGTAATGTCAGCTTATTTGGCTTTAAAACTGTTATAAACAACTTTTGCATAGATCTGTGAAGTTGGGACATAATTAAGTCATATACGATGGTTCATCATGTAAAAGGTATGAGGAAATCAGACAGGGACCAGTATTCAAGGACGGTATCTTATCCAGTACCTACCAACCCTTCCACAATTGACCAGCAATATGGTCACGTATTTGGAGCAACATCAACATTGATGATACATTTCATGGATGAGCAGGACCTGCCGCCATCACATAGAATCGAAGCCATATCGCATATACAAACAAATTAGTCACGGTCGCAGCTTAACCATTCGTTTAAAATGAACACAAAATGTACGTGTAGCACAACACATATCTTCGTCATATAACTTCTTCTTTGGATAAATCAAATCCTAAAACAAACACTAACTTATCACAGAACCTCGTATCTGGGTCCGTACTCATGTCACCAATAAATTTCCATTTAAAACGTTTATATTACAATGTAAAGTTCAATTCATTTAGAGCCGCACAATTGTATCAAAATGGTCTGGGATATATTGAATGGTGAATCGGGTATCAAACAGTGAGATTAAAAGAACGTAAAGGTTTTATCACATGGTTGGTTTTAAACGATATCGCGCGCCCTCGAATGCACAATCTGATCCAATATATGGTGTGGATTTATTTTTAAGAGAAATTAATATATTTGTTGACTGATGAATTACCGCTTGTGTCATTCTTTGAGTAAAGAATTTCTCACGGCATTCCAGATGTTAGGAAATATGTAAACATAGTATTTCAAATCTTAACGTTGTAAACCAAGCACATGTAGTGTAAAGTCAATGTTTGATAAGCAATACTAAGTAGTTTCTTGGAATATACTTCAGAAGAATAACCTGAATATTCAAGGTATGAACTATTATTTTGTTTTATTTAAAAGAACATGTTCAATAACATAGTACAGTTGTCACAAATTGTCACTAGATAGTTATGCATTATTTGTTACCGAAAGCTAGTTCGTTTCGATGTGACAAGTCATTACATTATTCATATGGTGCCAGGAGCTACTTAACGCAAACCCTCATTATTGTATTTTGGTTGATGCGATTTTTCCCATACATTACAAATAATATGCTAGACAATACAGAATATACATAGACATAAACTTGTAACTTTTACAATCAGGCATCTTTACCAAGTTCTAGAGTTTCTCATTTTACTCAATTAAATAAGATGACACTTCCGCAATGACATTTGTCAAACCGAGACATTAAGAAATTTAATTCACAGTTCATAATTTTAAATACATGATAAACTAACTGACACGATAATCTGCAGATGATTGTTTCCTGAATTGATGTGTATGTTCGTAAATGTCAAATGTTGCACTTGTTCTTGTGTCACTATAAGAAATCCGAGAACTGTACTTTTTTAATTATGCACGTATGTTGCAGGTCTAGGCAAGTTATAGTTTTGGTAAAATATACATCCGCCAACCACAGTCGGACAATACCTGGGATTTAGCTTAACACTGATTTTTATGAGGACAGTTCATTAAAAATAGTTTGATAAATGAAATAACCTTGAATGGAAACAAAACGATAAACGATTCCGTAATAGTTTGGCTATGTGTTGTCCAAGTTGCATTCATTCTGGACAATCCCTCATACAAATTAGTATTGTTGTTTGTATGCTTGGGCATTTACACGGCTTGACCTATATGTTATATAAAAAAGCAAGGACATGAAATGTTTAAAGACTAAACGTTTTTAAAATCTGTCAAAATAGATGTTTCCTTATATAACGGAGCATGTCACATAATGTCGCATGCAAAATGTCTTTTGAAAAGTCATGGTTAGTTTTACGTAATCTTTCACAGAGCAATATGTCCTAGGTGTATATGGCACCAAGTTCATTCTGGTGTACATCAGTTTTATTTTAATGGGCGAGTAAAAGACCCTCGACATTTATAGATAAAGATGAAACCCAACTACCTTAATGTGTTTTAATTATAAATTACTTTCACAGGTTACAAGTACCAGTACGCCCATAAAATGAATCGAAATTAAGTGCAGTGTCATAAAAACGTACACTGCAATGCAATTCGGTCGCAATATTTCAACCTTGCAGGTACAGTTTGTAAATAGTTGTCAAACTAAAACTCTCCCCCACCGAGAAATGTATATAGATATACAGCTATTGAATAATGTGCGCATTAAGTGCATACTCGTAGTAATAGAATCATTTGTTTAAAAAGACGAAATAACATGCCACTCCTATTTGTTGAAAAGATTAACATGCATATAATGAACTTTCAAAGAAGGATCACACATTCAGTGAAAACGGGAGAAGCGAAACTTCTAACCACAACATATTTTAATATACATGTATTTTATTCAAGTCGTTTACCATAAAGCGAAGGAACAGTATTGACCATTGACAAGGGCATGTATAAAAAAAGAAATGTGTCTCAGTCTCTAACCAACCAATCAAAACGTTCATACAACACTCATCTGCCCATTGGGTGCACTGTTTGTGTACTTGTGGGATGCTTAAATAATACGAGAATTATCACTAGTTATAAGTTGACGACGAAGCTATGACGTGTATGAAGTGTGTATGTTGCATTTGTATACATACAATGATTCTCATTCATAACCTACGTGTATAGAGTCATACAGACAATACATGTTTGTCATTGTATCTTTGTATGCTTGTTGAACATCATTCGTTTGTAGGTACAAGTCTATAAAGCAAAGTAAAAGATGTAGCACCTTTGGAACACAACAACAACTTTATATTTTGTTTGGCCTCGACAAAAAGTCTCTGTTATAGAATAACTGACTCTAAGAAATAATCTTTTGTCGGGATCTAATAAGTAATGATAGGTCGTCACGTCGCATTTGTGTCATCTATTTGCATTGAGCATAAATCCACTTCAAATTATTCAGATTCATTTCGTTTTCTTCCCCTGAACCTAAGTCAATTTATCTTTTATCGTGTCACGTGCAAACATGCGTCGTTGTAAATATCGTATAACTACTCGTCTATATGTGTACACTAAATCTGTTCATTCGTTTGTTTTATTCACGACCTACTATGATCCTACTACCATAAATCGTTTGAAACAAATGTTACATACGTCATTCATTTCGTTTGTAACATCGGAGTACGTGAGAAGTTGCATTAAATTTTATACTATTCCAGTCTATAGTAGTATCTAAAGGGCATGCATATCGCCGATTGTACATTTAATTATAAGTTCGTTTAGAATGTCTTGTCTGGTATGTCAGTTCAGTAGATATTTCATCAGAAAACAGTTACAGTGACCACGAGAAACAGTTTAAGTTTGTGCGTTGAAAGAATATATTTCGTTAGTTCCTGATAGGTATAACAGTTCTGAAGATTTGTACTTCCGAATTTTAGTTCTATTGTCATAACTTAGCACCGCGTACACTTGAAGGTAAGTTTAAAACAAATTAGGTAAAAACTACACGGGTTATTTATGTATACTACTGATAGTAAGATCTTTACTTAATGAAGGTTGCATAAGAACTATCTTACATAAAAAACATGTACTCATACTCTAATGATGTTATATGTTTGTAGCAGTTGACATTTTATATTTACCCTATATTTGTAATATGGCCGTCTCCTGGCTATGTCCTATTAAAAGTAGTTTTAAACTTAAGTTACTTGTAGGTGTACCCTATGCATTCAGATGTCATTAAATTGAGACTCACGCGCATATTTACAACTATCGTTTGGGGTATTTACAACATCCATTGACGTCATAGAGTTCAATAAATTCATACGATATGATGTATGCCTATGTCTTTACTACAATATTTACACACTCGAGTTAAACAAATAAAGTTGCTTCTATATATAAACATAAAACATCTTATGGCACTTTTGGTCTAATTAAGTTTATAAATATGAAGATTTATTCGTACATTGTAATAAAAATTGCGTTTTGATTGACCTACATATGTATGCAATTGACATCTTACTAAGGATTTGCTTAATTACTATTGAACCATTACTGATATAGAAATAGGTGAATAACTTACAGGCAATGATGTATAATACCTGTATTCTTTAATTTTACCTATGTTTGTAAGTTATTCAAACCATACCATAGACTATAATGTCAGCAATCACCTACTCGTAGACCAGGATCATTTTGACGACTTTCATGATCCACAGCTTTAGATTAAACAAGTTTCTCCCGTACTGGATGCCAATACCTATTTGGTCACTGTAATCTGCTGAATCACATATATATCTACAAGTTCATAAAACATCTAATCTTGAAATTGAAGATTAGTCTTTAATGTCATATGTCAAATATTATTCAACCTCCATTGTCTGTTTATGGCTATGATAGCATGTGTATAATATTTCATCACTTTGACACATATCCAGTTGCTGTTACAAATCTTTTTAATGAAATTAATACTTAGTCTTGATCTTTTAGCTTAATGTGCAGAATATGGAATACAATATCATATACTAGATGGTAATGTGAACTTAATGTCAGCCATAGGTCACACAGCATCAATACTTACGTAAGAAAACTGCATTATGTCTTGGTTTTAATGTATGTTTGTGTGACACACGATCCGTTAATGGATTTGATATTTCATATGATATTATACATGTATTATTCATAAAACAGGTCAGCATCTCATCGTGACATAGTTTCCTATTTTATTGTCATTTTGACAACATTAAAGTCAAAGTAACCAATCCAAAGACACCTCAGAATACAAGTGGTATATCTTATAAGTACATTTTATGTAATGTAGTAAACATGTGGTAAGTTTTAATGTGAACTTAATGTCCCTAGGTCACACAACATCAATACTTACGTAAAAAAAACTGCATTATGTCATAGGTTTTAATGTATATTTTATTTGATACACGATCTTCCAATGGGTTTGATGTTTCATTTAATATTATACATGTATTCTTCAGAAAACAGATGCATATCTCATCATTTTGACAACATTAAAGTCAAAGTAACCAACCGAAAGACTCCACAGAATGCAGGTGGTATACCTTTTAGAGTACATTTTATGTAATGTAGTATGCATTGAACACGTGTACTCATACTCATCGAATTGAGTTAAATATAGTTTGAAGAGATTATACTTAATATAAATGAATATTTTTGTCAATGAAATAGCACTTATTTATCATTTTCCGTCATATATTTGTGTGATCTTGCAGATGGCTTTAAATACCGTGAAAAGTCTATTACGCTTCATTCTATATCTTAAATTTACATGTTATAATTGTTATATTAGTAATCGGGTCAGACAAGCATTTCATAATTTTAATTCATACCTTTTACAACCATAGTTATAACTTAGAGAATTTCGCATCCGATTTATATCACTTCATTGAAAAGCTAACGTTGGATGGTATCTGATATGTAATACGCCTTGTTTCCTTATACCCTGATGTTATGTGCCGAATAATAGCAAATGTTTACACTAACAATACTGGACATAATTTTCGAACTGTGTAATAAGTGTAATCTTATACAGCATTATTCAGTTATATAAGGAATGTTTCATTCATGTGTATGGCTCTCTGATTAAAATCTATCAGGTGCATCACATTCCTGGACCTAACAATGTCACCTTAGACAGATAACGTAAATGCATTCATGCTGAAAACGATGGGCGCATTCAATGTTTGTCATCCACTAGTATCAACTAGTGAGATGGCTTACAAAACTAAAGTGTTGAATTGATGCAATCCCAAATGCCATGCTTTCCAGCGTTGGTAGGTGTCCAATAGGAAGTCGGAAGACTTGGAATGATTCACTGTGTCAAAATGACGACGAGCAGATAATGTTCTTTGTTCTACAATATAAAATTCATTATATTACTATTCATCTGTCTACTTAAGTGTAAGTGCCAATTACATACAAATATTGTACTAAAAATGGATTGGTTTAACTCAAATTAAGGCAATGTAAAAGAAAACGACCCAGCGTCACACGGTTCACGTTTTTGAGTAACTGCTTCCATCTGGTTTTGCTTTTATTTGGTTTTCATCTCTGTCTGCGTATGTGTGGTATACATTTGCATGTTACATGCTCATAAAACCGCAAATTTAATACTCCATTTTATGTCGATTCTGTCATAAATATAAATATAAATGTGTTGTGCTGATTAGATAAAATACGACTTTCGTTCAAGCATGGTATCAATATATTATATGCATTATCTAAATTGGCTTTCTTTATATCATGCCTATTTCCTGGCAGTTATTGTAATGAACGGAAACTTTAATTACTTCTGTATGTAATAATGTTGTACGACCAAGCCTGTTGATATGCTTACGCATTTGTTGATAGTAAGTGACATGAAAGTCGCCTCTAAACGGCTGATTACATGATCAAATATGTAATCGGCAATTTATACATTAAATGTATTGCATTTCCACATGACCCTAGTCTAATTAAGCATCCTTGGATTCCAATTCGAGATGTTTATCGACGGCTTATAATGAGACCTACCCTAAACATGACTCGCAGTTTGTAATATCGATAGAAATAAAGCATGCTATTTGGGCAGAATATAGGTGAGCTTTTTACACAATATATCCCCTGACTATTTAAAGCTGATCATCTCTGAAATTGATATGTGCACAATACTGTAGACACTAGACAGATTGCAAGAGATTAAAATCTGCATATCTCACTGACATAATCACGTGTCATGTATATCAAGCTATGTAGAATGATATCCTTGTATCATATGGTCTAGCCAAAAAGCCAGAATCGCGTTACAATGAAATCTGCTATTTTCTTTTGTTATTCTATATAGGAAGTGATATTGTGTATGGATTTTGAAATTATTCAAAAGCTTATACTCTCGTAGAGCCTAGTGGCATTATGATACCTTGATTAATTGGTGACCTATGTAGCCTATTGTTAACTTAACTATTGTCATGGTGCGTTCCTATGCTACTGGATATACGTTCTCGGCGTGAATCGTCTTCGGTTGCTCCTAAGGTCGTGATCCACATATTTTAATACATTATGTTTATGTGATATGGTTATAAGACAGAAGTACAAGTAGATGTATTTAACAAACCTTACTACAAATATGTTGATATCATGTAAACTTTGTGATGGTGAAAGAGTCAATTTGGTGTTAAATTTTATAGCATTGTAAACAGAATGCTCAACATAAAACTAAATGAAACGATCAACTTAAATGCTGAACTATCAAGTTCCAGCTGTCAAAAGTCGAATGTCCAAGTCCCAGCTTTCATAAGGCTGAAATGCATTATTCCAGCTAAACAAAAAGCTGGATGAGATAGTTTTAGCTATTAACATACTAAATGATATAGTTTCAGTTTTTGGAAAAACCAGCATTATTAAATTTTAAACAACAAAAACAAACTGGAACAAAATATTAGTTGAAAAGTCTATAAGGGAAGGCATTGTTTGTTGTATATATTTGGTTTGGTGTTTCCCGTAAAGACCACTTTATCATTGATGCAATATTTAACAACGGCTCAAAATGTTATGTTTTATTGTTTACACTCACGATGTCTGGTTTACTTACATGCTTGTCAATGTTTGTATTCATTTTTTTGGGTGTGCTTTTTATGTTAAATACATATATCAACAAAACTTCAAACGGATTGTACATATGCCGTCTTGTATCTACATGATTGTATTACTGTTTATCATTAACCTTTCACAAAATGTCTAAAATTGCTGGAAAAGTGCAAAGGCATTTGTTAATTAACTTTCGCTCATATATATGTCAACGAATGTTAAAATACTGATTACTGAAAACGTGGTACATGTTGAATGAGGAACTATAAAATATCGCGAATGCTCAGAACACTTAAGGCGATATGATACGACAAACGTCTTGATCAGCGCATGTATAGCACTACTCTATGTTTTAGTCTGTTATTCATGTGGCGATATAAGTAGGTTGATAGATAAATTGATGAATGGATATACGTCTGCGTGAATTTGTAAGTTCGTCTACATCAGACATATAGTCTTGTCGGTCGCTACGGTTAATCGAGCATTTTGTCAGCATCGAAAGTGTGTTATAATCGGTAGTTTTTGCTTAAGAGAGAAAGAAAATGACATTGTATGGAAAGACCGATTATACATGTAACAGAAGCCTTCCACGGAAATACAGATAACATTCGGTTTCCTGTACACTCAACAAGACTGCAACTATATTTTGAATCGACATGACCCCATAAAGAAAACAAACATCAAGATGTTGCATGATAACTTTAAGAATTACAAAACTCCTCCTGTCCATAGCTTTAGATAATTGAATATCCAATATCATTTCTAGGAACTGAGATAATATCTGTTTATGTAACAATGTCTCAACATTTGTGTCGAGCTATATGATAATCATGTTCCTAGACATTATAATAATCAAACTAGTATTTTATGTTTGTATTCGGATAAGGCATGTTGACCACCGAGTTATACATCAGTCTATGTCAATAGTAAGATAATCAATTTCTAGCCTCGTTAAGCAACATCAAACATTGAATTCCTACCACGGTGCACGGAAACTTAGATCAATCTGGGTTGACGCGGTGGGCATAAGTCTGAACTAATCGAGTAGTCTCACTGGCTGTAAATGATATAAAAATCGAACACGGTATTCTGAGAAGAAGAAGTATTACTCGGTCATCAAGCTTTTACGATTAATAACTGTTTTCTTTTAACTGTTTTGGACTTCTATTAGATGAAACAAGACAATTCATTTTGCTACTATTTGAACGTGCTCACCCAGCTGGGGCATTCAGTCGCAATTTGTGACAATGTGCCTTTCCATCCTGACACAAACTTAAACCCCGTTGAGAGAAATGTATCACATGAAAGATATTTAATTTATCACTGCAAAATTCGTTTCCAAGTCGTGACATTGTCAACAATTTGATTAATATAAAACTGATAAAATGTGATATTTTAAGTCAACGTTATTGCAAATGAATTGATTTAAGTATATGCTGATACCAATGAATTGATTTAGATCAGTTTTGACTTTTTTAAATCCACGTGTATTAAATTAAAATAGCAATTTGTTATCTACATCAACCATGACATTGTCCGTAAGTTTTCAATATTAAATTAATTAAAGGGATAAGATTAAACGTGAAAACCCCTCTCGTTGTGCGCTTATTAACCTAACCACAATGATGTTATTATGTTGGTCAGTCTGTTCTATGACCCTTTCATCCTACCTATAGTCCAGCAGCTTAGACTCTGTCTCCACTTAAAAACATACACACATACTTCAAATTCCAGTTTTGACTTTATACTTATGTTGAAGACAGTGATGGGAGACTAATATGATGTGCCATATAGTACTATGTCCGTTCATTACAAAATAAAGAAACATCTGCAAAAAACATGGAAATGAGCTCGAAGAATTAAAAAACAAAGAACACCCCAAAAGATTGTTACAACAATTCAAGATTGCTCAATGATATCTGGTGTTAACCGATGTAGTGTTTTATCAACAACCTTTTCCGATCCAGTTAGTGAACTGGGATTAAAGCTGAAATGTGATTTAGCTGTCACTTGACCTTTCACTTTGATATCTTTAATTTCATTGCTGTCATTTAGTGTTCACCCAGTTACTCAAATTTAGAATATACATGAATGATAGAATGCACAAGACAAAATAGTAAAAATAAACCACCTAACACGGACTGAACTAAGATACTCTTAATTTAATTATCCACAACGTTAATACGGCTTCACCATGTGTTAAATAAACAATGAACAACAAACGTACAAGACTGTCAGATTGGGCAGGAATAACAAATTATCAGCTCAGTCAATAATGTTTCTAGTGTTTGATTCTACAATCTTCAATCTGACAATGAATCATAACACCTGTAGGTTTCACACCAGATGTTTAAACACTTTGATTCTGACGATCTGGGCAATACAAAAGTAACCACTATATCATGCACATAAAACATTCGTTCGGGGGAAAGAATCCAGATTTCTGATACAGAATGCAACGGCCAGTGATACACTTGTAAATAAAGAAAAGGAATTACAACACAATCGCGGTTCAAATATTACACGTGAACAATGTCGAGTTATATTTGGAACGTCCTACTGAAACTTTTGATGTTGGTTATTGGCGACACGCTTATCAAAGCTTACATGCATGGGAATAAATGCAAACGGCTACTCAATCCGATCGGACATATTAACACCACGAGAATCTATGATTAATATCAGTATCCTGGGTAGGAATCAATTGTTTAGAGTCGCCATGTGTTTGAAAGTTGATAATGATGCTAATGAATTTGTCCATTTCTGTTCAACAATATTTAAGTCATGTTCGGTGACCCATTCACAAAATAAGATTTCCTTGACTTTATATGTATCTTTAACGATACTAACTAAACCTTTCGAAACTTCTCTTCATTTTGAGAGGAATATCGGCATTGGTGGTAAATTGTGAAGGAACTGTACATGTATTTATTGCCACCCCAGTAATCAAACCACGACTGCATGCACTTACCACTTGACCGTAGCCGCTGCTTATCTCATTGCTAAGCATCAGCACAAAATGTAAGTGTTCCACAACATCGTTATATAATGTTTACTCCGGATGAATCACATCCTAAAACAAACACTAACTTTATCACAGAACCTCGTAACTCACGTCAGCAATAAATTTCCATTTAAAAAGTTTATATTACGATGTAAAGTTTAATTCATTTAGAGTTGCACAATTGTATCAAAATTATATTGGATATATTGAATGGTAAATGTATTATCAAACAGTGAGATTAAAGGAACGTAAAGGTTTTATCACATGGTTGGATTTTAAACGATATCATGCGCCAGATTACAAACCCCTTCGAATGCACAATCTGGTCTAATCTATGGTGTGGATTTATTTTCACGAGAAATTAATATATTTGTTGACTGATGTATTACCACTTGTGTCATTCTTTGAGTAAACCTTTTCTCCCGGCATTCAATATGTTAGGAAATATGTAAACATAGTATTTCAAATCTTAAATTTGTGAACCAGATACATGTAGTGTTAAAGTCAATGTTTGAAAAAGCAAAACTAAGCAGTTTCTTGGAATATTTTTCAAAAGAATACCCTGAACATTCAAGGTATGGAATGTTTGACCTGTTTTATTATAAATAACGTTTATATAAACATAGAAATGTCACAAATTTGCACCAGTTAGTTATGTAGTATTTGTTACCGAAAGCTAGTCCTTTTCTATGTGACAAGCCATTACACTAATCATACGGAGCCAGGAGCTACTTAACGCAAACTCTCCTTATTATGTTTTTGTCGTTGCGAATATTCCCAAGCATTACAAATAATATGATAGACAATACAGAATATACATAGACATAAACATAAACTTGTAACTTTTACAATCAGGCATCTTTACCAAGTTCTATAGTTTATCATTTTACTCAATTAAATAAGATAACACTTCCGCAATGACATTTGTCAAACTGAGGCATTAAGAAATTTAAATCACAGTTCATTATGTTAAATACATGTTAAACTAACTGACACGATAATCGGCGGATGTTTGTTTCCTGAATTGATGTGTATGTGCGTAAATGTCAAATGTTACACTTGTTCTAGTGCCACTATAAGAAATCAGAGAACTTTACTATTATTTTCATAATGCAGGTAACTTGTCGGTATCAGGGCTGGGCAGGTTATAGTTTTGGTAAACAATTTACATCCGCCAACCACAGTCGGTCAATTCCTGTGAGTTAGCTTAGCTAATAAATGAAATAACCTTCAATGGAAACAAAACGATAAACGATTCCGTATTAGTTTGGCAATATCAGGTCCAAGTTGTATTAATTCTGGATAATCCCTCATACAAATTAGTAATGTTGTTTGTATGTTTGGGCATTTACACGGCCTGACCTATATGTTATATGAAAACGCCACGGCATAAAATGTATAAAGACTAAACGTTTTTAAAATCTGTCAAAATAGATGTTTCATTTTATAACGGAGTATGTCCCATAATAACGCATGCAAATTGCCTTTTTAACGGTCATGGTTAGTTTATGTAATTTTACACAGTGCAATATGTCCTAGATGTATTTTGCACCAAGTTCATTCGGGTTACATTTGTTTAATTTTAATGGTCGAGTTTAAAAGGTCCTTGACATTTATGGATAAAGATGAAACGCAACTACCTTGATGTGTTTTAATTATAAATTACTTTCACAATTTAGAAGTATCAGTACGCCCATAAAAATGAATCGAAATTAAGTGCAGTATCATAAAAACGTACACTACGATACAACTCGATGGCAATATTTCAACATTGCAGGTACAGTTTGTAAATAGTTGTCAAACTAAAACTCTCCCCCACCGAGTTATGTATATATAGATAGGCCATGAAATAATATGTATTCAGCACATAGTAATAGATGCATTTTTAAACAGAAATTGAAACAGATGATTTACAAACATGTAATGGGATTTTCAAAGAAGGACCACAGCGAAACTACTTACCACTTTCAACAACATTTCGACCACATACTTTACATACATACACGTATTTTTTCAAGACGTTTACTATAATCCGAAGCAACCGTATTGGCAATTGGCAAGGGTGTGCATAAAATGAATGTGTCTAGTTTCCAACCAACCCGTCAAAACGTCCATGCATTCATGTGCCATATGCATGGACTGCTTGTGTAATTATGTATAAAATATAGAAGCGCGCAGCTCAAATAATAGGTAATATATCACAAGTAATTATATGACGGCGAAACTATGACGTACCGTTAAAGCATTTCAGAACTAACATTTTGACAAAGCGATTTTATACACGCCTGAACATACACGCCTGAACATACGTGTGTATGTTGCATTTGTATAAATTAAATGGGTCACACTCATAACTCACGTGTATGGAGTCATACAAACAATGCATGTTTTCATAGTATCTGTCTATTCTTTTTGAACAACAATCAGTAATAGGTACACGTCAATAGAGCAAATTATTGAAATTGTAGCGTCTTTGGAACACAACAACAACTGTTTTAGGTTGGCCTCGGCAAAAAGTCTCACTTCCTTCATAGAATCATTTTCATTTACTCTGGTGATTACTCTATTGTCGTGATCTAATAAGTTATGATAGGTCGTCACGTCGAATTTGTGTCATCAATTTGCATTGAACATAAAATCCACTTCAAATTATTAAGATTCATTTTGTTTTCTTCTTCTGATCTTAAATCAATTTATCTTTTATCGTGTCACGTGCAAACAAGCTTCGTTATAAATATCGTATAACTACTCGTCTATATGTGTTCACTATATCCGTACATTCGTTTGTTTTATTCACGACCTTCTATGATCCTACTACCATAAATCGTTTGAAATAAATGTTACAGACGTCATTTAATTCGTTTGTAACCTCGGAGTACGTGAGAAGTCGCATTTACGATTATACAATTCCAGGCTGAGGTGCTATCTTAAGGCCATGCATATCGCCGATTGTACATTAAATTATACTTGAGTTTAGAATGTCTGGTATTACCATTTAGTAGATATTACATCACAAAACAGTTACAGTGTCCACGAGAAACAGTTGACATACACGTTTTATTTTTGTGCGTTGAAATAATATATTTCGTTAGTTCCTGATAGAAATAATAGTTCTTAAGAAATGTATTTTCGAAACTTCAGTTCTATTGTCATAACAAAGCACCGTGTTCATTTGAATGTTAGTATAAAACAAATTAGGTAAAAACTACTCTGGTTATTTATGTAGATTCTGATAGTAAGATCTTTATTTTATGAAGGTAACATCAGAACTATCTTACGTAAATATATATATAAACGCATACTCTACTATATGTGAATAGCTGTTGACATTTTATATTTACCCTATTTTGTAATATGGCCATCTTTTTGCTATGTCGTATTTAGTAGTTTTAAATTTAGGTTACTTGTAGGTGTACCCTATGTATTCAAGTGCCAATAAATTGAGACTCATGCGCATATTTACAACCATCTTATGGGGGTATTAACACCCTCCATTGACGTCATAGAGTTCAATAAATTCATACGATATGATGTATGCCTATGTTTTTACTACAATATTTACACACTCGTGTTAAACAAATAAAGTTGCTCCTATATATAAACATAAAACATCTAATGGCACTTTTGGTCTAACTAAGTCTATAAATATGAAGATTTATTCGTAATAAATACTGCGTCAAATTTGATTTTGATTGACCTAAATATTTATTCAATTGACATCATTACTAAGGATTTGCATAATTACTATTGAAACAAACTGATATAGAAATAGGTGGATAACTTACAGGCAATGGTGTACGATAGTTGCAATATCTGTATTCTTTAATATTACTAATGTTTGTAAGATATTCAAACCATGCCATAGACTATACTGTCAGCTATCAGCTACTCGTAGCCCAGGATCAATTTGACGAATTTCGTGGTCCACAGCTTTAGATTAAACCAGGTCACTGAATCTGCTGAATCACATATATCTACAAGTTTATAAAACACCTAATCTTGAAATTAAAGATTAGTCTTTAATATCATATGTCAAATATTATTTAAACTCTATTGTCTGTTTATAGCTATGCTAGTATGTGTATAATATTTCATCACATTGACACATATCCAGTTGCTGTTACAAATCTTCTTAATGAAAACAAAAATGAAAAATCTAGATCTATTAGATGCAGAAAATCGAAAGATGGTAAGTTTTAATGTGAACTTAATGTCCCTAGGTCACACAACATCAATACTTACGTAAAAAAAACTGCATTATGTCATAGGTTTTAATGTATATTTTATTTGATACACGATCTTCCAATGGGTTTGATGTTTCATTTAATATTATACATGTATTCTTCAGAAAACAGATGCATATCTCATCATTTTGACAACATTAAAGTCAAAGTAACCAACCGAAATACACCACAGAATTCAGGTGGTATATTTTATAGAGTACATTTTATGTAATGTAGTATACATTGAACACGTGTACTCGCACTCATCGAATTGAGTTAAAGATAGTTTGAAGAGATTATACTTAATATAAATGAATATTTTTGTCAATGAAATAGCACTTATTTATCATTTTCCGTCATATATTTGTGTGATCTTGCAGATGGCCTTAAATACCGTGAAAAGTCTATTCCGCTTAATTCTATATCTTAAATTTACATGTTATAATTGTTATATTAGTAATCGGGTCAGACAAGCATTTCATAATTTTAATTCATACCTTTTACAACCATAGTTATAACTTAGAGAATTTCGCATCCGATTTATATCACTTCATTGAAAATCTAACGTTGGATGGTATCTGATATGTAATACGCCTTGTTTCCTTATACCCTGATGTAATGTGCCGAAATAATAGCCAATGTTTACACTAACAATACTTGACATAATAAGCGAACAGTGTAATAATTGTAATCTAAAACAGCATTATTAAGTTATATTAAGAATGTTTCATTCATGTGTATGGCTCTTTGATTAACATCTTACAGGTGCATCAAATTCCTGGACTGATCCATGTCAACTTAGATAAATAACGTAAATGCATTCATGCTGAAAACGATGGGTGCATTCAATGTTTGTCATCTACTAGTATCAACAAGTGAGGTTGCTTACAAAAATAAAGTGTTGAATCGATGCAATCCCAAATGCCATGCTTTCCAGCGTTGGTCAGTGTCCAGTAGCAAGTCGAAGACTTGGAATGATTCACTGTGTCAAAATGACGACGAGCAGATAATGTTCTTTGTGCTACAATATAAAATTCATTATATTATAATTCATCTGTCCTACTCAAGTGCCAATAACATACACATATTGTGGTAAAACGGATTGGTCTAACTCAAATTCAGGCAATGTAAGAGACGAAAACTAATTTAGAATGTGTAATGAAAGAACGAATGTCAGTTTTCATTGACAATACGACCAAGCGTCACAGGGTTCATGTTTTTGAGTACCTGCTTCCTTCTGGTTTTGCTTTTATTTGGTTTTCATCTCTGTCTGCGTATTTGTGGATTACATCTGCATTTTATAAGCTCATAAAATCGCAAATTTAATACTCCATTTTATGTCGATTTTGTCATAAATATGCATTAAACAAGCATGTTTTGTGCTGATTAGATGAAATACGACTTTTGTTCAAGTATGATATCAATATATTAAATGCATTATCTAAATTGGCTTTTTATATACCATGCCTATTTCCTATTTCCTGGCAGTTATTGTAATGAACGGAAACTTTAATTACTTCTATATGTAATAATGTTGTACGACCTAGCCTGTTGATATGCTTATACATTTGTATATAGTTAGTGACATCAAAGTCGCTTCTAAACAGCTGATTACATGATCAAATATGTAATCGGTAAGTTATACATTAAATTTATTGCATTTTCACATGACCCTAGTGTAATTAAGCATCGCGAATAAGATTCCGGCACAAATATTTATCCTTGGATTCCAATTCGAGAAATTTATCGACGGCTAATGAGACCTACCCTAAACAAGACTCGCAGTTTGTAATATCGATAGAAATAAAGCATGCTATTTGGGCAGAATATAGATGAGCTTTTTACACAATATTTCCCCTGACTATTTAAAATTGATCATCCCCGAAATTGATATGTGCACAATACTGTAGACAGATGGCAAGATATTAAAATATGCATATCGCACTGACATAATCAAGTGTCATGTATATCAAGCTATGTAGAATGATATTCTTGTATCATATGGTCTAGCCAAAAAGTCAGAATCGCGTTACAATGGCATCTGCTATATCCTTTTGTTATCCTATATAGGAAGTGATAATGTATATGAATTTTGAAAAAAAACCACATTTAAAATATTATACTCTCGTAGAGCCTAGTGACGTTATGTTACGTTGATTAATTGGTGACCTGTGTAGTCTATTGTTAACTTAACTTTTGTCATGGTGCGTGCCAATGCTACTGGATATATGTTCTCGACGTACGAGGGTTGTACCAGAATTACGTAGACTTTTGTCATACGTTCCATACCATTCATCATACAAACAAATAAATTTGTGTGGAGTGCAAATAATATTTACTACGTAAGTATGTGAAATTTCAAAACCGTATCTTATTTGGATCAAATTCTGCAGCTTCCGGGGATATATATTGGTACGGTATGCGGGGCACGTCAACGGAACGTCACGACGTCGGCGGAACTTCATTGATAAGTGAAGTTCCTAACTGTGTACATTGTAGCTATAAATATGGGTACAACCGTACACAAAACTTACGAATGTTTATTTACTACCTTTATTGTGATAAAGTTCCAATATATAACCAGTAATGTCGCATGTAACCCTTATAATAGAGCGTCGATCCAGGTCTGTGTGGTCATATCAAACGCTTGGTGACGCCGCATTCGCCGTTGGTTTTCGCCGTCGGTCCATGTCGTTTTATTCGATTTCGACCACGATTGATGCGCTAGTGTCGTTTGAAAATCAGGTAACTCGATACAACATATTTATAGTTAGCAGGTTCTAACATTTAAAGCGTTTGTTCTGGCGTCTTTCCGAGGTTCACACAAAACTTCATGTTGATGCGATTTCCAGCGTATTTCGCAAACGTCATATTTTCACTGGTGACGCGCAGCAGCTGTTGCTTGTTTTGTACCATATATCGACAGCGGTTACCTTTATAAAGTCGAAATTTACGGCGTACGTTCCAATGATATTGTGCTTGTATGTCACGAAGTCGCGTTAAAATTAGACTTGATATCAGTGAGGTATAAGCAGTTGAATAATGCCAAAAATGTTTTTAAAATTCGCTGCCCCGCCTACCTAACTATTGGTTACTATGGCGACAGATTAAATGGCTTTCTAACATTCTGATAGAAAATATTTTTACCGATAGTCTTGAAAAGGGTTTGAAGTTTTTCTACGGCAAATTTGGTGATAATACATGCCTAAATAAAAAAGTTATGACAAAAGTCTACGTAATTCTGGTACACCCCTCGTAAATCGTCTTCGGTTGCTTCTAAGGTCGTGATCCACATATTTTTAATACATGTTTTTTATATGGTTGTAAGAAAGAAAAACAATTAGATGTATTTTACAAACCTAACCATAGATAATATCATGTAAACTTTGTGATGGTGAAAGAGTCAATTTGGTGTAAAGTTTTAAAGCATTGTAAGCAGAATAAGATTTGTTTTAGAAAATTAAAACCACCAGACAGGGAACGACATACTAAACTTACAAAACCGATCAGATAAATCATCATAATGATAACACCAAATTAATACAGCACAATGCTCAATGATCAACATAAAACTAAATAAGACGATGCAATTCAATGCTGAATATCAAGTTCAAGCTGTCAAAAGTCGAAAGTCCAAGTCCCAGCTTTCATAAGACTGAAATGCCTTATTCCAGCTAAACAAAAAGCTGAATGACATAGTTTAAGCTATTAACATACTAAATGATATTCAGTTAAAGCAAAACCAGCATGATTAAATTTTAAACAACACAAAAATCTGGAACCAAATATTTGTTGAGAGTTCTATAAGGGAAGGCATTGTTTGTTGTATATATTTTGTTTGTTTCCTGTAAAGAACACTTAATCATTGATGCAATATTTAACAACGGCTCAAAATGTTATGTTTTATTGTTTATACTTACGGTGTCTGGTTTACTTACATGCTTGTCAATGTTTGTATTAAACTTTTAGGTTTGCTAAAAAATACATATATCAACAAAACAGCAAATGGTTTGTACATATGCCGTCTTGTATCTATGTTCAGCATTAACCTTTCGCAAAATGTCTAAAATTGCTGGAAAATTGCAACGGCATTTGTTAATTAACTGTCGCTCATATATCTGTCAACGAATGTTAAAATACTGATTAATGAAAGCGTGGTGCATGTTGAATGAGAAACTATAAAATATCGCGAATGCTCATAACACTTAAGGCGAAATGATAAGACAAACGTCTCAATCAGCACGTGTATAACACTATTCTATGTTTTATTCTGTCATTCATTTGGCGATATAGATATTGTTAAATTTCATAGGTATATGGTATGTAGTCGGAGTCTTCAAATTAGCAGAATAAATCCCACCGCTGCCACCAGTGTTCTATTTCGTAGATTGGGGGTATATAGTCCACGGAGTAGGTAGTGATCACAATTTTATTATAGAGAACATTGTAAGAATGACTTCCACACTTTAGTAAATTTCCACATAAATTTAATTTCAATTGTCGTTATTGTTTTAGTACGAATATAATTTCTCTCTTTCTAATGACTACAATTTTGTGTTAGTGTTCCAAAATCTTATTAATTCTATAAAAATCCTGTTTCTTAACTTAGCTGGCCTGACTGACCATCCTACTAGTAATACGGGCCCGACTGACCTCGCACAAAGATTTGACGTGACTTTTATACCCTCCCTTCCAAATATTGGGTATCGCACCATATTTCCGTCAACACCTTCCATATAAAGGGGATAGCATACTAAATCAAAGAGGGTAGCCCCCATATAAGGAGTATAGCACCATAAATCTTATTGGTAGCATACCTGTCTATACTTTTCCTGGAAATCTATTGATAACCCAACATGCTATCCCCTTTGTTCCGAGAGGCAGAGTTGCTTGCAGAGGCTATAAAGTAGATAAAGATATATAATGCACCATAACACATGTACCTTTACCTCGAAAAACACAACACTATGTGTAAATTCGTTAGTTCGTAAACATCAGACATATAGACTTGTCGGTCGGTACGGTTGATCAGGCATTTTGTCATCATCGATAGTGTCGGCAGTTTTTGCTAAAGAGAGAAAGAAAAGGACATTGTATGGAAAGACCCATGATACATGTAACAGAAGCCTTCCACGGAAATACAGATAACATTCGGTTTTGTTTCCTGTACACTCAACAAGACTGCAACTATACTATGAATCGACATGACCCCATAAAGAAAACAAACACCAAGATGTTGCATGATAACTTTAAGAATTGCAAAACTCGTCCTGTCCATAGCTTCAGATAATTTAATATACAATATAATTTTTAGGAACTGAGAAAATATATGTTAATGTAACAATGTCTCAACATTAGTGTAGAGTTACATGATAAGCATGTTGCTAGACATTATAATGATCCAAGTAGTATTGTATGTTTGTATTCAGATAAGGCATGTTGACCACCGAGTTATATATCAGTCTATGTCAATAGTAAGTTAATCAATTTCTAGCCTCGTTAAGCAACATCAAACATTGAATTCCTACCACGGCGCACTGAAACTTAGGTCAATCTGGGTTGACGCGGTGTGCATAAGTCTGAACTAATCGAGTAGTCTCACTGGCTGCTGAAGCTATGGGAAAATCGGACAAATAAGTTATTCTTACTCGGGCATCAGACTTTTAATAACTGTTATTCCTTAACTTGTTTGGACTTACGACAGCTGAAACAAGACAATTCAGCCTTTGTACAGTTTGAACATGCTCATGCAGCTAGGGCTAGCTAATGCTACAACTGAGCTTAGCTTAAGTTATTAAGCTGAAATTATGACATTCAGAATTTTATAAAAAACATTGATTTTTTAAATTTTTGGAACTTGGTCATTTAGCCGAGAATTCAGCTTATTGAAACTGGATCTTTCTGCTAGGGCATTCTGCTTATAGTATTTCTATAGCAAAAAACGACTACTTCATCAACGTTTTAGTATCATTTGATTTATTGGTACTGATAATCTAAATATTTTGTATGTGCAATTCCTTTACAAGTTCTTAATAATTCTTATGGTATGTCATAAAGCCTGATTTAACGTGGCGTTGGTGTAGTTACAATAGGACCTTGTCCAATATTAATATCCCGGTGCCAAAATTAAATATACGAGCCGTGTGACAATGTTCCCTTCCATCGTGACTTTTATCCCGTTGAGAGTACCATATCACCTGTATGAAGATATCTAATTTATGCATACAAAACGCGCTTCCAAGTCGTGACATTGTCAACATTGCGATTAATATAATACTGACAAAATGTGATATTTTAAATCAATGTGTATGCAAATGAATTGATTTAAGTAGATGCTAATGCCAATGAATTGATTTAGTTATTAGTTTTGAATATTTTTAAATCCTCATGTATTAAATTATGATAACAATTTTTATCTACATAAATCATGCCATTGTCCATAAGTTTTAAATCAAATACTAAATGAACAGAAAGGGATAAGATCAAACGTGAAAACCCCTCCCGTTGTGCGGATATGAACCTTACCACAATGATGTTATTATGTTGGTCAGTCTGTTATATCACCATTTTCATCCTACCATAGTCCATCAGCTTACATTCTGTCTCCACCTTAGTACATACACACATACGTGAAATTCCAGATTTGGCTATAAATACTTATGTGACAGACAGTGATTTAAGAAAATATGACTTGCCATACATTACTATATCCGTTCATTTAAAAACCAAGTGAAAAATGCACAAACACCTTGGAAATCATTCTCGTTCAACCAGCGTATAATTTGGGGACTAGATTTATGAGGATGTAGGAAATGAGCTCGATTTAAAACACGAACGTCCTCATGATATCTTTAAAATAATTCAAACTTGCGCAATGATACCCTATCTAACCGATCCAGTGTTTTATCAACAACTTGTTCCGATCCAGTAAGTGAACTGGGATTAAAGCTGAAATGTGATTTAGCTGTCACTTGACTTTTCACTTTAATATCTTTAGTATACCTTGCTGTCAATAAGTTTTCATCAAGTTACTCGCTACCAAATAATATAGATTTGAATTTGGAATATACATGTAGTTGCAATGTGTAAATCGTTTAAATAATGATAGAATGTACAAGAGTAAATCGTAGAAAAACCCCACCAAACACAGATTAAACTTAAATACTGATAATTTTATTATCCACAACGTTTCGTATATGGCTTCATCGGGTGGTAAATAAACAATAAACAACAAATATACAAGGCGAGATTGGCGAGGAATAATAAAGTATCAGCTCAGTCAATAATGTTTCTAGTGTTTGATGCTGCAATCTTAAATCTGACAATGAAACAAAACATCAGTAGGTTTCACACCAGAAGATTTAACACTTTGAATCTGATGTTCTGGACAATACAAACCAACTACCATTTGCTATAAATATTAAGCAGTGTCAAGATATCAAACACATGAAGCATTTGTTTGGGGAATGAATTCAGATTTCTGATACAGCATGTACGGCCAGTGATGCGCGTGTAAATAGGCCAGTGATACGCGTGTAAATAGGCCAGTGATACGCGTAGAAAAAGGCCAGTGATATGAGTGTAAATAGGCCAGTGATACGCATGTAAATAAAAAAGTTATTACAATAAAATCGCCGTCTGAGAGATACAATGCTATAGAGTATAAATACGGAGATTGTATCTGAGGGTATTCACATATATTTCACGAGGACAATATCCAGTAATATTTAGTACACCTTACTGAAACTGGTTGATGTTGGTTATTGACGACACGCTTAACGAAGATTACATCCATCGGAATTAATGCATAAGATTACTCGATCCGATCAGACATATTAACACCACGACAATCCAAGATTTACATCAGTATCCTGGGTAGGAATCAAATGTTTGTTGTCGCTTAACGAACTTAGAAAATGATTAGCTTACTAATGACATAGACTGATGTATATCGCGGTGGTAAACATGCATTATCCGAATACAAACATACTATATTACTTAGATTATTATATTGTCTAGAAACAAGATTGTCGTAAAAATTGACACAAAGGTTGCGACAATGTCACTGTAACAAATATTATCTCAGTGTATAGAAAGTATACCGGATATTCAATTATCCGAAACTATTAGTAGAATTCTAACTAACCTTTTTATGTTTCATTTACATAGAAAGCAATTACACAGTTACGCTAGTTCACGACATTATGGTATCATATTACGTTGATGAATCGGTTTCATATGCAACCTTTGTTAATTTTGCTATTGTCATTTGACGTTCTTATGAAATATAAAATATCTTCCCTGCATAAATCGTCTTCATTTGCTTACAAGGTCGTGACCTATATCTTGGTTAAAGGCCGTTCTACACGATACATCTTGGTGTATGCACCTTTTAAAATATGAACATTATAAAATTGGTACATCTTGCGTAACTACACGGTAAGTAATGACCTATGAAATACACATAAATTCCCTCCAAAAAATGGAAACGATGGAGACAATAGAGTCGATTTATTGATAGGGGTATTTTTAATGATAATTTGTTATGTTTTGTTAGCAAAATCGAAGGCATAATCTGAAAGGCAGACATATGTAGTGACTAAAATTGTAGTCTGTTTGAATATTGTGTAAAAAAGTTACCAAACTTATGCTAAATTATTTTATGTTGTATCAATATCGCAAACTTAAAGTATTGTTCGGGTTCGATCAATGTAACCACTGATGAGATGTCTCGAATTAAAATCCATGAAAACCTCAATATTTGGCTGGGATTCTTATTGGTGATGCTTGAAGAGACTCGGACTATGTGGAATTTCAATACAATTAATGTATTAAATCCCGATTAGAATTAAATGATATATGTTGCTAAGATACACTGATACAGGATGCATGTGACATAATTTTATGAACAATATATGGATATGTAATTCAAAATCATTACATGCAGAAGTACTTAAACTTTCCACTCATGCAGTTACTGGCAGGTAACAGGCATTCATAAAAAACGGATGAATTTATATTGATATCATAATTGAAACATAAATTAATATTTAATCTAATCAGCATGCAACATTCTAGTTTAATTCATATTTATATTAGTATAGACATAAAATGGAATATTTTATGTTATATTTATGACCACATAACATGCAGAATTAATACAAGAATACGCAGACTGTAGGATTCCAGACGGAAGCATTTGCTGACTAATTTATGACCACGTTACCGTTATATATAACATACTTTAAATAAACTTTTAAATTCACCATATGCCAAATAATTAAAATGTTTGCAATAATTACATAAATAATACCTTGTTATCATTATTTATCGCCGACAGAATTAATTCAGTTTGACGTTATCTTGAACAAGTTATTCAGGTTTGTTTGATAAACGAAGGGTGTTCCAATCGTGAGCCGTACAATTTCCGATGAGATCGTCATGGGAAACTACGTTCTCTCGTCTATCACATTCTATTGTGCTAAGCACCCTTTTCAAGAAGGTTTAAGTTATTAACGACCTGACCAGTTTTCATAGACTTAACTTCAAATCGGACCTACGTACCTTGTTGACTCGAATAAACTGACAACTTCTCCTTCTATGGAGGACATGACCAACGATATGGTTGGGCGAGATTGTTACCCAAATGCCCGGATAACAAGCGTTTTCACACCACCGGATGGCTCTTATCATTAAGGAGATGTCAATACTGCCGGTACTTGGCGTCATCACAGACCGTAACGACCTAACACAAATTGCCTTAAACCAAGCAGATTTCAAACTGCGCTTTGTTATGTAACTTGAGGATTTATTAGCTAACAGGTGCCAAATATGGATCCCGGCCAACGAATGAACGAATGAATGCATAAATGCATTTATGTTATTTATCTAAATTGACAAGGTTCGGTCTTGGAATTTGATGCACCTGTAAGATGTAAATTTAACAGCCCAACACATGAATGAAACAACCCTAATATTGCTCAATAATGCTGTTTCAGTCTACAATTATTTTGCTGATCGTTCGAAAATTATGTCAAGCCATGTAAACGTCTTGTTAGCGCAAACATTGGGTATAATTTCGGCATATTGCTTCAGAAAACAAGGATACGAGTCATGTAAATCAGATGCGAAATTCTGTATGCTATAAATTAGTTTGTAAAAAGGTTAAATGAAAGACTTGTCTGATCCGATTATAAATGAAACAATTATAACATGTAAAATACGATATAGCATTCACTGCTGAAACTTATCATCGCTTGCAACCTATAAGAACGCACAAATACAGGACTAATCTTGATTAATAGCTAGGACGAATTATAAGCTGTAAATTTAATTACTTGTTATATTTTCACATACTATTGTTCTTTTAGTAGGTGTCCCTCTTGCAAGTTATATAGTATCGCTTGTTGTTTCCTCCGACATATACCACTGGCATAGAATGAAAAGGGTACAAAAAATATTTTGAGAATACAAGAAAAACTGTCTAACAATCATTCTTTACTTGTGGTAAAGCAAGCTTTATCAACCTTAGTTTTGTCAACATGACTAGTTCCGATTTTCATGAAATAGGCTCATGAGAAGCGCCTTATGATGTTGATTTCAAATATGCATTAGTCTTATACGGTCGTAAGTGGACTTACGACCTTCTCATTCTAAGCTAGCGATATGTCGTAATCATTTGATACTATGTCAAAATCAGACAATACCGGATTACCTGATTTTGAAACTATACCATATAATGTAATGCATACATTTATAATGGTTTAAGGATGAGGTTTTGTAGCAGTTTAATATGCCATAATACACCTATGTCGGACATATAAATGAAAATACAATTCACGTACCTTTTAATTTGATAATAATGTATTCGACACACTGTACCCAAAACTATTAAAGTCGTTTTATTGGATTGCAAAATGTTCAGTTAGTAGGTTTGTAACTGCAACGGTGTCCGTTCATATTATATGACTGTGTCACAATGTCATAAAAGCCATGAGGTTTGCATATTAATTTACATACGATATTAAAAATAACCATCAATTTATAAACGTGACATTGTATGTTTTTTTTGTGTGATTCAACATAAAACCGAGTTTATAGTATACTCGCATCCCATACGGGAGAAAACATCAAGCTAAGGCCATAGTAAAAAAGTTATGATAAAATCCGACAGGGAAGGTAGCACTCAACCTAACCAGCCGAGCACAGAAATACCACTGCATAACTACCCTGAACAATGCCCACATATAAGTCAAAGAAACAATAAAAACTCCAAGTCCCCGCCGAAAAAATGCAGGCTGACTCAATTTCACAAAGAAATGATAGAATAGTGGTTATTGCATGAGACCGAATGAAACGTAGTCAAGATTAAATGAAGCTTCCAAGGCCCGCTACACGGCAACACAACATCACAAACCCATGCCGAAACGGCAACCAAATGAGGCACGACAAAAAAGGTATGAGAAAATCCGAAAGTAGCACTCAACCTAACCAGCCGAGCACAGAAATTAGAAACACCACCGTGACGACACAACTACCTTTAGCAATGCCCACACAAACCATGCCGAAACGGCGACCAAATGAGGCACAACAACCCCGGGGCGTGACCTAGTTTAAAACCCTGGTCGATAATAAGTCGATATTACACTGATACTAGTAAAAAAGTAGCAACCCAGTTTGTTGCTCACTATTTCCAAGTGCATTTCTGGGTATGTTGTGTCAGGGTAATGTGACTGTGCAGTCTTTATAATAATTACAATATGCATTCTATTGAAAGTAAACAAATACAGGTGTTTCTAGCATGCTTTACCGTTATATCTTTAATTAAAAATAAATATACATGGATACCACGTGCTTTTTGAGATAGATAGTACCCCCTCTATACAGCTACACAGTTTAAATATTTGCCAAAGTTTGCCATAGTTAGCAAAAATTTAAAATGTTTATGTTTATATGCAATTTATATGTGAGGGAATTTTTCACAGAAACCGCAGTATAAGCGGAATGAAAGAATATTTGCTTGTGTTAACGATAATGATGATAGATTCACGGAGCAAAGTTAATTAAAATTGTAACTGTCTTACTGAAACTATAGTATGCTGTCTTCCATCAAAGTGAACATGAGGAACACGTTGTTACGTTGTAATAAGCTTGTTTCGAAATAAGTCATTTAGCCATTTTGCCTAAATGTATTACATTTCCCACTAATATATACGGCCATACATAAGACTGACCATAAGTATAACATTATTCAATCGTCGTCTGGATCATTAGTCAATTTCTCTGAGCAAGACCAAAATGCTCCACTCCACCAAAGTGTAAATTGGTACCATTGAGGGTAGAGTTTATTCCTGGGCGCCACCGATCGTTGTTGGCTGCAACACCCACAGGTGAGAAATAGTCTCCACAGGGAGACCCGAACATTGGTTTCCATAGGTATCCCAATGACCAGGGGAAGTTGAAATTATTCTTGTGTTCACAACCGCACACCGAGAAGGACTTCGTGTATAATCTAACTGCTATCTATTCATATAATATTTCGATTTAAAACTTACCGACAATGTCATGATTTATGTAGATAACAAATTGTTATTTTAATACACGAGGAGTTTAAAATATTCAAAAGTAATAACTAAATCAATTCATTGGCATTAGCATAGACTTAAACTATCTTATTTTATCAGTATTATATTAATCGCAATGTTGACAATGTCACGACTTGGAAGCGAGTTTTGTATGCATAAATTATATATCTATAAACAGGTGTTATAATTTCATTCAACGGGACGTTAGTTTTATCAGGATGGAAGTGAACATTGCCATTGTACCATGTGATACTGAAATTAACCAAACTGGTGGCGTAATAAAATTAAAACCGGCTTTTCAATAAAGGGTAAGGTCCGATTGGTACTATGCCAACGTCACGTTAAATCAGGTTGTTTGATATTCTATAAGAATTAGTAAGTATTTATAACGGGAATGCAATTTAATTCGTCTATTCGCATTAGAAAACTAGTATGGAGATAAATATTGAAACTTTGATATGATAAGTATTCGTTTTGGCATATCGTTATGAAACTAAACGTTTATAAATTTTTGACAGCTGGGTCTCCGACATTTCATCTTCTCTATGCTTTCTATACTCGGCTGGTCCGGTTGAGTCTGATGTTCTCAATATAATTTGTTATTCCATTAATTCCATTCGTGTAAGCTATTTTGTAATGTCGACGGGGACTTTTTTCATGTCTTTGAATTGTGTGTGGGCATTGCTCCGCGTAGTTGTGTTGGGGTGTTTCTTCTTTCTGTGCTCGGCTGGTTAAGTTGTGTGCAGCCTTCCCTGTCCGATTTCCTCATACATTTTTTGTAACCATTTGATCAACAATGCAAACACTCAGATTCAGTACAGGACAAACCCATTATCTCGGGAATAATTCATAGTAAAGAGAGTAAGACAAAATTCAATCAGCAATCATAGAATGCCATCAATGTTAATGCGTGCCACTAAAATAGTAAAATAGATACCATTTGTATCTTAGATCGGCGTAAATTATGGAATGGCAGATATCTCATAGTTATTTATGTCTAATACGATCATGTCATTCCACACATATGCATTACGTAATTTCACATTAGTTGGTAGTTACAATAAACACGTGTTGAAATGATTATAAGCACATTATAATGCTATTTGATGTGTTCGTAACAGAATAAACCAAACTTGATCTTCATGTTGCGCGAATATCAACTATTTTACAGAATACAACTTCGTAAATGATTTGCCCTTGACAAATATTTAAACCAATTTAAAAATGCATGTCACTTGTCATTTACTTAAAGTTTTGAGTTGATTGAATTTTAAGACCACCTGTGGTGAATAGCAAATATGTTAACATTTAATTACATGACTTAAAGTGTCAAAACTATTAATTTCTTTAGCCTCAACATTTAACCTTAAATTTTATTGAGAGTAATTACATTACGGGAACATGATATCATTTGCCTTTGTAATGCAGTGAGAACAATTATTTCACGAGAACATGATGGCAACAATGCCAGCTACGATTATATACCATTATCATGCTAATGGACCTGAGATCGAACTAAAATCGTGTCAAATCATTAAATCACATGATTGATTGATATTATCATAAATAATTACATGACAATCCAACTATGACTACTTGCTAGTTTGAACAAAGTGCATTTGTCATTACATTACAGAATCACCGTATGTGCCATTTGGTTTGACTACCAGTATCCCCGTGAAAATATGACTTCATCTTGATGTAATATTGTCATATCATGAACGATCGAATGTACTAGACTGTCAGACTGACGAGGAATAAGAAATATTTAGCCTAAACTGTCAGATTGGGCTGGACTAATAAATTATCAACTCAGTCAACAATGTTTGTAGTGTTTGATGCTGCAATCTTCGATCTGACAATAAAACAAAACATCTGCAAGTTTAACATCTGAAGATTTTTAAAACACTTAGGATCTGATAGACTTGGCAATACAAACCAACCACCATTTGATATAAACAGTTGATGCAGTAATGATATATTTAGCATATGAAGCATTCGTTTTGTAAATGAATTCCGGTTTCTGATACTGCATGTACGGCCAGTGGTACGCGTGTAAATAAAGAAAGTAATTTCAAAAAAATCCGCTTATATTTGGTACACGTTACTGAAAACTTATATCTGGTCACTTATCAAAGCTTACATCTATGTGAACAAATGCACAAGACTTTCCGATCAAAGCGGATATATACAAACCACGACAATCCATGGTTTACATCAGTATCCTTGGTAGGAAAAAATTATTTGTTGTCGCTTAACAAGGTTACAAATTGATTATCTTACTATTGACATAGACTGATGTATATTGCGGTGTTCAACATATCTTATCCGAATACAAACATACTATATTACTTGGATCATTATATTGTCTAGAAGCAAGATTATCGTATAAATTGACACTAAAGTTGCGACAATGTCACTTCAACAAATATTATCTCAGTGTATAGAAAGTATACCTGATATTCAACTGTCTGAAACTATAGGTAGAAGTCCAATTAACCCTTAAAGGTTGCATTGTTATAGAATGCATTTGCGCTATCATGTTTTGTGTTTTTCTTAAGGGTTTATGCGAGGTGGCATATTAATTGTAAATAACTAGTTTTGAATTATCATGTACAAAGCAAAAACATTACAGTTTTCTGTTAATTTCGGTTACTTAGAGTAAGGCTTCTTCATTTTTCGACCTTTCTGGTGGACGTTTTTGGAAAGTTAAAGTATCGTTATATTGTGTATTGTATAATATAGTGACAGAAAAATGTATGAATCGGATCATAGTGAAACAGAAATTACATATAAACTGACGTCTCCGTTGCCGGTTTGTTTGCGATCATCTCTATATTATCATACAGCCTACATTACCTAAATAGTTGAAGGGAAGGCCTGACAAATTGTCAACAAACACTTGGAAGTTTGTTTAACCAATATCAATGTACGAAACTACAATTATAGACCGCATATAATAATTTTACAAGCAAAGTTGCTATATTTATGAAACACATCTCGTACGGATACAGACCGTGCAACCTGACTATTGTACACGATCCACACTCATGCTTAATTGTTTTAATATCAATATCGCAAACTGAAAGTATTGTCCAGGTTCGAGAAAAGTAGCCAATGATGCGTTGTCTTGAATTAAAATCCAGGCAAACCTCAATATTTGGGTGTGATTCATGTTGGCGATACTTATAGATCCTCGGGTTTAATGGAATTTCAATGCATTAAATAAATACAATTCCGATTAGATTAAATGATACATGTTGCTTAGAAACAGGATGCAGCTTCGTGTTTTGTGAGAACTTACGGAATTCGTAAACTTCTTTATAATTCTTTATCAATTGTATTTGAGACATATAGTGTTTGTAGGAGCGCATTGACTGAATCTTTAATAGTATCGCGTATTATTGTTGTTAAACTATGATAAAGAATTTCAATTTGATTGTAAGATTTCCGTTTTGATATAACAGTACCAAGGTGACTTACTTACATAATTTTGTTAACAGGCTAGGTTCGTGTAATTCAAAATAATTTCATTCAGAAGTACTGTGTACTTATAGTTTCCACTCATTACAATTATTGCCATGCCTTAGGCAGTAACAAAGCACGTCAAAACGGATAATACATTTATATTGATATCATAATTGAAATATAAAATACTATTTAATCTAGCTTGCAACATGTTTTTTTTTTATTCATATTTATATCAGAATGGACAAAAAATGGAATGTTTTATGATATAGCACATGACATGCATACAAAATTCGCAGACTGTTGGATTCCAGATGGAAGCTGGTACTGACTAATTTATGAGCACTTTATGTTAGATATTACATACTTTAAATTCGCCATATGCCAAATAATTAAAATGTTTGAAATGATTACATAAATAATACCCTGTTATCATTATTTATCGCGGTCAGAATTCTTGAGTTTGACATTATCTTATATAATGGTTGTATTTTCTCTGATTACTCGTATCATCACATCCTGATATATGTTTGCGCATTGAGGGAATGTTTCAAACAAACGATCCAGTTTTGCTTGATATACGACCGGTGTTCAAAACATGAGCCGTACTATAACTAGTTGTTATGTCGTCATGGGAAACAACGTCCATTCATTTATCACTTTCAATCGTGTTAAAAGCCCTTTTCGAGAAGGTTTAAGTTATCGACGGCCTGGCCAGTTTTCCTTGATTTTATAACATATTTGTTTTACGTACCTTATGGTCCGGAATAAACTGACAGCTTTTCCATATACGGAGTACATAACGATATGTGTGGTCGAGATTTGACGCTGGATACCCGGAGTGCAAGCGTTTTACCTTCGGTCCATGGCTTTTATCATTAAAAGAGGTATCACTACTGCCGGAACTTGTAGCCATCGCAGACTGACACCACCTAAAATGAAATGCCTTAAGCCAAAATAGGTCTTAAACTGCGCTTTTTAATATACTTTTGAGTTTTTATTAGCTAACAGGTGTCATATATGGATCCCGGCCAACGAATGAATGCATGAATGCATTTACGTTATTTATCTAAATTGACAAGGTTCAGTCTTGGAATTTGATGCACCTGTTAAATGTGAATTTAACAGCCCAACACGTGAATGAAACCACCCTAGTATTGCTGAATAATGCTGTTTTAGTGAACAATTATTTTGCTGATCGTTTGAAAATTATGTCAAGCCATGTTAACGTATTGTTAGCGTAAACATTGGGTACAAAATTGTCATATTGCTTAATGAAACAAGGACACATGATATAAAAATCAGATGCGAAATTCTGTTTGGTATACTTTTGTTTGTAAAGAGGTTGAATGAAATGCTTGTCTGATCCGATTACAAATGAAACAATTAAAAATATTAAAATCGGTTGCAACCTAAAATAACGCACAAATACAGGACTATTTTGATTAATAGCAAGGCCAAATTATAATCTGTAAATTTGATTTCTTGTTATATTTACACATACTTCTGTTCTTTTAGTATTCAAGCTATATTGTATCGCTGGTTGGTTCCTTCGACATATACATGTATATCGTATGTCGTAACCATTTGATACTATGTCAAAATCAGACAATACCGATTGACCTGAGTTTGAATCTTACACCATAAAATATGATGCATATAATGGTTAAAGGCTGAGGAATAGAGCAGTTTAATGTAGAATGCTACACCTTGGTGGCCTAGAGTTTGGGTGCGTGCTTCGGGATCCAGAGGTCCCGGGTTCGACCCCCCTCTTGATCACTGGTTAATTTCTCTGAGCAAGACCCACAGCTCCACTCCACAATTGTGTAAAATGGTACCTGTGAGGGCAGTGTCTATTCCTGGGCGCCGCAGATCGATGTTGGCTGTCACACCACGGGAGAGAAATAGTCTCCCCAGGGAGACACGCGTGTAGGTTTCCATATGTAGCCCAATGACCAGGGGAAGTTGAAATGTCAAAGGGTGCTTGAGCGGCCTAACAGCTGAAAAGAGCCCTAGAAAATTGGTGACTTAACTTTTTTTTGACATAAAAATGAAAAAGACACATACCGTTTTATTAGATGAAAATGTATTCGATACTCTGTAACCTAAAACTATCAATGGCGTTACATTGTATTGCAAAGTTTTCATTTAGCAGTTTTATGACTGCAACGATGTACGTATACATTTCTGACTTTGTGTTTCAATTGTAGGTTTAGGTTACAACCGATGTTTCAATTTATAAACGTGACATTGTATGCTCTGTCATGTGATTCAGCAAAAACGGTAACCGAGTTTATAGTATACTCGCATCCCATACAAGAGAAAACTACAATCTAAGTCCGGAATAATCAAAGTCGATATTAAGATGATACTTGTAAAAAGGTAGCAACCCAGTTTGTTACACACTATGTCCGAGTGTACATCAGATTCTGGTTATGTTGTGTCCGGATAATGTCACTTTGTATCCTTTATATTATGATTTGCATTCCATTGAAGACAGAAAATAACGTTGTTAAAATAAAGCTGCACGATAATGGCATTAATTGATGAAAATAAATATGAGTGGATACCACGTGTTTTAACTGTTTTTGTGATAGATGTTACTTCTCCTCTATACAGCTACACAGTTTACATATTTCCCAAAGTTAACAAAAATTCAAAACGTTTCGTTTCTATGTAATTTATATGTGCGAGAATTTCTCACAGAAACCGCAGTATAAGCAGAATGAATGAATAATGACTTGTGTTAACGATGCTGATGAGAGATTCATGGTGCAAGGTTAATTAAATTGTAACTATTTTACTGAAACTTTAGTGTGCTGTGTTTCGTCAAATTGAACATGTGGTACACGTGGATAAATACTACGGAGGTTGTAATAAGATTGTATCAAATTCAGACTTTTCAATAAACATATCCATTTTTGCCTGAATGTATTGCATGCCCCACTAATAAATACGGTCATACATAAGGCTGACCATAAGTATGACACCATTCAACCATCTTCTGGACCACTGGTCAATTTCTCTGAGCAAGACCCACACTCCACCAATGTGTTAATTGGTTATTGGAGGGCAGTGTTTATTCTTTTGGCGCCGCCGATCGTTGTTAGATGCAACACCCACAGGAGAGAAATAGTCTCCACAGGGAGAGACCAACTTTAGTTTCCAGGGGAAATTAAATTTTATAGGTTGCTTGAGCGGTTTAACAGCTGAAAAGAGCCCTAGGAGGTTGGTTATTTTAACTTATTGTGCTTACGTTCACAACCGCACAACGAGAAGGATTTCGTGTATAATCTAACTGCTATCTATTCATATAATATTTCGATTTAAAACGTACGGACAATGACATGCCTTATGTAGATAACAAATTGTTATTTTAATACACGAGGATTTTAAAATACTCAAAACTAATAACTAAATCAATTCATTGGCATTAACATAGACTTAAAATATCTTATTTTATCAGTATTATATTAATCGCAATGTTGACAATGTCACGACTTGGAAGCGAGTGTTGTATGAATGAATTAGATAACTATAAACAGGTGTTATATTTCTCTCAACGGGATGCACATTTGTATCAGGATGAATGGAACATGGTCATAGCACCATGTAATACTAAAATTTACCAAACTGGTGGTGCGATTTAATTACGACCCGGGTTTTTAATAAAGGTCAAGGTCCTATTGTTACTATCCCACTGCCACATTTAATCATGATTTTTTGACATACTGTAAGAAATATTAAAGATTGATAACGAAAAAATAATGTCATAAAAATATTTCGAATAGGGAGTAATACAGATTAACATGGAAACGTTGATATAATAAGTATTGTTTTTGGCATATCGTTATTGAACTAAACGTTGATAAATGTTTGACAGGTAGGACTTGGACATTTGATCTTCTCTATGCTTTGTATACTCGGTTGGTTAGGTTGGGCACTACCTTCCCCGCCTGGTGTTCTCATATATTTCGTTATTCCATTAAGTACTTTTGTAAGCTATTTTGTAATGTCTTTGTAAAATTGGGCCATTCTGCATTATTGGGGCGGGGAAAGGGACTTTTAATCACTTCTTTGAATTGTGTGTTTGGCATTGCTCTGCGTAGTTGTGTTGGGGTGTTACTACTTCCTGTGCTGTGATGATAAAGCAGAATGCTACCTTCTCTGTCCGATTTCCTCATACATTTTTGGTAACTATTTAGTCAACACTACAAAAATAAGATTTAGAACAGTGCGTACCAAGATCTCGGGAATTATTCATAGTAAACTAGAGTAAGACAAATCTAAAATTAGCAATCTCAGAATGCCATCAATGTTAACGCGTGCCACAATAATAGTAAAAAAAATACCATTCGTATCTTAGACCGGTGTAAATTATGGAATGGCAGATATCTCATAGTTATTTATGTCTAATACGATCATGTCATTCCACACATATGTATTACGTAATTTCATATTAGTTGGTAGTTACAATAAACACGTGTTGAAACGAATATAAGCACATTATAATGATATTCGATGTTTTTGCAACTGAATGAACCAAACCTGATCTATATGTTGCGCGAATATAAACTAATTTACAGAATACAACTTCATAAAATTTACAAAAAATGATTTGCCCTTGACAAATATTTAAACCAATTTGAAAATGCATGTCACTTGTCATTTACTAAAAGTTTTGAGTTGATTGAATTTTAAGACCACCTGTGGTAAATAGCAAATATGTTAAAACATCAATCACATGACTTAAAGTGTCAAAACGATTAATTTCTTTAGCCTCAACATTTAATCTTAAACTATTTTGAGAATAATTACATTATGGGAACATGATATCATTTGACTTTGTAATGCAGTGAGAACAATTATTTCAAGAGAACGTCACAAAATTATGAGTACAATATCATTCTAATTGAGCTCAGATAAAACTTAAATCGTGTCAAGTCATTACATCACATGATTGATTGATATAATCATAAATAATTGCATGATAATCTTAATGTGAATATTAACATTTACATATGCGTCAAACTATAATTCTGTGAATAGTTTCCGATATTCGTTTTCTGCCTTATTACTTCTACCATACGATTTCTCGTGGTAGTTGTACGGCTTAACCCATTGACCACATTCTCATATACTACGAGTATACATGTATTAGTATAAGACTGAAGTAAACAATTTATGAACTTCTTAACACAATCTTTTCATTACATAATCTAAGAACCTGTGACACGACCCAACAATAGTGCACTCATTACACATGGTAATGATGATTTAAACTGACCCTGTACTACTGTTTCCAACTGTGTTGCCCCAATCCTCTATTGAATGTTGTCCCATTAACCAATGGTTACCAGCATCTCTGTAACGATAGAACTTTACGATGACGCAATATTGACCAAGTGTCTTATTTGAATATCATCAATTACCCGCCGTTGTTGTGAAGATTTCACGTTGATAGAAAAATTTAATCCCTTATACACAATACAAGTAGTCCATCTCGAATAGCTTTACAGGTGATCAACATTGGAAAATGGATTTATACCTCGCCAATTACAGCCCCGATTTTCGATGGGAATAAACATTTTATAAGTACTTGATTGTAAACGAAGTCATACTTATTAAGCCTTCATCAACCTTGACCTTAGCAGGAATATGTCCCTTTAACATTCGTGAGGTTTGGTCAGGAGATCGAATCATATTTAATAACGTTGTAAACGCATTTTAAACTCAAAACATGTAAAACAGTAGTTATATAGAAACGAATCGGACAGCAATAGCTGAACTGCAAACAAGAAAAACATTGAAATTGCCAGTTAAGCATGAAAATGTGCCTTGTGAAAATGGCGAATACTGCGCTATGATGATTTTGTATTCACTTATTCATTTTTTAAACTAATATATATACGTCATGTATGTGAAATGTATGAATATTATGTTTTGTTTGTCAGTAGTGTTACTTAATGATTCTCTATAATAATAATACTATTAGTATTGATAATTCTTTATTTTACGAGGAAATAGTTGTGAAGCAAACACCATTCATGAATGTCTAAATCAATATTCGTAACGAACCAGATGAGATAAATAACCAGATAATTACCCGTTGATGTAAAAACGAGCACGTGCACTCTGTAGACCTAGAAAAACAGCCCAACCTATAAAAGTAATGTATAATGTCATTATTTTCGTTAACTTTCCCACATGGATCCATCATCAGTAATGAATTAGGAGCAGCAATAAATCTTTGATTAAGCCATTCTACTATTCAAATATTTGTAAAACATAACCGACTAATTATTGTCAGCTCATAAATGTTGTCTTTGATAATTGGACAAGGTCTATGTATCATTAACTAGGGTATGATCGACGGTATGTCATTTGTAATCATGTTTACTTCATCAACTTTGATGTTTCAGAAAATATCGCACAAAATTTACCAGAAATGTGTCTGACTTGTGAATAAGTGAACAAAGACGTTGGTTGATACAATTCTCGATTTCCTTGGACTGTTCGTACTCTTAAAATTCTCATAGTTTCCAAAGGCTGACTGTTTTATTTGTACCACATATTGCTCTAATTTCTATAATATTTTAAAGCATATGTTGTCATATCATTGACCATAAATGTTATAGTACTAAAAGTGCTCATTTTCCCATCTATAATCCTCACATCTCAATTTATTCCCTTTAAAATATAACAATATTTTCTTTCTGTAACCCGTTTGTGCACTCACTATTAACGTAATGCATTTCTGTGTGACAAACGGAAGGCACATAGCACATGTTACATAAACTTTCATTTATAAATCAGAACATGACGTTCAAACCATTAAAATCAAATCATTTGATAGCTTATGTTAAGTTTATTTGACTTGATTTTTGTTGTTTATTTCCGTATTTCATGTGAGTATCGTGTGAAAGTAGAATCCTGTTTCACCAAGTGTCAGTGTGATGTTTGTGACTGGTGGTAATTGGATGATTTCTCATTGCTAAATACGTACAATTGTCGCATCTTCTATTCTGATTACTGATTATTTACGGCGGGTATCCGGGCAGTACCGTATGGTGAAATCTACAGATAATGATTTGTTAGACAAATAAGAATAAATATAATGATAAATTAAATCTGTAATTGCCCATTATGAAATGTCACATTATATGTATTATACGGGTTTCCATATAATGTTACAAAATTTACGATGCAAAGCTGTCTCGTTAAAAGCATTTAGATTCTAAAGAAACGGTATTTCATCCTCTTGGTGCAGTAAAGATAATTTGCATGTAAAGAATCAATAAAGGAGTTGACAATGTATGGGTATACCCGGTATGTGCATGAAACAACACACGTCTGTTTAAAGGCTAGCTATTTACGCAGTATCCAGATACTCCATATCCCGGGCAACGCTTACGTATTAAATGCCTATACCGTGCCATTATATATATAATACATGAGAAAGGCAAATCTTATTTATAATGAACATTACGGAATATTTAACAAATAATAATAAAAGGAGCAGTTAAACGAAACATGGGAAGTAGTAATTAATCTAGTATATAAACTAATTATTTTTTTGAAACACTAGATCTACAATATCACAAAACAAGCCCTACATAAACCTTTTTGGCAAATATAAAATAAGATGAAATAAATAACAATACAAGATTACACTTTTCTTATTGTTACGATCTACACCATTTCTTAACTTAAAGAATTGACGGTATTAGGACAGTTTACGGTACGAAAATCACATGGTATGACAATGGAAAACACGCCTTAACTCATAAGTCGAAATAACAGGTTCTCAATTGTCCTGCTCTTGGCAAATATACCTACAGCGTTTCCAACGGTTCGTTTTAAAAGGGCAACATTTCAATTACCAACCCTCCATTGACATCTAATTGATATAATAACACGTTCTCTCATGATATAAACGTACTGTCAGGTGGTCACTTAATGATGTGGAAACGGCATGTACGTCCATAATTTGAAAATATTTGCACACATAGGTCAACTCTCCCGTCGCGATGTTGTTTTCAATCGGTCTTCCAATTATCCTTAATGTTACGTGTATTTGCATAACAGAGTAATTGTTATGGAACTGTCATAAAACGGAATCTGGCCCGGTGATTATAAACAATTCTCATTCTCATACTCAAACTCCATACTCCGTGCTCAAACTTGAAAAAAACCATTTCTTTTATTGAATTTTGCATCAAAACCAACACCAACTTGTAGCAAATGATCTATCTAAGAAAATGAACCCCCATTTCATGTGTTTACATTCGGTAATAAAGAAGTTACCGCAGTTTTTGTAACTAAGAAATGCGCCGATTGGAGTACGGAGTATGAGTTGGAGCATGGAGTACATACTCCAATGTTTATAATCACCGGGCCTGTTTTACAATTTGTAATTTGCCAAGTTTAAGATGGGAAAATTAGTTTGTACGTGTAATATCGTATATTTTTTTATTTCCTCGTTTGATATAAAGAAATTTGTAAACACATACCAAAGTTTCTCCAGGCTACCGTTGTTGTACTAGCAACTTCTCTGAAAATTCTGAGCTTTGCAATCGTTATTTTGAATAAATGATCATGAGTTTTTTACTTGTTAAGTATGTGACTTACAAGTCTTAAATGCTATAAGTTATAAATCAGACATTTAGATGATCTTACGTAGTATATCATTTTGTATTCGTATTAATTTCCAGTGCCAAAGTTGACAGAAAGAAGTAATACAAATTGAGAATACACAAATGGTTGAGTATTAAATTCCATACAACGTGAGAAACCATTTTCCTGATTTTCCTACAATTTAATAACGGAATTTCTTAAACTATTTCAGTGAAATTATTCTAGTTTGTATCTTGCAGTTTAAACATTTTTTTCAATTATACAACGCCTACAAGAAATCAACTGTTGTTGATTGATTGATACAGTTATAGTGACGTCATTAGCAAACATGATGATAATGTCTGGTGTAAGGCTGTTCGACGGCAGTGAAATACTATCTAATCTAGCATGCAACATGATTTTTTAAATCATATTTATATCAGAATTGACATAAAACGGAATGTTTTATGATATATATTTATTAGCACATGACATGCATACAAAAATACACAGACTTTTGGATTCCAGATGGAAGCAGGTACTGACAAATTTATGAGCACTTTATGTTATATATTACATACTTTAGATTCGCCATATGCCATATAATTAAAATGTTAAAATGATAATATAAATAATACATTGTAATCATTATTTATCGCGGTCAGAATTCTTTAGTTTCACATTATCTTGTATGATGGGTTGTATTTTCTCTGATTGCTCGTATCATCATAAACGGATATATGTTTGCGCATTGAGGGAATGTTTCAAACAAACGATCCAGTTTTGCTTGATATACGACCGGTGTTCAAAACGTGAGCCGTACTATAACTAGTTGTTATGTCGTCATGGGAAACAACGTCCATTCATATATCACTTTCAATCGTGTTAAGTGCCCTTTTCGAGAAGGGTTAAGTTATATCCGGCCTGACAAGTTTTCTTTGAGTTTATAACATATTTTTTTTTCTTTTTGACATATTTGTTTTACGTACCTTATAGTCCGGAATAAACAGACAGCTTCTCCATACGAAGGACATGGCCGACGATATGGTTGATCGAGATTCGAATCTCGTAGCCCGGATTACAAGCATTTTCAGCAGCACTGGTCAAAACTGGTGTATATTTGATTACTTGTTATATATTAACACATACTTCTGTACTTTTAGTATTCAAGTTATATTGTTTCGCTGGTTGGTTCCTTCGACATATTTCGTATGTCGTTACCATTTGATACTATGTCAAAATCAGACAATACCGATTGACCTGGATTTGAATCTAACACCATACATTATAATGCATATAACGGTTGAGATATTTGGGCAGTTTAATGTGCGCGATGCTACACCTAGGTCTGACAAATATATGAAAAAGTTACATACCGTTTTATTAGATGATAATGTATTCGATACTATGTAACCTAAAACCATCAAATTCGTTACATTGTATTGCAAAGTTTTCATTTAGCAGTTTTATGACTGCAACAATGTACGTGTACATTATCTGACTTTGTGTTTCAGTGTCATAAAAAGGAATGTGGTTTGCACAATTATTAACACACGATATTAAAAACTAACCCTTAATTTACGAGGGTCAGTCAAGAAAAACTGAGAGTTGTTATATAAAGCCTTCAAAATGGATATACAATTATATTTGCTACCAATTATCGTCAACTATTATTCATTGCGGATATTCGGATGAATTCCGTGATCGGATATTAGATTGTAAATAAAGTTGCCAGGCAACCAAAGAACATCACTAAAGGGTATGCGTTCGCGCCAACGACTGGTAGACTGATTTTGTTGTCAATTCGAACGTTAATTTCAACTTTATACAGCGTAATTTAGTACAACTAACATGTGTATCTTGTAGAATCGTATATATTAAATAATAATGGACGTTTATTATAAAATGGTCACTAATGCTATATTGTTTAGTTGCCTAGCAACAATTTTACCCGTATTTTATTGATTTTCTCGGCATGTGTTCTTTGCGTTGCCATGGTATTCTAAAACTAATCACTGAACTCATAATTTCTGCTCAGGAGGATTATGAATGTATCTAATGGAGTCCAGTGACCATAATAGAAATAAAAATATAACTTTGCCTTTGAAAAACATCATGCGTTCTTTTGGGTGGTGAACAATTGTGGTCTTAATATCAACAAATAAAGTGACAATTAGTAGTTCCATCAAGTATATTTTCTATATTGGAGGAACAAATCAACCATAATTAAGTATATCTGATAGATAAATGTATTACAAAATAAAAAATAAGTTTGAAAATGTTCGATATAACTTTATGTTTCCATAGCAACACATAATTGTGTTCTATAGACAGCGCGAACGCATGCCTTCGAGTTGTCTTCTTCGGTTGCCTGGCAACAAGAATCAAATTTTCATACCAAAAATTGGTATTCGCCATAACATCTATGAGATACTATATTTCACGATAATGTATAGAGAATATACGGACACTTATTCTCCTGATCATTATTCACCAACTCTCAGTTTTTCTTGACTGACCCTCGTATAAACGTGACATTGTATGCTCTTTCATGTGATTCAGCAATATCAGTAACCGAGTTTATAGTATACTCGCATCCTATACAAGAGAAAATACAATCTAAGTCCGGAATAAACAAAGTTGGCTTCGTTTCATTCGGCAATGACCGCTATTATATAATTTCCTTGTGAATGTGGGTCATCCTGCATTTTATCGGCGGGGACTTGGATCTTTGGTTGTTTCTTCGGCTTCTGTGTGGGCATTGCTCATTGTAGTTGCTAGGAATGTGATATATTTTCCCCGCCCCGTTCCTACCTTGCCCATATTTTAACTAGGTCAGGTCGTAGTTGTGCCGCTTTAGGTTGCATAACGTTAGGTCACTGTCCTTAGTGTTTTAACCTAGGTCACGCCCCAGTGTTGTTGTGCCTCGTTTGGTCGCCGTTTTGGCATGGGTTTCTGTGGGCACTGCTCAGGGTAGTTGTGTCGTGGTGTTTCCGATTTCTGTGCTCGGCTAGTTGAGTGCTTCCTTCCCGGTCGGATTTTCTCATACCTTTTTCTTATTTAAATAATATATACTAGTAAAAAGGTGTCAACCAAGTTATTTGCTCACTATGTCTGAGTGTACATCTGATTCTGGGTATATTGTGTCCGGATAATGTCACTGTGTATCCTTTATATTACGATTTGCATTCCATTTAAGACAGAAATACAGGTGTTTCGATTATGTTTTACCGTAATATTTTTAATTACACATAAATGTTCATGGATATCACGTGTTTTTGTGATAGATGTTACTCATCCTCTGTACAGCTACACAGTTTACATATTTGCCAAAAAAAAAATATTCAAAACGTGTCGTTCATATGCAATTTATGTGTGGAGAATTTCTCACAGAAACCGCAGTATAAGCGGAATGAATGAATAATTACTTGTGTTAACGATGCTGTTGATAGATTCATGGGGCAAGGTTAATTGAAATGTAACTATCTTACTGAAACTTTAGTGTGCTGTGCTCCGTCAAATTGAACATGTGGTACACGTGGATAAATACTACGGAGGTTGTAATAAGCTTGTATCAAATTCAGACTTTTCAATAAACACATCCATTTTCCCACAAATATATACGGTCATACATCAGACGGACCATAAGTATAACACTATTCAACCAGCGTCTCGACCACTGATCACTTTCTCTGAGCAAGCCCCCCCCCTCCACCAAGGTGTAAATTGGTACCTGTGAGGACAGTGTTTATTCATGGGCGCCGCTGGTCGTTGTTGGCTGCAACACCCACAGGAGAGAAAAAGTCTCCACAGGGAGACCCGAACGTCATCGGTATCCCAATGACAAGGGGAAGTTGAAATAACAAAGGGTGCTTGAGCGGCTTAACAGCTGAAAAGAGCCCTAGAAAATTGGTAACTTCACTTATTGTGCTTGTGTTCACAGCCGCACACCGAGAAGGATTTCGTGTATAATCTAACTGCTATCTATTCATAATTTTTATATCTTTCGATTTAAAACTTACAGACAATGTCATGATTTATGTAGATAACAAATTGTTATTTTAATGCACGAGGATTTTAAAATATCAAAACTAATTACTTAATCAATTCATTGGCATTTACATAGACTTAAATATCTTATTTTATCAGTATTATATTAATCACAATGTTGACAATGTCACGACTTGGAAGCAAGTTTTGTATGCATAAATTGGATATCTTTATATAGGTGTTATATTTCTGATATAAATATGAATTAAAAAATATGTACCACATATTAATGATCACCCTGTATATCGTATGTCGTAACCATTTGATACTATGTCAAAATCAGACAATACCGGTTGACCTGGTCTTAAATCTAACACCATACAATATGATGCATATAATGGTTTAAAGTTGTGGTATTTGAGCAGTTTAATGTGCAATGCTACACATAATGAAAAAGTCACATACCGTTTTATTAGATGATAATGTATTCGATACTCTGTAACCTAAAACTATCAATGGGGTTACATTGTATTGCAAAGTTTTCATTTAGCAGTTTTATGACTGCAACGATGTACGTATACATTATCTGACTTTGTGTTTCAATGTCATAAAAAGGAATGTGGTTTGCATAATTATTACCATACGATATTAAAAACTAACCCTTAATTTATAAACGTGACATTGTATGCTCTTTCATGTGATTCAGCAAAAACAGTAACCGAGTTTATAGTATACTCGCATCCCATACAAGAGAAAACTACAATCTAAGTCCGGAATAAACAAAGTCGAAGGTAGCAACCCGGTTTGTTGCTCACTATGTCCGAGTTTACATCAGATTCTGGTATATTGTGTCGGATAATTTCACTGTGTATCCTTTATCTTACGATTTGCATTCCATTGACGACAAAAGGTACAGGTTTTTCGAGCATGGTTTACCGTTATATCTTTAATTACACATACATTTGCATGGATACCATGTGTTTTTATGATAGTGTTACTCCTCATCTATACAGCTACACAGCTTACATATTTCCCAAAATTAACAAAAATTCAGAACGTTTCGTTTCTATGCAATTTATGTGTGAGAGAACTTCTTACAGAAACCACAGTATAAGCGGAATGAATGAATAATGACTTGTGTTAACGATGCTGATGATAGATTCATGGTGCAAGGTTAATTAAAATGTAACTATCTTACTGAAACTTTAGTGTGCTGTGCTCCGTCAAATTGAACATGTGGTACACGTGGATAAATATTATGGAGGATGTAATTAGCTTGCATCAAATTCAGACTTTTCAATAAACATATCCATTTTCGCCTGAATGAATTGCATTTCCCACAAGTAAATAGGGTCATATATCAGACTGACCATAAGTATAACACCATTCAACCAGCGTCTCGACCACTGATCAATTTCTCTGAGCAAGCCCCCCCCCCTCCACCAAGGTGTAAATTGGTACCTGTGAGGGCAGTGTTTTCTTCATGGGCGCCGCTGATCGTTGTTGGCTGCAACACCCACAGGATAGAAAAAGTCTCCACAGGGAGACCCGAACTTCATCGGAAATAACAAAGGATGCTTGAGCGGCTTAGCATCTGAAAAAAAGCCCTAGAAAATTGGTAACTTCACTTATTGTGCTTGTGTTCACAACCGCACACCGAGAAGGATTTCGTGTATAATCTTACTGCTATCTATTCATATAATATTTCGATTTAAAACTTACAGACAATGTCATGATTTATGTAGATAACAAATTGTTATTTTAATACACGAGGATTTTAAAATATTCAAAACTAGTAACTAAATCAATTCATTGGCATTAACACAGACTTAAAATATCTTATTGTATCAGTATTATATTAAGCACAATGTTGACAATGTCACGACTTGGGAGCGAGTTTTGTATGCATGAATTTAGATATCTTTATACAGGTGTTATATTTCTCTCAACGGGATGCATATTTGTATCAAAATGAAGGGAACACTGTAATAGTACTATGTGATACCGACATTTACCAAACCGGTGGTGTAATTTAGTTACGATCCGGGTTTTCAATAAGGATAAGGTCTTATTGTTACTATCCAATTGCCACATTTATTCATGATTTCTTGACATTGTATAAGAAACCTTAAAGATTTATAACGGAAAAACAATGTCATAAAATTATTTCGAATAGGGAGTAATATAGATTAATATTGAAACGTTGATATAATAAGTATTGATTTTGGCATATCGTTATGAAACTAAACGTTGACAAATATTTGACAGCCGAGACTTGGACATTTGATCTTCTCTATCTTTTCTATACTCGGCTGGTTAGGTTGAGCGCTACCTTCCCCGCCTTATGTTCTTATATATTTTGTTATTCCATTTAGTACTATTTTAGTACGCCAATTACAGCTACTTTGTAATGTCTTTGTAAAATTGGGTTATTCTGCATTTTTGCGGCGGTGCAGTTGGACTTTTAATCACTTCTCTGAATTGTGTGTTTGACATTGCTCAGCGTAGTTGTGATAAGGTGTTACTACTTTCTGTGCTCGGATGAATGTTACGTTTTCTGTCCGGTTTCCTCATTCCGTTTTTGGTAACTATTTGGTCAACATTACAAAACAGTAAGATTCAGTACAGTGCGTACCAAATATCTCGGAAATTATTCCAATGAAATTGAGTAAGACAAATGTGAAATCAGCAATCATAGAATGCCATCAATGTTAACGCGTGCCACAATAATAGTAAAATAGATACCATTCGTATCGTAGATTGACGTAAATTATGGAATGGTAGATATCTAAACCTTATTTATATCTTATACGATAATGCCATTCCACACATATGTATTACGTAATTTCATTTTAGTTGGTAGTTTCAATAAACACGTGTTGAAACGAATATAAGCAAATTATAATGATATTCGATGTTTTCGCAACTGAATGAACCAAACTTGATCTACATGTTGCGCGAATATAAACTAATTTACAGAATACAACTTCGTAAAATTTACAAAAAATGATTTGCCCTTGACAAATATTTAAACCAATTTGAAAATGCATGTCACTTGTCATTTACTAAAAGTTTTGAGTTGATTGAATTGTAAGACCACCTGTGGTAAATAGCAAATATGTTAAAACATCAATCACATGACTTAAAGTGTCAAAACGATTAATTTCTTTAGCCTCAACATTTAATCTTAAACTATTTTGAGAATAATTACATTATGGGAACATGATATCATTTGACTTTGTAATGCAGTGAGAACAATTATTTCAAGAGAACGTCACAAAATTATGAGTGCGTACCAATAGCATTTTAATTGAGCTCAGATAAAACTAAAATCGTGTCAAGTCATTTCATCACATGATTGATTGATATAATCATAAATAATTGCACGATACTCTTAATGTGAATATTAACATTTACATATGCGTCATACTATAATTCTGTGGATAGTTTCCGATATTCGTTTTCAGCATTTTTACTTCTGCCATACGATTTCTCGTGGTAGTTGTAAGACTTAACCCATTGACCATATTCTCATATACTACGAGTATAGTAATATTAGACTGAAGTAAACAATTTATGAACTTCTTAACACAACCTTTTTATTACACAATCTAAGAACCTGTGATACGACCCAACAATAGTAAACTCATTACACTTGGTAATGATGATTTTAACAGATCCTGTACTACTGTTTCCAACTGTGTTGACCCAATCCTCTATTGAATGTTGTCCCATTAACCAATGGTTACCAGCATCTCTGTAACGATATAACTTTACGATGACGCAATATTGACAAATTGCCGTATTTAAATATCATCAATTACCCGCCGTTGTTGTAAAGATTTTATATTGATAGAAAACTTTAACCTCTTATACACAATACTAGTAGTCCATCTCGAATAGCTTTACAGGTGATCAACATTGGATAATGGATTTTTACATCACCAATGACAGTCCCGAGTTTCGATGGGAATAAGCATTTTATAAGTACTTGATTGTAAACGAAGTCATACTTATAAAGCCTTTATCAACCTTGACCTTAGCAGGAATATGTCCCTTTAACATTCGTGAGTTATGATCAGGAGAACAAATAAAATTTAATAACGTTGTAAACGCCTTTTTAACTCAAAACATGTATAACAGTTGTAATATAGAAACGAATCGGACAGCAACAGCTGAACTGCAAACAAGAAAAACATTGAAATTACAGGTTAAGCATGAAAATGTGCCCGGTAAAAATGGCGAATACTGCGCTATGATGATTTTGTATTCACTTATTCATTTTTTTAACTAATATATACGTCATAAATGTAAAATGTATGAATATTATGTTTTGTTTGTCAGTAGTGTTACTTAATAATTCTCTATAATAATAATACTGTTAGTATTGATAATTCTTTATTTTACGAGGAAATAGTTGTGAAGCAAACACCATTCATGAATGTCTAAATCAATGTTCGTAACGAACCAGATGAGGTTAAACACTAAGTAACAGTCGTAGAAAATAATTACCCGTTGATGTAAAAACGAGCACGTGCACTCGGTAGACCTAGAAAAACAGCCCAACCTATAAAAGTAATATGTAAGGTCATTATTTTCGTTAACTTTCCCACATTGATCCATCAACAGTAATGAATTAGGAGCAGCAATAAATCTTTGATTAAGCCATTCTACTATTCAAATATTTGTAAAACATAACCGACTAATTATTGTCAGCTCATAAATGTTGTCTTTGATAATTGGACAAGATCTATGTATCATTAACTAGGGTATGGTCGACGGTATGTCATTTGTAATCATGTTTACTTCATCAACTTTGATGTTCCAGAAAATTTCGCACACAATTTACCAGAAATTTATCTGACTTGTGAATAAGTGAATAAGTGAATAAGTGAACAAAGACGTTGGTTCAAACAATTCTCGATTTCCTAGGACTGTTCGTACTCTCAAAATTCTCATATTTTCCAAAGGCTGACTGTTTTATTTAATATATAATATATACTTTGTACCACATATTGCTCTAATTTCTATAATATTTTAAAGCATTGACCATAAATGTTATAATACTAAAAGTGCTCATTTTCCCTCCTGTAATCCTCGCATCTCAATTTATGCCCTTTAAAATATAACAACATTTTCTTTCCTGTAACCAGTTTGTACACTCACTATTAACGTTATGCATTTCTGTGTGACAAACGGAAGGCACATATCACATGTTATATTAACTGTCATTTATAAATCAGAACATGACGTTCAAAAACCATTAAAATCAAATAATTTGATAACTCTAAGTTTATTTGACTTGATTTTTGTTGTTTATTTCTGTATTTCATGTGAGTATCGTGTGAAAGTAGAATCCTGTTTCACCAAGTGTCAGTGTGATGTTTGTGACTGGTGGTATTTGGATGATTTCTCATTGCTAAATACGTACAATTGTCGCATCTTCTATTCTGATTACTGATTATTTACGGCGGAGATCCGGGCAGTACCGTATAGTGAAATCTACAGATAATGATATGTTAGACAAGTTAGAATAAATATAATGATAAATTAAATCTATAATGGCCTATTATGAAATGTCACATTATATGTATTATACGGGTTACTATAATCTTACAAAATTTACGATGAAAAGCTGTCTCGTTAAAAGCATTTAGATTCTAAAGACGCGGTATTCTATCATCTTGGTACAGGATAAGTAATTTCATGATGCATGATACTGGCAAATGATCAATACAGAAACTGACAATGTACGGGTATATCCGGTATGAGCATGAAACAACACACGTCTGTTTAAAGTCTGGCTTTTACAGCAGCATCCAGATAATCCACAACCCGGGCAACACGTAGGTCTTAAATAACTATGCAGTGTCATTAAATGATCCATATAAAAAATTGAAGAAAAAGAAAATACTTTTATAACATTCATAGTATACACTGTACATTATGGAATATTTAACAAATAAAAACAAAAAGTGCAGTTTAAGAAAAATGGACAGCTATTTCTTGTGTTCAAGAAATATATTTTGAAGAAGAATTAATTTAGTGTATGAACAAATTTGGGTTTCAACAGCATACTGTATATTTTTGAAAAGTTACGACATTGCAAAAAAGCTCGAGACAATGTAAACTATGAATATGAAGAAATCGGACAAGGAAGGCAACACTCAACTAAACCACCAAAGCACAGAAAAATAACAATATAATACAACAGTCCTTCATGAACAGTTTTGGCAAATACTCGCTTTAACAAATTTGTCACAATAACAGCTTCTCAATTGTCCCGCTGTTTGGCAAACAATTGAGGTTTCTAAAGGGCAACAATTCAATTACTAACCATCCATTGACATCTAATTGATGCAATTACGTTCTGTAATGATATAAACGTACTGCCTGGTCGTCAATTAATGATGTGAAAACGGTATATACGTCCGTAATTTGAACAGATTTGCACTTACTGGTCAGCTCTCCCGTCGCGATGTTTTTAACATTTGGTTTTCTTATTATTCTTGTTGTTATTTGCAAAAGTGAGAATTTGTTATGACTGTGTCATAAAACAGTTCCTGTTTTACAAATGGTAGTTTAGATAGTTTAATGTGGGAAAATTAGTTTGAACGCGTAATTTCAGATATTTATTTATTTTCGCGTTTGTTATAGATAAATGTGTGAAAAGTTCCAAATCTACTTTTGGGTACCGTTGTACTAGTGAACTTTAATCTCAATACATTTTGAAGCCATATGGATGAGCTGTCAATCTTTATTTAAAGTAATGTTAAATGATCATGATTTACTATTTACTAGTTAAGTATGTGACATACACGTCGTCGAAAACGCTATCATTAAAAATCAGACTTTTAGATGATCGTACGTTTTCGTATTAACTGGTATACCTATTGATTTCAAGTGACACATTTGACAGAAACCGGTAATACTAACCTACCAATGTATTAAAAACCTACTACTATTATTCACAAAATGAGAATAAACAAATGGTCGAGTATTAAATTCCACCCAGCTTGTAAAACCTTTTCCTGATTTTCCGGAATTTCTGAAACTATTTTAGTGTAATTATTTTTGTTTTTATCTTGCAGTTTAAACACATTTCTCGATTATAAAACTCCTATAAGATATTAGCTATTGTTGAATGATTGATTCTGTTTGCATGACGTCACTAGCATACAACGATGGGGAATTCTGATGTAAGGCTTGTCGACGGTAGTGAAAGTTATACAAAGTTATATAAATTTGTTCTGAAAGTTCCATCCATTTTAAATTTCAATCCAAATGGTGTCAGCCTTATTTTCTGCTAATATTTTAACGTGTTTGTTTAAGGGCAACATATTCAGACTGCGTTATATCCCGTTCATTTGTATTTTGTATGGACAATATAATGAAGGGATTCCGTGGTGTCTACATTTTCTCAATTGGTTAATGTCACCTGAGAAATCTTGCCGAAAGTGTTTAATAACTGCTCGATCTTTCATCATATGCAGCTTATTCCATTTTATCCCACTTTTCTTGTAATGCTAGTCACACTATTGTTTCTTACTTATTTTCATTTCTCTATATGAATGGTCAACAAGAAGTAACCAGGTCTCATAAGAAGATCAGCATTTGTAATCATAAACACTGTCGAAACATGCACATATGGTATTTATCAACTATCAAATCTGTTACAATGACATGCATTTAATTGGCATTATCTTCACCATTACTTTGGTTTTCTTTCATGCCTCTTTGTATGCACTACTTGACTTTTAGCTATCGTAATAAAAAATATGATATATGCATAACACCTTAGATAAAACCTAAGAACGTGATGGACTTTTGATATTCGAATTGTAATTGGTTATGGCTAATGAACGATAATTTACTGTATTCAAATAAAATTATAACGTACTTTTTTCCATTTATGAATATTTATGTCTATGCACAGTGTCGAGCTGTATGTTTTGTGTTTGAAATTACGCATGGTGATTTTAATGCATAAGAAAAATGTTTGCAATTTCGTGATTGTTTTCATTTCTGCAATAACTTGCGCAGGTGTTACACATACATGTACATTGGAGAAGTACATAACCTTAGTATAGTTTAACATATATCTGACTTTCAGCACATATAGGCACTTATGTAATCTTAAACTTTAGTGGGAGCCTTTGTTAAGACAATTCCTATATTCGATGCGATCGGTACAATTGTTTGTTTTACATAAAGCTAATTTTCACGAAAATTGTTATTCCATAGCTGGCATTGATATAAAATGTAGCAGGCTAACTCACTTATTTCGTTTATCAAATTGACGGAAGCTCTTTTTAGTCATGTCCCCCTTGATCGTCGGTCGATCTCCTAGAACGTGATGATAAGCTTTTACTGAGATAAAGTTTGATACCAGACTGGTACATAGCTAAGTCGTTAAACTAGTATAAGTATATATCTCTTCTTAGGTGAGCTACAGTACCTTAACCAACATATGTAAACAAAACGTGTTTATCAAAACCAAACCGGGCAAGCTGGCATTTGAGTATTTGCATCCTATTTCTAAACGAACGCTGTCGTTTTTTTATCGCAACACGAGTCAAACTCGTTATGAATGTATTCTTCAGTTAGTGTAACCGATTTATGTTAGCCGGTAGTCCACGACGAAGTGATTTACTCGTAAATAATAGTTACTATAGCATATTCAAATTGTATGTACTCATTTGTTCCATTGTTAAGTGATTTACAAACAAATTGAGAAACATAAATTGTATACAAGTAAGAAGCATAAAGTAGCATAAACGATATATCAAAGGTTCAGGTCAGCTTGACGTGGAACACATGTCGATAAGCGAGTATTTGATGGATGGCTATTTTATACGTCGTACTTGTAGAATGCGAAGGTTACCTTATTTTATTGCAATTCAACGGTTTTTCATTCTGGAAGTAAAATCGATTTGACTATTTAAGGTTTCAAAACAATTGTGATAAAATCATAGAACACCCTCCGCAGTCTAGTTTTCGATTAAAAGTAATTAGAATTTAAGCATGAGAAAAATACAAACTCGGATCTCGCGTAGCGGGTTCAAATCTAAAATTAAAACAACCAGGAACCGCCCGGATGTTGATTATGGTTGGTAGTAAATAAGGGGGCAGGGGACAGGTTCCGACAGGCCGCAAACAGTCAAGCGGATTTCTTGAAAACAGCAAATAAGACAAGAAAGTATTTATGCGTCAGTCTCAGGGCCTATGCAACATAAATAGAAAATAACATCAAATTGCAAGGCTAACCCCTAGGGTTGTGGAGTTATGGTCCTTTGTTTTTGCCCCTACCCCTACCTTTCTGAGGCCCACATGGAAGATCGGGAAACTGAATGTGTCAGCCTCGTTAAATAAAGACGTTACTTACTTACTTACTTACTTACCTCCAAATTTTAGTAAAAAGAAACAAAAGTGAACAATTTCACCCCATACACAGTATTGTTAAACCCAATGCAATCCTACGTTTGGTCCCATTTTACATAAATAGCACGTCTGAGCTAGGTTAATTCCGCAAGAAAATTGTCTCCCATACCTGCCGATTTTTTGCTATTTGCTGTCAAAGTTTTTCGCGGTCTCTAACGACGCTAAATTTGAACTTCCGCCAGTGGTGGTAACCTCCATTTTGAAGAGCTACAAATCCTTCAGAGCCAACTGATATTTAGTTTCTATGATTTTTCAAAATATTAAACACCTTCTTTGTACAAAATAAATACAGAATTTGGTCTTTAAAATACCAATTTAATTTTTGGTACCCATAAAGAAGCCCTACACTAAAGATTTGATATTTTGAGGGACCCCCATCACCCCAATATATCCCCTGCCACCCTAAATAATAAATGTAAGTGGGTGTGACGTAATGTAGAGTTTACTGGAAGTAATGATGGAGGAAAGGAGAATTAAGTGCATACAGTGACTAAATTAGCGGCGAGTTAATAGTTTATACCTATGACAATTTTGTATAAATATTTTGTAAATCATTTGTAAAATATAATATTGACGCGGAAGGGAAGCTTACATTGTACATGTCGCTGGCTTAGAACAAGAAGGTCGTAACTACCAAATCGATATATTGAGAAAACAAGAGAAAACTGTCTGTAATTTAGTCTTTACCTATGGGAAAACTTGTTTTTAAAACTTCATTTTGGTCAACATGACAATTTCAGATTTTCATCAAAATATGCTCATAAGAAGCGCCCTGTGAAGCAGATTTCAAACATGTATGAGTCTTATAAGGTCGTAAGAGGTAGTTACGACCTTCTTGTTCTAAGCCATCGATGTAGTAATTGCTAAAGCGACTTAGCGTAATTCACGAAAGTTAGTAAATCGCTAACCGAAATGATGGTACGTTATCGCAGGTAGACGGGTGCAATTGTGAAAAAGTGCCGTATTTGTTCAAGGATTAAAAGTAAACGAATGTTTTTATTCTGCGAAGTGCTTTTGGGATTTTTTAAATTTGATGAATATCAATTAAATAAGGTACGGATTTGTTTGAATTATATACTTTTAAAAGCAAACATTTAGTACAGGCAAATTTAAGAAAGAGTATGTGAGTGAGTATAGGATGTATTTGCGTAGCCTTATCGGTAATAACCTCATATATGGGATTTAAATGTGAAGCTTGTATAAAAATGACATGCGAAATATTTATATCTGTTTAATGCAAATCTTCGACTATTCAGCGCACATTCGTTAATTGCCAATTATTCCTACAAATAGTGAGAAGATTGTCCATTTCAATTGGTCTCGGCAATTTAACTGTCCTGTTAATCTTATTCATGGATTCAAATTATAATGGTTTGTTTAAATGTATCAAATATGTGTGTAGAGATATACGGCGTCTCGAGCGCTCAGATTTATAAACATCTACCAAATACAGAATTTCAATGTAGCTTGGCATGAAAATGACATGCGCAATATTTATTTTTGTTTAAGGAATATCTTCGACTATATATCGCATATACGTTAAATTGCCAATTATTATTCTTGTATTTTAGTATACAGTAAACACCCGTTTGTTAGACCATTGTTCATTTTGATTTACTGTAGTGTTAATCTTATTCAGAATTTAAATTATAATGGTTTATTTAAATGTATCAAATTTGCGTATTATATTATATCATTGTTTGAACTAGGAATTGTGTATATAGAGATATATGACTTCTTGATCACTCTAGCGTATTCACTAATTAATAATATTAGTAATTATGCTACTTTATAAGGGTTCATGAAGAAATGATAAGACAATGTACATACACCTTTCTTGTATCAGCATAACAATGGGTTCACGAGAAGCCAAAACATATCTAACGGGTGGTCTGGTTTATGCTGATTTAATTTAGGTCAGTTGTTGAAACGAATTCCGTATCATTATTACTCTACAAAACTTACTGCTCATATATATGACGGGACATATAAATAAAATTTTACAGTAATGAATGCCATCACATATTCTATATTACAAAATAAATGTATGTACACGTTGCATGTTTGGGGTCAGTGTTATTGCACCAGATTGTAATACTGCGAGAATGTGATAGAGCAACAACATATGTTACACATAATATCTATGGTTAGTCACTTTGGTTAGCTATGTTTGGATGACATACGGCTCGATTGGTGGATTTAGCTTCATATTTCATAGTCCTGTGAGAGTCCTGGTATGTTTTGTGTTCGAGTCTCTCCTATTGGTTATTTACACAATACAATAATAGGGACCAATCTTTATACTGCTTGGTCACAAAATAGTTCTGGCACAGCTATCTTATACTCCATTTGAGATCGAATACGTCATACATTGATATTGAAGTATATTACACTGTGCATATTTAATTAATACAGGCACTCGGATATGAGTGCCACCTTTTTCAAGAAATCTATTCCATATCTTATTTTTTCCGAAATGCTCAATTTGATTTGCGATACTTATTTTTTGTTATCCAATGCCGAGTTAGTTTTTCCCATGATAAAAAGCACTGATTTTGCAATGAAATACACGTTATCTTATAAAATATGCTACAATTTATACAAAATGAATGGATTTAGAAAACTTCTTATCATTCTACAAGGTTATTTGGTAATTGAATTTTAACAAAACCATCTAATCATACAAAAATAATGTGTAATTAATTATTGTGACGTCGCTAATATACAGGTAGCCTCGATTCATGTTTCACGATAATCAGTATTCATTTGCTAAAAATAATTAAACCACCCATACAATGTATCTACCATCTAATATTAATGCGAAAACGACTGGAGTGTATTGTTCGCTACATATACAGCCTGATGATAATGACATAGACAAGTTGAGAGAATGTACCTATTTGTATATTGCTGCATGTTGTGTACTATTAGTGAAAGTAAACAAAGTCTTATGACGGGAGCCAGTCAAATGCAGATACATGTCATAGGCTAATTTATGTGAATAGACAAATGTATACTGAGGGAAATTGTCCACGTGATGGTTTATCAGCCTACTGCCATTTGCATTGAGATGCTCCCCCTTAATATGATTAAATTGTGAATAGTTTTACCGTATGTTCAATTCACACAACAGCTTAGTAGAATCGAGACATTTCATTACAGTATATTCATGTAGGAATACGATATGTGTATGTCAATGAACGCTATAATCGGAGGTTTCCATTTGATTCGGAAAAAATGCAACTGGTTCCAGTTCGAATAGTATTTTAAGACATTGAAAACCACATAAACCAAAGTTTAAATTATAACGAATCTTATATTAATTTAATAGATTTCGGAATAAAACTGCACCTACTTGTTCCAAGTTTAGCTAAATACTTTTTATTTGTTTAAATTATTGCAACATTAACAATAACCGAACGACCGACTTAACCCGATGATGAAACATCTTTTAATGTCGGTGAGTATACGTTGCGGTTTATAGTGTAATGGTATTGCATTAATCATGTTACAGAAGTGTAGGGTAACATTGTCATTACGATTCGACTATTATAGTTAAACTCATAGGATTGAATACTGACAAGTTCACCGTCATATTTCAAAGATCCAATTTGTACGGAGATAAAAGGACATCGTACTGAAGTTTATTTCTATTCACTATCCATGTCATACAACACAATTCGCTTTGTCTGAACTTCTTACATTTCCCACCGCATCAAATGTTATCATACTGTGCAATCTTCAGTATTACACAACCGTTTAATGTAACTGTGGTGTCATTTTAATTGCTATTAATATATTGTACAATAAAGTAACTAAAAGCCTTGAGAAAGTCAAGATTCTGACAAGCGTAGTTTTCATACTTACCTACATCGATACCGTACATGCCTTTTTCCTTGTGCTGACCTAAACAAATATTAGTATGACGTATTTGTTTTATAAATAAATGCTTACGTATTACCTAACTTACGTATGGCAAAACACCATACAGTATCAGTATCAGTTATATTCCGAGTATGCATGTGGGTGCAAGCTAATAACTTATTTCGAATTTACAAAGTCATTACAAAACATAATTTGTTCCAATGCTCAAAGTATAGTTTTCCGTATAAATAGCGCTGAATGGGTCCATGTCCCCCCGGGTACTACTTCACCGTACCTGGGGTACTTTGAAGTATACTTCACCGTACCCCGATTACACAGATAATACTTCACCGCACCCCGATATACTTAACCGTACCCGGGTTTACTGCGTGCCAAAAATCGATGTCGTAAAATAACAAAATAATATAATGACGTAAACGGCGGCCATCACGGCATTGAAAAAATATTGTTGATAAAAATCAAAGAAGTACAAAAATGAATTTATTTATGAGTACGTATCCAGCGGAGTAGAGGACGAAAAATAAGTCAACAGTCAAGCTGGTGGAAACAAATTGAACACTATTTGAATACACATAATCTGTTGAAAGATATAAATAAAGTGCGCCAAAAACGTCAGTGTCAAAGTTTGATTTTTACGACAATGAAATCTTTTTTTAGAAATTCGACGGTAAAAAAATAAATATTATGGGTCGAAGTATAACGAAATGAAATCTTCTTACCTTTCTTTCATGTATAAATGTTGTGTTCGGCGATTAAAATCATATCAATTATTTTTTGTTCAGCAGTAAAAATGGGGTACCTGTAAGCATACTGGGGTACGGTGAGGTATACTACTATGTGCCCGGGGTACGGTCAAGTATACTTCAAAGTACCCGGGGTACTGTGAAGTAGTACCCGGGGGGACCTTGACCCATTCAGCATAAATAGCATAGGTTGGCTTGCGCAAAGAATTGTAAATGATATTTATATTTTATGTTTTTTTTTTCATGAATCTGTAACCGACTAGATGAGGTTAAAAAACAGTCACAGAAAATTATTACTCGTTGGTGTAAAAAAGAGCGCATGCACTTTGTAGACCTAGAAAAACAGCTTAATCTGAAAATATTCTAAATTTCCAAGTAATTTGTAATGTTTTATTTTCATTAGCTTTCCCGCATGAATCAGTCAACAGTAACGAATTAGGAGCGTCAATAAATCTTTGAATAAGCCTTTCTACTATTCAAATATTTGTAAAAACTTAACAAACCAATTATTGTCAGCTCATAAATGTTGTTTTGATAATTGGACAAGATCTATGTATCATTAGCTAGGGTATGATCGACGGTATGTCATTTGTAATTATGTTTATTTCATCAACTATGATGTTCCAGAAATACCGTACAGTCAGTCATTTTATGGCATGTGAACTAGTGAACAAAGACGTTGGGAACTATTTGGTAAAACTTTCGATTTCATTCGACAATTCATAGTCTTCATTATCTCCTTGGTTGCCGAGGTTGGTTCTGTTACATGTATTTCATGTCTATAATTATAAGATGTACCTCGTTTTGCTGTATTTGTTGATAATACTAGTTACACATATGGTCCTATTTTTATTGTCAATGACCGTAAATGTGTAATATGCCCCTTTCCCCTTCTGTAGTCCATGTTCAGGTGAAGTAGTGTATCTCCATTTATGCCCTTTATCACATAAAACTATTGTCTTGTCATGTAAACGATGGATGTACTTTAAACATACTCAAAATGTTAAGTAAGGCTGTGATAAACGGAAGGCACATAACGTTCACACCATTATAATAAAATGATTTCATTGTTCTTGACATATTTAATAATGTATTTCCATTCGAGGATCGTGTGAACGTGAGATCTTGTTTACCAGGTGTGTGTTAGTGTGATGGTTATGACTGTCAGTAATTGGACGATTTTCTCATTGCTAGATACGTACAATTGTCGCATCTTCTTTTTTGATTACTGATTATTTACTGCGGAGATAAGGGCAGTACCGTATGGTGAAATCTACGGATAATGATACGCTAGAAAAGTTAGAATAAATATAATGATAAATTAAGGCAAATAAAAATATAACTGCCTATTATGAAATGTCAAATTAAACGTTTATACGGGTTTGCACACAATTATATAAAATTTACTATGTAAAGCTGTCTCGTTAAACATTTGAATTCTAAAGATGTGATATTCTATCCTCCTAGTATAGAAAATGTAATTTAATGACGCAGGATTATAACATATTGGACAAGAATCACGATAAAAACTAACCATCTACAGATATACCCGGTACAAACATGAAACGAAATACATCTGTTTACAGTCTGGCGTTTACAGCAGCATCCAGATACTCCGCAACCCGGGAAACACATACGGCTTAAATATCTATGCGGTGTCATTAAAATGATCCATATATTAAATTTGACGAAGAAGAAGAAGAAAAATACTTTTATAACATTTATTAGATACACTGTACATTATGGAATCTTTAACAAATAATAACAAAATGTGCAGTTAAAGAAAAATGGACAGCGATTTCTTGTGTTCAAGAAATATATATTGAAGAAGAATTAATTTAGTGTATGAACCAATTTGGGTTGCAACAACATACTTTATATTTTTGAAAAGTTGCGACATTGCAAAACAGCTTGAGCCAATGCAAACATATGAATATGAGGAAATCGGACAAGGAAGGCAACACTCAACTAAACCAATCACAGAAAAAATAACAACATAACAATCATACATGAACCGTTTTCGCAAAACAAACCAGTTACTAGTAGATAAACGACAATTGATAAGGTAATCCCATGACATGACAATGACAATATTGCCTTAACAAATTTGTCGAGCTTTCAGCTTCTCAATTGTCCCGCTGTTTGGCAAATATACCTACAAGGTTTCTTACGTTTCGTTTTAAAAGGGCAACATTTCAATTACCGACCCTCCATTGACATCTAATTGATACGATAACGTTCTGTAATGATGAAAACGTACTGTCTGGTCGACACTTAGTGATGTGAAACAGTATATAAGTCCGTAATTGGAAAAGATTTGCACGCAAAGGTCAACTCTCACGTCGCGATGTTATTAACATTTGGTGTTCCGATTATCCTTGATGCTATCCGCAAAAGTGAGAAATTGTTATGACATTGTCATAAAACGGGATCTGTTTTACAATTGGTAATTTATAAAGTTTAATGTGGGAAAATTAGTTTGAATTTGTGATGTGGTATAATTTTTCTTTTCTCGTTTGATATCAATTAATTTGAAAAAAAACGTAACAAATCTACCGTTGTACTAGTGAAAATTATTCTCTGCAAATTCTGAAGCCAAATGAATGAGCTGTTCAATATTTATTTTGAATAAATGATCATGATTTATTTTTTACTAGTTAAGTATTTAACCTACAAGTCTTAAATGATATAGTATATGATAAAATCGGATTTTAAATAATCGTACTTTTCGTATCAACTGGTATACCTATTAATTTCAAGTGACACATTTGACAGAAACAGGTAATACTTAACTTTCCATGTAACAAACACCTTCTACTACTATATACAAAATGAGAATTAACAAATGGTTGAGTATTAAATACCAAAACAGCGTGTGAAACAATTTCCTGATGTTCTCCTAGTTTATGAACGGAATTCCTGAAACTATTCAGCGTAATTATTCTACTTTATATCGTACAGTTTAAACAAATTTCTCGATTATACAACGCCTATAAGAAATAAACTGTTGTTGAATGATTGATTCTGTTCTTATGATGTCACAAGCAGACATCGATAGGAAACTCTGGCGTAAGGCTGTTCGAGGGTAGTGAACGTTATAACGATATTTTATTTTATTTTGTCGTGTCCATATCTAAATATTGGCTAGATCTATTTAACACAATAGTATAAAGATGGAAGAAACTGAACAGATTCTCTGAAAGTTCCATTTGTAGCAATGCAAATGGTCGCATTCTTATTTTCAGTTAATTTTTTTAAACGGTTTTGTCTTAGGACAGATTCAAATTATGTTATAGCTAAGTCATTTGTATACTATATGGACAATATTATGAAGAGTCAGTGAGTCAGTAATGGTCATTTATTGGTCCATGTCAGCTGTTATCTCTATCCGACCGGAATACTGCTAGAATTCACTCCATTTTATCATCAAGAGTTTCACGAGTATGCATAACAACCATTGATAATAAATACATTCATTCAGAACAAAATCGACATTATTCCTGACTTTCCAGATAAATGAAACTGACATGAAAGCTTGGTACGATATTGCTGATATCAGCTGACATATTAATGTGGCAATGGGATATTATAGAGTAACAATGTAAATGATGTACTGCTTATATTGAAACCGAAACGGTTGGAATTACTGAAAAACACATTACAGCTGTTTCCGGTAGACTGATATAACATGCATTGTTCCTACAATATATTTACAGCGAGATTCCCGTACAGGTCTTGTTTTCAGCTAATGTAAATGTCATTTAATATTAATATTCAAAGAACACACCAATTCGTAAAATTCATTCATTTGTACATGCTAGCAACATAAGTAAAATGATACTCTTTCTGATAATCAAATGCTGATTAAGCAGCCTGTACCAGGATATGATAATTATGCTCAAGATGTTTTAAAATAAATACGCTATTATATGGGTAAAGTAATAACTATTACTGATTGAACTCCATGCGTTCCTGTACCGATTGATAGACAAAGAATCACACTTAGAACACGTATGTCCGCTCTTCTTAAACTTTGTTTCAAGACCAACTTTGTAAAAATACCAGTATTAACAGTCTCACTATCTACTAGTATCTTATTTATTTTCATATCTCAATACGAATTATCAACAAGAACGACGTGGTCCCATTAGAAGACGACCATCATTTGTAATTATAAACACAATTTATACATCGACATCTGGGTTTTATCAACTACCCAGTTCTGTTATAATTACATACACCTAATTGGCATTATCTTTACCATTCTTTTGTTTTCTTTCCTGTATCTGCCTATGCACTAATTGATTTTCATCTATCGTAATTAATAATTATGATATATGCATAATAATTTAATAACTAAGATAGCGGTGAACTCTTGATATTCGAATGGTAATTGGTTATGGCTAAGGAGCGATAAATTGTTGTATTCAGATACATATCTAACATACTTTATCTTTTTCCATGTCTGAATATTTATGACTATGCACACTGTCGAGCTGTACATTCATGTATATGATTTGTTTGAAGTTACGGTGCATAAGCTAAATGTTTGCAATTTTGTGATTTTTTTCCTGCAAAAACTCGCACAGGTGTTACAAATACATTGGAGATGTACGAGTATAGTTTAAAATGTATCTGACTTTCTGAACACCTGACTATCTGAACATCAGTTAGGCACTAATGCAACTTTAAACTTAAGTGGGAACCTGTGGTAAGGACAAGACTACACATACAACTAACTTTTTACTAGAGCGCATTGGTGCCAGCGTTGATTGCACAAGATTTTATACGCATAAAACCGAATCTGTTTCACTTCAAAACTTCAAGAAGGTTAGATTTTTGTTATCGCTTGCATTCATTGTAAAAGCGTTTAGTTTGGATGCGTTAGGTCACTGGTCCTTTAAACCGTCTTTATCGATTAGGTTTAATTGTCAAAATTTTGAAAACTAAACAATATGATAAATGCACCAACGCATAAGGTGCCCAGAATAACAACATTGGATTGGTTCTACTCATTGTATGATTAGGACTGTATCATCTAACATTTTTATCAACATGAATGACCTTTTAATTGGACAAATACATGCTTTATCATGGACATACTTTGTGATTCCGACACTGCCATCGATATAAAATGTGGCAAGCTATCTCGCTTGTTACGGAAGCTCCTGCTTATCATGTCCGCCTCAATTGTCGGTCGATCTCCTAGAATGTGAGAATGTAGCTTTTAATGCGATATATCTGCGGTTTGATATCAGACTGGTACATACCTAAGTCGTTAAAATAGTACACGTATTTATATCTTCTTACGTGGGCTATAGTACCTTAACATATACGTTTTTTTAGTAGTAAACAATACATGTTTGTGTCATTTAAAGAGTATTTACCATCATATTACCAAACGAACACGGTCATTTTTATCATAACACGAGTCAAAATCGTTATGAATAGATTCCTCAATTAATGTTATAAATTTATGTTAGCCGTTGGTCAAAGAGTTAACTATCACATTATACAAGTATATTGTATATACTCATTTGTTCCATTGTTAAGTGATTTATAAACAAATTAAGATACATACATTGTATATACAAACAATTTCAGTAGCATAAACTATAGATCAAACGTTCAGGTCATTTTGACGTGGAACACATGTAAATCAGCAAGATATTGATGAATGGTTGTTTAATACACCTTACTGGAAGAGTGCGAGGTTGTCCATTGGCAGGTATTCATTCATAGATTTGAATTAAGTCCGTCACGTAAATATTTAAAGACATTTTTGAAAAAAGAAATTGTTAAATCTGCTGGTTTGCGATGGTTCACACTATTCATCTAAAATGTAATTGCAATTCAACGGTTTTATAATCTGGGATGTGAAATCGATTTGACGATTTACGTTTTCAAAAAGCTTGTTATTCAACCTTAGAACACCCTCCGCAATATCGTCTTCAATTAATTACTAATTAGGCATGAGAAAACTACATATTTGGTTGTCGAGTAGAGGGTTCAAATCTAAAATTAAAATAACCAGGAACAACCCGGATGTTGAATATGGTTGGCACCAGACCAATTAGTGTTGGTAAATTGTGAGTAAATAATAAATGTAAGCGTTTGTGACGTAATGGAGATTTTGCTGCAAGTCATGGTGGGGGTGAGAATTAAGTGACTGCATTGACATAATAAGCTGATGGTATAAGGTTTTTTACATAGGCTAATTTTGTATAATTGATTAGTGTGTGAATTTTTGTAAAACAAATTGAACAAAATATTGACTGGGAAAAGAAGCGCATACAGGTAAACACTTAATGCCTACGCAGACTAAGTGGTAATACACTCAAGTAGTCCTTAAAAAACTTTGGTTTGTCTGTAAATGGCAAATTCAACCCAATTTAAAATCACAATTCATAATATTTTGCAGGTGCTGGCCAAATTTCTCGTTAAAGGCGTTATTCGTGTGTGTCATATTTTTTAGAATTCATGCACATTTTGTCTAGAATTGATTGAATTAGACATAGGCTAATTGTGTATACTTGATTAGTGTGTTTTTTTTGTTAACCAAATTGAACGAAATATTTTCTGGGAAAAGAAGCGCATACATGAAGTTATCGCTAAAGCGACTAAGCGTAATTCACTAAAGTTAACAAATCGCTAAATAAACTGGTGGTACGTTATCGCAGAGCGTACTATAGGTAGAAATATTAGTTTAGTTATCATAAGTTGAACTTGATAAACGGGTGAAGAGTACCGTATTTGTTCTCGGATTAAAAGTAAACGAGTATTTTTATTCTGTGAAGTGCTTTTGGGATTTTATTATTTTGGAGAATATCAAATAAATAAGGTACGGGATTGTTTGAATTATATACTTAAGCAAACATTTATTGCATGCAAATTTAAGAAAGTGAGTACAGGATGTATTTGTGTAGCTTTATCAGATTTATACACATCTACCAAATACTGGATTTCAATGTGAGGTTTGCATGGGTAATATTTATATTTGTTTAAGGAATATCTTCGACTAAACAAAACACATACGAGTACTTTAATTGCCAATTATTCTTGTAGTTTGAATACAGTTAACCCCCGTCAATAAAACCAGAGCCTACTTTGATTTGCCTACTTAGTGCGATTTTAATGTGCTGATAACCTTATTCAGAAATATAAACTATAATGGTTTGTTTTCCATGAATTTCCATTTTGATACGACATTATCAATTTAGCATCATTATTAAACTGAAGTTATAGTGAAAACTTCTAAAATTCACGTTATTATAAGATATGATCCAAATAAATAATCTTAAACAATGGTACGGGTGATTACTCTTATTATTTTAAAATATTATTTGATGAGATTTCCAGTGTATTCTTATTGCGTAAATAATGCATAATTAATTCGTTTGACTTAATAGCATACAGGTAACCTCGATTCATGTTTCAAAAGAATCGATCTGCATTTATTTGATACAAACAATTATTTCACCCATATAAAGAATCTGCCACGTACTATTAATGAGAAAACGATTGGAGTTTATGCTTAGCCACATTTACAGCCATGTGAGAATGACAAATAATAGTTGAGATAATGTACCTAGAGTAATGTACCTAGAGTAGTATATGGACGTTTATTGAAAGTAAACAAAGTCCTATGATGGGATCTAGTCAAATGCTGATAAATGTCATATCATGATAGGTGAATGGACACAGGTATACTGAGGGAAGTTGTCGACGTAATGGGTTTCAGCACATGGACATTGAACAGGAGGGCTCCCCTGTCGCATGTTTAATTCACACATCGCTAGCTTAGAATGAGAAGGTGGTATCTACAAAAACGATAATTTTGGAAAACAAAAAACTGCCTTACAGTTACTCTTTACTTAAGGTAAAACAAGCTTTTTCAACTTCAGTTTGGTCAACATGACACATTCCAATTGAAATGATAATAGGTTCATAAGAAGCGCCTTGTGGTGTAGATGTCAAATATGTATTAGTCTTATAAGGTCGTAAGTGGCACTTAAGACCTTCTCATCCTAAGCCAACGACATGTGCCAGTTAAGTATGAGCGAGATATTCCATTTCTTGGGATATATCTATGGGTTTGAAGGATATAGTCCAGGGTAACGGATTATTATAAATTTATCTTTGACGAACCTGAATAAGGGAGATAACGTATCTCTCACTAATTTGCAGCATTTAATTTATGACTTCCGAGACTGGGTTTATGTTGGTCACTCTTGGTAATACAGACAGTATATTGGGGATTCGGTCAGTACGGTTCATTTGATATACACGTATGTCTGTTGCTCCTTTTGCGAATTAAAAGCAATTTGCATACACTAAAATAATACATAAAATGTGCTGACACTACACCAAAGCTTTAATAAAAATTGATTTAAATTATGTCAATTTATTTCGTAGTAAAATACGCATACTTCATTCCTGTCTGAATTAGCTCTGGATTTAGCAAAACCATCGGTAAAACTTTGTCAAAAACTGAGCGACAAACAACCTGTTAATGTCGGTTAGTATACGTGTCCGTTTATAGTAAGTTATATGAGAGTAATGGTATTGCATTAATCATGTTACAGTAATGTTGGGTAACATTGTCATTATGCTACGGCTATTGTAGTTAAAAGCATAGGGTTAAATACTGACAAGCTAACTACCATATTTCAATTTGTACGGAGATAAAAGGACATCGTACTGAAGTGTATCTCCATTCATAAACAACCTAGCTGTACCATCAACCATGTCATACAACTCTATTCACGTTGTCTTAACTTCTTACATTTCCCACCGCATCAAATGTCATCACCCTATACAATCTGCATTATTACACAACCGTCTAATGTAACTGCGGCGTCATGTTAATTGGTCTTAATACACTGTACAATAAAACGTAATCAAAAGCCTTGAGAAATTACGAAGTCATTACTAAGTTATTCTGACAAGCGTAGTTCTAAACCAACCTATGTCGATTTTCCCTAGTGCAGACCGTGACAATATTTAAGTACAAGCTATATGTTTCATAAATAATTGCTTTCATTCTTGGCTTGACAATACCACGATACAGTATCAGTTAGAATCCCAGTATATGTGCAAGCTATAAATATCTTACGGACTTACAAAAAACATTACCAAGAATACATCGCCGCCATTCAAAGGTTCAAATACATGATCACTTCTGTTTAAAAGGTGAACTTTAAAAGCCTCACCCTATGTTCGAAGCTTCGGAGAGTGAAAATAGTTACACTTATATGGATTGAGTACCCCGCAGTTTGGACGGGATGCACGTCCGCTAAAGACATTATAGTTTAGTTGGTTTCACCTAATGTATCGCAATTGAAAAAAAAACATAATTAGCTCCAATGCTCTAAGTATAGTTTACCGTATAAAAAGCATCGGCTGGTTTGTGCAATAAATTGTAAAAGGATCACTTAAAACGGTGGCGAGATGTTCTAATGAACAATAGAAGTGTTTTAATTGGTTTTTGGAACAGTTTTATATTTAAGCGATTCAAATTGAAATTAAAGGAAAATTGAATGTAAAAAGTGCCTATACGATATGAATTAGCAAATGATTGTGGGGGACGCGTGTAATTGTTGTAAAGGCGTTAATTTAAAATATACGTAGGGAACTATATTTGAGCAGAAGACACGTGCATGTATCTAGCTTAAGACTAGCATATGCAATGTGTAATACTAGTACTTCAAATAAATTACAATGTTACGATTTTACAGGGGTCGTTATTCACGGTTAACTGAAATACTTATAAGGAAATTTCTATGGCACTTTTATTTCAGGGGTCGCTATAAACGATTAATGTTATTATTAAAATGGAATTTCGATGATTACATTAAATTCCTTCGGAATGCTGAAGTGGACATCTTTAATCGTCATTTATTCGTTTTTTCTGGAGTCTGGTTCAGACTTTATTGCACGGGGAAATTATTGTTAGTCACACACCATTCATGAATGTATCAAATAACATTCGTGTGCATCCATGCATTAAGTTGCAACCTAGAGGGCTACATGTTTTTGTCAATCTAATATATAATTTCAGCTGTCAGTTGCATGTTTTGGGGATATTTTTTTTAATGAATTTGTAACGAACCAGATGAAGTAACAGTCGTAGAAAATAATAAAAACCCGTTGATGTAAAAACTAGAAAACAGCCCAACCTGTATAATTTCATTATTTTCTTTAACTTTCCCGCATGAATCCATCAACAGGAACGAATTAGACGCAGCAATAAATCTTTGATTGAGCCATTTTACTATTCAAATATTTGCAAAAACTTTACAGGCCAATTATTGTCAGACAATTAATGTTGTTTTGGATAATTGGACAAGATGTATGTATCATTAACTAGGGAATGATCGACGGTATGCCATTTATAACCATGTTTATTTCATCATCTTTGATGTTCCAGAAATAACGTCCACAGTTTGTCAGAATGTGTCTGGTATGGAGTTGAATGAATCTATGTGAAAAAAAAACATTTGGAAGTACTCGTAGTTTAGTAAAACTCTCGATTTGGTTTGACTGTTCGTCGTCTTGGTAAAGAAAATCTCCTACTTAATCAATATAATATATAACATTATACATTCTTCGAATATATTTTCATTTCTTTGTACTGACTTTGTTATAACTTAAGTTGGATTATGAAATATCTATGTGTTGCCCCTGAACACTGTTTATGTTTACGTTTAATGTCGTATGCTGTTTTCATTCGTTCTATTAATAAGTGTTTAAAACGTACCAAATCTACTCATGGGTACCGTTGTACTAATGCACTTTATACTTTGTAAATTATGCAGCCAAATGAGTGAGCGGTTTCAATTTTTTTATATACATGATCATGATGTTCTATTTTCTATTTACTAGTTAAGTATGTGACCCACCAGTCTTAAATGCTATAATTTAAATATCAGACTTCTAGATGTATCAACTGGTTTACCTATTAATTTCAAGTAATAAATCTGACAGAAAGCAGTAATACTAATCTACCCATGTAACACAAACCAACTACTACTATTTATTTGAAAAATCAGAGTTAACAAATGGTTGAGTATTAAATTCCACACAGCGTGTGAAAGCATTTTCCTGATTTTCCGCCAATTTATGAACGGAATTCCTGAAACTATTTTAGTGTATTAATTAGTGTATCTTGCAGTTGTAACAACTTTCTCGATTATACAACGCCTAAAAGAAATTAACTGTTGTTGAATGATTGAAACTGTTCGTATGACGTCACTAACAAATGACGATGGTAAAGCATGGTGTAAGGCTGTTCGAAGGTAGTAAAATGTTTGAGTTCTAGTCGCTTTCAAATATGCAACATACGCATATGTATGGTACTCGTGCGTTTGTTCTTTTACTGTGCCTAGTGAATAGTTCTTACCGATTAACTTGAGATTGCATTATGGTTTCCAACCTATTATTTTCTAGGTAGGTTGGAACACTGAAATAAGTGGCTACAAGCCAAATAGTCCCAGCCTTATTTTCAGTTGAATATTTTTGTATCAGTGCAGCGCATATTTAGAATGTGTTTTAACCTATTCATTTGTATTTTGTATGGACAATATTATAAAGAGACAGTGAGTCAGTAGTGTTCATTTATTGGTTCGGGTCAGCTGACATATCTATCTGAACGTTTTATAATTACTGATATTCAGTATTAAAGCACTCAATATTATCATCACGGTTACACGAGTATATATAACAAAGCACTCAATATTATCATCATGGTTACACGAGTATATATAACAAACTTTGATAATAAATACATTCATTCAGAACTAAATCGACCATATTCCTGACTTTTCAGAGATAAATAGAACTGACATGAAAGCTTGGTGCGATATTGCTGATACAGTAACGCCGACGTGTTTGGCGCGTTTTCCCGTGCGTTTACACGCACGTAACACGGTACACGAACGGTTAATCTTTGGAAGCGTGTAGCCAATCAAATCGTTAGTCTAACCGTGTAGCCAATGATAAGCTTCGCAGGTATTAAGGAATTTGCTGGAATTTAAACGTGTATCCGCGTAGCCGTGTACCCAATCAGATCCAGCTAGCTAACCGTGTAGCCAATCAGATTGCTAGCTAACCGTGTAGCCAATCAGATTGCTAGCTAACCGTGTAGCCAATCAGATTGCTAGCTAACCGTGTGCGCCAAAGAAAATCGTCGCATGTAAATTAATTCGGTTAAAAGTTGCCGATTTATAAAATCAGACCTTCCCATTTAAATCATTATTGCAATAGAAATGATATATTTTAAGCATTGAAAAATAACGTTAGTAGCTTAAACCATTGTAAAGCAGCCCATGAGCGGTGTAGATGAACACAATTCAACAGGTCAAAGAATCAAGAATTATGTTCTCAAGATTGTCCGAACTTAAAAAGAATCATCAAGCAGGCCGCAATAAAATGGCGGCTCGCATGAAATTTAGAATCTGTTTTACTTATGATTCATACACATTTCAATTTTGGAAAGGACAATCACTACAGAGCATCACGTGCGGAACGCAGGTAAATTACTTGTTGTACTTTTTAATAATTGTGTGCATTGACATTTATTATTCAGCCTTTGAAAGGTGTTTAGGCAGGTATCAAAGTTATCTTTCCGTGGTCGTAACTTTTACTTACCAGTCCGTAGTCGTCACTCAGACGTATATTCAAGCCTTGCAGGTTTCTAGCGAATAATTAAGTAGGTTATGACATCTGTCATTTTCGAAAGGCAAAAAGCTTATTTTCAGGTTCTGACAATTTCAAATTAGACGATGTAATCTAAATCTCATCTCAGTGAGTCAGTCTGAGCTTTTCTACTTTCGGTTTGCCTTTAGATGAAATCAGGGCTCGACAAATCCACTCGTCCGCTCGTAATTACGAGTAGAAATTCACATCGGACGAGTCAACATCCAGCATCGCTCGTCCTACAGGACGAGCTCAATTTCTGGCAGAAAACAATCAAGTTTCAATAATTAATCGCGTATGAAACAATATTATTCGATAAAAAAACCATCTCGTATTCGATACAAACGCCAGATCATCTGTCAGTCAAAAACGAAAGTTGGAAGAATCAAAACATGAGTGCGCTATGACGTCACCGGAATTCCCCGGTTATGCTTGATTAATGAATGACACTGTTCTTAGTTTAATCGATCGAAACATAATTTTTTAGCGTTAAAGCGACGTTTTCGGTTCGTCACAGTGCGCAAAATGAATATTATGTATGAATGTATGGATTAACAAACAAACTCCTCCCATCGGTTTGCGTAATTAAGGACAAAATATGATGCCAACATAGTGGGTCATCACGTGAAGAATAAAGTTCGTATAGACACAGTGTATTTACCAATCAAGCTGATCAAAAGTTGTCTGCTTCAGAATGGAGAAAGGAGCAGAATGCGGAACACATTTGTATTTTCACAATTTTATTAACAGTTTGAGACAAGATCACATCGTTCAAAAACAGATTTCCAGATTTTTCTTTGACTGAAAAATACGGGCGAGTTGATTTTGCTGCTGGACGAGTGGTTTTTTGGCATCGCTCGTCCGGTAGGACGAGTGGCTTTTGAAAATTTTTTCGAGGCCTGGAAATCACATTTTTCTTAAATTAAAATTCAGTCTAAATCTGATGTGATTATATAGTTACATGACCAATACTTAAATTTTCTACGATCTATGTATACATGCATGGATAGTTTAATATTTATTACTCTTGAGAATTCTTGAATGTTGAGGGCTGCCTTGCATCTTAGACATACTGGTCGGCGATCAGTTCTCGATGGCTATAAGTATCCGACATTTGGTATTTTTTCATATTTAGCGTAGCTCTAAAGAGAAAATATTAAAAAATACACACAATGAAATGATAATCGTCACCACTTTCCCTTGGGGGATCATCTATTTACAAAAATATGCATGCACAATGAAACAAACAAGTTTATCTATTAACAGCCACGGGCTTGCCTGAGTCTTTGATAAATCTAGACGTAGCTCAACAACAGACCCCTTTTGCGCCCCGAATTCCACTCGCTGTATGACGTCACAAATGTCAAATTGTTACTATGATTTCGACCTTGAGCTCAGAATTACGAAAATGTATGTTATTTTGTTTAAACCCATCTGGTTTTCAAGAAATTACGAAAAAAAACATGCAAAAAATGTCTGAAACTGTTTGCCAACCAGTAAAGTGATTTTAGGTCTGTTCGGTCGTCAGGTCTTTTACAAACACGGCCCGGTTACCAACTCGGCCCATGTACAAACTCACCCCGGTCCAACTCGGCCTGAATTTAATATTATTGATGTTTTGTGGTAAATGTATTGTAATACTTGATATAATGAACTGAATTGCTGTTATATGAGTACTGCAATCTGGATTATTTATACCCATGAAATACACAAGAAGTACGCACGGGAGTCATTCTGTGTTAGTTAGTGTTAACTGATTTTAATGGTTTGGGTTAAGTTACTTACGAAAGTTACAATGTTGTTGTCGTCTTAAGATTTGGCGAATTTGTATGTGCTGGACTTCTTTTTTTGTCTGTGGTGCTACTTTTTTCTGTTTGTTACACAATACTGATAATAAAACTGTGTCTGTGTTATTTCTCTTGAGTGAAGTGTATAATAACAAACACCCTTCATTGCAATCAGTGAAAACAATGTTTGGTGTTAAAAACAGTAGCTTCTAATTACACTTCTAAGTTGATTAGGTGACCAATGATTACAATTGACTATTAACTACCATCTTATGATGCCCCAGTTAATAAACTTTGGAGGGCCTAATAAGCTTCTTTAATCGGGCCGAGTACGACCATTTTCAATTTTGTACAGGACAGAGTTGGGTAGGTCAAGTTGGTACTGGCCGACTTCGTAATAGGGCCAAGTTGACCCTTTACCTTTCGGCCACATCACAAAATGCTTAATCTAGTACATAGAAACAATATTCATGATGTACTGATACACAACACATTTAAAGCTCCCCCTTTTTAAAAATCAAAACAAAAAGACTAATCATGACATCAACAGATTTCTTAGAATCAGTCAGTAATGGCGATAACTGTAGGACAGAGGACAATTCCGACGATTGGGCAAGCTGGGCCTTTTACTGCTCGCTTCATGAAGGGGGTAGAAATGTTTTTATGTAGCCAGTTAATCTTCTAAATTAGGCGGGTGATTTTGGATAACTCACATAAGTTACTAAGAAGAAAATGGCAAACAGTAGCCGACTAGTAAGCATCTTGAAACAGCCAGTGTATTTTTCCGTCTCATTTCTACCCCCTGTCACTTAATAATTTGCACAAAGTTAGCTTAAGAATTCCAAAAAGTACATAGAAGGGTCTTTAGACTGATCTTATGTAATGTACACATCTCTGGCGTTCTACGCATATATCTTACCCACAGTTACTGTTGACATATGATTTTTGGAAACTACATGTTCTGATTAACTTATCCGTTAATTGATTATAAGGTCACAACAAATTCATCATGCGTTTGTCTAAGGGTGCAACAATATATCGTATCATATCGTATCGCGATACGTAGCCCACGATACAATACGTATCGTGACATAAGCAGATCACGATACGATTTGTACCTAAAGTGATATTAGAATAATATTGTAAATGTCTGACAATTATAAGAAAATTTTAAACACTAATGCAAAATATTGTTCACTGTTGTTTCAATAAACTCAGTGTACAATTTCTTTGAGTTGAATTAAAATGATCAAGTAAAATAGTTCATATTAATAAGTAAAATGTCAACTATATTCCGAAAAGGATCAATACTTTATAGGATAAATCAGGTTTGTCTGTATCGCCATACGTATCGTATCGTCACCCTTATATCGTGATACGTATCGTATCGTTAAGTGACCGTATCGTTACACCCCTACGTTTGTCAGGATCGCCGCTCCTGATTTTCTCAAAATGAAAAATAAGTATTTAAATTCTTGCACACGCACCTGATCATACCACGCTCATGTGATTTAACTTACATTTTTTAGCTCACCTGACCACAATGTCCGTCGTCCGTCGTGCGGCGTGCGTTGTGCGTCCGTCAACAATTTCTTCAAACGACTTCTCCTCCTAAACCGCTTGGCCAAATTTGATAAAACTGAACAGGAATGTTCCTTGGGTGGACTTCTACCAAAGTTCTTAAAAAATTTCCGGTCCGTAGCATAACTAGGTCACACAGGCTAAAAATAGATTTTCAAAAAGGAAACTTCAAAAATCTTCTTCTCTGAAACCGTAAAGCCTAGAGCTTTCATATTTGGTATGTAGCATCACCTTGGGGTCCTCTACAAAGATTGTTCAAATTATGTCCCTGGGTTCAAAACTGGCCCCGCCCCGGGGCCCTTAGTTTTACATAGAGTTATATAGGGAAAACCTTAAAAAATCTTCTCCTCCGAAATCGCTTGGCCCAGGGCTTTCATATTTGGTATGCAGACTCAGCTAGAGGCCCTCTACAAAGATTGTTCAAATTATTCCCCTCTGATCAAAATTGGCCCCGCCCTGGGGTCACCATTTTACTTAGACTTATATAGGGAAAACATATAAAAATCTTCTTGTCTAAAACTACAATGCCTAGAGCTTTGATATTTGGTATGTAGCATCATCTAGTGGTCCCCTACCAAGATTGTGCAAATTATGTCCCTGGGGTCAAAATTGGCCCAGCCCCGGGGGTCACCGTTTTACAAAGACTTATATAGGGAAAACATATAAAAATCTTCTTGTCTAAAAGTACACTGCATAGAGCGTTGATATTTGGTATGTAGCATCATCTAGTGGTCCTCTACCAAGATTTTTCAAATAATGCCCCTGGGGTCAAAATTGGCCCCACCCGGGGGTCACGGTTTTACATAGACTTATGTAGGGAAAACATATTAATATCTTCTTGCCTAAAACTACACTACCTAGAGTTTTGATAATTGGTATGTAGCATCATCTTGTGGTTTTCTACCAAGATGTTCAAATAATTAATTATTCCTTTGGGTGAAAACTGTGCAGGGTTTCATGTATAATCAGCCTCAGGTGAGCGATATTGGGCCATCATGGCCCTCTTGTTTTGATAATTTTACTGCACACGTCAATATTTACAAATTACAGAATAATGTACTGGGAAATGGATGATAGTTACTTGATTAATTTTAGCGGTATCAACTGTTGCACATAAAATTCATGTAAATTTGTCCTGCATGATCTTGAATCATTCAAGCACATGCAAGCGTCTAATGAAATGATTTCTGTGAATGTTCTGCCCCTTACAAAAACACGCATAGGTGTATACACATAGTAAAAAGGGAAGAATTGTGATAGTGGAATGCACAAACAAGCCTATCTAGTTATGTTTGTATTCATTATAATATTATTGCTAGTATACCGTACTACTGACGAAATCATGAATTGTCACCCATTTTCGCAACAACACGTTTCGTACGTCCATGGTCTGTGGTGTGTGAAATTAACAGTTGTGTGTGTCACGGACACGAAATGCACCTGTTTATAAGTGTTCTATACTTTATCTTACATTATTTCATCAGATATTTTAAATATTACATACATAGAGAAGGTCCTGGTTTCATCAAAAAGTTTCAAAAATTGGATAAAATAGATTTTGCTCTAATTATTGCACCAAAATTAATGTTTTATACTTTTCAGTCACTTGCTGAAACACCAGGTATTACAACTGAATATATCACAGCTTATGTAACATTATTTGCTGCAGTTCGCAACAATCGTCATAACATGTTACCATAGTTGACCTCGTATATCCATAAGGAAAATGTGCTTGATGTGGGGCTAGATCCTATGGCGATAACCTTACATAGCATTATGTCTTGGTGCGCTACTAACAGTGCTAAGTAAACAGCCTTCTGAGCATGATTTATCACTACAAGAACAAAACTGTACCCGGTGATCATTGACTAGCTTGGTAGTATTCGAAATGAATATGACATTTTTGCTCCTTCACTCGCTTTCAAATTTTTGGCATTTTCAAAAATAAATTTAAAAATATTATTTCGCTCCTTCGCTCGCCCTCAATTATGGCTTTTTTCAAAAATAAATATTCAAATTTATATTTTGCTTGCTCTCCCCTATTTTTCCCCACAAAAATCTGTAGAACCAAAAATTAATTTGGTGTGGCCTTACAATCAATTAGCAATATTATCAGGAATTTTGTGGAATTCGACTAGTTTTAATATACTCAACATGTACAGACTACAGTACAATGCCGAAAAATGCCAAAATTAATGCCGCTGAATACACATGATTCTGACAAAAATAGGCGAATGTCGTACATATATGATAGCTAAATCACTTTCTTTGTCATACTTGTATTCTAAATTTCTATTGGATGTGCATTATATGTAAAATCCTCAGAAATCGAGCAGTTTATTGGGTACAGGACTAAGTATACCAACGCATAAGCATACCACCTCACAAGCATACCATTTTAGGACTAAGCGTACCCCATATGAATTATAGTGTATAATATATTTGTTGGTACACTCGATAATTAGGTGTTATACATCTAATTATCAATCTTGGTTTGGGTATGAGTTTTATGTGAGACTAGTCCTCATAATAAGATTCCCAGTTGTACAAAACTAGCTATATATACCTTATTACCTCGTATTATCGCCTCCAGGGAAGATGCATTTTATGAAAAATAATTCCATACACAGTCAGACCTCTTATAGACGCCCCCCACAGAACAGTACCGTACAGTACGGCACTTAGCCGTTACCTTAACCAGTACAAATTACTTCCCCTTCTTAAAGATACCGGACTTTGTTTTTTTTGCCTATCGTTTGCAAAAATGGCTAATAAACATTTAGTCTACGCTGTTCATACCGGTGTATAATAACTCGGCGGTAATTAATTTGATTACCGTATCATGACTGACTGTTATTCTGGATTTGTGTGGATACTTAATTGGATTACTGTAGGACCAATTATTGAAGGTGTGATTTTTTCAAAAATCGACGGGGCGTTAATTAGAGGGGGCCGGGGGGCCAATACGAGGAAATACGGTACTCTGCATTTTGTATAGTTGTAAGTGACATTAACAAAACACAAGAATATTGATGACTGGAACATGTTGTCCTGTAAGTTACTGGTCATCCTCGTCACTGTGGTCGTTGACAGTTGTTTGTAAGACTGTATTGGTCAAAGCAGCTGACTACATGTCCCACATTTCAAACAACCGTACATGTACATGTGTGTACTTAGTCCGAGGGTTCCTTGTCACCAGGTTTTCCGAAACAAGAGGGGTGGTTATTGTTAACATCAGCAGCCTACATTCTTAGTAGCAGTAGGTACCAATAACATACATTTACCAATTGCTATGCACCAGTCAGTTGCATCCACGGCCCCAACCCCTGGGATGGGCCGGGATTTTACTTTAGCGTTGTAAAAACACCCGTTCTCGGTAAAATCACCGATATCCCCCTGATAACTAAAAAATTGTCCTGGGTATTGGTTCAGAGATTTTTTTAAACATTTCCCCAGCAGTGCGGGGAAGCTTGGAGGTAAAAACACAACCGTTTACCCGGCCATTCACGGCCTATCCCTGGAAACCCCTAGCACAATGCTGAATCCACATTACAGGAGGCCCGGCTAGCTACGTGCCTGATATTTCTACCGTGATAGACCGTAGTATACCGGGCATGATAATTGATATATATACAGTAAGACTATGGAGAGAACTGAATGCGGAAATCCTATGTCTGATTTGCCGGACTTGGGCTTTTGGCCTGTGGGCAAGTGGATTTTTTCATCCAGCTTGCCTGCTAAGGGCAAGTGCAAAATAATAGAATGCCTGGTATCAAAGTTATAGAAGCAGGGGCATATCCAGAAAATTTTCAAAGGGGGGCGGCTCAACCTGGAGAGGGTTGCGGGAGGGGATTATGTCTACCCTGTCAAATATAGGATGGCTATTTTTTGTCCACCCTGTAAAATTTACAGTGGGGATTATGTCCACCCTGTCCAAAATGAGCAGTGGGGTTTACGTCCAGACAGGATTTTGTCCTACACTCGATATATTGTCTACGTTTACAACACCGAGTGTATGTTTTAATAATCGGGGAGTATCACGAAGACACTCAAGATGTAATGCAAACACAAATCTGAAATACCGATATTGCACAATTTGCTTGCGGAAATTGATATATTCAAAGCAAGAACCTTGTTATATATTCTTGCATAAAGGTCAGGCACAGGTTAAAATAGCCAAGCTTTACACATTGAAAAGATAATCCCTTTTCCAATATCCTTATTTTGTTATACCTGACTTGCCTATTTACTTTAGGTGGCACAGGTCCCAATACCGCTTTAGAGTTATAAAAAAGGGCGATGTCAGTATATTTTGTGTACATATATTTTGTAATATAATTTCTTATGCCTGTGGCTAAATGTTTCAGGGAATTATATTAGTCAAATTTTTCTCCTTTAGCCAATCAGATAGTGTGGTTTATCACCAGCAATCAATGAAGTATGTTGCTTACCAGGATCTTCTATATATTGCAAAGCTCCTGAGTTTATACCTAGACTACATGTACAATGTATATCCTGTCAAGTTTATGATTGGGGGCTAAATCACACTGACCATTGCTGTTTATTGTGGGCTAGTAAACAGGAAATGTACCTACAGTGTAAAGTATAAATTTCAGGGGGCTCATTTTTTATTAAATTGTATCTGGCCTGCCAGCTGGGGGGGGCTTAAGCCCCCTAGCCCCCCCCCCACCTTAATACGCCACTGACAAGTGAAATCAATAATTTTATCATGGAAACAAAATTTAGTCATAAATTTGATTATAAAAATAGAGGACAGTCTTTACATTTATAGGGAACATACCCATTCACATATTGTCTTGTTCTCTTCTTTTTTGAACACATATAACACAAATATGTTTAAAATACATTATGTTATATACCATAAAATACATTTGACTGAAAGAAAGTGTATGTAAAACATGCAAATTATGATTATAGACCACATTAATAGATCTATGATTGAGTTATGACCCAGGATGGTGATAGCCACAGTCTTTTAATTATTATAATAAGCAATTTCATGTAGAACTATGAAGTTCAACTAAGTTGTACTATCAGCAGCTTTATTGATCTATACAAAGTGATGATTGCACAATACTTTTAGAGTCTAAAATTATTTTTTTCCAATACAACCGTATTGAGCTCCTCCCATAATGTACAGAGCCATAATGCATGATAAATAAGCTCCTCCCACAATTCCCACTGTGCAATATTATCTTTGCACATTTTAATTAGCTCCTCCCTCTTATGTAATATTACATAATCCTAGCTCAAATCTTAAAAGACAGAGATCTATGTTTTGACTAGACATTGATTATGAATTATGAAAGCTGCAGGGGACAGGAAATAGTCCATACTCTCCTTAGAGTGAAATGGTTGTATAAACTATATTGCCACATTGTTAATTAATTGTTTTTGGGACAGTAGTTGTATAAATTAGGGGTTCATGTTTTTACAAGAAATCAATTATTAATTATTAAAGCTGCATGCGACAGAAAATAGACCATCAAACTACTGTGTTTATTACTATGATTTGGAAACAGCTGTGGCCTTAAAGATTTTTGGGGGATGTACTTGTATGAAAACTTGCATTATGATTAAAGAATACAAAACTGTAATATTTAGAACTTAGAATATTCTTCTTGATATTGATGTAGTATAAAATTATAATGCCTAAATATGAAATAATGCATTTAAAAACAAACTTAAAAGTGTGAAAATAATTATGTTAGTTACATTAATTGATCTTAAATTTTAATATAAATTTATGTTAAATTATGAGGACTTAAATCATACAAGTAACTGCATGACGTCCCCGTGAAATGTAATGTATGTCCGGAATCCGCACAAAATCCCGGGTGGACAGAATACCGGCCCCTCATTTTTGACAGGGTGGATATAATCCCGTCCATGTTTTTTACAGGGTGGACAAAATCTCCATTCTATAAATTTCAGGGTGGACATAATACCCATCATGACTTTGACTTATGTAGAGGGTGATTGCTGCATTGTTAACGATTATTGTGTGATTGTGTGATTTAGTAAGGAACTTCTCTATGATTATGTTACAATAAAGGTTAATTTATTATTTAACATGCATACTATCAACTATATCATATACTGTTTTATTTATAATATATAGTCATGATGGGTATTATGTCCACCCTGAAATTTATAGAATGGAGATTTTGTCCACCCTGTAAAAAACATGGACGGGATTATGTCCACCCTGTCAAAAATGAGGGGCCGGTATTCTGTCCACCCGGGATTTTGCCATACACTCGTATGTCCCCTCTATAAATGAATGTTTTTTATATCTTTATTATTTCTATTGAATTTTAATCATTTGAAAGTTTCCAATTTCCTTTGTCTAGGCAAACAGTATATTATTAGAAGATTAAAGAATATGAATAATATTTGATAAAAGTTGTTTTTACAACTAAAGTAGAAAATATTTTATAAGAAAATTGAAACCATATAAATATCCAATATTTTTTTTTCCAAATGAAGTTGTATCATTCAATTTTTAAAATGACTCAACTTCAGTTGGTAACAGTTGTAAATTGCATAATTGATCAAAAATCACATTTTTTGGCTTGATTGACCTAATACATTTATAAACGAATCTGGATTTATTGATCTAGAAGAAAAATAATCTCATAATGTCAGTTTATTTCCTTTGAAACCCATATAATCTACTGCGTGACTTCTTATAACACAGTAAAATATATATTTGCAGGAGTGTTGGACAAAATCCCTGCTGCTCCTTTTTGTCAGGGTGGACATAATGGACCCTACTGAATTTTACAGGATGGATTATATCCACCCTGTAAAATCTGTGATGGGAATTTGTCCACCCTGTAAAATTTACAGCGGGGATTATATCCTACCTGTCAAAAATGAGCAGTGGGTATTATGTCCAGTTGGTATTTTGTCTAGATTCCTTGTTGCAGCATAGGGTAGTGTATAAATGCCGAGAAAAGCCGTGACCTAATTTACAGACTGTAAAACATGTTCGGGAATTTTCATAACTTGAAAATGATTGAACGTCTGTCTCCAGTTTCTTTTACGTTTCGATGATGTTTTATTTTCTGTTTCCCATTATACAGTTATGTTGAGGTATTTTTGATATATAATACTTTTTGTCTTTTTCAGGTGTGTCTTGCTTTCCTGCAGTGGTGTTAATGGTTTGTGACCTAAGACTGCAAATCAAACCGACACTTAAAGATTAACAGGTAAGCATACTTTATTAGATATATATAGGCCAGAAATTGCCTAGAAAAACAATATTACCCGGTATGTAAGGCAAAAAAATAAAAAAAATGTTTCCCCCTCCCAATTCATCAGGCCTTGACACAAGATTGTGACTGACCAATATTAGAGAGGGGGTAACTAACTGTCAAAACTTTGGATCCCTCCTGTTCCAAAGCAAATGCGCATACTTTATTAGTTTATTTAAAGCTTGATTATGAAAATTTAGGGATCCTGGGGAAACATTGAGCTTGTCAGAACTGGTGTCCCTTGCTAGAATTTGGGTTCATCAGGATCCCTTTAGTGTTGATGCAGGAATTAGGAAGTGGGTTGGTTCATGTATGTAGGGTACGCAAGTTAATAATGTTATAATGTCCAGACATCTACTGGTGCAGAGGCATATAGTAACTGTCCCCTCAGTTTTCCTTCTATCTGTTTGTCCCTAAGAGTTACTGAGAATTAAATATTTTTGAAGTACATCATTGCTTCAAACTTGTCCTACTTTTTTGCTGTCATAAACACGTTACATTGTCAATGAGATGTAACACTATCCAACATTACAACAGAATTATGTCCCCTGCATTGACTAAGTTGGATATTATGGACAAGGCTATCACAGGGGCATAAGCTTTAATGAATGCAGTCTTGTTATTGTCAATTTTTTCTGATAGACATTAATTTTACACTTTGCTTTTAGTTCTGGATAACTTGAGTGTAGGACAAAATCCCGGGTGGACAGAATACTGGCGCCTAATTTTTTACAGGGTGGACAAAATCCCCACCCTATAAATTTCAGGGTGGACATAATACCCATCATGACTATATATATATGATATAGTTGATAGTATGCATAATAATTAAAAAATTAACATTCATTGTAACTAATCATAGAGAAGTTCCTTACAAAATTCGAAATGATGAATCACACAATAATCGTTTACAATGCAGCAATAACCCTCTTCTTAAGTAAAAGTCATGATGGGTATTATGTCCATCCTGAAATTAATAGGGGATTAAATAGCCAGCGAAGCTGGCTATTGTAAATACCCATACCAATAATGTCCACATGCGTATCTTCGTCGAGTCTCTGCAGGTACTAATGCTTTCAGAAAAAGTTATTTCCGGTCAAAAATTTCAGGCAGTTTTCCGAGGTGAATGGTCCTTTGAAAATAAAAAAAATAGTAATCTGTAAACGGTTGCCCCCTATCATTTTCTTTCGAATTATAACCATCTTTAAAAATATTCAATAAATAAAACAAACTATTTTTAAAAAACCAAAGGGAAGTAAGAAATACCCTACTGTACTGGATACACGGCACCAATACAAGACGTGATGTTATGACGTCACAAATAACAGGATATGACGTCATACCAAAAGTACGCCAAATAGACTCATGACGTTACGTTGCAATGTATAACAAATCAGGCCCGGTGATTATAAACATTGGAGAACGTACTCCATGCTCCAACTCATACTCCGTACTCCAATTGGGCTATTTCTTAGTTACAAAAACTGCTGTAACTTCTTTATTACTAGATGGAAACATATGAAATGGGGGTTCATTTTCTTAATTAGATCATTTGCTACAAGTTGGTATTGGTTTTGATGCAAAATTAAAAAAAAGCTGTTTTTCAAGTTGGAGCATAGAGTACGGAGTTGGAGTATGAGATAGAGTAATGTTTATAATCACCGGGCCAGTATAATATAGGTAAAACTCCAGGTTAGGGATGCCTACACTTATTCCAAACATAAACCACAGATACATAGCCAATCTAAAATTTTGAATAATTATTATTTCTGGTCTTAAATTTAAAGAGGAAAAGTGATCAGTTGCTGATCAATAACTATCTTTGTATTATTATTGTATAACATCTAAATTCAACTCATCTTTAGTCAGTTTCTATCTGAAACATAGCTTAGCAGATATCCAATGTGTATTTAATCCCTCACTTAGGCGGTGCCTTAGTTCATATTAGGGTGTGGTTTTTGTCCACCCTGTAAAAAACATGGCCGCGATTAGGTCCACCCTGTCAAAAATGAGGTGCTGGTATTCTGTCCACTGGGATTTTGTCCGGATTCTGGATAACTTCAGTGTGATGTCACTCCAATTGGCTAGTTCATAGCTAATTACTAAATGTCCAATAAGTAATAGTAAATTGAGCACAAAGGTTTTATTCCAATTTTGATGTATATATTTAAATCTGGTTAAAAAGTACTGTAAACCAAGAAATTATTTCCTGCGATTTTAAAGGGGTAGAAATTTGCAAAAACAAATACCGGGTAGTCTCCAAGTGTTAAAAACCTTTATATGGACATCTGGGTAGACTTACAAATTTTTTAATGACAATATTTCTAGTCGTGAAATTGCCAATAATTACCATAGTTAGTATAGCTTGGCTATTTTGACCTGAACCTGACCTTTATGCAAGAATATATTACAAGGTTCTAGCTTTGAATATATCAATTTCAGCAAGCAAAACATGCGATATCGGTATTCAAATTTGTTTTTGTATTACTTCTCAAGCGTCTTCGTGATACTCCCCGATTATGAAAAGATACGCTCGCTGTTGTAAACATAAGCAATATATCAATTGTTAAATTATGCTAATCAAAAGGTCAGGCTCGTGTCAAATTGGCCAAGCTATATCTTGAAGTTATCTAAGTTTGGTTAGTATTCACGAAAGTAAATTGTTTTACGCTATAATTATATACTTTCATACAAATAACAACTTCAAGGATATAACATATTAATTAAATATTACCTATCTGGTATATTCAAAAATAAAAAAATATAATCCTCAAAATAGACTGTTCCTGTTAAAAGTTAGATTCATAAACCATGAAGTTTCAACTTAAATAAAATAATATATCTTGTAACATTATTCTTTGTACTTTATTATTTGGTCAATGAAAAAATCATGTATTTCATTAGGGAGGTTTATTACCTCCATGTTTTCATGTACCGGCAATACTATGTTATTTGTTTTAATTTCATACACCTAGAACAAATTTTTGAACTAAGAGGGTAAGATGTGTTTTGAATAATTGAAAGCTTAGCTGTAGCATGAAGCTGGCATGTAAGACTGAAAATATAACAATAGTTATACTATTCCTTATTTAATGTTCATGGTTTACTGACAGAACAATATAAATGTATTATATATAAAATGAACATCTGTTTGGTTAATTAATTAATTATATAATAATATAAGTTCAGTTGACCAACACAGTTGAATTAAATACATCTCTGAAAGCATCAATGCAAAAATATAAATAGAAGGTGGACCTTTACCCCTTTGTTAAAATTATCTAGTGGAATATTATATAGGGTAATAAAACCCCCTGGTGTGCACAGTGGAAAGATTGATATCTGTTTGTTAGATCAAAATGGACAAAAATTCCCAGACATAGTCATAAAACCCTTGCACATTGTCATTATATTTATATGATGTACATGATGCCAGCAGGAGATCATATCAGTGTTTATCTAGGGTCATAAAACACAGGATTAAAATGGTCAAGTAATTTAATAAGTGGCCCCCTATTGCTACTGTGTGTACACTAGAAAGTATGTGTCATAGTTTTTTTATTTGTATATTTATGTATTATTGCTTCCTGCTGGTTTGAATTTGTGACAGCTTATTAAGTCATTAATTATATTTAGAGATATTTAAATAAAATTAACACATTTCATATTTGCACATACTGGAACTAATATATAGCTCTTAGGTATTTTATTAAGATGAAATTTGAATTCTAGTTTAAGCATTGCTGTATATGAATATAAGTTAAGTTTATGGTGATATTGATAGTCAATTTTTGTTTTTGATTGCTTGAAATTCTGGATTTTAGAACAAAATTTAATATACTTGTATAGAAAAATGTAAATTTTCAACAACAAAAAATTTCGTTTTTGTTTTACGTTTTCAACGATACAGTTACTTGTGTGTTAATGAGGCAAATCGAGTATTTTCTGATAAACTTTCATTAAAATGATTTTAAGGACATTCGTTCCTTTTCAGTTGAGCGGAAGTTCAAAAATCATAGTCCCTTAGACGTATCTCAAGCATCAACATACCATGATCAAAACATATAAAAAAGTTTAAAATTGACGTGGTAGTACATTTTCATGTCTTAAAATGGGATAATTGTGAATATTAAATACTAATTTACAGTATTGATAAAAATATCGAAGAAACTACTGATGACGCCTTACCGATGATTTTTTCCAAATGGTTTTAAACACCAAATCTCACCAATTCATTACAACGTATGTAAAACGTAGTACTATGCACTCGATCATATCAAAAATAGATAATATTTTAAACCACATCCCAATCTATCTAGAAGAAGGTTCTTCTGCGTTTATTTCTTATGGGTTGTGACTAGCAAATGCAGAAGAAACAACCTTTAAACTGTTAACACATATGATTAAAAACGATGTATAAGTTCAATTTAAATAAATCTAGCCGAGCAATCATCATGAAATTTGCTATGAAACTTCTAAAATTGTTACTGTACTTGTTGCATATATGACAACCGTATTTTGTTCAACGATTATGCACGTAAAACATATTTTTAAAGATTAAAATATTATTTAAAAATTCAAATAACTTACAAAGTATTTAATAAACTTTACTGCTTGATTCCTTACATAAGTAATTTCATGTATGCTAAGTTTTATGCTTTTTTAACCAAAACTGTTAGGTAAAATACATTTTTCTGTTTTTAGGGATTGTCCCCTAAATCTAATAATATCTTAAAAACTAGCCTTAGAAGCAAAACTGTTGGGAATTTTCTAAATGATTGGCATTAATCTGATCTTCATAAAAATAACAGGTTTCATATTATACCTTGTACAGAAAATTTCAAAAGGAACGAATGTCCTTAAATGAGAAGTAGGTCTGGCTCTTTGGGGTCTATTTTTATTCCTTAAGTCTTATAAGCTTTTTCCTATTTATATAAAAACAGGAGGTATACAAGATTTCGCAATATTTCAAGAGACTGCCACGAGATATCTCGAGATTTGATATAGGTTTCGAATCTGTGTATTTTAGGTCTTTGCTCAAACTTATAGTTTTACTCTGTACTCCAATTGGAGCATGTTCTTAGTTACAAAAAACTGTTGTAACTTCTTTCTTACTGAATTGAAATTTATGATATTGGGTTTCATTTTCTAATTCAGGGGTTTGGAATTCGTAACTTCTTTCTTACTGAATTGAAATTTATGATATTGGGTTTCATTTTCTAATTCAGGGGTTTGGAATTCCAGTGTCCGACTTGCCGACTTGGGCTTTTTGGTCTGCAGGCAAGTGGATTTTTCCAACCAGCTTGCCCATGGGCATGTGCAAAATTAACATGAGAAAATAATATTTAGTGTCCTACTTCATTAGAAAATCCCTAAATTCCGACTGAAAATGATTCAGTATCCGGTACACAGTAGCTAGGCTACTTTCAAGCTTGAACAAGATTGATTTTTGAAACTGAAATTTTGTAGCTTTTGTGATCTCCTAGCCAAGTAGATTTTCAGGTCAGTAGGTCGAAGGTCGCTGTGACCTTTACCATTTTTGACTGTCATGGGGCATACTGTTATACAGTACACCTCTCGCGACTTTTGCCTAATGTCGCACGTTTGCGCGATTAATGTCAAAGTGGAATAGCGCAGGAGTCACGCTATAATCCTCGGCATTGCGAGGGAATCTTCCCGAAACTTTCCTCACGGTTTCCTTGTAATTCTGCTGATAGAGCGACGATACAAATCACCGCTTTTATCGCGTTTACTGCGATTAATTAAAAGGTAATATATGCAGATGAACAGAGTCTATGCTTATTAAATTGATAATTTATTTCATGTACAGTAATGAAAATATGTATTATGAGTGTGTGAACTAATTATCAATAGGTTTTAACTTTCAAGAATTATCATGTATTTTTTCACAATACCATACAAGTAATGAATTAAAATGTATATAGCAACAACACCAATAGTATATATACAATTCTCAGTATTTTGTTTTCAGGTCGGGCAAAAAAGTGAATGTCAATATATGAAAAACATTCAAGCATACATGTAGGCTTTCATACTTTCATAAAATTGTATTTTATATAATATAAAAACATCGCGATATTTATGATAAATAACTGAATTTATTTTTCTCACAATCAGCAATGTTTGAATTTCGTTCCTGTCGTCGTTAAATGAGACAATTAATTAACGTCAACAATAAAACGGATAATGTTTTTAAATTTAGCAATGAACATTAAGTTTTCGTTCCTCCCATTGTAGTAAATGCGACAAATAATTAACATCGGCAATAAAACGGACACTTTTTAAATCAAGCCTAATACAGGTAATTACAATGTATTGTTAATAAAACTAAAAATTGACTACTTTAATGCCCAAAATATTGTTGTTTGTTATACAGTTGTATACAGTCGTTTCGGTTAATTCTGCGCATCGGGTAATTCTGCGCACCTTAACTTTCTATTTCTGGCAGACTTTGCTGGGTCATTTTCGTTCGATCCTCAAGTGTCTTGTTGATGTGCGTTACTTATGCAAAGTATTATAATTATATCAACGAAATCGGGAAAGTAATTTTACGAAACATTTACCAACATGAGTGTCAACGGCGATTTTCGTTAATTTGACATACCATGTGACACATAAATTGAATAAAAGCACTTTTATAATGGATGACGGCTTTTCCTTTTTTGTCAAAATAGTCTTAATGACTTATTCTTTTGATACTGTTATAAAGTTCATGTGAAATAAATCTTTGAAACAGACTATACAAAACACAATTCCACCTGCGCTGAATAAGCCGAAAAAATTTACGTTATGAAAACCGGCCGTCATCTGGTTTTGTGACGACATTGGACCTAGTTAAGCGAAGGTATGATATTATGAATTGTTTGCATTTATCAATGAAGGTTGTTTATATCCAAACAACACCATCATTTATTCTAAAAATTAAATAATCTCAAATGTAGAAACCCAATACCCGTTAGCACTGTGGTATAACGTACACCGGATATTGCTAGCAAAATGAGTAATATTATCAATTTTCGCGACATTCTAGTGTTGACAAGGGTAAGTTGAGAGACAATTTTTAGTTTTTCTGAGTGTTTTTAATATACATTTTATACAAAACAATCTCCTCCATAAATTTTCCTAGCATGTGCAATTGGTAAATCGTCTGGAATTTCCTAGAAGGGTGATTAAAAGACCAAACTCGCATCGTTACTCACGGAGAAAGTAAGCTCAATCTGTCGAAATTAGATGTTTTTGTTATATCTTTCGTTAAAATACTCGACTTGAATCGAGCGAATTGTCATTCCTGTTACAAAGATTATATTGCAAATGCAGTATCCGAAACTAATCGAAAATGAGGGTGCATTGCGAGAATAAATACAAGTGTTTAATTTAAGTGTACAGAGTATTGCTATATGGTTGCCTTCTGGTGTACGGAGTATTGCTGTATCGTGTACGGAGTATTGCTTATAAGTGCAGTAACTATTTGTCACTCAAATTGAATAAATACAAGGTATAATCAGTGTTGTTTTGTAAAAATAATTTATACTGAATAGATCTGTACCTATTTAGACTGGATTACATGGACTACATGAATCAATTAATGTAACAAGCTTATCCTAGCTCCAACCCCCCCCGCGAATTTAATGAGAAACTTCTATTAGTAACAGTGTTTCACATACAGTAAAGGGTCATAACTTTGGCAATCGCATTAGACAAAACAGCTACAATGTCCAATAGTTTGAATTAGCAACGTTGAATGTAAGCATCAGAAATAGTTGAGAGATTAAAAATAAACCTTGGTGTGTATATATGGATGTGAAAGCCCTTATTTGCTTTTTTACCATAAGCATGACTCTCAAAGAATTGCATATATTCATGTTACATATCACCTTTGCACTACTCACAAGAAAACTTTATGCATAAAATTCAGCATTCTATATTGTTAATTGCATTCAACTGCCTGACGGATTGAACTATTTTAACATAACCATTTAAGAATATTCTTAGTATATCATAATATTATAACCCATAAGACATGACCTTATTGGTTTGTAGACGTAATAATATGATAAAACTGTCCATTTACATTCTTCATTTACTCATTTTATTAAGCAATACTCTGTACACCAAACAGCAATACTCTGTACACACCCGTGTATCTGTTTTGGGGTGTATCTAAGTTGTTATTCGAACAGTATTTATGAAATTTGGTCACAACATTTTGGAGTTCAAAATAAACAAAATGGCCAGTTTAAAAAATCCACAATTTGGTAATACAGCCTTTCCAGAAGCTTGTACAGTACTGCTGTCAATATTTGCGAGTGAGTAACGTTATAATACTTGATAATTTTATCCTTTCTATGACCATTTGATATACGATAGTGTTCTATAAAGTTACCAAAATGCCCGAAGAAGTTAAACCTCAATTGGGATATACATAAGAAGTCAGTAATTAGGAAACTATCGTGTCTAAACTCACCCTGGTCTCCATTTCATGTCCTTAAAATTGATAATATTACTCACTTTACTAGCAATATCCGGTGTACGTTATACCGCAGTGGTTAGGTGCACAGAATTACCCGACAGCACTGTATACATACATTACAATAGACTTACCTGTAAACTGGATGGAACGCGGCGATTAACGCTATTGCGGGCAATTATAGCGTTATAATGATCTGCGCATTCTCGCGAGTGCAGACACGATTGCAGCAATTCGCCGGTGGTTTTACAGTGGACAATTGCACTGAAACCGCGGCAATTTTCCATGCATGTAGAAAATTACCAACAGACGTATCGCGATTTTGGCAAAAGTCACGAGAGCTGTACTGTACAAACAAATCTTGTTTATAACTAATTATGTGCATCCCCGCCTCCTCCAACACAATGTGACAGCAGATTAAAGGAGTGGTCTATGTCTGTCTGTGACATTTAAAATTATTTTAGTTAACTATATTTCAATGGTTTATGTTATCCAATGTATTCTCATTTTCTATTCCAGGCACCCAGAACCAATCAGCAATAAGGTTGGCATGGTATGGTAACAAGATTTTATTTGTATTCAATGAGCAGGAAGGTGGAAGACCGATATTGACTGTATATACATTGATAAATATGACAACTAAAACAGTTGTGAGGGTGACAGTTAGACTCATGGATATAATCATCTTTGGATATGGCTGCCTTTGGCTGGAGTTGAAGATGACCCTTTCTTCAATGAAGCGTGCCATATTACTTCGTGGGAGTGAAATTTAAATAAACTAAGCAATATAAACACATCAATGATAAATGAAAAACGTTATTCAGAAACACCTGTAATAGCATTTCTACGCATATGGTTGTAGTATTGGCAGCCGCATGTATGGTGATATCTGCTGTTGTACCTCATACAGACGTGCATTTGACAATTTGTGACATTAATATGAGAATGTTCCTGATACGAAAAGGAGTACATGTAAATAAGCTAACTGACTTCTGATCTGATAATGATCAAGTGATTAAGATTTGTTATTATTTAGTTCCGACAAGTATAATTACCTTTATTCTCATCACATTTAATATGATGTACTCATGTATAGAAACTTGCTAAATAGGTACAGGTAGCATATTAGCTCATCTGTCACTTTATCACTCTGTGCTCAGCCATTTGTCTGTTCACAATTTTCTTATATATATATTAGAAGTAACATTTTGGCCTAATCTATATGAAACTTGGTCACAGTGATCTTCTCAACAAAATCTACTGGTAGGTCAAGACGATATTTGGTCATCTAGGATCAAAATCTGTGGTAGGTCAAAATTGTTTCTGTATAGTTTCATAGTGCTTGTGTAATTGCAGTACATGTGTTAATTTTTAGCTCAACCTTTCTTTGTGCTTTCGTCGTGACGGGATTGTCTGCATGTGCATTGGTTATTAAGTTTATAGTCGGAATCATTTTCTCAAAGGCTATCAAAGATATCCACTTGAAACTTAGCATAGTTATTTACCATTACAGTAGTCCATACTTACATGGCTGATAACTCTGTTGCCTATATTTATTAAGTTATCTGCCCTTGTTACTATCGAAAACAAGAAAGTTGAGCATCAAGCACTCATAAGTGGTGCTCTTGTTATACTAAGAATCTTCTGATGCAGATGCATACAATGATTATCCTGTCCGTTTGTTTGTCCGTTAAATTCTTAAGACAATTTCATAGTTTTTGATTTTTCTGTACAAGGTATGTCAAACATGTTATATTTATGAAGAAAACAAAATTCCCAGCCGTTTTGCTCTTCTAGTTTTTAAGATATTGAGTTTTTGGGGAAAACCCCTAAAACTGTACTTTACTGAACATGTTTTGCTTTAAACGACACAAAACTTGGCATATAATTTTGCAATTTTGCATGTAAGGAATCATACAGTAAAGTTAATAATAGACTGTGCAAGTTATTTGTATTTTTGAATAGTATTTTAAAATATGTAATTTTTTGGTTTTGAACAAAAATAAGTTTAACGTGAAAAATCGTTATACTGTTTTGGTATCTGCAAGTATATAGAGTTACAATTATAGAAATGTCATACCAAATTTCATAACAATTGCTTGGCTAGATTCTTATGCCCCGAATCAGTCACACAGTCTTGTTTATATGTTATGTATCAGCATAACTACAATAGTTCAAGTCAACTTAGTGCTGAAGTGTCCTTTGAATCGCTCAGTGACCCAGGTGGAATTTGTCACTGCAGTAATTATTTTGCTATACATTCAGTAGATGGGCAAGCTTGTTCCTCTTACACTTCATTTGGGAATGAAAAGCATCTGGAATCAGGTGTTAAGTTTAGATGATTGATAAAATTCTAAGAATGTGTTACACCATAACCTCAAATGAATTGGCCTAATATATCATAATTATGATTGAATGTATTTCACAGAACTATGTATTGAGTGAAATAATCAAAACTATGTTACATTCAACTTGATGAAATTGTTAACTGATGCAGTCTGCAGTTACTTCCCTTTTTACATTTGATAATTTTTGTATTAGTTTTTGCTCTGTAACTATTTGTGGGATTTCAACTTGCATATTGAGGGTACACATAATTTTAAGGGAGTTGCTCCCCTTTGTTTTTCACTTGTGTAATTTTGTTTGTGCTATTTCCCTGTAACCATTGGTTTTATGTTAAGGAACTGTGTTTAAATTGTCAATGTCAAGCCTTGTTGTAGATATTATTAGCACATGTTGGGCAGAGCAATTTTGAAGTGAATTACTCCCCTTTGTTTTTACAAGTATAAACTAGTTTGTGCTATTTCTCTTTAACCTTTGGCTGGATATCAATAAAACTTTGTTTGAATTATCATGCAGTGCCAAGCCTAGTTGTTGAATTTGTTGTTACACTTTTGTCTGATAAATTTTGAAGGGATTGACTTCCCTGTTTTTTACACTTATAACTTTGTAAGTACTTTTTCTCTTCAACCATTGGTCGGATTTCAATGAAAAGTTAGATTTCTAAGTTCTTATTTTAGTTTTGAATATTGTCGGTGAACTTAAGCTTATAATTAGTGTCTGCATTATCTCTCTGTGGTCTGATTTAAACTAAACTTTCAATGTAGGGTTGACACATGCTTTTTAGCTCACCTGAACACAAAGTGCTCTAGGTGAGTTATTGTGATCACTCACCGTCCGTCTGTACGTCCGTCCGTTGTCCATCCACACATTGAAAGGACATCTCCTCTCAAACCATTTGGCCAATTTTGAACGAATTTTGCCAGATTGTACATGGCATTCGGGGATTTAGTAATTGCTCAAGTTATGGCCCTTGGTGAAAATTGGCCCCGCCCCGGGCATTGGTGGCAGTATCAATGTTTGGAAAAAAATAATAAAAAAAATCCGTCTCAGAGCTAATACACTATCAAGGTATATAGCGTAGTATATGTCTATGTCCAAAGATTGTGGAACATTGCTTCTTACAATAGGCTTGGTTCCCAACAATAATTACGATACTGTGAGCGCAGCGGGTAACCAGCGCATAAATAAAATGACCTTGAGCGAAGTTAAATAACGAAAGTCGAAGTTAACTAACGAAAGTAACACTGTTTTGCTGTTTTGCAGTTATATGATACAATTGAACGAGATTTTCGGTAAGAATGAATATCTTATAGTTTATTGGAATGACTTGTATAGCGATTTTTTCTTCAGCGCCCGTATTTTATGCTGAAACAACGAGATGCAATGTTCCACAATCTTTGGCATATAGACATATAGTACGCTTTATACCTTGATAGTACATAAGCTTAGTGACAGTTTTTTTTATATTTTTATTTTTTAATCATTTGCGGTCAAAACACTGATTCTGCCACCTGTGGCCCCGGGGTCACCATTTTACATACACTTATATAGGGAAAACATATAAAAATCTTCTTGTCTAAAATTACAATGCCTAGAGCTTTGATATTTGGTATGTAGCATCATTTAGTGGTGCCCTACCAATATTGCTCAAATAATGGCCCTGGGGTCAAAATTGGCCCCGTCCAGGGGCTCACCAGTTTTACATATACTCATATACATGATTATTCTTGTTTAAAACTACAATGCCTAGAGCTTCTATATTTGGTACATAGCATCATCTAGTGGTCCCCTACAAAGACTGCCCAAATTATGCACCTGGGGTCAAAATTGGTTCCGCCTCGGGGTGAACGTTTTACATCGATTTTTTATACCAGGATTGTTCTAATTATTCCCTTTGGTGAAAACTGTGCTTTTATAATCACTTGAGGGATATAGGGCCATCATGCAAGGCCCTCTTGTTCGTGTTATTACATCTGCTGAGTCCCGAGGGAAGGTTGGTAGCCAAACCTGTCAGGGCGAAGGCGCCAACACCCCTGAGGCCTGAGGCGTAATCGTCGTTTTTGCGTACAGAGCAACAATTTATGAGTGTGTATTAAAAACAATGACACTTTAGCAGTAATGTTGTTGCAACGTCACTAAAATGATGACTAGTAATTAATATAAATGATCGTGATGACATTGAGCTTGCGATTGCTCAATTAAGCTTCTTTCATTATTTCAAGATTTTAAGACACTTATTGCACATTTTTGCCATCACAAACCCAATTTATTAATACTTGAAAATGAATACAATGTACTTGAAAGTACTGTAAAGTCATTTTCATTTCAGTGGGATAAAATTTCGTAGTTTTGGTGTGAAAGATCATTTTGTGAGGCATAATTTCAATAATAACTTATCCACTAACATATATACTATACAAATTATTTATTTTTGCGGGTATTTATTTTCGTGGCTGAGATCACCCACAGAATCTACAAAATTAAACTTCCCTCGAATATTAATGATTTACAGACATACAGTACTTGAATTTTTTTACTATGTTCTAAGTAGAGGATCCTGCACAAGTTCTCATTACATTTGAGCTTTATGAAACAAATGTACAAAATAATATGACTCCAGGCTTAGTGTTTTGTCCACAAGTTGTATTAATCAATGAATTTAATACAATTTATGTAATGAGCATGATTGTAAGAATCTATTTATCATTTAACCTAAGTGAATGGCCAATATCTTCGAAAATGCGTAGGTATACTGCATAGGCTCATAAGGTTTCGAACAAAATGTAAGGGTACTTGGAGCAATGTGACACACAGATTTCGTGGATCGGCTTAATCATGGATTGGTTCATGTAGCTTCAAGCTATTTTGCATATTTTTGTAACAGGCTGGGCATGTCGAACAATATTTCTTTTTCCAAAAATAATTGCAAATATTTATTTAATGCTATTAAATAATTAATTTTCTTGGGGGATTTAATTTCGTGGATTTTGTGGTTCACCTCCTACCACAAAATCAAATCCCATTGAACAGTAATTTTGACCCTTGTATTTATTGCCTGAAATGCTAAATCCACGAATTAACGTCACATCTAAAAAGGTTTTTTTCCAATACCACGAAATTTTGTCCCGTAAAACTTAAATTATTTTACAGTAACCGGTTATACTATTCTCAACTTAATTTGGAAATTGTGAAAAAACTATTTTTATCCTGTAATAGACAAATATATATATTTATGTTGAAACGAAATTTTTGACACTGTTGATTTATAATTAACTTTGTGTATTATTTATCATATTCATTGTTTTTATAATAGTACTATGTTGTTATAAGTGTTTGAATAAAAAATAACTGATAACAATTTGTTAATTTTAATATATTTATAATCTTAGACCTTTTGGTCAAGCATAACCCATACATAAGCAACCATTTATTTTATTTCTATTGCAGTTTTGCTAAAGGAATAGCTATGAGATAAGCATTATGAAAGTACTCATTGGTTATTTAATTTGCCTTGTGTATGGCACCAATCAGTGGAGACTACCTTTGCGGTCCAAACTCGTTCATACGCAGGAAATTAACACTGTTGAGTGTTTCTGACATTTCCAGTGCACTGGCCGAGATTCAAACCAACAATACAAATTTTTACCACTCACTCGCAGTGTCAACAAATATTTGGCAACTATACTAGTAGCAGACACTACTGTAAACAAGAAAGAATTTTGTGTGGACTGGTTTAATTTTGCTGAGTTAGCGAATGGTAGAAATTTGCGAAATGAAGTTGCTGTGGATGTGTTCAAAACACTAAAATGGACATCCGGGGAAACCAATAAAACACTTCGCAGTCACAAATATGCTGACTATCGATGTAAACAATTTGGTTTCAAGTAATGTTCCTGTATGCCTGGAGCTGCTGTACCATTTTAATTTGGGATGAAATGTGCTGGGATTGAACCGAGACCTCCAACACTCGAAGCGACCGCAGCGCTCTACCACTAGGCTATCGAGGAGGCGGTGCAATCAACGTATAGCGACAAAGAAATTTGTCCGTGATTGTCTGATATCTGACCAATATTCCTACATGAAATTATCATCCTCCGATGTGCCCGTCCGGCTCATTTTGTCCTGAAATATTGGCTGGGTCCTGAGTGCACACCTACATGTACCATCCTAGCCATTTTGTACTCTCTGTATTCTCATTATTAACATACTTATCTTTATATATTCAGATAGGTTGTTGGATTACATGTATCTTTCCTATAGCCATTGATAATGATTTTATTTAATGTTGAATTCATTGAAGAATAAAGTATGCACTTAAATTGTGGTCTTCATGACAGGTAGCACGCTTGTATATAGCCTTTGTGTTCGCGGCTAAATTTTATAACAAAGTATATATATATCCATCAGACTATTAATTCATATTAAAGTACAAGAATATATTTAGTGTTACGTTGGTGCACGCATACTGTTGTTGAGGGCATACTGTTGTTGAGGTCCGACCAGGGTAAAAGATGAAGTTACACGCCAGGATTGGCATCTTACTTCGTAACCAACAGATACAGAGAAGGAAAAAATGATGACATTCCATGGCTATGTTGTACCGATATATATACATCGAGTTTTAGTCAACTATTTCAGAAAGAGGTTATATAAGTCTAAAAAATGAAATATATGCAAAAACAAATTCAACTAGGCGATAATTAACGGATGTTCCGGGTTTAACATTTATCATTTCATTTTCGGCCGAGTTCATTCTAGCATTCGATAATTAATTTAAGACTCGAGGCAGTACAAAGAGATTTAGAATAAGACCCATCATGAGGCTAATATGAATTATCAACCGAACCCTCGATTAAAAATATTACTTCGATCGTTATTTAGCACAATTGCGATATTGAAAATAAATCAATTGAAAAAGAATCGAACACATCTAAATGTAAACACGGATACACGGTACGCATGCGCACTCGATATTTCCGCCTACACGTTTAAACGGCACGCACTCGCACTCGACATTTCTCGTCTATACGGATACACGGTACGCATGCGCACTCGACATTTCCGTATACACGGATACACGGTACGCATGCGCAGTTGACTATACATTCCTGCAAGATTCCACGCTAATACGTTTACACGTTAACACGCGAGCTACACGCGTGTAGAACGGTTGCACGGAGGACAAACACGTCGGCGTTACTGTATCAGCTGACGTATTAATGTGGATATTGGTTATTTTAAGGTAACAATATAAATGATGAAATTCTGATATTGAAAACGAAACGGTTGATGTCATTGAAAAATACCATGCAGCTGTTCCGGTAGACTTATACAACATGCCGGTCCATTTTTCTACAATATATTCATTGCAAGATTGTGACACATGTCTAGTTTTCAGCCGATGTTAATGCCATCATATGATTAATATTCAAAGCATATATTCGTAAAATTCTAACACCATAAGTAATATAATGATCTCGCTGATAAACAAATGCTGATTTAGCAACATGTTCCGGCGTATGCTGATGATGCCCATAATGTATTAAAATGAATAACGCTATCGCAGAGTTAATGTTATAACTATCACTGATTGCACTCTATTCGTTTCTGTGGCGATTGATAGACATATAATTACACTTGGAACACGTATGTTCGCTCTGTTTGAATACCAACTTTGTAAGGATATAAGTATAAACAGTCACACAATCTACTTGTATCTTATTTATTTCCATTGCTCAATATGAATAGTCAACAAGAAGTACATTGGTCCCATTAGAAGACGACCATCATTTGTTATCATAAACAATATTGAAACATTCACATCTGAAATTATCAATAAACCAAGTTCTGTTAAAATTACAAACAATAATTGACATTATCTTTTTCAATTGCTTTTTTCTTGTCTCATCCTATTCACAAATTGACTTTCATCTATCGTAATTCATAATTATGATATATGCATATTAACTAAGATAGAGGAGACTGACAGCTGCGGTTTGTGACTTAAATGCATCAGAAAAATGTTTGCAATTTTGTGATTATTTTTATTTCTGCAATAACTCGCACAGGTGTTTGACATACATTGTAGTTCTCAGTAATGGTATAGTAAAACCTATACAAAAATATGGTTTTGTACCTTTCGAAATTGCACCAACGCGTGAATAACACAGAAATACATCACATCGTGTCTACATACTGCATGATTAGGACTGTTTCATTTAAACTATTTTATCTACATGAATGACTTCGATATTTGACAAACACATGCTTTATCATTGACATAATCTACCTTGTAATTCCGGCGCTAGCATCGATATAAAATGTAGCGGTCTAACTCACTTGTATCGTTTATCGAAAGCTCTTGTTAGTCATGTTCGCCTCTATCGCCGCCCCGATCGCCTAGGGTTTAAGAATGGTACAAGTATAATATTGTGTTGATAGATGAGCTATTGTGCTTTAACCAATATGTTTTTCATAATTATGTAAGTCAATACCAAGCTGTCATTTGAAGAGTATTTCCATCCTATTTCTAAACGAACTCGTTGTTACTGTTTGTTCGTAACATGGGTCAAACTTGTTATGAATGAAATCTTCAGTGAGTGTTACCATTGTAATATTATCCGGTGGTCAAAGTTATTTAAACTATAACTATAACATAAGTAAAGTGTATATAATCATAATTAGGTTCCATTGTTAAGTGATTTATAAACAATTTAAGAAACATACATGGTGTATACAAATATTACAAACAATTTCCGTAGCATAAAAGCTAGATCAAAAGTTCAGGTCATTTTAATGTGGAACACATGTAAATCAGCAAATAATTGATGAATGGTTGTTTAATACACCTTACTTGTAGAATATTACAAACAATTTCCGTAGCATAAAAGCTAGATCAAAAGTTCAGGTCATTTTGATGTAGAACACATGTAAATCAGCAAATAATTGATGAATGGTTGTTTAATACACCTTACTTGTACACTGAGCAAAAGTTCCAACTAGACGTTTTATAAACCTCAATAAGACTTCTATTTTCAAAGGTATTGTTCTGAAATCTTTAAGACTATAATGTGTATTGACAGTGTACACATTTTAAGAAAAAAAAGTTTGTCAATGTTCTAGAATTACGTAATCGAGGAAGCACGTGCAAAACGTGTTTTCCACGTGCGGAACACCAGCCGTTGTCCGAAAATGATATTTTTGCAATCGTTTCCAAAGCCTATAGACATCCCAAACTGAAAAACATAAATTTATTAAACCAAGTTAAACATGCTTCGAATGCAGAACGATCAAAGAACACGTGCTTTAGGAATGTTGGAAACTGAACATCATGGAGTCAGGTAAAATGCGTCAGTTCCTTTATTTTTATGATTTAATTGGTTATTATTGTTTAAAACATTAGCTTTACCTTGGGAAAAAGGATTCCTGTTGGTATTGATTATTAATGCGAGTCGCATTGAGTGTGTTGACGTCATGTAAACATACCCTCTGAACAGGTACGTTCGAACCGGAAGTGAAGCGGATGAGCCCCGATGACCTCGGTCCCGTGTAAATACGCTTATAGAGGGTTGATGTTTTGTGTAATGGCACTTATGTAGTCGTTTTCAACCAAAACGTCATTGACGTCGGGAGGCTGAATATACGCGATATCTCGGACGCCAATTCCTAAAATGATGACGTGTGGTTGTTTATCCCTCGTACATGATGGGGCTACTAGTCACACAACTGCCACAATTAAGAATTTCCTACCACGTAATCATGTTAAAGAGTTTTGTTGGGTTACAAATCCCCATATAAACCACTTCTGGCTAGAGTTTGATTGACGCATCAGACGACTTCCGGTCGCCCCTCAAAATCTTTATGAATTGCATCAATTCATCTTTAGGGCACGGTCCGTCATTGAACTGGGGTACATTCGATTTGACATCCGAACCAGGGTTAGACGTTGCTCAGAAATCACTCGATGAAATAGCGGATATACGCGCTTTTTGAACAGTGTGACTTTTAACTTAGAGGGTGAAGTTGTAAAAGAATGTGTTTTGTGATGAGCAAACATGTTCTGTTATTGAAAGATTAATCTTGTTGTGGGAAAATGAATTGTTTTTCACATCATATAATTTATTTTTGCATGTTTCCATTACCAACAAAAATATACCATAATAGTCATGGGGTCTAGTTAGAACTTTGGCTCAGTATAGAATGCGAGCTTGACCAGTGGCAGGTATTCACATATTTGAATTAAGTCTGCCATGTGAATATTTAACGGAATTTTGAAAAATGAAACTGTTAAATTTGTTGGTGTGCGATAGTTCACACTTTTCGTCTCAAATTTAATTGCAATTCAACGGTTTTGTTTTCCGGAAAGTAAAATCGATTTGACGATTCAAGGTTTCAAAAAAGTGTGATTCCATCTTAAAACACACTCCGCAATCTAGTTTTCAATTAAAAGTAATCATTAATGAAGTATGAGAACATTACAAATTCGGTTGTCACGTAGCGGGTGCAAGTCTAAAATTAAAATAGCCAGGAACAGCTCGGATGTTGATTATGGTTGGAAGCAGAATAATTAGTCTTTGTAAATTGTGAGTAAATAATAAATGTAAGCGCATGGGACGTAAAAAGTCTTGATGGGGGAAGGGAGAATTAAGTGACTACAGTGTCTAAATTAGCGGATAGTTGAAAGATTTTATACCTTTGACAATTTTGTATAATTAGGTCGTAAATCATTTGTAAAATAACATATTGACTCGGAAGGGAAACGCATACTGTGCATGATGGCATCGCTTAAGTGACTTAGCATATTTCACGAAAGTTAATAAAATGCTAACCATGAGGATGGTACGTTATCACAGATCGTACTATAGGTAGAAATATTAGTTGTGTTTAGTTATCATAAGTTGAACTTGGTGAACGGGTGAAAAGTGTCGTATTTGTTCTCGGATTAAAAGTAAACGAGTATTTTTATTCTGTGAAGTGCTTTTGGGATTTTATTATTTTGGAAAATATCAAATAAATAAGGTACGGAGATGTTTGAATTATATACTTAAGCAAATATCTATTGTGGGAATATTTTCGTAGCTTTATAGGGTGTAAAAACAACTATAAAATACGCGATTCAAATATGAAGTTTGTATAAAAATGACATGCGAAATAGTTGTATTTGTTTAATGAATATTTTCGACTACTCAACGCACATTCGCGATTTGCTAATTATTCCTACTGATAGTGAGACCATTGTCCATTTCGATTGGTTTCTCTGTCACATTTTCATGAAAAAACATTCGCTATCCTTTTTTTAAAATTACACTTTCGAATGGCGATAAAATGCTCGTTTGTTATGTATCGGGAGTTGCGTCTTTTTTGCCATTAAGTGTTGCAAATAGTCAAATGGGTGGAATGAGTTAAATTAGTTTCACCCTTGCTTTTTTATGAATATCTAATCAACGAAGGATAAAATTCACGTTAACAAGAAAATAGACTGTTCCAGATCTGATGCAAAATAAATAATCTTAAACAATAGTCTGGGTAATTATTCTTATTATTTTAAAAGGTTATTTGATGATATCTTCAAGGTATTCTTAGTGCGTAAATAATGTATAATTAATTCGTTTGACTTTGATAACATGTAGGTAACCTCGATTCAGGTTTCAAGATAATCGGTATTTATTTGATACAAATAATTAAGTCACCCATATAAAGTTTCTGTCCTCTAATATTAATGAGAAATCGACTGGAGTTTATGCTCAGCTACATTTACAGCCATGTGAGAATGACAAAGAATAATTGAGAGAATCTTATTATTGGTACATTAGAGTATCAATGTACATTTATTGAAAGTAAACAAAGTCTTTTGACGGGATCTTGTCTAATGCAGATAAATGTCATAGCATAATAGGTGAATGGACACAGGTATACTGAGGGAAATTGTCGACGTGATGGTTTTCAGCACATGGGCATTGGGCAGTTGGGCGTTTAGTGAGCTCTCCTTCTTAACCGGTCGCATATTCAATACACACATGTGTCAACTAAGTAGAAGCGAGATGTTATATTGTATTTCATCTTAAAGTAAACCGGGGATATATCCATGGTTTTGAGGGATATAGTCCGGTGTTTCCGATCGAACATGGCTAATCAGTTTATCTTGGAAGAACCTGATTAAGTGAGATAACGTATTTCTCACTAATTTGCAGTCATTCATTTGGGACCTCCGAGACTGGGTTCACTCTTGGTAATACAGACTGTATATAGGGATTCGATAAGTACGGTTCTTTTGATATATATCTGTGGCTCCTATTTCGAATTAAAAGCAATTGGCCTATACTAACATAATGTATACAGTGTACTGACACTACAACATAGCTTTAATTAAAACGGATTTAAATTAGTACAATATATTTCTGAGTAAAATTCGCACTCTTCGTTCCTAGTTTAGATAAATACTAGTTTGTCTGAAGTATCACTGAATTGGAAATACCATCGACAAAACATTGACAATAATTCGACCGTGAGACTATATTAGATATTGAAACAACATTTTAATGTTGAGAAGTATACGTATCCGTTTATAGTAAGTAATATGAGAGTAATGGTATTGCATTAAACGTGTTACAGTAACATAAGGTAACATTGTCATTGAACTACGACTATTGTAGTTAAACGCATAGGGTTAAATACTGACAAGCTGACTGCCATATTTCAATGATCCAATTTGTACGGACATAAAGGGACATCGTACTGAAGTGTATCTCTATTCACAAACAATCTTGCCGTACCATAAACCATGTTATACAGCACTATTTACGTTGTCTTAACTTCTTATATTTCCCACTGCATCAAAGGTTATCATCTTATACAATCTACATTATTACACAACCGTTTAATGTAACTCTGGTGTCAATTTAATTGCTCTTATTATATTGTACGTAATTGAAAACCTTGTGACATTATGGAGTTATTCTGACAAACGTAATGTTTGAACCTAGCATGTGACTATCGCACTTGCTTTACTCCTTGTACGGACCGAAACTAATCCTGGCATGATGTGTTTGTTTGAAATATGAGTAGTTGCTTTCGTACTTCGTATGGCGATGCCACCAAACAGTATCAGGTATAATCCCAGTATAGGTTTAAACTATTAACTTCTTACGGATTTACAAAGTCATTACAAAGCTTATATCGCCGTCATTCAAATGGTTCAAATGCATGATCGCGTCGGTTTAAAAGGTGACTTTAAAAGCCTCACCCTGTGTTCGAATTTATGTTGCAGTCGCTTCGGAGAGGGAAAGTAGTTTACACTTACATGAATTAAACACCCTGCGGTTTAAAGGGACGCCAATGATATTGTAATTTAGTTAGTTTCTCCTGATGTATCTCAATAGAAAAATCAACGAGAACATTACTTGTTCCAATGTTCCTTGTAAAGTTTTCCGTATAAAAAAGCATAGGTTGGCTGGCGCAATGAATTGTAAATATGAACACATTAAACGATACCGATAGATTCTAATTAACAAAAGAAGAGTTTTAATTGTTTTGGAATAGTTTTATATCTCAGCGATACGAATTGCAATTAAATGAAAAATTAATGTAATGAAGTAAACATTGTCTATATGGTATGAATTAGCAAATGATCGTGGGGGACGCATGTAATTGTTGATACGTTAATTGTTAATGCATGTATGGAACTATATTTGAGCAGACGATACATGAATGGATTTTTCTTAAGAATTGCTTATTCAATGTGAAATAGTAGTACTCCAAATAAATGACAATGTTACGATTTTACAGGGGTCGTTATAAAAGAATAACTTAAATACTTATAAGGAATTTAATGGCACTTTTATTACAGGGGTCGCTATAAACGATTAATGTTCTTATTATAATGGATTTTCGATGATGACATTAAATTCCTACTGAATGTTGATGTGGACTTCTTTAATCGTCATTTATTACGCCATACTAGTAGAGCTTAAGTAAATCCTTGTAACATGTTACATGATAATGTCAAGATAGCAGGTTTTCCTGGAGTCTGGTTCAGACTTTATTGCACGAGGAAATTATTGTTAGTCAAACACCATTCATGAATGTATCAATCAAAATTCGTGTGCATCCATGCAGTTGCAAAAAATAGTAGGTTTGCATGTTTTGTCAATCAAATATCTAATTGCAGCCGTCAATTGCATATTTTTGTTATATTTTTTCTTAAATCTGTAACGAACCAGATGAGGTTAAAACTAAGTAATAGTCACAAAAAATAATTACTCGCTGGTGTAAAAAAGAGCGAAAGCACTCAGTAGACCTAGAAAAACAGCTAAATCTGAAAATGTTCTCAATTTCCACGTAATACGCAATGTAATTATTTTCATTAACTTTCCCGCATGAATCCATCAACAGTAACGAATTAGGAGCATCAATAAATCTTTGAATAAGTCATTTTACTATTCACATATTTGAAAAAACTTAACAGGCCAATTATTGTCAGCCCATAAATGTTGTTTTTGATAATTGAACAAGATCTATGTATCATTAACTAGGGTATTATCGACGGTATGCCATTTATAATCATGTTTATTTCATCATCTTTGATGTTCCAGAAATATCGTACAACGTTTGTCAGAAATGTTTCTGGCATATGAACTACAGAACAAAAACGCTAGGAAGTATTTGGTAAAATTCTCGATTCGTAGTCTTTATAATCTTCCTGGTTGACACAGCTGGCTGTTTTATTTAATGTATATAACTATACTTTGTACCACGTTTTGTTGTTTTTGTTTATAATAATTATAACACATTAGTTGTTATATCAAGTGTGTCCGTTTCACCTTCCACAGGCCTTGTTAATTAATGTGAATTTTTGTATCTCGATTTATGCACATTACACTATTGCCTTGTCCTGAAACCAATGGGTACACTATTACTAATATAGTCTAAATGATTATGTTTAGCACTTATTTGACAAACGACGACACATAACGCAGGTTACATAAATTGCCATTTATAAATCATATCATGACGTTCAAACCATTAAAATCAAATCATTTTATTGCCTTAAGTATACTTGACTTATTTATATTTTCTTCCGTATTTCAAGTGAGTACCGTGTGAATGTGTTGTACCATGACAGTATAGTGTCAATATGATATTTGTGGCAGGTGGTAATTGGATGATTTCCCCGTTGCTGGATACGTACAATTGTCGCATCTTCTCTTCTGATTACTGATTATTTAGTGTGGAGATCCGGGCAGTACCCTATGGTGAAATATGCGAATAGTGATATTTTAGAAAAGTTAGAATAAATATAATGATTAAGTAAGGCAAATGAAATATGTAACTGCCCATTATCCAATGCCACATTATACGGGTTTGCACACAATTATATATAAATTTTTACTACACAAGACTGTCTCGTTAAAATCATTCATATTCTAAAGAGTAGTATATTATTTTATTCGTACAAAAAGATTATTTTATGATGGATGCAGGCTTGTAACAAACTGGAATATAATCACTATTCGAACTGATCATCTACATGTACACCAGGTCTGACCATGAAACTAGATAACAATTCCTTATTGGTACGCTCTACATATTTTCTTAACTTAACAAAGTGACGGTATTCGAACAGCTTTACATCAGACTTGTACGGTACGGTAATCACATGACATGACAACGACACACTCGCTTTAACTAACTGCTCCTCAATTGCCCCACTGTTTTTGGCAAACTGACCTACAAGGTTTCTAACGGTTCGTTTTAAAGGGCAACATTTCAATTACTAACACTCTATTGTATTCTAATTGATACCATAACGTTCTGTAATAATCAAAACGTACTGTCTGGTCGTCACTCAATGATGTGAAAACGGTATATACGTCCGTAATTTGAAAACAAATTGCACACATTGGTCAACTCTCCCGTTGCGATGTTGTCAACATTTGGTTTTCCAATTATCCTTAATGCTATTGGCAAAAGTGAGAAGTTGTTATGACAATGTCATAAAACAGAACCTGTTTAACAACTGTTATTTTATAAAGCTAAATGTCGGAAAATTAGTTTGAAAGTGTATTATCGTATAGTTTTGTGTCCCCGTTTGGTATAAATAATTGTGTCAAAATGTACTAATTCATGGGTACCGTTGTACTAGGTAACTTTATTCTCGGTAAATTTTGAAGCCATCAAATGAGCTGATAAATCTATTTTGCTAATAAATGAGTAAGATTTTCTATTTTCTAGTAAAGTATGTGATATACATGTCTAAAACGCTAGAAGTTAACCATCAAAATTTAAATGATCGTACTTTTCGTACCAACTGGTATACCTATTAATTTCAAGTGACGCATTTGACAGAAACTGGTAATAGTAACCTACCCATGTAACAGAAACCTACTGCCATTATTCACAAAATGAGAATTAACAAATCGTTGAGTATTAAATTCCACACAGCGTGTGAAACATTTTCCTGATTTTCCGCCAGTTTATGAACGAAATTCCTGAAACAATTTTAGCGTAATTATTCTAGTTTGAATCTTTCAATTGCAACGATTATACAACGCCTACAAGACATTAACTGTTGTTGAATGATTGATACTATGCTTATGACGTCACTAGCCAACAACGATGGGAAAGTATGGTGTAAGGCTGTTCAAAGGAAGTGGAAGTTAGATATATTTTTTATGACGTTTCATTTATGTTACGCGTATACTTGAAATGATGACTAGGTCTATATATTTAATTAATACTATTATTGGCTTATTGAGTAATATACTAAGACGTGTGTAAGAAAATAAACGACGTTTGTAGAGAAGTTAGAAACAATAGAAAATATTCAAGAATAATAGAGGACAACTAGCAGCGATCTAATAAAGTCAGGACTTCTGGGCGGTATATCTATGTTTGAGGTATTCTTTTCGTCTCAATCTGCAACCTACGATTGGGCACCAACCGTCCCTCGGGACTCTGCAGATGTAATAGCACGACAAATCATGCGTTACACCTACATAAACACCATGAAATCAACCACATCTGGGATTTATTAACTAAACAACTATGTTACAATCACAAACACCTAATTGGCATTATCTTTACAAATACTTTTGTTTTCTTTCCTGTAACTGTCTCTTCGCGTGCACTAATTGATTTTCATCTATAGTAATGAATAATAATGATATATGCACAATAACTATGATGACAACTAAGATAGCGGTGGACTCTTGATCTCTTGATATTCAAATGGTAATTGGTTATGACTAAGGAGCGGTACATTATTGTATTTAAACATGAATATAACGTGCTTTAACTTTTTCCATTTCTGAATATTTATGACTATGCACACTGTCTAGCTATAACGTATTTGTTTAAAGTTAAGCTTTGCATTTTTTATTCTGCAATAACTCGCAAAGGTGTGAGACATAAATTGTAAATGTACTAGTACAGTTTAACAACATATTGCTGACTATCTGAACATCAGTTAGATACTAACGCAACCTAAACCTTACGTGGGAAGACAATTCCTGTATAAAATGATATTACAATATCATCAGTACAATTTTTATATATAAAACTAACTTTTCACGAAAACATTTTTGTGTAGTATTGATTGCAAATGGTGAAACATTAAATATGCTTGTACGAACTCCAGTGCCACGCGTAAACAGGATGTGTGTCACTTCAAAACCTCAAAAGAATTTTAAGCGCGTTCATTGTGTTGATCATAGGCTTGTTCCATCACTCGTCCTTTAAATTGTTTCCATTTTTGTACTTTGGCGCTATGCAATAATGCAAAAATATGTTTTGTACATGAAAACCCACCTATGCGTGAGTTACCCAGAATAACAACTTAGGATTGTGTCTAATCATTGTATGATTAGGACAGTATCATCTATATTTGTTTTTTTTATCTACATGAATGACCCTTAATGTGAGAAATACATGCTTTATCATTGACATACTTTGTTATTCGGGCGATGACATTGATATAGAAATATATTGACAACGTAGGCTAACTCATATGTTTCGTTTTACGGATTGATGGAAGTAAGTTATTGTTTGTCATGTCCGCATGATCGCCTAGTGTTGAAATATACGTTGCTAGTATGTGAGCTCATTTGTTTGATACCAGACCAAGACATACAAAAGTTATTCAATAAAGAAATTATATATCTCGGGCATGAATACTGAACATGAGTCAAAATCGTTATGAATAGATTCCTCAGTTAATGTTACCAATTTACGTTTGCCGGTGGTCAAAGATGAAGTAAACTTAAGTTGACTATCATATAGGTTTATTGTATACATACTCATTTGTTCCATTGTTAAGTGACTTATAAACAAACACACATTGTATACATACGTATTACAAACAGTAGCATAAAAGATAGATCAAAAGTTCAGGTGAGTTTGACGTGGAGCACATGTCGATAAGCGAGTATTTGATGAATGGCTATTTTATACGCCTTACTTGTAGGATACGAAAGCTAACTAACGTAAGATATATAAGCGCAGATTTGAAATAAGTTTGTCCTGTAAATATTTAAAGAAAGTTTGAAAAAATTGGTAATTTGGTATTATGCGATAGTTCTCACCATTCGTTCCAAACGTAATAGTAATTCAACGGTTATGTATTGAATCTGGGAAGTGAAATCGATTTGACAATTCAAGGTTTCAAAACATTTGTGATTCAACCTTAAAACACCCTCCGCAATTCAGGTTTCAATTAAATATTAATCAGTCATGAGAAAATTACAAATTTGTTTGTCGCGTAGCGGGTTCAAATCTAAAATTAAAATAGCCAGGAACAGCCCGGATGATGATTATGGTTGGAAGCAGACCAATTAGTTTTTGCAAATTGTGAGTAAATAATAAAGGTAAGCGTATGTGACGTAATGGATATTGTGCTGCAAGTCATTTTGGGGGAAGTGAGAATTAAGTGACTACAGTGACTAAATTAGGTTTTGATACCTAGGCTTATTTTGTATCATTAGTTCGAGTAAGATTTTATTGTTAAAACAAAATATTGACTGATAAGCAAAAGGGAATACATGTTGTTATCGCTAAAGCGACTTAGCGTAATTCACGAACGTTAATAATACGCTAACCGCGGGGATAGTACGTTATCACAGAGCGTACTATAGGTAGAAATATTAGTTGTGTTTAGTTATCATAAGTTGAACTTGGTAAACGGGTGAAAAGTACCGTATTTGTTCATGGATTAAAAGTAAACGAGTATTTTTATTCTGTAAAGTGCTTTTGGGATTTTATTATTTTGGAGAATATCAAATAAATAAGGTATGGGGTTGTTTGAATTAAATACTTAAGCAAACATGTATTGCATGCAAATTTAAGAAAGTGTATGTGAGTGAGTATAGGAAGTATTTGCGTAGTTTTATCAGATTTATGAACGTCTACCAAATACAGGGTTTCAATGTGAGGTTTGCATGAAAATGACAAGCGCAATATTTTTATTTGTTTAAGGAATATCTTCGACTATTCAACGCACATACATTTATTGACAATTATTCTTGTATTTTGTGTTAAGTAAACTCCCGTTAGTAAGACCATTGTCCAGTTTGTTTGGTATCCTTATAACAATGTTACTGTACTGTTTATCTCAAATTTGAAATCATAATGTTTTGTTTAAATGTATCAAATACTTGTATACATTATCTTATATCATTATTTTAACTTGGATTGATATTTAGAGATCAAGCGCTCAATCGTAAGTACTAATTGTATTACTTAATGATGGTCTATTAAGAAATGATAAGACAAAACTAGAACGTCTTTATTGTATCAACATACCGATAGGTTCCTAAGAATGTTACAACTTAATAAAAATACCTCCATGTTGATACGCCATTATTGAATTGTGTTCAATAAGCGAAACAAATGAAAAATGAACTAAATGTGTTCTTTTCTGTGACATCGTCCTATTACTCAAGTAGTCTTATTTATACTGATTTATTTTAGGTCAGTTGTTGAAACAAGGTCACGTCTTATTATTACACTAAAAAAACTTAGTGCTCAGGTGTTTGGGGGGACATATAAATGTATACATACGAGTATATATTGCTATATACTAGTGAACGCTATCTAATATTCTAGGTCTCATATAATTAATGAAAGCACACGTCGCATGTGTTAGTTCATTGCTGTTGCGGCAGATTGTAATACTGCGATAATGTGATAGAGTAGCAACATATGTTACATATAACATTTCTATGGTTAGTCACTTTGGTTAGCTATGTGTCGATGACAAAGTCCTCGATAGGTAGATTTGGCTTCATATTTCATAGTTCCGGGAGAGTACTGGATGGTAAGTGAGTTCGAGCCTTTTATAAGGGATAGAATAATTATAATACAATACGTATGTGCAATATTTATACTGCTTATCAGCAAACTATTATGAGCTCAGCTGTTTTAGTCAATTTGAAATATACCACAAGTTCAAGATTGATATTGAATATTATTCGCATATTGAATTAATTACGAACTCGGATATCGGTGTCACATTTTCGAATGATAAAATACTCGTTGTTATAAAATATGCTACAATTAATTCCAATTGAATGGTTTGATCAAAGCTCCGAGTAATAACTTTTAATCTTTTTACTAGGTTATGTGGTAATATCTTAAATTAATTCTAACCTAAACGTCTTAAAGTGCAGAAATAATGTATAATTAATTATTGTAATTATGATACATACGGTAAACCTGGATTCAGGTTTCACGATAATCAGTATTTATTAGATACAAATAATAAGATCACCAATTTAATGTATTTGTCATCTAATATTAATGGGAAAATGACTGGGGGTATCCTCAGTTACATTTACAGTCATGTGAGAATGACAAATAATAATTGTGAGAGTGTACCTTTTGGTACATCAGTGTAGTTTGCGTACACTTATTGAAAGTAAACAAAGTATTATGACGGGATCTTGTCAACTGCAGATAAATGTCATAGCTTATTAAGTGAATACGTACAGGTATACTGTGGGAAATTGTCAACACGATGTTTTATCAACCTATTGTCATGTACATTGAGATTTTCCCTCTTAGTAGGATTAAATTGAGAGGAGTTTAACCGTATGTTCAATTCGCACATCAGCTTAGTAATATGTATGTATGATTATGAACGATATAATCAGATATTTCCAATTAGTCCGGTCCAATAAAACTGGTCCCCATTCGAATTGTATTTTGTGACGTTATATAACCACATTAACAAATTTTTGATTGTAACGAATCTTAAATTAATTTAAAGGATTTTTTAGTAAAACTGCGCCAACCTCGCTAAAGTTAAGCCAAATACTTTGTACTAGTTTGTCTAAAGTTATCGCTAAGTCTCATAACACTGAAAAAAAATCGACCGTCAACTTTCGATACTGAAACAAGATTTTAATGTCAACAATTTGACCGCCAAACTTGATTAAATACTGAAACAACATTTCAATTTCGATGACTATACGTGCGTTTAAAGCAAGTAATGTGAGAGTAATGGTATTGTATTAATCATGTTACCGAAATGTAGGGTAACATTGTCATTACGATAGGACTATTGTAGTTAAAAGCATAGGGTTAAATACTGACAATCTGACTGCCATATTTCAATGATCCAATGTGTACGGAGATGAAAGGACATCGTACTGAGGTGTATCTCTATTCATAAACAATCTTGCCGTACCATAAACCATGTCATACAACACTATTCACGTTGTCTTAACTTCTTACATTTTTCACCGCACCAATGTTATCATCCTGTGCAATCTGCATTATTTCACAACCGTTTAATATAACTGTGGTGTCATTTTAATTGCTATTAATATTTTGTACAATAAAACGTAATAGTTAAAGCCTTGAGACATTACGAAGCTTTTCTGACAAGCATAGTGCTTGAACCTACTCATGTGGCTAACGTACTTGCTACACCGAAACAAATTTTGGTATGAAATTTTTGTTATATAAAAAGTGTGTTTGTACTTCGCATTGAAAGTCGTACATTATGCGTTCGAAAATTACTTTAGATGCAACTAATTCGTGTCTTCCTTTTATGACAAAAGTGATATTACGGTTCAAACACATGATTAAATCTTGAGAGAACTTGAGAGAATGTGCCTCAACCGTAATTCAAACTCGGGACTGGTTGTACGTCCGCCTCAGAGAGTGAAAGTTCCAACCCAGAAATCAAACACATAACAATGTGGACGAGAAACATGTACGTCAAGGATAATGTAGTTCAGTTGATCTCTCCTAACGTAGCGCAATAACAAAATACAAGAACATAATTTGCTCCAATGTCCTAAGTATAACTTTCCATATAAAATGCATCGGTGGTCTTAAGCGCGTAATTGTAGAAGTAGTCACACTAAACGATGGAGAGAAATTCTAATTAATAATGGAAGAGTTTTAATTGGTTTTTGGAATAGTTTTACATCTCAGCGAAAATTGAATGTGAGAGACGCAAGGTATTGTTGTTCAGTCGTTAATTTGAAATGCACCTATATGGAACTATATTTGAGCAGATGATACGTGAATGGATTTAGCTTACGAATAACTGATTTTCGATGTGAAATACTAGAACTTCAAATAAATTACAATGTTACGAATTTACAGGGGTTGTTTTAAACGGTTAACTTAACACCTATAACAAATTGTCATTGACAATATTACAGGGGTTGCTATAAACGATTAACTTTATTATTATGATGAATTTTCGATGATTACATTAAATACCTACGGAACAACTTCTGTCGTCATTTGTTCATTTGTTACACCATACTTTACTTATTAGATATTTCGTTCTTTGTGTTTCAGGTTTGAATAGTGTTTGCTTCGGTATATTAAAATGCTTAAGTGTTTATAACTACAAGCTTTTAAAGCACAGGAACAAAAAAATGTAAGCATATGTGCAGTGCATTAATACTACCAAAAACAAGAAGTACTTGTCTGACAATGTAATTTTCTTTTTTCTGCGTTCGTGCAAATACTCCCATACAAAGATACAGTTTGTTTTGACCTTTAGCAATGCGTGCAATATTTACTTTACATACAAAGATTTGCTGTATTACTATACACCCAAACATTGACATTAGTATTGACATTGTGTATGGTATACTATATAGTATTTATTTAAAAACAAGTTTTCATAATTCGTGTTTGAAGTTTAACCGTCCAGTCACAGTATCCAGTAACAGGTCATTCAATATAAGTACGACACATACACGCTTGTACCCGTGCATTACACGTCCTGTATCGGGGAATACTCCATAACATCTGTAGTAATTTCGAATTGTTCGTCCAGGAACTAAACCAGCCACTTCCCTGTCACAAGCGAACGGTTATCATCACTTTACCTGTACTCACATACAACACGTCAATGTATTGACCGTCTAAATTGCACGGAACAAGTTCGACAAATATTGGTGAACATCCATAACGTCACTTTAATTTGACCCGTTTGACATGTTTTGTGAGTATATTTTATAAAACAAATATTTTGAAATATAAGATCAGTTGACATCTTATGAACATGTTTGTATGTAAGTTGTTATCTACAGGGGTTGTATAATTTATGGTCCAATATCTATATCAGCATTTTCTCGTACTTTAAAAGTCTTAATTCGTTAACCCATTCATGGGATACACGTCATGTGTAATGTAATGACGACAGATGATATATGATCATAAAGTTTAATGAATCTGCAAACGGAACGACAAGGGATCAAAAGCTAACCAAAACGCTAATCTGATACATTTACAATACGAGAGCTGCGTTGTACATCATAACAGGAATGAATTAACATAATTATTTAAATTATAATGTGCATAACGTTTTTAATAGAGTCACGTAGGGACACCTGTTGGTTATATTTGATACAACCCCGTGAATCATATTATGATCTATTGTTGTTTAAAGTGGTGCATTTGGTAACATCAATGAGGTATTTGTCCTATTCGACTCCAGGCGTACGATTATCTGTACACGTACACACTATAATCAACATCAGCATAACATCAACTTTCTTTTTGAGAGTTATGGAATATTAATTCATGTCTTGTACGAGAGGTGTTCAACTAATTTATGAACAGAAAATGAACATCGATATTTTGTTACTCTAACAATGAAATTGAATAAAAACTTTAATATTGTGTAAAGTATTGTTTCAAGAAGTATATATAATAATTGTAAATTGCCAATACGTTACGGTTAAATCATAATCAGCATTATGGCAGAGGGTGTTGTTATTTGCGTTTTGAAGGTCCAAAACTCGTAATAATTACGTTCACATTTTCCTTCTTTAATCGTTGTTTTAGTGTCAACCAGACAGAAAATTTAATTGTTTAAGCATGAGAAGACTTCGACATCCACTGTTTAGTTATAATATATATCAAAGTTATATTTTTAAGTTTCTTATATGGCGTTGTATATGGTGACTTGAAGCTGAATCTGGATGAAACACTATGTTCTTGAACAGTCACTAGGAACGATATGTAACACTTTTTTGTTGAAAACCTGATTTGAAACGGTTCGTACATAGACCACAGCCTTCAATTTCGTCAATTTGATATTGATTTTGATGTGCGCATTTCCATAACAACAAACCCAATGCCTTTCAATGAAAACCGCCGCGAACGCACAAAGCTGGACAAACATGAACTTCTCCCTATCCCTGTGACTTTTTCTAAAATAGCATACTATTATCTATCTTAACTTTCTTTAAGATTCAGCATTGCTTCCCCAAAATGAAACAATTTTTCCACATAATGTTGTTTATTTCGCATTTCTAGATTCCAAGACTTTTGGCTGCGAGGCATGTTTTTCTTGATTTCCAGCGTAGGAACTTTGGATTTTCCCAGAACTATGCTTTCAACTGTTTCGAAATAATGTCACTCATAGTTTCTATGGACACTCCCATCTGTGGTACTAGTCCACGTTTTGCTAATGGATTCATCATAGATATCATAAAACCAATTTAACTTTATAGTGTAGGTTTTGGCAATGTTGGGCAATTTTCAGTTTTTGGTGCCATTTCACAATTACTGGAAACAGAACTATAATAACGCGTCTTACAACAAATATTACTGATGTTCTCATTAAAAATGCAAAATAAAAATTTACCAACACTTTCTTGATGCTTATAAAAGGGCCATTTTGCCTTAAAAACAGGAAAAACAACATCGTCTACTAAATTGTTATTTCAAGCTTTAACCAAATGAAATATTCAATGAATGATGATCATATGTTCAACTTAAAACATTTTCTCGCACAGTTTAAAAAGATATTTCAATTATTTTCATTCATTATTACACAATCGGTGTTCATGTTTTGTTCATAAATAAGTTGAACACCTCTCGTACTCTCATGCTTTGTCTCTATTTATACAATTCTCTCAATTTACATTTGCCTTGAAAAGGGTATGTCTGTCTTCGTCCACAAAAGGGTATGTCTGTCTTCGTCCACGTATAATAACATGTATGTTTATTTGCTGGAACATTCTTTACACTTGTGCTGGATGCCATTACCACTTGATTAATCAATGGACTGACACATGTGTAATAACTGAACCCTATCTTTTTCTAATCCCTACTCCGAAACCACTTTGGTAAGTTAATGGCTTGATGGTATTTCGATAGATTATTTTAGATATCTAAATTCAGATTGAACATTACATGATAGAGAAAATATGTTGGTATAATCTATTCCTAACACGTCTTGTGTCCGAGAAATCGCACTATTTAATGTGTCGCTAACATCTATATATTCGATAACTCAAATTATCATTGAACAATGCACTTAACCACTTTACGAAACGCTTTGTACCCAATAAAATGTCAAGTTTATTGACTTTATATTTTGTATGTTTACATAGAAACATTATATTCGTCTACATTCTGATAGCAAACGTACCATGTACGAAAAGTTTTGTATTTTAAAATCAGGACACCTAGGGTGCCTACCCATCCTCTGTTACCGAAAACTTAATTAAAATGTAAATGTTTAACACAGTTAGCTTCAAAGTGTTTTCATGGATTGTATGGTTGAATCCGACAAGTCAATAGATATACTATAATTGTATGTTTCTTCTTCGGCTTTATACACTTTTGTCTAGTCGTGGATTTATTTTACTATACCAAACTTTTAAGAATCCGTACATAGGTAGTAAAAATTACGTTGACAAATGTGCGAAATGTTCTATGGATATATACAGAATCGTTAAATATTGGGAATAAAAGATACAGCATAAGGTTAGACATTGGTATTATTTCTGTTATCAAATTTTGGATTTCCTGAATATTCTCTTTATCCAAATCGATGTTTGATTGTTTGTAGTACTGCTTCTCCAGGAAATAACGATCAGTAGTCACTCTAAACTGTTTAGTCTGACATGATGCTTGCCTTGATTCTGTTTCATAGTTGGCTGTGTTGGTATCGATAGTGGTACATAGTATTGTATGTACATTAGTATTGTTACGTTGTGTGGTATATTATCGTCAATATCTTTGACCTGTATTACATGTATCCTATATCATTATCAACATTGTTGATGTGCATCGCTGATATCAACGTAATTGCCTCACTTATTATGCAAGCCAATCATTAGGTGATCTATTTCTTAATTAGAAATAGGCGTGCCAATGATGCGTACATATACTATACTACATAATGGTCAACATACATTCATAATTCCCAAATGATGAACATGTGTACAGCATCAGGTGATTGCATGACTATCCTCAATTATGTCTACTCATGTTCACAGGTTGCCTCAACTAATTATTAACACAAAAAGAGCCGCTGAGTATGCATAATACATATCATATTTGCTTCTCAAATTACCCATATTTCTCGTATGTTTAGTAAAACTATTACGGGTCGTGTGAAAATTAAAAGGTGAGCACAAATATAGACTATGTAACGTTATCATGATAACTTAGTGTCGACAGTGTCAATGACCTTTTATTTACACTTACATTATTTACTTAAGTCGGTCTGTGATAAAGTTGATTAGTCTTAAATTAGCTTACTTTTGTCAACCTTTATCGTCCATCCGGTCAAGCACTTTAAATGTTATGTACAATTAATAGTTGAAAGACGCCGAAACACACATTCAAGTGAAACATTAAATGATTATTATATTGATATTGACGGTGGACTGTTATTTATAAATAAAACCGAGTATATTGACACTGTTATTAGACTTTAGCGGACAAAACTAGCATACGTGAACCAACTATAGACTTAGATCTGAACAAGACAAAACTTTATGACAAGGTGCTTTAATAGTATTTGAATTCAGAATATGAACCAATGTTCCTTAAGAAATATATACGCATGTATAATTGTTTATTATACTATTGATTGTGTTACTTTACTCAGATCTTGCCCTACACTCACTTATCTATTTCCCATCTGGGCACGGGATTTGCCATTGTCGAATACCATTGGTACCTGCGAAAAGAATATTCGAAGACACACACACACGTGAACAATTTATATTTTAAGAAAGGTTGTCCAGTGGACTCTTTACCTTAACTTCTATAGATTACCATAAAGATATTGCAAATTGTGTCTATAAATGATCTTCATCCATTTATTGATACTTCACACGTCAGACGTGTGGAAGCACAATGTAAGTTAATTATAGAAGTAATGTTTTGCTGAAAAGTCTAAAGTAGACATTCTTGCTACTGAACGATGAAATTGTTCTGAAAATCAAGATAGATACGAGTATTTGAGTCTTTACAGAGTACTGAATGAAAAGAATCAGATGTAAAATATTCTGCAATACAGTTAAGCAGATAATGAAGACACTTAGCCCTTACAACACCTGTTGATAAGTACCAAATGATGCTGGCATTAAGGACAAAAATAACTTACTAGAAATCACACGCACAGACATTGGCCCGATTGTTATTTTGAAGATACAGAAAGCGATGGCATATATCTGCACGCTTTAACAGAACATACGATAAAGAAAACCCCGCACAAAAGTCATTCGTGAATTGTTTACAAAATATCAAACCATAGCTTCAATAATTGCAATACTATAGTGCAAAGACAATTCAATAATACAATACGACACAGAAGCCACTACAGCGCTTAGATCCCCAAACATGAGCCAGACATAAACTTATTCATTCGTATCTCAAAAATGGCCCGACATTTCAAAAACGCCTATCCATTATATACACAATGCCATGAGATTTGCAAAGCCTTGATTAAAACATTTTACTTAATTAATGCAATAAAACAATTAAAACACTGTCAATGGTTTTATATATGATTGATTGTCGAGGTAACTGGATATGGGATATAGTCTGTTGATAGGGGGAGTGTCTGGCCACTGTTTCTTAAGCTAACGGTATGACATTTCTTAATAAACAACGCCTTATTTAGTTTTATGAAATGACGTGCAAAGCAAAGAGTGCTGTCTTGGAAAATAGTTTTATGCATATATGCGCGCGCAGTTATGTTGCGCATTAATGGTGCGCAGAAGAAAAACAAAGTTGTGAGAAACGCCTAGACATAAGCACATACAATTTAGTAATACATTTAACGTGGTCGGAATCTTCAAAGGTTGCGATTGTAGCGACATCCGTTTTGATTTCTGGTTAAAACGCCATCGTTTCTTGTACAACTTTCCCTAGCTATGTCATTAAGTATAGTGAATTTGATTGGTGGGCGAAGGTATATTCGGTAAGGGATGGATAGAGGAATGTCAGTATTGTTGGTGTTTTGAACATACCGGTATAATAGTTACAAGGGCAGTCGACTGGTATATATTGGTCTTCATAATAAAATATGCATGAAAGAAACAAATATGCAATGAAAATTTAATTTAGACATATGAGCATCTAGATGAATGTGATATTCAAGAAATAAATGTAAATTTTATGAGATAGATATAAAATGCAATTTAAATGCAATTTATGGAAATATATTTTTCTTTTTTTCTTTTTCATTTCTGCAAAAATTCTCAATATCAAACATTATAATGTCTTTATGACACAACATTATGAAATGACAAGACATTAAATAATATCCTTTATATAAAACGAGAAATGCATTAATAAAATGATGTTTTTATTACGCGGTATATGAAAACAGGGGATGCACCTTAAATTATGACTAATAATGCATTTTCAATTTTTGTTTCAATTTTCAACATTGTGACAGTCTGTCAAATATTGAATGATTACTTTGTTTAGACATGTAAAAAAGCATCCTGCCATTTTCAGTTGCGGATGCTTTTTATACGTAGACAATGATGCAATGCAGTTGTATGTGTCACTATGTAAAAAGGTCGATCCTTCAAATGACACGCTCAGGATCCGACGTATATAAGAACACCTTTGAAAATTAACACAAAACTGTCCTTGAAACGTCCGGTCTCTCACGTATATCTTGTGAGCTTTTATTTATCACAAAGGTAAATTCTTATTTAAACATGGTAATAAAGATAACGAGTTTACTATGAAATTATTATGAAGTTATTTAGGATAACTTGTTATACCGTGGACACGTATTTTAAAGTGAGGTTAGTGGCGATTTTATTTCAATGGGAATTACAACTTTAAAATATATCGACCATATTGATTAAATTTTGTGTTCCGTGGTGGTTAAGTTTGATCTTAAGGCAGGTCAAATAGTGCATCTCGTGTGTATTGGCACCCAACAGTGAAATGATTTCGTTTCTAATGTCACTGGAATGGAAATCATGGCTACATTGCATTTTGTTTTTGATTATTTGTAGATAAAACCCATGTGAAGTAGGAAAGTCTAATATGTTCTATATATTTGTTTTGTTTTTCATGTACTTGAGCCAAAAAACATTTCTTTTTTAATGCCCGTTTATCTCTAAAAACAAGATGGCTCGATGACCTGGGTCATTTTAAGGCAAAGCCATATGCAAGTTTTATATGAGAGTGCTGTTTATGTTTGTTTAAATAATATGCTTATTAATGCAAGTCATTTCAAAAAAAGAAATGGGTATTATCTTAGACAGTGTGTAGGGTATTTTTTCACATCATGATGCATGTGGTGGTCTTATAACGTATATGCCTAGTTGTTAAAATCATTGATAACTTGAATTTAAATTCCACATTCATTCTAACAACGTTTTGTCCGATTTGAATGCAATGCATCAATCCTGATATAACTTATATTTCAGTTATTTAATTTCTGGCAATGAAGTTATCACAGTACTATGTCATTAAACTTTGCAATAAATTAAATTCTATGTCAGTTTTTTTCTTATTGATGAAGAGCAAATGCAAAAATGTTTGCCAAAGATGTTTTCAATGTACCTTACGGAACATTAGACCGTCCTACTGCACTCCGTGTTAAAGTAATAGGTACCAAACATGTGATTCGCAACTACATTCCCCTGTATTGTACATGTATTATGAGTTTCCAAAATGCTTAATTATTTAGACCCTTTACTCCGTCGGTAACAAAGCCCGCTGACGAATACCCTCCATTTTATTCTGTTTCCTGTAGTTCGTTCCATTGAGTACCAGGTGTTACCACTCCCTTCAATTTCTGCTTCGACATTACTTCGACAGATGTTTCATTCTATAATGAATTCCTAAGACATACTACAGATTTTTAAGCATATTTTGTATTTCAATATAGATTTTAGCACTACATGTATCTATAAAGAGTACTCCAATGCGTTACATATGCTTTACGATAAGGTCTTGTCAATGCAGCGCTACTGGGGTATTCGAAAAAAATTGGTTAAGGTTTTGTAGTATTTTTCTATTTAGTTTCATTGATATGTACATTGTGTGCCAAACATGTTCGATATAACTAATCATATACCTGAAATATGCTTTGATGCAATTGCATTTAAGTTTTGAGTATCACTTCAGTACAACTATGCAATATATTGAGTATGCAAACAAAAATATCCATTTCCTGAATGCAAAAACGAGAAATAGATATAAGACGATGACCTGATACATAACATACAGGTATTATCATGAGTTGATACTATATAAAATTTAAACCATTTAACAACGTTGGTCCTTGACACTTGGAACTCAAATCGAACGAGATATATCGGGTTAAGAGGTGCTTTTAGAAATCATTATGTAACTAATCGTAGATGAATATATCTTCTTAAAACATATAACGCTGCACTTAGATGACACAAGATGTCTTCAATATTTATAGAAAAGGTCCTGGAATAACAGTGAATTGAGTTATTTTTACATTTGGGTTAAATGATCGCAATGTATGTTGACGTCGGAATTTGCTTATTCGTCATCATCGCTAACAATTGAAGTACCGGTACTATTGTTGTTTATTAAACTATTGCAGGACATTGAGTACATGTGAGTTCGTTATTATGTTCTACATTAAATTTTTGATTATAATGATATGTGCTACTTATCAGTTCATAAATATTTCACATTATTTAACTTGACCCTTGCAGTGATTACATACAATCGTACATGACCTAAGTGGTTGGTGTTATCTTTCTATTTAATTTGAACTGATTTGATAATCTGCTTCATCATTGTTGGCCTCACGTTCCCGATTAACCGATTAACACCAACATTTTTATTAAGAATTTGTCGTCTCAGCGTTTACATTTGGGGCATTGTAGACAGTATATACGATCGTAGATCAGAAGTTGACACATTGAGAAGACCCAACGTTCAAGAATAATTACTTTACCAATCCATGTCCAAATGCAGAGAAGCTAAACGAGCAGCCGAATCTATTTGGCGATGGTACAGACGTTTATATTAAGAAAGTATCAACATTCCCAAGGCGTACAAACGTTTCTACCAAACCCACTTTCACTTCGCAATTAGAAGACTAAACTTTTATCTTTTAAAAGATACATAATCCATGTAATAGTTTGGTGTGCTTTTAATTACTAGGTTAGAATTTAGCGTCATATCAAAGATAATAAACGTAATAAAAAGGAATATAATGTCACTGTTGTTAGCAACCTCGATATGACCAAAGATATGTTTGCCGACACCGTTTGAGGTACTCGAGTGAAGTTCACGTTATTATCGCTGGTTTATAATGAGAATGTCGCAAGTACAAGTACCAAATCGATATTTGACAGAAAAAAACTGTCCGAAAATTGCTCTTTACTTATGGTAAAACAAACTGTTTGAACACATCAGTTTGGTCTACATGACAGGCTCCGATTTCCTTTACAATAGACTCATAAGAAGCACATTGTGATGCTGATTTAAACTACTGTATCAGTCTTATAAGGTCTTAAGTACCTTACGACCAATTCATTTTATGCGAGCGATATGAAGTGGCACTTTTGAATAACGTAATGTCAATTGTAACATCAAAACATAAATCGTATTCATATTCTAGTAACTATTGTCGGTCCGATACTATCAGGATGATGCTGTGATAGCGTGAATAATGTTGAGTGGTATTTGTAGAAACAAAACAGGATTCGATTAAACGAAATGACGGCATATCCTGGCTGCGTATCGTTACATTGATATCTTAGTTAGATTTATTATTAGTCAAGTATCAGTCAAGTATATTTGAATACTTTACACGTCGTCAGTGCTGTTTGAATGGGTCGATAAACACTTTATAACAATTGGTTTGTAATAGCGAGAAATAAATATGTACGCAAAAAAGGCATATGTATATTGTTTTTTTTTCCTTTTTAGTTACAATGGTTATGCCATTTTGGCAAAGCCTTGCAACTTGTTAATAATATATAAGGTCAGGCTCACTAAATTCTTAATTGTATGTCTTTCATAATAGATAGTTCAATACGTTATATGTACCTTCTTTGCGTAGATTCATTTGTTGAAAATTAGGTTGTTCAATATGAGGACTTATTACCCGCATATTGTTTATGGCAGAAGGTTGTTCATTTACTAACATTATTTATTTACAACTCATACAGTATACTTCAAAACAGGTCTACTTACAGAATAGAATATTTTAGTTGTTTATATTGTATACAACAACCTCGTATTGATTATTTGAAATATTTACGTTATTAGCGCCAATATGGCGTATTTATATTGAAAAGGGTTACTGTGTTGAAATACGTTTGCGTGAATGAATGCTTAGACTAGTAGAACAAAACATACATGTGTTGCCCGGGTTGAGTGTACGAATATTAACATTCTGGGTACCCACTGTCTCGACAAAGCGAATATAATTTAATTATGGCAGAAAATTACTGCCATTTGCGAATTGACGTAGACTAATGTCAATAGTTAAGGGGTTGGGGGGCAACTCTGCACTGACATTTGGAACATTATAAACTGCACGTTGCATCTATTTCACGATGCTGAATTGGCTGTTTGTCACCTGTAATTGCAATAATTTGTTTCTTCGCAGTTGTCATTTTAAAGTGACTCATTGTCTCTTCTTCTATTGGACAACGGCCGAAAATTAGTTTGATTGCGAATATAAATTGAAATGCAACGTGCATTGAAAAAATATTTTGACTTGTGTTGTGCATGCAGTCTGTGATCAATTGAATTACTTTGGAATATTTTACTGTACTATAAGGTATCGTGTATCGTGTTTTTGGATTTGTTTAAACGTTTTTAGACTGTAACAGTACTCTACGGTTTGAAAGATTTTCTTTAACTGGTAGTGGTACAGGACTTTAACTGTATGGAACAATTTTTAGCGGGCTGCAAATGTTTATTTACAACGGATTGCATTTTTTTTCAAAGTGTTATAAGATCTCAATCCGTTTTGTAATACCATTTGCAACTTTATTACAAAACGCGTAATAATAATAATTCAGCTTAATAAATCGTTTAAAGTTGTTGATAAAACATACTAGTTTGTCTCAAAAAGTCTGAAAGGACAATATTCATACCATATCATTCACTGATCGTGTTTACTACTAGTGAAAATAGTACAAATGTCCAAGGCCAAGTCGACAGTTATATATAGGGCACGAGTACTCTCATCCTAAATCATGACATTAATGATTATTTGAAACTAGCAAACAACGTTATTTGCTCTAGTTTCGGATTATCGTCACCTCTTATCGATTAGTATTTATCTTTAATTTCGAGTGTAAATATAATTTAGATGAACATTAACAAGATTAACGGAGATCAAGCAAACATTTGAATGTTTCTGACCAGTACACCTGGTCTAGTTCCTATTTTATCTTTTCTGATTGTATTGAACTCCACTGATAAATAGGTAGCGATAGTTAACGACATTGGAATCAACGGCGATATAAGGTTAACCACTGGTGATTGGTCACTGTTTTTCAATAAAACCGTTCGATAGACTGCAATTATTAGATCTGAACCAAGAACCGTTGAGATACCATGTTTTAATAATACCTGACCATCATGTGTTACATGTTGAGCATGGAATTCTGACGGATGAATGAAAACATCATGATCAAAGGTTTGAAATGAACGAAAACACAACGCATAAGCTATTTCCAAATGCGTGTTGGTTCTATTATAATTCGTGACACTTTTGCCAAGTGCATGGCTATGTGTCTAGAGTATTATTAGTATATAAAGTTGCTGTCACATTTCAGTTCTATTCTGCATAGAATGAACAAGATTAGCAAATTAATCAACAATTGGTGTAAAATGTCCCAACTGACGTTCAGCATTGATGCAGTGCTTGTCAATTTACAGACGCCTAATTAATTACCATTGACATTTCCTGCCATTTTCTAAAGTCTGCTTTGTCGTCTACACTTCGTCCGGTATTTCGTTCGTGACCTAACATGAGCAAAAACAATGATTGTCTGGAAAGTAACATTTTCAGCCTACTGTTTAATGCAAATATTAAGCCTTCTCCACTTCAATACCAACTTCTCGCTGTTGATCAATATTAAGATAACGGGGTTATGAATATTTTAACAACAGTTTCAGTAATTGCGCAAACTTATACAACGTAAATTGAACTTGAATTGCTCAAAGCGATTTTACACCGGTGTATGTTTCATATGCATAACGCGTTCGGGACTTCTACTATTTTGGATATTCCTTTTTGTGTTGTGACTTTTGCCAATATACTTTGCTATCCTAACCCAAGTGGAACTTTCGCATGTGCCATCGTAAATTACTATTATACGATCCTTTTAGCGACTGTACTGTGGATGTGTAACCTATCATAGTAGTTTCTGCATGTCAACATTCCGTCAGGTTATCTAAACATGTATGTTGGTTTCTGTTATCGTCTTTCTTTTTCTTCATATAATTATTCTAAAACTTAGATGCTCTAACACATGTCATGTGACTGAAAACCCGAAGTCATATTTGTCTCTTACAGTTCAGGAATTTATTAGGAAAAGGCTATTCAGAGACGCCACAACATTTTTGTCAATTGGACATCAAAAGCTTACCAAAAATGGCGAGTCCCAAAGTTGCCAACAATTCTATTTCGTGGGCGTTCTTTGGTTTAAGTTATCTTATAGTTTCAAAGTCAAAACAAATAAACGACAAACGCTGTTTCTTGATTTAGATTCATTTGTTCACACTATACAATACATATTTACATATACATTACAGAAATGTATTATATATTTTCAGAGTATATCGATAAAAGTTCAAAATGGCTGATCCGTGTCCAGTTACAAAATTAACGAAAGCGGAGAAGGAGGCTGTCGCCGAGAGTTGGAATACTATTAAGGCAGGATGGAAGAAGGACGAGCTAGGTGTCAAATTCTTCGTCAGGTACTCGTATACCAGTTTCAGTTTCAGTTTATTCAGCGTAAGAACATTATTTATGGTCGACGCCTTAAACAGTAGGCCATACACCATACGGTAGTTTGAGTTGATCTGTTTTAAGCTTCAAACCAATATTCATAATATACTACTAAAAATTTGAAATGGTTCAACACATATTCCTTGTGAATATTTTGCAAAAACTGGAATTTTCAGAAACACAATGCATCATTGCTTCACAATTGGACCCCCTAAGTGATTATAAGTCCAATCTACATAAAATGTTCATGGTGCTTTCAAGCACGTTATGTATTGCGGCATTTTTGGTCTAAAACAAGAGACGAGACTGAATCGAAAATGAAGGAGACAACACACACTTGGTATCCACGTTTATATAATTACTACAACCACCTGACACTTATGTAGCACAAAAACAACATCAGCAACATTGTAGCGTTTTATTATATTATGTTACTTTATATATTTGATAATAATGTATGGCTTCAGGTTATTCGAAACATACCCCGGAATAAAGGCATACTTTAAAACATTCGATAATATGGACATGAGTGACGTACAAGCTTCTCCAAAGCTGCGTGCGCATAGCATTAACTTCAGTCATGGTCTGACGTCATTCATCCAGAGCTTGGACGAACCTGATGTACTTGTGATATTGGTACAGAAACTCACTGCCAACCATTTCAGACGGAAAATTGCCGTTGACCGATTCCAGGTAAGATACAGTGTATTTCTAAAAAATAAATGGTATGAAAGATAACAGTAAATGGTTTGTTTATAATAGTTTCACAGGTATTAAAAGCGCCAATGAGATACCTATCTCTTATTTGCACAGCATATTCCGAAACCATAGTCTTTTTGCCTGTCGCATGACACGTGCTAACAATTCTAGTTGGCGGTTATCACAACTTTCATTGGGATTTGAACCTTCGAGAATATTGTTGATTGATAGTAGACGATTACCTTATACTTCCACCATTGACTGATACGTTCCACTCTCTGTGGTGGAAAACTAATTATTGAGATGAGATTAATTCAATAAGGTTAAATTGTCACGAAACATAGGCTCCCGCCGGATTCTAACCTACTTCTCGACCAATTTGACCGTATTATGTGGTTTTCCAGTGAGCTTACTAGACAATGGTTTAAAAAGAGGATTGATGTTCTTATTACAAATGATTCCGAAAGAGGTTTGCCATATTTTGCGTGTTACATACGCGTGACGTAATCACTTATTTTGCTGTATAATCTCATTTTAGTTTCATATGAATATGTCCATGTAACGACTTACTAGTACCACAATTTGTATAATAATTTACATACATCAATACTAAGTACATACTTTATATCCGCAGGAGGCCTTTGACCTATATGTGACCTTTGCACAGGAGCAAGCGAAATTCAATGATTTTACTGCCGCGTCGTGGAAAAAGACACTGAAAGTGGTGGCCGATGTTATAGGGGATCACATGAATACCTTACAGAAAACAGGAGGAGAATGAACACACAAGTTCCAAAACGGACAAACATTTGATACTCTTATTGATTTCTATGAACAAAGTAAAGATGCAACTTATGTCTATGCTTTTATAATGGAGGCATGGTCCGATGTGGTGCGCTTGGATATGTAAACAAGGTCTTGTTTTAAGAAATTCTACATCTTGTATATATATACGCTTGAACGTTGTTGCAATTTTGCGCAAATGGTGAACAATAGCAGCGTTGGAAACGCACAGAAATGGCTGCAAAAAGTTGGCATTAATTAATCTTTTCTGCAAAAACGACTAGGCAATTAAGGATTAGAATGTGCTTTGTTTATGCCAAGCCAAGAACACTGCCTTGAAATATTCATGGAATTTGAAAATTTTTGAAAGCTTTGAAATGTTATTGTTACATGTAACATATTTTTGTATTTTTTATAATGTACACAATTATGACAATGACAATGACAATAGTTTATTTGATATAATGGCCACCGGCCCAAGATCAACATTATTTGACATACACACATATATACAAATGCAAATGTATGAAATATATATGAAATTACACAAGCATAGTGTTGTGAATCAGTATTATTAAAAAACATTATTATGTTATTTAGTCATAATAATTAATATATTATCATAGTTATAATAAGTATAATATGATCTAGTATTTCGTACTATACTAGGTAATGGATGATTATACTTTTATCAATTAAGATGCAATTATGATGCTGTACAGTCTGTGAATATATTGGGCTATATATATATATTTTGGGACTGGTTTGCTATATTACAGTATTGGTTTTCGGATTATATATAAATATATTATTAAAAAATGATTATGCTAGTTGTATTATTGACACCACTATTTTGAAATATCTTTTTTTCCTGTACATTTAACATAGGCATTCACGGATGCTTGTATTATTTTACAGATTTTTTTAGATAGAAAAGTAATTTTTTCCTTCGGTTAGAATATTATTCAACGATTTCGGAAACAGAACCATTAGTTATTGTACTCGATTATTATATATAATACACACAATATTGCTTGAAGTATTATTCAATAGTTGCATAAGTTTTATATAACTAACTAACTACGCATAAAATGTACAGAAAATTGTTTATTATTACCCAAAAATGTGGTCGGTTAATATATGTATATATTTTATTTGTTTGTGTTTGTTGTTTTATATTCTACCAAAGAGAAGTAACCTATACTTTCCAAGTATGAAGTACTCGTGTACGTAAGTGTACCATCACGTTTGTGGAAATGACAAACGCCTGCTGGATTGCAATATGGAGACTAGCACACACATAAGAGCTGTACATAAAGGACAGTGATGAATTAACACAGGTGTTTATAATGGACACAGGTTGCAAGCGGTGGATATGTCTACCTGAAAGAAGCGAACATGCTTCTCGGTGCAAACAATTATGAGGAAATCGGACAGGGAAAGCAGCACTAAACCTGTAGAGCACAGAAAACATTAACAACATAATAATATAAAATTACACGGAACAAAGCTCATACATACCCTAGCGAAAAAAGTCTGAGTCCCCGCTGTAAAAGAGCTGGAAAGCCTAGTTTCACAAAATAGACCAAACCTACGGTCACCCCAAATGACAGAATGAAGCGAAGCTCCGACTTGACCTAGTTACCCAAGTAGCATATCGGTTTTACGTACAATCAGTGTTTTAAAAACATATAAACACTATTAACGAACTTCACTAGAACTCACACTTTATACAGTCCTTACACTTATATTCAGTAGCCGCCTTTACAACCTCATGATCACTTGTAAATGCTCGGCACTTGAAGTAGTTAAATACTTGATATAGGAAACATTATTATTTGTACAATGTTAACAATTTGCTGATTAAATGACCAAGAGACACTCGTGGCATGCCGGACGACTTTGACAATATGGAAGAGTGGGAGAACATATTGAACTCCAATGCTGCCATATAGTACATGTGTACAATAAAGTGAAGACAAAATCTAATTAAACGTATAAGAATTATATTACTTATGCGTATTGTTAGACCAATCATATGATACTGTTCATCTGTTTGTGGGACCCGTTCCAAGTGAAGGTCATCGTCAAATATGCTTATGTACAAGGGATGGGTGTCCTCCAGCGAGGAATTTGGGAATTAGGTTAAATTGGATCTTAGCTGCCTTACATTCGGTCGGATGGAATCACCTTTTTTGTTATTTCTTAGTGAAATTTGGTCATCCTGCATTTTTGCAACACAAGTAGATCTACTCGGAACAATGAATAACACACAGCTAAATGAGAAAATAAATCTTACCGCTTTGAGACTCAGCAGCTATAAAGGCTAAATGGACCTTGGACAAACACCCGCTCAGATCATATTAAGTTTTTACTTTCTCGCCCCGTGCCATTGTTGAATCGTATGGTACTGACACAACTCTTGCATTTAGATCAACGCTAGTGAGACACATACCTTCGACAGTGCAATGAGTGTGAACATTTTATCTTTTTTCAAACAGTTTTGTTTTTCGTCACAGTTTACATATGTTTAGTTACGCATTTAAGGTATTTTAAGGCTAATGTAGGCTTGCTGCACAATGTTTGACACATTGGCAATACCTCCTGGACAGATGGAGTAGACTAGATGATTCGACAATATTTCAGGACAGCATTTCATTCTTACTACAAAAATGTATTGTCAGTTGTGACATTCAGCGATTAATGAAGAAGACGGGAATATTTTTAAATGTAAAATATAATTCTGCTTATTGTCGGTTCAAGTTATATTGGATGATATAAAATTGAATGTGTTTTTTTAAAGAAGATGAGAATCACCAAATTAATTATTGACATGAAATTTGGATTGTGCGGATGGTTTGTCTAATTCTGTTATTGACTAGTTTTGTGTTGGTAATATTGGCGTTTGTTTGCGATCATGTTGTTTCTTTTGTGTGTGTATGTTGGGTTTTCGCAACTTTCGTGGTGCTCTGTTGTTTCTGTTGAACGTTGTCTTCACTATCTGAGTCATTGTTACCTCTTGGTTAAGGAACTAGTGTAAGATACTACCAGCGCAGCAGTCATTGCTGGCGTACATTTAGCGTCTATTTAATAAGAACTGCTAAAACCTGGTCAAACCAGGTAAAACTCAGTTAGACCTGAGTTTTAACCAGGTAAACCCAGGTGTAACTAGAAATTAGGACATGTCTTACTTGATATAGTAGTTTAGACCCTTCCGTACACATGATGTAAAACCTAATTGAGGAAGGTTTAGTAAATGTACTTGCGGTTTGCAATGACAGAAAGTATATATCGGTTGAAGTGCATGAAGGTTGCGTCACCGCATTCCACATTTGCTTTTTGTTACGTGAATATTATCTAAATCCGGCATAGATATACGTTAAGTAAACCACTACTTCTGAAATTAAACGTCCTCTGCTATGCTGATCAGAACAGAACGGAGGGTCACCGTGGCGTTTTGGAACATTATCAACTGCACGTAGTATTGCTGTTTCATCACCGTGCAATAGACCATGATTAATTGCCCCCTCCTACATTCTATTGCATAATGCTCGAACAGTGCATATAGTTGACAGAGAAATACATTTTGTAGAACCATTGTATAGTATGTAATGATTATGTAGTATACTCTCGTTTGAATAGTTTGGAATATATTTTGTACGATAAGTAATAATAGCTTGCGGTTTGAGACTAATTTTTGTTCCAGGGTATCCATATGTTTTAGTAAGCAGTTTAATAATTTTCTTTGAAAAACATATCAACAGTATTGAACAAGTAGTATACATTTGCATAATATTGTACGTAATGCTGAATAGATGACTGGTTACATTTTTGTGTTAAACACTAGTATTTAATTTGTTTTAATTTATAGCTCAAATAAACTGTATTATCCATAGACAAGATCGTAAAATTATGTGAGGGCATTTGGAAGACGATTTTCAATATAATTATTGTTATGGCTTCATTTCTGTCAAGACAAGTATTTATATTGTGTGTTCTGTGCTCTGCTGTTTCTGTTTAATGGTGCTTTCCCTGTCCGATGCTTGTTTTCAATGTCCAACTATTGTACACATACACATTAATTTAATGGACATTGGGATATATAAAATATGCTATATATTTAATTTTGATAATGCTTCAGTACAATGAAACCATGTACACAGTCACACAGTCACGTATTACGGGAATATTATCTTTTTATAATTTCAGAGAGCGGAAATAAACACACACCATGGCTGATATATGTCCAGTTACCAAATTAACCAAAGCAGAGAAAGATGCTGTCGTAGAAAGTTGGAAGGGTATTAAGAAAGATTGGAAGACAATTGGATCAGAATACTTCTTAAAGTAAAAACATATTTCGTATCATATAGTTACGTAAATGTTTCGAGGGTTAAATCTGATAATCTACCGTTTGTCATATGTTGGATGGGCTTATGTAGATAACGTTGGTCTTGTGATGTATCGTGTTAAGTCCGGGTATTTTGGTTACCAAGTTGACTGAAACGATAACTCTTGCGATTCATTTTATTAACCAGTTCAAATAATGCACAGAACAAACATATTCTTTCTCTAGATACAATCCAAAATAAATGGATACATATCGTATCTACGAGGGGTGATCAATATGTTCGAGGACTTTTCATCTAGCAATTTCATATGGACAGCAAGGATCAAAGCCATTTAACATCATTCGGAGTAAGATGTCTCCGACCGAATGCACTAATGAAATTATTTGATTCATACAAGTGGCGCGTGACATGGGACGTCACGCGAAGTCATTCCAAGCGTCACCGTCGGAGCAGCACACAGCTCCTTTCTGGACTGATACCCGGTTCCATGTATGAGACTTGTTGTCTTGTACTACTGAAATAAGTAGTTAATAGCCGATTCTGGAATGTGAGGTGGAATAAAAAGACTATCGATGCGTTATTGGAAACAATACCCGGAAAAGGACGGTTGGTCTTACATAATTAGATTATTTCAATTAAGACTGAAACAGGACCTATCAGGTTTCGGACGCAATATCGGAATAACCCTTTTGATTAACAGTGAACGATTTTATGTGTTGTAGCCTATACTAGTTTTCGTTTTTGCCAGTTACATTTGATTGAGATCTGTGTGTCTTATTTCGCAGAATTTTAACGGAAAATGTCCCTAACGCGGTGTTATTTTTGCTGTTTATCCTTATTTTATCGACTCAACCGTTTGGCAGAGACCCTACAATCACATAAACAACAGAATAATATAGAAATGGCTAATTAAGAGCGCAAAGAATCCATGCACAATTTAGGCATGTCATTTTGGAGGTATCGCGAGGAATTTACAAGTTTCGCGTTAACTTTTATAGCGTGTCGTTTCTCAGAAATAACGTTACGCCTGAAATGCTCGACGGTGCGCGCTTCACCATGGTTACAAAAAGTGACGTCATAAAGTAAATAGTGACGTTATTATAAAGAAAATTGGACAAATCGCGAGATAATTGATTGATCTAAATCAGCGTGTAATTTCATTACTCAAGTTCCAATATTTCAAAATTGAGAAGGAAAGTCCTCGAATATATTGATCACCCCTCGTATGTTATATTGGATATAAGAACGCAATACTCAATTATAAGTGTTATGATGTCTGTCGTTTTATTTGCAACATTTTGACAAATCCTGGTGTTCGAATGTGATACTTGATATCTATACACAAGTCTATCAGGTTTTCTTGTGGTATTATATTATGTGTCATTTGTATAATATAACATGTTTGCATCAATTGAAGTTATTATGACATATGTTATATGGCATATCTATTTCCTTACATTTCCCTCTTAATCTTCTTTTTCTTCAACATCATCCTTTTAGTTTCTTCTTCTCTCCGTTCCGCTGATCCTTCTATAACAAATATAATGCTATTCATCATCAAACAACACATCATTATTAACTCTTGTTTTCGCATGTTTAATGCTTTCAATCTATGATTACAGGTTATTCGAGACATACCCCGAAATAAAGACATTCTTTAAAGCATTCGATGGGATGGACGAGAGTGAGATACGAGCGTCTCCAAAGCTGCGTGCGCATATCATTAACTTCGGTCAGGGTCTACATTCGTTCATCAAGAACCTCGATGAACCGGAAGTGCTTGTGATACTGATACAGAAACTCACTGGCAACCATTTCAGACGGAAAATCCGGGTTGAGCACTTCCAGGTAATACTACACTTACGCACACTCCTAACGCAACACCTATATATTTCAGGATTACTCATTGCTGTTTATGAAGAGATTTGGTTATATTTGGCATTTGCATACATATCTTATTAATGTTATGGTGATTTTAATAAGATCAAATCATTGCAAGAAAACATGAATTTCCAACATCATCACACTAAATAGAAAAGTCACAAAAAAACGTCAGGAAAAATATTGAAAACCCGAGTGATTTTTTACTAAAAGGTTCATCACAGAAAATGATCGAATAATAATATTTCAATTGGTGTTTCAAGATCAGTATTTGGCTTATGTTACGATATTCCTAAACAAGGGCCTGTTTTTTGCAGGTTTTGTAGGACTGGTAGTCGTCTCATTGGTAGCATACACAGCTCGTTTAAACTAAGCCTAAATAATATTGAAATCCAAAGACGTTGACGATAGTGGTATGTTTTTTATGCTGTCATTTTGCAGAATTGCTTGTGTTTTACTAACAATTGGAGCCAGAGCTCCGACATTCCGTATTTTTATATATCGCCATTTTTGTGACTTTTCATTTCACAGTGACGTTAATTATTCCATTTTATTTTTATCTTCTTATGAAATTTCTTACTAAAAAATTATAGGAGATATTTAAAGTGTATTAGTTTATTCAATGCCATTGAATTTGAACCAAGTGCATTTATTGATAGTTGAGACATCATTAAAAATATAGGTGTTGCGTTGGGAGTGTGTATTCTCCAAGTATATCAAGGGCATGTTTCTAAGTAGTGTGGCTTGTTAGCCTGTGAACGCTTCACATGTCATCAGCTTACGGCATCTGATACATGCTTTGTCTTTTAAAAGTAAAGGTCAATATATTGCCCGCAAATGCGCTGTCATGGGTTGGTTTCGATTAAGAAAACCGGACAAGAATTTGGAGCATTGGGGGAGAATCGTTACTCGTTAACATTGTTTTTAAGAAAAACATTTAGGATGGAAATGTACTTTCAAAGGAACAATGTTCCGTTTAATATTGTTTTAAACCTTTGGAAACATGAAGCTATTTGGAAGTGTTGCATTTTGTATGGCGTAAACGTCACTTTGTTACTTTGGCGTCGATGACATGATACTTACGAGTTTCTTTTATGTCATTTGTTAAGTACACACGATGTGTATCCTATACTTTTCTTGACTTTTGAATGTCTTTCTATATTAAACTTCGGGTAAACATATGCCATAATCACATATACCTTATTGTTTTTACAGGACGCATTTGATCTTTATGTGAACTTTGTACAGAAACAAGTGAAATTTGATGAAGATGTTGCCGCATTATGGACAAAAACACTTAAAGTCGTATCAGACGTAATAGGGGACCATATGGCGACCTTAGCGAAAGAAGGAGAATAACTTAATTTCTAAAAGAGGACAAGTAAAGTGATACTATATGTCAATGCGTTACAATGGAAGGTTCGTTGGTTCGGGTCAGGTGTAAACGAAGTACAGTAGATTGTGTATTTTCAATATATTTATCATTGGAAAACAATAACGGCGTTTTAAATGCACTGAAAATGGCTACAAAGGACGCAGGGAATAGTGGTGAAAACTCAGTGTGTAATTTTAAGGGTTGCCATGAATGAAGTTTCTTGCAGTAGACTTGTCACTATGACCTGTTGTTGCTGCATTGTCATTACCTAACAAAAAGTGTCAGCTTTAGCATTTTCACGTGTGCAAAAGATAAAGAAGTTTACTTGCGTCTCCTGAAAAATTGGAAAAACAGTTATGAAGGTTTGACTTCCAACCACCGATTTATGTATATTGTATTTTGTATCTATATAACCGACTTTATTTGACTGTTTGAAGCTACATTTTGACTCCGAATTTGATAATGTAAGTTGCATTTTGGCACGAAGAGCTTAAATCACTTTAATGAATTTACCTTAATTGAGAAGCCGGACTCATTATTTCCCTTTTTAGGATTGTGTTTTAATAGTGTATTAAGTATTTTCTTACTTGTTACTTCTGTATATGTACACATTGATAAAATGTACATAACTTGTTTAATATTGCAAACATGTCTATTTTGTAGGTTATTAAACGTATATATTTTCATTAAATGTTGTTGTATCGTATTTCACTAGCCTCTACGTGTTCTGCTGATTTCGTGTGCAAAGGGAAATAACCTTCACTTACGTTAAATCAAATACAAATGTACCTACAAGATCACTCTACCTTTTTCGCGTGGATGCTAATCATTATGTGTCTGATGATATACATGTATGGGCGAATTCTATGTCAATACGAACACACAGATACACACAATCTGACACTTGTATGTAGAAATAGATGAATTTGCTCATTAAACTTCTGTTCAGTTTTAGCACGGGTCCAGTTTACTTTAAAACATTATGTTTGTTGCTCATTAAAGAGGAATAACTCGAACAAAAACTATTGACACTATTATAAAGTCTGTATATTTTGTTTGAGTTACCGTTCCTAATGCGACAACAACGTGCTCAGAGGTTTTTAGATTCTGAAAACACATTTAATTTAATGTTAACCTCCATCCGTCATTACACCAAAGCAATCATAATCTGTGAGATATTAATAAATAACATTATCAATTTTATATGACTGAAATATGTGTACAACAACGATGTAAAGCATCGTTATTACAATTTAATCATTCAAATGGAGATCATAAGTAGACTAAAGGTGGCAAATTAACAAAGGATGACCGAAAGAGACATGACGAAGGACTGTTAAAATGTAACTAATGCAATTGGACAGACTTTCGTTGGAATTGTGAAATAGAGAAGACTGCCAAATACAGAACCCTTTGGAAAACTCAGGTAGCAGTATTATATGTGTCAACGGGCACGAAGAGAATACAAGCCAATGCCAATGACTACAATCATCTACTCCACATTTGGAGAGAATGTGGGTTGTTAGATGACCTAGTTAGTGCTAACTAGTGATATGTTGTTGGGCGTATGTGGTTGACAATTGTACTCGGATGCATATACATTTGTATATCTTAAATGGGTGTAGCGCCATATGTTCACGTCTATCAATTTAGAATTAAATGTATAATTATATATTTATAACATTATTGCACCCTTCTAGTATTTAAGAATTGCATTATTACAAAATTAGTGTTCTGATCTTCGATTACAAACACATTAAAAAATCGTGGATGCTACTTCAGCGTATGCAAACATAATGTTATGTACAAGCCCACTCCAAAAGTAAGCGAAGCAATGTATTTTCATAATTTAAGATGTGTGCATATTTAGCAATATGCGATTCTGCAGTTTTGTGCAAGTCTATACAATTTTGAAAATGCTCGGATTTTCTTAATTTTGGAGTGGGCGTGACTACTGTAAACCTAGAAACTTTCGCGTTTTGCCGATTGTCGGCATATTCGCGGCTACAAACATTCGCGTTTTTAAGTCTCCCGCGAACTCCGCGAACACTAAGTCGCATAGTGACAAAATTATTGATATTATAACCTGTCACATACATTGCTCGGTTCGTACATAATTGCTTCTTAATTATAGTTCTCACCTTCGTTAAACCCTCTCAAACTCTTTTGGATGTAGATAGTTAGTTACCTATTGTATTATTTAAACAAATTGCAAACTACGATGGTAATGTTTTCACAGTTTTATTGATACTATCAGTCATTTTGTATTATGACATACCCGGTAATAAACAGCGCTATTTACACGCATATTCATATATTGAGTTAATGTTAAACACGTTTTCAAAAAAAAAATTCAAAGTGTTTTCATTATTGTACCGTGATCATAAAAGGGTTTATTCAGAAAAAGTACATACACTTAACATTCCATATTTGACAAAATAGCACTTATAATACGGTCGTACCAAAGTGATGAGTTTCCTTAAAAAAACGAGAAACGTTTGCGTTTTTCTTGTCGTGGACATGTTCGCGGCTATTTACTTTCGCGGATTTTTACTAACCGCGAACACTGCGAACTTAAATCGCGCGAAATAATTTCTAGGTTTACAGTATTGTGAACGTTTGACACTTGAAATTAAAACCTGCAGCGGATTATTTTATTTTCTCGTTCCGTTTTTGTTGTGGATATTTTAACGACACTTATTGTCTGTATTATTTATTTTAGTGTGATCCTTTTATTCCATTCGCATCACCTCGCTGTTTCTTTTGATTACAGCCCTATTGTGCTGGTTTCCGAGTGCTGTAATATCTAAATAAACTTTACACTGACTCAATTATATTTGTGAGAAAACGAGTAATTACAATGTATATGTGTTATTGTTATCATAACCTCGAAACTTAAAATGGATGTATAAACAAACTTAACTGACAGTTTTACATTTATAAACAAATATATTTCAAATAGATTGTGTTATGAGACGTAAACAATTCAATGGCATCAAATGTATCAGAACGAAATAACAATAGTAGACAACACTAACTGGTCAGGTCAAACTTTCAAACAAGTCCCGTTAGACAAGCCATATGCATACTCCTTCTCTTCAACTTGTTTTACATACTCTGCTTTGAACCAAAATGAAATCCAAAACCGACCAACGACTTCCACCTTAACGTGTATGACCTCCATCAGACCGAATCTATAGATGGTTATGGTCTTTTAAACTCGCATATATTTTTTTTAATTATCGGGTTTGTCAATTATTCTTCACTTACAGCTTCAACTGTGTTTCCTACGGTTTCGTGCACTGTATCTATCGACGTGTCTACTGCATTACTCACAGTGTCAACAATATTACCACCTACTTCACTAACTGTCTCTAAAGGAGCACTAGCAATGTCACTTACGATGTCAACCGCATCGTTCACTGTATCTATCGGTGTTTCAACCATATCATTTAACCCACTAGCAGCGTTGTCTATAACTTCATGCGCATTTACGATAGGTTCACTGACGATGTCATTAGCAATATCCATGGTGTTGCCTACAGCTTCGCTAAAATTATCAACCGGTGCTTCAACGAAATCATTCATTACATCAACACTATTATCAACGACATTTTCAATAACTTCAGCAGGCGTTTCAACAACATTACTCATAACATCTACGGTGTTATCAACGACGTTTTCCATAACTTTAGCAGGTGCGTCAACGATATTACTTATGGCATCTGCGGTATCATCAACGACATTTTCAATAATTTCAGCCGGTACTTCAACAATATTACTCATGACGTCAGCTGTGTTATCAACGACTTCTTCAATAACTTCAGCCGGTGCTTCTACCACGTCATTCATAACATCTACGGTGTTTTCAACTACATTTTCGATTACTTCAGCCGGGGCTTCCACAACATTTTCCATAAAATCTGCGGTGTTATCAATAGCATCTTCGAAAACTTGTGACGGTGCTTCCATTACGTCACTCATAACATCTGCCGTGTTATCAACCATATTTTCTATAACTTCGGATGGTGCTTCAATCATATCAGTCATGACATCTGCCGCATTATCAACCATATTTTCCATAACTTCGGATGGGGCTTCAATTATATCACTCATAACATCTGCCGTGTTATCAACCATATTTTCCATAACTTCGGACGGTGCTTTAATCATATCACTCATAACATCTGCCGTGTTATCAACCATATTTTCCATAACTTCGGACGGTGCTTCAATCATATCACTCATGACATCTGCCGCATTATCAACGACATTTTCCATAATTTCGGACGGTGAATCAATTATATCACTCATGACATCTGCAGTATTATCTATGACCTCTTCTATAATTTCAGACGGTGCTTCTATAAGATCATCCATAACATCGACTGTGTTATCAAGAGCCTCGCTAATAACTTCGGTCGGTGCTTCTACAATATCATCGATGGTGTCTGCAATATCGCTTCCTGTGTCATCAATAGCATCTAAAGGATCATCGATTATATCTTCGACTCTCTCTAGATTATCATCAACTACATCATCGATTGTGTCAGCTGTATCGCTTAATAAATCTTTAATGTCATCAGTTGCATCATCGACACTTTCCAGTACTGTCTCGGTTAAACCATCTATATCGTCTAAAGAATCGCTCACAGTATCATCTAGTGAGTCTAATGGTGATTCGATACCGTCGCCAATATCATCTATACCATCCGTAATAGCTTCAATGGGATCCTCAATAATATCATCAGATATATCAGAAACACTGTCAAGAATATCTGTATCGGTGTCGTCAAGCACATCATCCATAACATCTTCAATATTATCGATTGCATCACCAATGGCATCAACCTTATCTCCCATGATGTCAGTTAGTTCTTCAGCAGCATCCGACATGTTGTCAGTTATATCACCATTATCTCCAAAAATTTCGTTTTCTGAATCAGTGTCATCATCTAAAACATCTTCGACTATATCTTCCAAAGCACCACCTACAAAACCATCACTATCATCAACGCCATCTTTCAAATCATCAACAATGTTTTCTACGACATCATCGACAACGTCACGAACACTTTCTATGATATCACTTCCATCGTCGTCAGAAATATCTGTTATATCTTCAATCGTTTCAGAAACATCGCCTAGAATATCTTTCGTATCATCTAGTACATCATTAATGTTATCCACGCTGTCATCTATGCCGTCAGCCAGATCAGATGTCTTAATCATAGGTTCTACAATTAAATCGAGATCATCGCTTTTGTCACTTTTGATTGCTACGTCATCAAAGATTTCGGACGAATGGTCAGAAAGTACGTTGTCTATATCAAAGTTATCGTCATCTGATGTCGCATCTCCGAACCCAGCCTTTTTGTCCTCCATAATATCGCTTAAATCATCAATGACATCATCGGTGTCATCCGATTTATCATCATCATGGTCTTTGTCATCATTTTTGTCATCATCATTGTTTTCGTCACCATCATCATCGTCATCTTTGTCATCATCATCGTCTTTGTCATCGTCACCATCATCTTCTTTGTCATCATCATCGTCTTTGTCATCATCATCATCGTCTTTGTCATCATCATTATCATTGTCTTTGTCATCATCATCATCGTCTTTGTCATCATCGTCATCGTCTTTGTCATCATCATCATCAGCATCATCTTTGTCATCGTCATCGTCTTTGTCATCATCATCATCAGCATCATCTTTGTCATCGTCATCGTCTTTGTCATCATCATCATCGTCTTTGTCATCATCGTCATCGTCTTTGTCATCATCATCATCGTCTTTGTCATCATCATCATCGTCTTTGTCATCATCGTCATCGTCTTTGTCATCATCAACATCATCTTTGTCATCATCATCATCAGCATCATCTTTGTCATCGTCTTTGTCATCATCATCATCTTTGCTATCATCATCGTCTCTGTCATTATCGTCTTCGTTTTTGTCATTATCATCATCTTTGTCATCGTCTTTGTCATCATGATCGTCATCTTTGTCATCGTCGTCATTCCTGTCGTCGTCTTCCAATATTTCTTTACTATCATTATCATCTGTCAGATCATCGACAACATCGTCAATAATGTCGTCAATATCATCTAATGTATCTTCAACTAGGTCAGCCATACCTTCATCATCATCTAGCACATCCCCAAACATTTCCGCGATATCTTTCAGTTCAGGTTCGTCTTCTAATTCGAATTTTTCCTCTGGATCTTGTCTTCGATCAATTACGGCTGGCGCAATAGACTGAATGAAATTGTTGTCGAACAAACCTCCAGTCAAGTCGCCAAACCTTATTTTTCCAGAATCACTTAAAATTGCATTATCATCTATACCCATGTCTCTATCATCTAAGGTATCAGAAATATCATCGACTTGGTCTGACAGATCTGATAAAACTGAATCAACACTATCGTCATCAAAGAGAATACTACTTGTAGAAGGGATATCACCGAATGGGAATAGTTGCATTGGACTGATAGCAATTCCATTTGGTTTCTCCATCGCTATATCATCATCATCAATTCCATCCGTCAAATCGTCTATTACATCTTCAGCAACATCATTTATATCATCAGTTACATCCTCTATCTTATCTTTAACTTCGTCGAGTACATCCCCAAAACTGTTCCGGTCATCATCGGTGTCAAGAATATTATCTGTGATATCCTCTAATTTATCGCCAATGTCTTCGCCTAAGTCATCTTTAATGTCATCAATTTTATCGTTGTCGTTATCGAATATATCGTTTGGATCAAAGAACCTGTTAGTTATATCAATGCTATTCCTTGGACGAGATGGTAGTTTCATATCATCAACTAAATCATCAGTAATATCATCGACTTTATCAGCTAAGTCAGAATCATCAACGTCTAACATATCTTGAAATCCATCGGTAATATCATCCATTTTATCACCCATTTCAGAAACTCCATCTTCTAGTATATCTTTGAATTCGTCAGTGATATCCTCAATATTGTCTACAGCGTCACCAATGAAATCTAGATCACCGATATATTGTCTAACAGAGTCAGAGAGAATGCCCTCAAGCGCATCACCAGGTGGAAGAAAATGTCTCTGTGTGTCTAATGGTTCGAGGTCCTCGGGTGAGGAAAAGAAGAAGTTATTAACGAACGGGAAGCTTATTCTGTTCTGCTGTAAGTTAGGAAAGTTCGGATTGGTTGGTATATCTGGCAGCATTGCCGATGCGTCGATTCCAGGACCGTGTGCTGTAGCTCTTATTCCCGGCATACCTGAGGGTGTAGAAAACCTCTCAACGCTTGGTGTACCTGCCTTGTTTGAAAATATTTGAATCAGATTTTGACGGTTTGGTTGATTGATAGGGTCTGTTTTGTATGGTATCAGGCGGTCAAATTGTGTGTTACGTTCGTCATTTGAGTATTGGGTAGTTCGGTGCTGAGCAGATGGTGTGTGAATACCAAGCTCTGGAGATGGTACTAGTTGTTGCTGGATTCTGTCTCTTACAACAACACAACAACCAACAGGTCGGATGCCATCTACTTGACGAACCTGTGGATATAATAACGTAAATTAATTCCAATATAAATTATGTTAACAAATGTACAAATGCGTACGTATTAACAACGTTAAAAATACAGTTTAATCTATCGAAGTAATAATATATGAACTACAGAAGAGGTTTGCTTTCCACATTAACTTTGAGTGTAATATTAATCTCGTGTGTGGTTCCACTCATATATAAAATAATTTGATTTGGTATTTTGTAGTCGTAGCTAATTGATAGCCATTAACATAGGATGTATTTAAGTATAATAGTTTATTGATAAACGTTATTGGTTTTTTATTTTGCAGAACTTCTTACAGTGTCTTCAGACAGCTCTAGTTTAACTATAGAACCCTATCACCAAATCACAGATAGTGCAGATGTCATTATAATTATTTTAAAAAGGAAAGGACAACGCTTACACTAAATGAATTTCTTAAAATAAAGCAATATTGCTTTATCGATTGAATGTATGCTTAAGAGAAAACATTATAGCAATTGAACAGGGAAGGCAACCCATAGACAGAAACAGACAAGCGGTGAGATTCAGAAAATGTGCACAAAAAAGGAAAATTACAAAAATAATAATTTGTAAACTTGTTAAAGAATAAGCATCAAACTGATCAAGAAAGTTTAAACTACATTGATACAAATTCACGATGCCCTGCTCCCGTGTCAGTCAGTAAGAGTCACAACAAACAGGCAAGAAACAGACAAGAAATAATTACCTAGACATGCGTTTGAATATATTGACCAGAAAATAGTAGTTTAATAAAGTATCTAGTCGTATCTAAAGACCATGTACTTCTACTTGACTTACGAGGACTATTAGATTTAGTTTTTATACTAATACTAAGAAAAAGAAATCATGCAAACTACATATGAAATGCAATAATATAATTACCGCACGACTTATAGGTGAATATACAGGTGATATCTGTGATAAATAGAAGCAATGTGATAGTTACAATATACACAGTTAATATAAGCATATAAAAACATGTTTTAATAGTTAATTTATTCTGTTATTTATTTCAAAGCATGATTTTAAATGAATTAATTATAGCGTACAATAACCAAGGCGATGACTTTTATAGATGGTGAATGCAATTATAAGCTCTAGTGTTGCTTCCAGTTTTTGTTGCATTCATATGCATGTATATACATGAATACAAGGACTCTTCTACAAAGTCATTGACTGTCAAATACTTTGGCTATAATGTATATCATACAACAGTACTCAATGGAACGCGCTCTAACTTTGGTCATGACTAAAATGTACATTGTACATTGTCAAAGATATAAAATCCCAAAATAGACTATAAGCAGTCATGATGATATAAGCAACCTTGGAAGTGTTAACTATAAGCAATTTCTTATCGTTTCTATATGCTAGGTCCCATGATGTTGATCATGTTAAAGCAATGTAGAGCACAGCTGCAGGTAGTGTAACTGCTTCCAAAATGAATCAAAACAAAAAATAAAAAGCTCTCATGTTAATAGTGAGTAGCAGCTTTGTGTTGGTATTCTAGAAGCAAAAAGAAGAAACTTATGCGATGATTTACGACAATGATGTGATATAAGAATGTTTTACCAAGTGCATAAAATCATCTACCAACGCTATGGAATACTTACTACGATAGCTCGACCAAATATTGAGTGGTTTCCAACTAGAGTTGATGGTGCATTCCTATTTCTGATACTCACTCTACCCATCGAATCACCAACAAAATCTCCAAGATGTCCACTATACCTGTATCATAAATATTTTCATAGTAAGTGATAAGCCTTCATACATGTATGTTATCATATGTGCATTCTGTCAATCAATAATACTAGTATAAAATGTAAGGTTTGACTTGTTACGTTTATCATTGATATTGGTTTTGGTCAATTTATGTTGTTCATGTTCACCTTGTTAAATCAACTAATCAATGTTGGTGGTTAAACATGTTTAAATATGCATAGGAAAACAGGATGAAACAAATAACTTTAATATTGTAAGTTCAATTGTGTAACTGTTGCGAGAAGCTATTTCAATTAATGACACCTTACATGGTATTCCAGAAGACAGGTCCGACATTTTCACACCCATCATTGACATCACCGTATTTGTGGACTTCTAATTTATAAAACATTCCCCAGGTTTGTAGCTTTGTAGGTACACCATCTATTTCAACTGACATTCTTAACTGGCCAGGAACACCATGTCTAATCTGTAAACACGGGTGCAATTGTATTTACATAATGTATATAGATATAGCACATAAAACCAATAAAAAACAATAGAGATGGTAACCTTATTGAGATAATAACATTTAATTGTTTTAAGTGAAGGAGTAAATCAAACAATGGAGTGGAGCATGAATAAAAATTCATAATCATGAAGCCTACAGCCTGCATCTTTCAATACTGCATAATAATTTCCCAATCATTTTCAAGTAACTTCAGTCTCTCATCACCAACGACATTTTCAAGTACAAAGATGGTTGAATAAATATTGTTTAAACTCAGTACAGGAAAAGAAAAAGTTTAAATAATTGCATTCGTAATAAAATAATGTAAGTAAATTTAATAGATATCAGAAACTACTGCTTAAATTATTAATCAAAGCTCAACTGGTGTGTTAGAATATAATACGTGCATTGCTAAATCATGTTGCTCATCTCCTAGTATTTTATCCCCATTCAGAGTTCTGTTTGCAATCAATTTTATTAGAATACTGTTCCATTAATGGAAATGTCATATTTAAGTTTATATATAATACTGCAAACTACATACTGTAGACAACTAGCTCTCAATTTATGTTCAATACAAGACTCTTGACACCTCATGTAAGGTACCAAACCTATTTTGTTGCATATATGTCGCTATCTAGGACAATGTTCTCGACAAAACGAAGCAATCCTTGCTAATGTCTATTTACGAATAATATATTTTGGTAAGTTATAAATTCTTATGCATTTGTTGCATTGAATGCATTGAATGCCTTGAATGTGTAATCATTGTTAGTGTGTATATGTGAAGCAAAGTAAAAAGGAACTAAAGCAAAGTGATCTTGAGTTAATTAACAGAAACAATGTTGGTCTATCAACCGACAGATAAAGCGATCGACCGACCAACAGACCCACCGACGGACATGTGAAAAGCAATAAACTCCCTCATCAAAGATGGGGGCATAAAAATAATATTTCTTTTATTTCGATCACTACAATAATTATAATGCTCTCAAGATCTATTCTTCAATACGCATTACTGCCACCGATTAGGACAATACACATGGTCATCTGTAATTTACATAAACTGATAATGATACTTTATCAACATCCCTTGTTATACATGGTGACATAATAAAGTTATACACATACTGTTTGTCGTAGAGTAATTTGACCAAACACGTCAGACAATCTTTGTGAGTTAGACTTGTGTGGTCGTAGATCACACTCAGCATGAACATAATCTGTCAACAAATAGAAAATAAAAATATTGTACTAATAAATATGTTTTGACAGCTAAAACTCAGTGTTTAAGTGGTTAAAATCAATTGCCGTTTATTTAAGTGTTAAGTATTGTGTCGTGTCATTATAGTTTGATGTTTATTTACGTTTTATGTGCTCGGTTGTATAAGTTAATTGCCACATTCCCTGTCCAATTTTCTATTATTTGTTCAAGGTTAGTATGTATTAATCACCTCTTGCGCAACCTTCCTCCCACCACCAGTTTATACATGGTAGAGAGGTTAGACAATCGGCATAAACCTGTCACAATGATGTAAGCCCTTGATAAAAATAACTGATCGGTTGTATAGTGTTACAAATGATCACAATGCCGTTAAAGCAACCAAAGTGTGGAACGGTTGTAACGTGGTAGACAAACTAGACTACTTATTCAGGGGACTGATTCAAATCACGGCACTTGAATTGTCAAAAACGCTTTTCAGTATTGCCTGCTCAACTAAAATGATTTTTTGCATACCAAGAGGTAGTGTTGCGTGTACCAGAGATTTACACCAAACCTGTTATACAAATCAAAGAATCCGTCCGGAAAGAGCTAGGGTATCCAATCAATATGGGTTTCTTGTATTTTCCCAGTATCCCTTCTACTTTCCACCCCTTTAGCTAAATACAGGACCCCTTTGGAAATAAGTGAATTCACTTTGACGGGTTAACCGAGACCGAAAGGTCCAAATAATTCCCCGCTTTGTGAGTTCTGTTACAGTTATCATACTTTCTAGAACACAATCATGTATCCCATTGAACAAATAGCGCAACAGTTTCTCAAATAACAAACACTGTTATAGCAGACACTTATTCAACTGTTTTCGTAGTAGCATATAAAGCGTCGAATAATTTTGTCTGTGCATTATAAATGATGGCTTTGGTATTTGGCTGATGAAAGAAGTAGGGCATTCTAAATATTCGAACCTCATACCTTGTTCAGGAACATTGTTGACATCAATGCCCCCATGACAGCCTTATTGTTTAACTGACCTCAAAATCAACAGGGATAATCTACTGCTACTGATCCTAGGGCAAAGCGTTCTTGAGTTATAAACGGAAATCATTTTGGTCTACCGACAGATAGACCGACTGATTGACATGTACAACGCAATATTCAAAAACCTGATATAAGATAAAGATTTTTTAACATCTCAACAAAATACGCATAATCATTGCTAATGAAATGTAAAGAGACTCCATACTTTCTGTCAACTGTTACAGTTACAAAGTTAAAACTTTTGTTGTTTACTTGTGTCTTCTCCGTCGACGATAGCCATTTCTCTGTTGATCTTCTTCTGCACTGGAGATACCTCACCCCATAATGATGATAAGTTGAACCGTGTGGTATCTGAAACACATATGACAATATAAATGATTGGTGGTTATACAATACGTCAATGCCATTTCGAAACATCTCTGCCATCTAAATCGCTTGCCCTCACTAGATTTAGCAAATAACTTGCAATAAGCTTAGTATTTTAATGGACAGTGATATGAATGACATTATATATATATATGGTGTTTATGATAATCAAAAAATATTTTCGTGTAACAGACATTAGTATAGCAATTGTGATAACTAAGTTGCTTTATTTATTTTATAAATTAAATCATGTACTAATTGTCATTGTATGAGTAAATTTGAAGTACCTGATTTGCTTGCATGCGATCTCAAACAAGTGTTAGTAAATATAACTTCTATTGCAATAAATGAAGAAAAGGGGGCATAACAAACACTAGTTTTGTCACGGCCCCATTTCAATGCGTTTTAGTTGCATTCGATGCTGTATTTACGTAGGTCTTATAGCTATCCGGGGTCATCTTGTTCTTGTTTACTTTGATTGTGTCCTTGTGACCAGCAATTTACTGAATAGCAATATTGTGGGTTTTTTTGTTTTGATGTCCTTTGTGCATTACAGTTTCTGCCAAGTTTCGCCTTTCCTGTCCGTATTGTTACGACATTTTTGTTTGTCTATTACTAATAGCGTGTTAAATACATATTAAGACAAGTATCTCATTTGAACATCAACGTTAAATTCTATCAAGAAGTAGATCATAATGCTAATGATATAGTATGCTACAAACGACTTTGCTATTTGATCTCGTCTATATGATTATTAAGTTATGCTGGTATACATCATTGTATAACATTATATCATTCACATGTTAATGATGGAACAATTATTTCGATGTGACAAACGTACAAATTAGAAGTATAACTGATGTACTTTTAATGCAATGTAGTTTAGTGTAATGTAGTGTAATGAATCGCCTCCTATTTGAATATCAGGAATGCTTTTGATTACGCAAGTGATTGATGTTTTGAATACCATAACATGACCTCACGAGGAACGTCATGTATGTTATCGAAGGTCAACCACTGCCATTGACTCTACAGATATGTCAAATAATTTGACGTCATGTCTTACATTGTTTGTATAATTTCAATCACCAATGTCCTTCGTAAAGATACGTAAAATAAGTTTTCGTAATAATATTCTGGTACGTATTTTATTACCTCCGCTATACTCATTATAACATATGCAATAACATAGATAATTGAATTATATTGCAGCTAGAAAAATGAACGTAGGTGTAGAATTTGGTTGTTCAAAACGTTACTTTCAAATCGCTTTCTAAACTTATTAGCGAATAAGACACACACACCGTTTACGGAAGGTTAGTCAAAATTGCCCCTACCTATCTCGAACGATTGAGTATCAATCTGATTGGTTTTAATCTGATTTGCATACGCGTTACCAGCTGGTGCTTTACTAATTTTATAGAAAACATTATAAACACTTGGCATGTTCTACCAACATTTATTGAAACCGCCGAAAAACGGATGAGTATCGCGAAAACCAATATAAAAAGGTCTTTAAATAATAATCTCAACAGTATTTACGTTCTATAAGAAACGCTCATTTGAAATTTGGCGAGTTCACGATTGGCTCGATATTGCTAATTGTTCTTTATGTTTTATGAAAGTTGTGTTCCTGCATTGGCTCGTTGTTTATTGTAGTTTAATTTTGTTTTTTTACATTCAAAGTTTTGTATCTGTCTAGAATATGCATGTATAAATCTGTGATAATAAATTGTATTTTTCTTAATTTTAATGAATGTTATTTTGATTATTATTGTGTTTTGTTATTCTTTTATATATTTACTGCCTTTCGTTTTTTAATGAATACTAGTATTCATGTGGGTACTCGTCTGTTTTTTATGTATGAGCATTGCCTTTCGTCTTTTAAATGTATGTTCTTGTGACGATTCTTGTGCTTTATTGTTGTGTTTGCGTGTACTATGCTTTTTCGTGTTTTAATGAATGTTCTTGTAGCTATTTTTTGTGTTTGACGTGTAGACGCTTAATGCGTTTTTTCGCATTTTAATGGATGTTCTTGTAACTATTCTAGGACTTTATCGTTAAATTATGCGTGTACATGTACTTTCCCTTTTCGTATTATGATGATTGCTTGTATAGCTATTATTGTGCTTTGTTGGTCTTCTTGTATGTGTGTGTTATGCTTTTTCGTTTTTCCTATTACCCGTGTGATGTACAGAGGTCTTGCACCTTGTAATATTTTAGTCCGTGGAATGTGGTCATTTTCGTTATAGTGTCATTGTGCACCGTACTAATATAATCCATTGCAATTTGCAATGTAGTAATCGATTTATTCAGAATACTAGTACTGTTGAAACACTATGGTATTTGGAGAACTTACTTATTGTTGGCCTTCCTGATATAGATCCCAGAAGAAGACAAGTCCCGGCTAGAATGAAACTTCTTAAATCCATCGTGAAAAATACAACAAACAGTTAACGTTATTCCTCAGTAAAATATATAAAATATAATCGTTTTATTCGTTTTAAAAAAGGTATTTCACTTTTTAATTAATCGCATTATTTCGAAAACTGACGAAACGAATTCCGTTTTTACTGCCAAATTCCGTTCACTACCAACACTGTTCAAACTACATCTATTCCCGTTCGTGTTTTATTGGCCAGTTAGTATTGTAAACACCAAGATATAAAACATGTCATGTCTTTATTAATAAACGATCGAGCGATGATTTCGACCGTGAATCGACAGTGAATCACTGAAAGTATTAACAATCACCCAATCAGACAATATGTACTGCCATATGTCATTTGTACGCTATGATTGTCACGAAAAACTAGTTAACTCATTAGTATGAACTGACGCCTTTCCCATACCAACTTTCACCTGGGCGATGTGAAAATGGCATTCGTATGAGTTTGATAACTTAAAGCTTGGTCGTATCACTAATATTATAACCGTACGTGTAACGCTTTAATTATTTTTTAATGGTAATTGACATTTAAAGTGTGACCGTTCGCTTGTACTCGCTTAAATATAACAGTGTCTTAGTTTTTATGAGTGTTTTTGCGTTTTTGAAGAATTGTACGTGTAGGAGGCTTATGACAATTACTAACATAACTTATGATAATGTGATAATGTCGATTGATATTTTTGCCTTTTGTTTAAATCCGTCATACATAATTTTTGTCTTTAAGCTTCATTAATTGCAAAGATGTTTTACTAAATTTAACCATTTTGTCATGACTTTGTTGATATTAAAGTACTTGAAACATTTCTACAAATATCAGAATGTGGTTATCTGTCATTTAACCATTGATGTTTTTTCGTGATGACGATCACGGATTTGAAATAAAATAAAATACTAAGCCAATACATACAATGACGAATTAGCGACCTACGGAGGCGGGGTATTTTTACTTACTTTAGGGGTCAATGTCCTTTGTTTTAAGGGCACTATTGCGAAGGCGTTGTCAATGTGTGGTCGAAATATAAAACAACTTATAAATGTTAAGACTTAGTTAGATCACAAAAAGTATGTAAATGCTATTTAAGGAGTCATCATTTGTAAAGACTCCTCTCTGTTTATCAAATAGTTTAATCAATTTTCCGCCATGATTCAAACAGTATCTATACGAGGACTGTTCGGAAATATGGGATCTATATATAACTGGAAAAAATAAGTCGGCTTAACTGAAAGTGCAAAGAGCAATATCTGACGACATTTTTGTTTAAAAAAATCAAAAGCTGAAAAACAATTATGCTTTGATATCCATTAGATCATTTTCACTTCAGCTTTAACAGAAACACTCTCTATGATTTATTGGTGTTCTAGAACACCCTATGGAATTATAAGAATATTTTTTCGACGATTGAATCAAAGTACACGGAACCGATCCAAAGTTTTAATTTACAATTAAGGTAGTCTAGTATCATATTTAAAACGAAAATTATTTTGACATTAAATGACCGTTAGATATAGCTCTATACACTTTAAAGTAATTGTTTAAAAACGCATAATGTACTGGAACGATATTAGAAAACCGGACAGGGAAGATTGTACTCAACTTAAGCAGCCGAGTCCAGAAAATATGAAACACCATAAACTGCAAATACATGACACATGAAGTTTACCAACACGTCTATACCGAACGATAACATGTACTGCCCAAGACCCGGTTGGCAAAATGCTGAATGACCTAGTTTGAGCAACCCAACTGCTGAATGACCAAATTTCTACAGTAAAAATTCCTAGTTTAGTTGTCTCAAATGCAGACAAGTAAAGAATGACAGTATTAAAAAGGTTTTAGCTGAGTTTTACAGAAATTATAATAAGATTTACCATGTCTCTTTTATGGTGCATTGCCGCTATTCCTCTTCATGTCTCGGACCATCATCAGCTCTTTTATCATTTAATCGGCCTAGTCTGAGAAGATATTTAACCTACCAGTTGAACTTTCCGACAAGGAGGTGGAACTAGTGTCTTCTTCCATGCATTGGTTATATGTACAGTATGCGTATGCCTGCATATATACCTTTATGTACAATGTATTGTGTGTGTCTTACACATTAGTAGCTTTAATTAGTAGCTTTAACTAGGTCACGCCCCGGGTTTGTTGTGCCTCATTTGTTCGCCGTTTGGGCATGGGTTTGTATGGGAATTGCTCAGGGTAGTTGTGTCGTGGTGTTTCTGATTTCTGTGCTCGACTGGTTATGTTGAGTGCTATCTTCCCTGTCGGATTTTCTCAAACCTTTTTTTAAATATTCTGAATTGTCTGTCAAGGCACTCTGACGAACAACTCACAAGGTCCATCCATTCGACATCTGTCTACGCTTCAAAGAGTTACTAATACCCATATGGAGATATGTCGCTGCTTAAGTTTTGCAATCAAGTTCCAAGTACATGTATTTTCTTTTTTTAATTGGCAATTATTATGTTTGTTTACCTTTATATATAGTTTGACCAATTTAATGTTATTGTGATCAGTTTAATTGAAAGGTGTTCTTGAACACAGCTAAAAAGCGTTTTTATAGACATCACAACAGTGTATGTCACTGTCCAAATTAATAACAAGCCTGTAAATGTTGTCTCTTTCTTTGTATCTTTATGTTCCCACATATCCATCAAATGGATCCATTAAATCAGGCCTCAATGAGCACGATGAGTCTACTTCCTAAAAAGAAGAACAATTTGGTCTGCAGAGTTTTCGTCTGTCGCAAATAACAGAGCGTTGGGTCCCCCCATGGATTTAAGTATAAGTATATTTCGGGAGCATCTGAGGCAACGCCAATAAATTGATAGGGCCGGTGTATAATGAAAATGAATCAATTACAATTCTCTAAAATTCTGCACAAGCGATTACTTTAACCTCACTTACCGTCTTACTTAGTTACTCAGTGGTCATTAGATATTAATGTCAAGTATATAAATGTTGGTGATAAAACAAAAATATAGCATACCGCTACTTATCAAGTTGTCAACAATAATGTATTAACCACCATAGTCCTAGGTCAGTTTTTGTCGGCGATTTTACCGATATTTGTAAGTAGTATAATCATCGATATGGAGTATGCTCGTGAATTACCTTTAGCAAAGAATGTATATACTATTTAATTAGCATAGTTTATTAAACAGTAATTATAATGCTTTTGTAAGATTGATCGCTTTATAAAAACTATGTTGTCTATCGTCACGTGTGTGTTTCTTGCGTCCTACTTTGACCTTTTGAATTGTTTTTCGGGTTTCTTCTCTGACGCCTCGCGGACTATTGTTTTCGCAAAAGCAAACTCTCATTCCTCAAGACACTGTGGTGCTTCGGGTGTGTCTCTATCGGCGGGATATTTCCTATATATAATCACTTGCTCATTGGTCATACACTGCATTTTCGCCCGATGTCACAATCTGTTCCCGACGCCTCCCAAAACTTCAAATTTTCTATTTTTCGACAATGCTTCGGATGCTTTTAAAACGTCAGGAATACATCAATAGTTTTGTTATTATTGGTGCTGGTGTTAGGATCCGGGGGATTGGGTAGTAAAGAATAATAGTTCGTGTTTTGTATATAATTTAATAACAAAATAAATAAAGTAAATATGGACAATCACAACAACACAACTGACGTGTACAATTGAGCAAAACATATAAATAACACAGATGGCAGGTCACTATAAATACTATGTCATCAAAAGACATATATCATTTCTTCTGAACAAACTCATAGTAATATAAAAATTATTGTTAGTAGTTTTCAGTTTAGGTTGTAAATATTGTGAACAAACCGTGAGTCGGTCAACCAATGAAAACGTGTTTTGCAAAATTTATTCACGTATTTAGATAATATTACTTAGCTAATCTCACGGAACCACGTATACTAACTCCAATAATCCAACCAGGATCTTTATAAGTATACTCTGATTCTGACAACTGACAAAATTATAAAATTGTAAAGAATAAATGCATATAAATGGTATTTTCATAACTTGTCGACCCAATTTGGTCGCAAGTTGCTTTGACATTATACGTACATGTAAATAGTTGATTAATCATATGACTTCAATTAATTCTATTCTAGTGACTAGTAAAATGCCGGTGAGAACTTGAAATCATCCCGTTCAGCTATTGGTAGTTTGTCCCCGCTCCAAGGTCTGAAAATACAAAATATAAAGCTTTAATAGTAAGGTTACATGCGGAATCTCCAAATTATACAGCTAGAAACACATTTTCAAAAAGTACTGACTGATACAAGGAAACAGCGAGACAACCAACAACATAAAAACAAACTATTCTTATGAAGTATACTAATTTGGATAAATTCTATATATTTTTATGACGATTATTTTAAATCAGACATAGTCCGAGGTGGATAAATACATAATTTTTTACATTATGCCTTAGTAATAGACACCGTAGTATACCATTTGAATAAATCTTTTCGCATTTCGTGTTAAAACATCTTTTTTATCTTTTCTATTTAGAAAGTGTGACAGTGACATAATGATGTATAATTGGGATGACAAAAATACCACCGAAGATTATAAATCTTAAGCCGGATACAGCAACAAGAATAACCGTATAACTATCCCCACCCTGTCATGTTTATTATGTTGACCCATAACTTCAGGAACATACTCAGCACTGGCGAAAATATCCGGGTGTAATAATATATGCAGCGGTTGAATTAACAATTTCTTTTTTAAATACTAGTATGCATTAATTATGGACATTACAAACTGTCAGTTTATGAGATATTTCAAAATTAAGAAACCACTTTATTCAGTAAATAAGATATTTATTGTACTTTTTTTTAGTTTCAACCCATGCACGTCTTCCGTGTCATACTGTTGTTTTCTTCTTCATTTTTTGCTTGTTATTAAGACAATAAGATAATTGATTAACAATGTACTGTCTGATTGTGTAGGCTCTACAAGTTCCCGCAATAATATTACACGTACAAGACAACAATTACACGTTATAACTCGTGCTGTCTCGTGTTGTCTCGTGTTGTCCCCACTCAAATGGTTGTTGTTCGGACGCCATTCACAAAAACAACAACTGACAGGGCGTGGATTGTGCATGATTGATTATTCATTGACAAGGTCAACACAACTGTCTGTTGGTTATATCAGCTATTAAAGAAACCACCTCATAAATACGCCTATTACTTGACCATTAATGTAACTATATACGGATAATTAAATAAAATACAGTGGTATTGAAGGTTACATGTATTTGTTTAACTTACCTTAAATTCCAATTAATAAAATAGTGTTTTTTTAAATAAAAAATAAACACAAGAATTTGTGTTTATTTCAAAGCGCCAGGGCTCAATATCACCAATGTGACAACTGAACCATTATGAGTTTATCAAAAACAATCAACATCGATGTTATTCCTAAAACTGCAAATTTCTAATTCATGCGTTTGGAAATGACCTCGTTTTGACTTTATATCGTGATATACTTTGTATGGTGACATAAAGGGTGCATTCGAAACGTCAGTTCTCTCTGTTCCGGAACAGACGGAACAGAGAACAGTCTTACGAACAGGCCGGAACAGTGTTCCGGACATGTTCTATCTGTTCCCAAATAAAAGGTGGTGCAGACAGAACAGGTCACGTGATTTTAAAGAAAACGAGACAACCGGAAACTGCACGAAATGTGTTATTCAGATCACCTTGGCAACAGTATGTCAACGGAGAATAACGGAAAGGACCGAACTTTTATGATTGGAAATTTTCTTGTGTCAAATTTCTTCAACAAATATCGTCAACCTTAAAAGTTTTATTTTCTGCATTTATTTAATTATTTTATTGTTACTTCCTGTTCTGTCCCTGTTCCATTTTGTTCGTAAGGTGCTTGGAGTGGAACATTCGGAACACTGTTCAGAACAGTTTTATTTTGTTCGTAAGATGCTGGAACAGGAACAGAAGGAACACTGTTCCGAGTGTTCCAGAACAGACGCTACGAACGCACCCAAACACTCCATCTACTTATCAAAACACGGTGACCTAGTTCGGTACGATGCATCACACATACCGTGATTATTTATATTTAAAGAATAACTATAATTTATTGACAAATCAACAACTTCATCGCGTACATATTAAGGCCATTGAGAACGTATAATTGAAGTATTAAAACCCGCAATCAGTAACTGTTGGGACCCTAAACGCCCATAAACACGAATCTTTCTTATATCCGTATACGGTTTAGTTCAAAGAATTGTTGTGGTGATTGGTAATAAAACCAACCTACACCATAGTTTCATAATGAGTGTCTGAAACACATTTTCCTTTCAACAGTCAACACACAGTAATTGACTTGATAGAGAAAAAAACATACAACATGAATATGTGGTTTCACCGATTTGTGCAAAAATAAACTGATTTTTTTAGGCTTAGGACTTTGACACTTGACACAAAGGAAAGGTCAAACCTCTGACGAAAGAGGTTTTTTTTTATCATTATTACAATTAGGCTATGTTGCGCATAGCACGAGCGGAAATGAATAAAAGCATGCAAATAAAAAATAGAAAACAGCATAACACATACAATCATGATATGTTATATAGAGGTCGCAGAGATTCATTCAATACTCGTCAATTAGTTGGGGCTTACATGCAACTATCACCCATGGTGTCGTCCCTATACTAGTTTTAGAAATTATATATCAGACATATGTTGTCCTTCTGAAAGATTTAATCAGTTCTTACTTTTGATCATACTTAGTTTAATACATATATTGTACTATACAGTCCTTTCAAAGTTTAATGATAACATATGTAAACATAAGCTTGGCCGTCAGGTAAACTATGTTTATCTAGGTTTAACTGGATGTAACTGGGTTAACGGTATTCCCCGTTATTCTTTCCAATGGGATAGTTCCCCCATTAGTATTACTTATTGAATCGACTGTGCATGCACAGACCGGCATATTGAAGCCATACACAAACGTCAACACCGTCTTGTCACCCACACAAGAGACGGACACAGAAAGTACCATCCGCATCTCCAACTAAAATGGGTATTTCTAATTTGACAAATATATATACGTGGGTGATCAAAAAGTAATGAGACAAATCGCTCCGTCTGCACAGTTTCTTAAATTTTCACCAATAACTGGCTGAGATATTAATTGTTTTGCAACCTTTGGTAAACATCGGCATTAAATGCAGTTAAATTAATATGATATTTTAATGGCTAAGTTACGTAAACTTTAAAAATGAGAGCATTTGTCTCATTACTTTTTGATCATCCCACGTACTACCTCTCACAATGAATGGCACTCTCATGATGTTCACAATACTTACCTATAGTACATACGCGGTGCACCTTTTATATTTACTTCTTGGAAAATCTACAAAAAAATAAGCTATACAATAATGATATTCATCATCTACTGATTTTGTAACAAGAGACACACAATAATGATAAAAGCAAAGTTTAATTACTAGTGAGGTGACAAATAGTCCGATGAAAATACGATACACGTAATAATTAAGTGGTCCACATGCCAAGGTTTGAATTTTTTAAAGTATTTGACTTATAATAAGATAAAATTTTGCTTGTATGTCGAAACAATTGAAAGGTCTCATGGAATCGAGTTGGATGATGCAGGTAAATGGCATACACACGTTTTTATTAACTTCTCTAGTTGGCCAAACTATGTGTACAGCAATAAACCATACTGTGTTCGACACACACTGTATGTTAAACTAGTCACCTGAATTGTTTTGTTTAGAAGATATCGTTTTATGTTATTTTATACTCATATATCAGATGTAGCATATTCAATCAATCAAGCAATCAGCCAGAATATGTCAATGCAGACCAACAGCTTATATATACGTGTATACCAACATTTAGTAACACATAAAAAACTATATATATACAATGAATGACTCAGAAATCACATAAATCTGTCGATATTTATACAAGAAACAAACAATTTGTGTCATTCGGTTATTGTTAATTACATGTAATTTTGAACAGTCCTGATAAAGTACAAGAAAGTTACTATGTAGTGTTTTGTACACACATAGTAACCTAGTATTTAGATGGGGATGGACAAAAACGGTACTTTCCGGTCAAATCTATGTTGGACATGGGATAGTAAGACAACGGATAGTGAGATAATTAAACCAAACATCTAATAAACAGTGTGTAGAATCACGTGATCAAATCGATTGAAATGAATGCGGTTTTACGCTCAAAACTATTGCGATTTCGACTGCTAACAGTGAGTTTTTTCTTGATTATAACGACCGTGAATTTAATACGGTTAGCAGACGAAATGGCAAGAGTTTTGAGCGTAAAACCGCATCCATTTGATCACGTGATTCTACACACTGATAAAGCATTATGACCAGTCCCCAGTCGATAAATCACGGGCTTATAATGAAAAGGTCGTAAGTACAAAATCGATAGTTTGGGAAAACAAAATAACTGTCTGAAAATTACTCTTTACTTATGGTAAAACAAGCTGTTTCAATTTGACAAGTTCCGATTTTCTTGCAAATAGGCTCATAAGAAGCGCATGGTGATGCTGAATTTAAATATGTACCAGTCTTATAATTAAGACCGTAAGTAGTAGTTACGACAAGCCAGCGAAATACCGAAGTAATCAAATATGGCTGTCCATCACTCTATTGCTTGACTCATGATAATTACAATTACACAACGACTGGTTAGCTCGGGTTGAAGACTATGTTTCTTGGTACATTTAGGACTGATGGTCAGTCCAATACCAGGATGATATGTTTGAGTAATGTAGCCACCAAATGACTATAATTTCAATACTCTCGTCAAGACTTGAAAATAAAAAAGTATAAAAAATGACCAACTTACAGGTGTCGAATAGTTCTTGGGTGTTTCTATCAATATTTTCTTCCTTACTGGAAGTTTAACAGGTTCTTCTACCACAGTGTAGTTTTCTTTCCTTTCTGTAAAATATGCAAAATGTCAGTTAAACCTTTTATGGCTACAAAACATCTATTAGTATTTAAGAAAACAAATAGAAACTTGCCATTAGATTATATTTATTTCATTGATAGAACTTATATTTTCCACATTCAAACGATGTGTTCATATGAATTTGGAGAAGATTCGCCTACAGTTATTGATATTAATTTAATTTACGGTTGCATTGAGTCGCACATTATGGTTATGTTTTCTGTTTTAAATAAAGATGAGAGGTAAATCTTACTCGTAATTTTCTTTTAATTTCATGCGTATCGAATGTTATTTCGAATCGTTTAGAAATTGAATCATGGGTAATTGTAACAGAGACCTATAATAACTGGACTGTATAATTATGTAAACATTGTATAGTGAGAACAATACTATTGGTAAACTTAATAATTGAGAATTCAGCAACAACACGTATATTGTAAAATTTTAATATTGTATTGACGTTTCGGCCGTAGCCTTCTTCAGAATCATTGATTCTACTTTATTGGTAAACTTAAGCATCCCTAACATGCATGTAAACGATTTTGTGAGGTTGGTAGAGCTGTTTAAAATTGTTTTATTACCATAATTGTATATAATTTGTAATTAGAGTTAAATATCATGATAATCACACGCTCTGTTGTAGTATGAAATACCACACTTATTTCAAACCTAAATTTTGAGTGACTTAGTACAATTTCATTACGTATGATAATTAAAACTTACGTACCTAGCATGGGAGAAAATGTCACTGGAGTATTGTGTTGTTTTTCTGGTGAAACGCCCCGGATGGTTGACATTCCGGAAGCACGGCCATTAACCGGGGCAGTAAGTGGGCGGGTCATAATCTTATCACGTGTGTCATTGAAAGGCGTTGATTGGTTCCTTGCAAATTTTTCACCAGGTTTTATCAGCGACGTTTGTGCCCTTTTCTGGGTTGTTTCATAACGTCGATGTTTCTCTAGTTGAGCTAAATCATAAACAAATTAAAACTTTTGATTATTTTATAAACTTTATATTTAACTGTATGAATAATGATGTCTAACATAGTGACAGATCGCTGGTTTAGAATGAAAAGGTCGTAAGTGACGATCTTATAAGACTTATGTTTATTTGACATCTACCTCATACTTTGCGCTTCTTATGAGCCTATATTCATGAAAATCAGAAATTGACATGTTGACCAAACTGAAGTTGAAAGAGCTTGTTATACCATAAGTAAAGAGTGATTGTCAGTCAGTTTTTCTTGTTTTCTCAAAATATTGAGTTTGTACTTACAACAGTCTCATTCTAAGCCAGCGAGATATGACATGATGACAAAGGATGTACCATGATCTAGTTTACATGATAGTTCGTAGTTTCTATGATTACCGTTGGCTCAAACAATTTAATAACCAACAGAATATTCCAAAACGAAACACATACCAAATCAGTTTTACAATATTGCAAACAGGAAATTTAATGTGAATAGATAAATAGTAGGGCACAAACCAAAGCCACACAGCTACGGCGGCAGCGCCTAGCAAAACACGCAAGAGTCAGACATAGTACAAGCCATCCACATCCCCATAAATGGATGCTTCAAGCGAGCGTTATATGCTCACTCCGCAATGAATGACACCCTGTGGACTTTGAATTTTGTGCATAATTAGCCATAAAGGGAGGTGATTATAAGTGATAACTACAATGAAGTGAAGTACGGAGCGACTTTTTACAGCCGCCACACAGCACTTAACACCTGCTGTAGTGATAGGTAAATAGTAGGACACAAATCAAAGCCACACAGCTACGGTCAACAACTATTTTCCGCCTTGGGCGGTTATATTTGTCCCTTTTTGAAAGCAAATAGGTCTATGTTTATGTTAACAGACTCACCAAAAAATTCCGTTGCAGATTTTGGTCTTGATACAAATTTTCTAATCGCATTTCCATAATCTGTTCTTCGTTTTAACGACATTTTACTATTGGTTGTACTCGGCGTTCCGCATCGGAATACTTCGGGTGCCGCCGATGGTGGTCGGCTATTTCCGGATAACATCAACGTGTTGTTTGGTACTATCGGTGTCGATTTGTCTTGCTGCTTGGCTTCTGCAATGTTAATAGGAAATGAATATTAAAGAGCTTCCACTATCTAGGTATCTAGGTCAATTTCTTTTGAACATTTTTTGTAATTATAAGCATTATAAGTGGGAAGCGGTGGCCTAGAAGGTAGCGCGCGCGCTTCGGGATCGATAGGTCCCGGGTTCGACCCCCTCTGGACCAATGGTTATTTCTCTGAGCAAGGCCCACATGCTCCATTCCACCATGGTGTAAAATGGTACCTGTGAGGGTAGTGTCTATTCCTGGGCGCCGCAGATCGATGTTGGCTGCCACACCCACAGGAGAGAAATAGTCTCCCCAGGGAGACACGAGTGTATGTTTCCATATGTAGCCCAATGACTAGGGGAGTTAAAATGTCAAAGGGTGATTGAGCGGCGTTACAGCTGAAAAGAGCCCTAGAAAATTGGTAACTTTTGTTATAAGTACTCAAGTATAACCCGATTAAGAGACCACAATTGGTTGCCACTGATAGAGACTTGATTCGTTCCAAATTCCATCTCAATCTTCATGGCACACCAACAAACGAAGATTAACAGAGACAGGTCCGGAGAAAATTATGATTCATGGTTCACTTTCAGAACTCTTTCAATGCTCTAAACACTATAAAGTAAAACAACAGTTTCCATTGTATAGTTATTATAACTTATCTACGCAAATATAAGAACAAACAGTGAAATGCTACACTTACCTAGTTGTTTCTTGCTTGGTTTTTCTGGTGTAAGGTCTATACGAGTTATAGTATGTGGAACACTTAGTGGGAATAGGAATCTAGAAAAAGGAATAAAAATATGATTGCTTGAGTATATATTGTATCACGGTTTTAAGCGAATATATTAGTTTTAAAGTAATTTGTGCAAGAAACAAAATAAATATTCAGAAGTGCAAAAACGAATACATGATAAATTTTGGATTGGATTGGATTTAACAAGCGATGTATGTCTCTAACAAATAAGACAGGAAAAACAGCAATCAACAGTACAGTACAGTACAGTACAGAACAGAACAGAACAGAACAGAACAGAACAGAACAGAACAGAACAGAACAGACTATATAATTTATTAGTTTTTATTAAGACAAGTAACAAGTATATAGTCTACACCAGAAGCTCGTAGAAGACAAATTAACAGCGATGAAAACAGCACTCGACACTTCGACAGCCTGTTATGAATCACAAGGAAAGGAACACATCGCAGGTACAGAAAAGACAGAGTGACACATATTTTGTAAATTATTCATCTTTGTTACTATGGAATACATTTTAGTGAACGTGATATCAATGACATTTAATTTAATAGTCCTTAGTCGTGAAGCAATAAATAAGAAAACAGCAATATCCATCATGGATTATTTACTATGTACTTTCGTTTTTAGTTCCTTACAAAAAATGACAAGTATTACTTTTTTAATGGTATGGTGATACGATATAACCCAAACATCGTATACACCTGTTCATATACATGGTACATGTACTTAGTATGACGAATTTATGTCAAACAGATGCAATATGATATTGATATTGAAGACGGAAATGAATACCATTAACTCGTTACGATTGATCATGGCATATTAGTCATTTGAAGTTAGATTCAAGAAACATAAATTAATTATTATTTAAAGTTGAATTGCTTCGGAATGTTGGATTGTTGCGGATTCTTGCCTTAAATAAAGCGATCATATTAACTAGCTTACAATGAGAAGTATTTGGCACCATTACATAAAATAGTTTAAGGAAATAATATTTCATATCAAGTAACTCCAGCTTACGTAAACCAACTTATGGATGTGACTTGTCAGTGGTATTTAAAATATACATGTACTGTACGTCAGAACCATTGCTGAAGAGTCGGCTTTTGCTTTACTGTCAGAATATACACATATTGCTCATGGATTCTAGCGTGAATGTCATAATTAGTAGTTTGTCAAATACTTACTAGATGGTGCCATCGATAGCAATGCGAAGTACGAAAGCAATATACATTGCAACAAGCCCTCATAAGGTTGCACAAATATCAATGTTGCAATCACACCGCATTAGAAATGGACTGATATGTGAATAGTAACACAAATGCAAGCAAATAGGTGGGTGATCATGGAGAATAAGCTTTGACCAGCGGAACATAAACGGAACGTACAAAATATGTTTTACTCTTAAAGTGTATAGAGCTATATCAGAAGATTTTTTTTTAAACAATTATGCTTTTATACCTATCAGATCCTGTTTCGCTTCAGTTTTAACAGAAACTCTCTGTGTGATTTAATGGACATGCGAACTGTCCATTTTCATCCAAAAGTGTTCTAGAACACCCTATGAAACTATATGAATCGGTTTTTTTCGACGATTGAATCAAAGTACAAGGAACCCATCCAAAGTTTTAATTTGCAATTAAGGTAGCCTAGTAGCATACTAAAAACGATGCAAGCAATTATTTTGACATTGAATGACTGTTAGCATAAAGCTCTGTACACTTTAATGTAGCATAACTAGTCTTAATCAAAATTATTTAAATAATAAATATATAGATTATACTTACTTATCATAAAATTCTAATATACATGGATGTATAAAACTATTACATGTTAAATAAGTTTCTACATCTTGACATAAACGAACCGCCTGAAATAGAAACAAAGAACGCGGTCAAACATCAAGACCACGTGCTACAACAACAATACCACGTGGTATAACAACATGATCACGCGGTAAAACAACACTATCATGTGGTTTATCTTCAAGATCACGTGGTAGAACACAAGATCACGTGGTTAAACATCTAAACCAAACTGTATAACATCAGGACCATGTGGTAAACACACCAAGACCACGTGGTTTAAGATTCCTTTTATGGTTTAGCAGCCTAATAATCATTATTGGGATACATACATTTACACAAACATTTGCTGCAAAACTATAACACATAGTACTAAGATATGCTCTTAAAACTACGCTAATAATGATGTTGATATTGGCAACAGCTATAAAGAAGTGTAATTTGAACTTACCGGTAAAATATCCAAGAAACATTAAATGTGCGTCATAATAATAATAATCAAATAACAAGTCCACGTATATGTGTGTAGTATTGAAACAATATTTAGTATTGGTCGAAAGAAATCAATGCACATATCCATTTAAAGTGTATAGAGCTATATCTGACGACATTGTTTTAAAAAAAATCAAAAACTGAAAAACAATTATGCTTTCATATCCATTAGATCAATTTTTGCTTTAGCTTTAACAGAAACTATCTCTGTGATTTATTGGACATGCGAATTGTCCGTTTTCATACGAAAGTGTTCTAGAACACCCTATGCAATTATAAGAATCGTCTATTTTTTCTACGATTGAATCAAAGAACACGGAACGCATCCGAAGTTTTAAATTGCAGTTAAGGTAGTCAAGTATCATACTAAAAACGATGCAAGTAATTATTTTGATATCAAATGACCATTCTAATATAGCTCTATACACTTTAAAGTGAAAAAGGTTAAAAAGTGACTTATTCTAGAAAAATGGTATAAACATTAGGTTTTTAAAAGTACTAAGTACTTTTAATTGTTAGTAGGCCAACAAGGAATGGGTACACTTAATTAGGTGACAAGTTGACAACTTCTAGGGAAACAACAAATGTAGAGGTTGAAACATGGGTGATAAAAGAAACGTTAAAACATGGGTGATATAAGAAACGTTAAAACATGGATGATATAAGAAACGTTAAAACATGGGTGATATAAGAAACGTTAAAACATGGGTGATATAAGAAATATCACGCTACATCCGAGGATATCCACCAGAAGAAAGCAACATAATTTTATATACGAAAGAAGATATTCTATATACTATTGAAATGTATCTCTCTTTATTCCTACACCAAAGATCCATGTTACACAAAAAATGGTCTACTCAGAGTAAAGCAGTTATGACAGATGCGCTGAAACTAAAAACGTCGTATAAATCCAATGTCGGATAGTGCAATCAATTAGGCTAAACTGAAATTCCTTTTTGCAATGGTAGAGAAAAACCTGAAAGTCGCCTGACGCCACAGCCACTAACCAACTATAAGTATATTTAAACTCAATATATTTGCAATTTCGCAACAGTTTCGTTTTATGCTTAAAACCAAGTAAGTAATGTGTTACATCGTACGATCGTTAAAACTGTTGGTCGTGAATTAATAAGAAATATGATTCTTCTAGTAAATATGGAATAAATGTATGACAATGGTATCAAAAACTCCTGCAGCAAAGTGAACAGAAGTCCAGTATGTGGTGTAGGAACGGGACCAGCATCTCCAATCAACATGCGTATGGAAAACACTACTCACAATAGTTCATGCATGCCAGTTGCCCCAACTGAGAGTCTTTCTGCAACACCCATGCAGTCCTTTCAAGTTGGTAATCAATAGAGTTTGAAAATATGGGGAACTATACCGATGCTACAAGAGAAAATACAATGATACCAGTACACGTCTGCGACTACGAGACAACTAATGGTTGGGGTATACCTATAATACCTGGGATTTACCTTTGCTTTTAATTTCTCATAAGCCTTTTGCTGCTTCGTTTCCCCGGGAAACTGTTGATAAGGTTAAATAATGATAAATAATAGATATAGACATGTAAAATAATACGTTTAACGTATTCCTTCTGTGAACGTGATCATTACTCTTCTTTTGTCGTAATACAAATGTAAAAAACTAATAATCAAAGCGCTGAAAGCACAACATTCTCTGGGAAACACAAATAAGTAAAACCGCTCGACCCTGAAACGTTAGCTAGGTGAAACCATAGGTGGCAGTATCAGTGTTTGGAAAAGAAAAAGAAAAAATCCGTCACTGAGCTAATACACTACATGGACCGTATATATATCGATTGTCTATCTAATTCCATGTATATATTTTTTTTAATCGCGGACCAAACACTGATACTACCACCTGTGGGTGAAACTAATGTACAATCGCAATATTGTTATGATCAACAGAACAGGACAATTAGAGCGGTGGAATTGTATAAAGTTAATGCTGAAAATCACATATTAAGCAGGAATAAAACTCTGGTTATCTTTTAGGCAAACTTGTAAACATTGCATGGTACCTTCCCGTAAAATCCGTACTGTTCGTTGTCGTCCGTCACCTGTACATGGGTATGGTATAAAAGTATATCTGATAAGTTTTTATTTTTGTGTTTTGAAAAGTCTGTAGTTTGTACTACAAACCCTTCATATTAAATGAATAAAGGCCATTACTGAAACACAATCATGTTCTTAAGTACACTGTACTTTCATACAAGTCACAATTAGCAAGGGTTCTACAGGTGCAAACCGCTTTGTATTTCAGCTCAAGTTAGTTTACACTAGTCCGAATACAATTTTTATACGAGCAATAAAAATGGGAAGATTGAAATAGTGTGAATATCTTCACACACGCAAACTTCCCTAAACTAATTTCTACGAAGCATAGATTATCATTTCTATTCCTGGAAACACATTTATACATAATACTGTTCAATATTTACATTTCAACTAGTAAAATACCAGTGTCATTTATTGCTTCAGTTATGTAACATGCCAGATGTCACATAATTTGTATACCATCACGTATCATAATTACAGAGCTATTAAAATTCAGTTATATGTATCAATCACTCTCAATAAGTTTACTCAATTTGTAAACACCTCACGAATATTCTATGAATGATAAGTACATGTAGGCTATAACCATCAGTTGACAGTAATTATACAGTTATATAATATTAACTTTGATAATGAATTTTTAGGTCGAGGGTCAAGTCAAACGCTGCGTACCTTAGTCATGAATACATAACGCTAACTAAACAGGTCCGGTGATTAATAAACAGTGGCATGCATGGTCCATGCTCCAACTCATACTCCGTACTTCATTTGGAGCATGTTCTTAGTTACAATAACTACCGAATGGAAATAATATATAGGTAGGGTTCATTTCTTAATTAGATGATTTGCCAAACGTTGGCAATGGTTTTGATGCAAAATTCAAAAAAAGCTTTTCAAATTTGAGTTTGGAGTATGGAGTTTGAGTATAAAAATGAGAACATACAGACTGTATTCAATAAATACTCATATAGGTGTAATTGTTTTGAAATTAAAAACTAAAATGCCCTCAGATGTGTAAGAAAACCAATCAGATAATAATAAATAAAACAACACGTTTTTAAATGCCCTAAATATGTCACGTGATAAAGAAATTAGTATCATGTGACTACCCATTTTAGGTGATAAAGTCGTACGATGTGAAAATCGGCAAATCACACATGTAGGACACATACAGTGATGCACGGATTTCTCGCCTCTATAACTACAATGTACGATGATGCGTATGATGCATTGGCGGATACTACTAACAAAATGGACACGCGATGTCATTAATGCAATAATTATAAATGCCAATGGCATACATATCGATGGCTTAGAATGAGAAGGTCGTAATTACAAAATCGATATATTGAGAAAACAAGAAAAAACGGTCTGCAATTTACTCTTTACTTATGGTAAAAAAAAGCTTTTATAGCTTCATTTTGGTCAACATGACAAGTTCCGATTTTCTTACAAATAGTCCCGTTAGAAGCGCCTGGTACTAGAGATTTCAAATATGTATGAGTCTTATAAGGTCGTAAGGGCATATTACTTCAACAGGGGTCGATTGTTTATTAGGAATGTAAATATTTAGCTACGTTCCTGAATTCGGATTTGACTACGCACAAGTCCGTGCAAGTCAATCATTAAGGTGGTATGTGCGGACAACGGTCTTGATATAACGTTTTGTATAATTACTTATCTTATTTAGCCAAATTAACATTTTCGAGTAAATGAACTCATCTCGTAAAAGAGCATACCCGCCCTGGTCATCGAATATTTGAAAATACAGCTCACCAGAGACAACTTTAGCCTTAAATATAACCACAATTTGGTGTGTAGTACTTAGCATATAAGTTAAGTTAAAACAGTTACGAATTTTCTAGGGCTCTTTTCATGTGTTAACCCGCTCAAGCACCCTTAGACATTTTAACTTCGCATGGTCATTGGGCTACATATGTCTCCCTGTGGAGAATATTTCTCTCCTGTGGGTGTGGCAGCCAACATCGATCTGCGGCGCCCAGGAATAGAACACTGCCCTCACAGGTACCAATTTACACCTTGGTGAAGTGGAGCATCTTGCTCAGAGAAATTAACCAGTGGTCCAGACGGGTTGAACCCGGGACCTCTTGATCCCAAACCGTGACCATAACTCTAGGCCACCGCTCCCCACATAAAATGATTATGTCTAAGATAATACAAAGAGTGACATCGAAAATGCATACAATCAGTCTTCATTTAGGGATGTGTTGTCCAGTAGATCTAAATAGTTCATGAAAACTGATACTCTAATAATACGCGAATTTAGCATTTAGGTACTTTGAAGTTTAGCTGGTTCGTTTATTTCTAAATATTGCTGTTGAGTGATGTTTAGTGCATATCGTACTATGCTTTTGCCGCCTACGTTTGATTTGTTATAAAATTTTCAAAAATACGAAAATACGTAATAAAAAAGTTCACACGCTCCATAGTTTAAAGTTATAATTAGTATCCAGAAATCGCAAACATGGAATGTTTGTTTGTGTACTTGAAATTAAGTTCCACCAGTTTAACTACCTTAAGGTTCACTACGCCAATACAACGACATACCAGCATGTTTTGCGAGATACACGGAGAGTCCGTGCACATTTCACGTGGTATCTACGGAGGGTATATAAAGGCACCCAGCCTGTAGTGTGGTCACCCACAAAGTTCTGAAGTCTTTGCCGAACGTCACAGAAAGGTAAGAAATTTATTCTCCATATTCAACTGTTTAAATGTTCATTTTTGATGACTTTATAATTTATTTCTCTCTAGCCATGGCCTTGAATTTCGCCTCGACTGAAACTGAATTTTTATATTGCTTTAGTTTAATTCGCAAGCCATCTGTTATTAAAAATTTAGTCTTGGTATATTTCACTTTTGCTCTTCGATTATTGCTTCCATAATTTTTTAATAAGTTGCTGCTATATTACCGGCCTACAAATACAGTGCATTAACTACACGGCCTTTTTACATCAAACTTTAACCTTTGATATTACAATCACTATTATTGTCTGAAAAGTTGCAACATGTTTTTGTTTAAAAACCTCATTGTACCAAATTGTAAATGTACATATTACAAAAGATGTTCTTGATAAATAAATATCAAATTGAATATTGGAGGCTTGATATCCGTACAAAGCACTCGGCTCAATTGTGTATAAAATATATTTGCTAAGTAAACGCCCTTACTGACTTGCCATTTCAACATTTTGCCATTTCAACGTTTTGTCTAGAACCATACAATTTGTTTACCATACAATACTGCTATACGCGCCATTTCGTTACTATCCGATTTGTAAGACCGCTAACACAACTTATATTTCTGTACAGTAAAGATTGTTTTATTTCAGATGTTGCCCTTTGTATTATGTCTCGCTTTGGTTGCGTCCCCTGTTCTCTCTGAGGTATTGGACGGAAACACATTGCAAGGTAAGTTATTCATTATTAGAATATGTCGCAACATGTCGACATACCGTTTAAATTTAATACATAAAAGAAGAATTTGGCAAATACACAAGCTTTTGCACGCTTGTAAGTTAACGGAGCAAGTCACTTACATCGCTTCATATTTAAAACATATGATTCATTTCGGCTGTAAGCATAACTCTCTATTCGTTCTTCAAAATCATAATTATCACTGTACAGAGAGCTATCTTATAACTATTATTCCTTAAATCGTTTGCAATCTCAAAAAGTTTACAACGGTAAACTAGTGCATAAAATATTATCTTTGCTTCATCCACCAATGAATCGGGAATAATGTTGCAATTATGATTACTCTATTACAGGATTCCAGGGTGTGTTTTACCAAACCATTGGTCAGCACCTTCAATCCGAATATCAGTTATTACAGCCAGCTATTGCCAGACAGAATGAAACCATGACTGCATGTAGGTCACAGATTGTAGCCAGACAATCAGAATGCCAATCTTGTGCCCAAAGCAGATGTGAAGGGTTAGTAGCTTTTCAACATTATGCCCCTATCCTTACAGAAATGGACACTATACTGGTCTCTTAGTAAATAATTTTCCCAAAGAATTCCAAGCTGTGCATCATTGCATTACATTATACAATCGTGTTACACAGAATAACTTATAACAATTGCGAAATGATTAGGTGTTTAATTCTTAAATCCAAATTAAAATTCAATTCAAAATTAATGTTAATGAACTTGCACCGTTGCTACTACACATTCATCGTTTTTTGAAAGGTTGCGCTTATTCAAAATACACTACCGTTTTGGTATGGGCATTGGCATAAATACTTTGTATTGTACACACGTGTTTTACTTATCGCTTTGTCAACATTGTCTTAACTATGAATTGTACAATAAAATATCTCTGACATTTTTGTATATCAGCGGTTCTGGAAACTTCTTCACAAACACACTTGGTGCTGTAGATAACTGGTTCGGTAATGCTGGTGATTCTTTCGTCGATTGGCAAGGATGGCAAGACATTGGTGGCTTCTTCGGTGACGTTGGTAACTGGTTCGAGAATACCTTCGACTTCGGTGCCATTGGGTCAGGATTTAACAGTAAGTATATCTATTGATATAACCATACATGGTTATGGACTTAATTATGCTCTTTCTATTGTATTATAACTTCCATAGTCGAACTTAAGTGCATTTCATGGTTGCTGTCACTTATTTGCAGAATTTTTTAACATAATGTACTTGCATTCATCTGTATAAAGGATTTAATTACTCATATATAATAAACGTACATGTTAACTTTTTATCCTCAAAGTATAAACATCCATCTATAATGACCACATTCTCCATTGGTCTTCATAAATACAAGGAACACAATTGTTTGAACTAAAATAATAACCCATCTGTTATCGAATAATATTCCACGCTTTTGTGCATATTCATTTCAGACGCTTTCGGTAGTATTGGAAATAGTATGGGCAACTTGTTTGGTGGTTTTGGAGATACGTTCTCCAATGGATGGAATGGATTCTCCAACTTTATGGGAGATTTAGGCAGTGGTATTGGTAGCTCATTCAATAGTTTCGGCAACTCTCTCAGCAATACATTCAGTAAGTACTGATAGTTTATTCTCTAAAACATAGTAATCATGGATAACATGTGCATATGTACAAACACAATTTATAAGCCCCTCCCATAATTGCTTATACACATGTATGCAAGCTTCGTGGCACTCATACTAAGTCGATTTTCTTATACATGTATATTTGCAGCTTTTTACAAATGTAACATTGGAATGTTGATTTTACACGTTTTAAATGAAACCCATGTTCAAAGGTCCCAACACTAATAACCCGTACGTACGCACTAAACACACACAATTTATACATACCCCCGGATGCCATTGAGGAACCTTAACATGTAGATGTGTGTGAAAAAATTTGTGCTGCGATTGGTCTAACCAGAATCATGTCCTTTTGCTGGCAGCCGCTATAAGTCTGCCTAATGGCAACATCTTATCAAAGTTTCATGTTCACCAAGGCCAGTGTCTGTATCCCACTTATAATCTTGGTCTATTTCACATTAGGTTTCCTTGGACGAAAGCGTCGTGATGTGAACGGATTAGGAATGTCTGCTCGACGATTTGGTCTGCTGCGACATAAATACCTTGCTAAGCGTATGGAAGAGATCAGCCCAGAGGCTCGACAATGTATGGAAAGATGTTCAACGTGTACACCATTCCTGGGAGATCAAACTGCTATGATTGCTGGAGGTAGGTTTCCGAATTTTTGCTTTCATTTCAAACCAAAACTGATAAAAAAGAAACTCAAACCTAAGTGTTGAATGTCAAAGGTTTTTGGTCTCCTGGCCCAGGACTATGACCAAATGTACACTCCAGCTTAGCCATTAAACTGGATGCCAAGAAACGAGTGTCGAAGACTGCAAATCTACAACTCTTATGAATCAAGTTTCGAATACGCATGCACATTTGTTTTTCACCGATCAGCCCGAAAACTTGAGGATTACGCCCCTTACATCCTCCGTTGACGGCATAAACAAACTTAATTATATCTTTGTTATTCGCAAAAAAGGTATTTTCTATTCGTCCGCAAATTTATTTTGAAATACTACGCAATTGGTCGTACACTTCTATTTATTTACGCTTGTTTTTCAGTATGTGGAGATCAAGTAATGATGGACCAAGCCAACATGCAAGCAACCATGTCAGAATTCGGTGAACTACATGTAGCCAATGGACATCCACTCGAGGGAGTACCAATTCTTACCCAGGTATTAAGCTTGAAATATTTGAATATATGCAAGCAATTTCTATATATGCAAAAAAACATTGTCAGCATCCAGGATCGGGAATTAATCATTTCCGCATGTGCCTAATGTCTAGTAGCGTGTATACATTCGCAACACGAATCGATCAGCTTAATATCTTTGCAAAAAATTCGAAGATACTCCGCAAATCTCAATTCTGTTATTGAGAAACAGTTTTTGTCCCCTCAATTACAGCTCGCACATGTGTGCAATATCAAATGCATGGCCGTATTTTATCGTAGCATATCAATGTTTTGATGATTAAGTAAATCTTCGTTTACGGACAATAACTATTCAAAATGTCTTTGTTCTACAATTACAGCTAAGATAATGATTTATTTGCGGCAACATTAAATGAATCCATACTATACTAAAAAACATTTGTGTTTTGTTCATACATTTGTTTATTTCTTCCGCAGATTGAATACGATTCTTCAGATTTCCAACTATCATCCATGTCGTTTGGAAGAGTCTACATTACAGCTATGACACCATCGGGTGAAGTGAGATACCTGAGCAATTATCGCTACCGACTACAAAACCCACAAGTCTCGGCTGTAGAATTTGCTGAAGAACTCATTCAAAGATGGGGCCTGTAAACTACACGAATAGACGTGTACATTGTTACTTCCGGTCATTCGTTGTTTTTGCTTATCAGTAGCTCATACATTGACAATAAAATGTTAAAATCTAAAAGAAATTGTTTACATTATTACAGCCCACCTCTCGGTGTGTAGAATCACGTGATCAAATCGATTGAAATGAATGCCGTTTTAAGCTCAAAACTATTGCGATTTCGTCTGCTAACGGTGAGTTTTTTTCTACATTTAGCTGTTTTTAATTGTTGCTCGACCAAATGCAATTTCTAACCCTTGTCGGGTATTCTTACATATACGGAAAGTACTTATGGCTATATAATATAACCATTTTAACTGCACGATCGTTAGCAAGAAAAAACTCACCGTTAGCAGACGAAATTGCAATAGTTTTGAGCGTAAAACCGCATTAATTTGATCACGTGATTCTACATACTGCTCACAAGCCCCTTTGGAAAACAGCGTTTCACAAACTTATTTCCAACTGTTGGAATCAACTCTGTAGATATACATTCAATTACAGCAAAGTCGCCATAAATAGCAAATGACAACATTAGTTTGCTGGCTTAGAATGAGAAGGTCATAAGTACTTGCGACCTTTTATCATAATACTGATACATATAAATTCTAATCATCACCATCACCACAGGGCGCTTCTTTCGAGAATTTGAAGTTGTCACCTTGACCAATCTGGCTTTCCATTAGTAAAAACACTTAATGTGTGCAGCCCGTTTTCATTACTCAAAACATCGATTTGTGTACTTGCGACCTTCTTATTCTAAGCCAATGAATGGATGTAAAATATTCAACATACCAGTGGTTTGGTAAAGGATGCCTTCAACATTATAGCACAAACATGTTCAGGGTCTACTTGCAGAGCAGTTTCTAAATCTTTTAAACCCTGTAATACAAACACACGCTTGCATTAAAAACAATACATTTAAAACAATACGATGATCAACACAACATACGTTACATTATAAGCGTTATCTGCGTCGAATAAAAAGCTAACGACTCGGAATGTATACTACTTCAAATGTGGATTTCTTCCAGACAACTATAGTCCAGTTAGGATAAAAATCCAGTGACGCAGTGGAACAATCCACTAGTACGGTGTAAAAACAAGTATAAAGGATTATACGAACGATTAAATCTTTTGGGTACACATAAGATGACGTCACTTGTCATTTTAACCTAACTAGAATATAAATATCGAAACCAAGTTTTGCGCCATGACTGCACTTTTAGCAGACTTTATAGTGAAATAAGCGTCATGGATCTGATGTCAGATGCATTCTATACTTACCATTATTTCATCATCAAACGTACTCCGTACCATAGCCCTGATACAATATACATCCTAAAATACAAAGAAGAAAACATTTAGTTTCAAAAGTTGCAACTGATATTTTTTTACAACTTCCGACAGCACAAGCCATCTACAAATACGATTCACTCGTATTCACTACATGTATAAACTAGACGATTTCTGGCAATTGCAATATGACATACACGTTAAATTATATAGTACGACAATGTCACAATAAGTCGTACAGTGATCTTGATTTTACATTCCGTAAGTGAAAGGATAAAACTGTACCCCAGTCCAATCGGGTACTTGCGTTCAATGATTGAAAGAACGTTCAACAAATTACGTACATACGACCAAAACGACGTAAGGACACGAAATAACATTCGGTAAAGATAAAGACACTGATTGAAATGGATATACCTTGGAAGATTTATAAAACATTTGTTTTTAAAACGAGACACGAAAGATCAAATAAAACTTGATTTATTGGACAACCTCGTACAGAGGACTAGAATTTATGCAATTAGTCGTGTTCTTCAATCGTATTTGATGTGCAATTTTATGTCTTCTGATAAAATTGGCGAACAGTAAACTGACTACATAGGTCACATGAAAAATGCATATGCACGTTCATATATATTTGGATAGTAGTTAATTAGTTACGGATGTGCCAATCTTTCAATGCATTGGACACGAAGATATAGCAAATTACTGTTGATGACGATAAAGATTGAAAAGTTGTCGTGTATGCTTTAATGAATACTGTATAAACACTTTTCTAAAAATGGGCAAATGAACGTTGGATTTAAAATTACTGGTATTTTTCTGCTGGAGATCGGGTTCATCTAGTATCATAGGTGGCAGTATCAAGAGTTTGGAAATAAAATTTAAAAAAGAAAAATCCATCACTGAGATAATACACTATCTTGATAGTATATTAGCTCAGTGACGGATATTTTTCTCTATTTTTTTTTATTTTAATAAGGGTTATTGCTAAAAAATAACATTTATTTTAGCGAGATTACTATAATTTTGTAGGCCTATATTAATGCCTGCAATATCACGGTAGGGGATCCAACATATCGATACCAAAATGGGTTACGCATAATTGCATATGTCGAACTTCCTGGTCTACATATGTTGTACACATTTTGACGAAAAAAATACGAGAGCCTTATTTGTTATCGATTTATGTTACGATCAAATTGTTTTGCCCAAATATCTCAATGCAGTGCCACCCTTTATACAGTTCCAAACATGTACATGTAGTTATTTTATCTGTACGTGTAGCAATGACTAAGAAAAACTGATTCTCCGTCAGGAGGTGTGACTGAAAATTCGCAACAGTTTGACAAACACGAGAAAATCTTTTATATTTTCACTTCAGTTGTTTGATTTTTGTTACAGAAATATAACATACCTTTCATTACACACGTGTTTCAAATTTAACGGCGATTTGTTGGCTAGGAAAGTATTTATTGTAAAAAAACAGCATGCTCTACATATGTTGTACATGTTTTCCATATGTTGGATTGAAAATGTTTAATTTGTCGCTTTTATATTGAGTTTAAATATATTTCTTGGAAAAAGACAAACTGAAATCTGTTTAAGTTATCTTCATATCATTTCGTATTCGTTATACCAACTTATTTACGCACTTACATGAATTTTCATTTCAGCAAATGTCTGCATATCTAACTAATCAAAATGTTTGCTAATTGCAGACTTGACCTGTTTTGTAAATTTATGCCGTTGCTTTTTCGTTAAAACCACACACTTACGAATACACTAATTAGACAAAACATGTTCAGTAATCGGTGACCCGAAATATAGGAATGAAGAGTTCGAGCAGTCCTGTCATCAAACTTAAATGGATCTACTGATGGCAGATTGATCGCTGAATTGTACGTAACTTCTTTTAGACTTTATTTTAAAACTGAAGTATATCCTGTTGATACTAATTTTCTTAATTAGACAGTCGGCTACATAATTGTGTTATGATCTTTGTAAAATTCTGATTTTTTTTCACATTTTCCCAAAAATAAAAATGTTTATCGCCGTTAGGTAACTCATTGTTTTAACACAAATTCAAGGTCAATGCATTGGTGCGATACATTGACTGATACGTTTAAATAACTTTATTCTGAATTTTGAGCCAATTAAGGTAACACTACATATCAGGAGGTGTTTGCAGTGAAAATGACACATTAGTTCTTAGAAAGACAGGTAATTGTGATAGGCCGATTTGGTAGAAATCTACTGGAATGCATTGAATTTTTTGTTTATCAATCTGATTATGCATGACGCTGTTTAAGCGTTGGTCGATACAGCGTCAGTCAGGAAGTTTTTACAAGACATAATCAGTGATAAAAGCGAGGAATGCGATTTAAATTTTGACCTCATTAACACCACACGGATGTGTAGATACCAAGTGTTCTTCATCTTTTTTTTTTTTAAAAAACAGTTATATGTAATCTTGATTCTTCGACTAATTTCAACAAGAATTCATCGCCGTTCAAACAGACAAATACTATCAATAAAATGTTTTCTGCAAAAAGTCACTGTTTTTGGTCCTACGCTGACTAAACTAGTCTACGAAATTAAATGGCAATAACTGTGACTTTTCTTAGAAAAAATATTAATTTGCATGGATACGACTTATCATCGGCACTACTATCAGGGATATTCTTTAAAAGTTGTCAAAGAATAAACTACCTACTGTTGTTTGAACTGTTAAAATGTTTTTACTTGCGTTCTTAGTCAATATTTGTATCATATACCACGTGGAATGTCCATCCTGTATACTCTATACGGAAAGGTAACGGATCAGGGGTCAGGTTAAATGCATTATGGCCACATTTTTAAGACACCGTCGCTATACAAGGATTTCTGCATCACGATCCCGCGATCCATGGACTTCACGGACTCCACGAACTCGTGATATGCAGACGGGAGATATATTCATTGTAGACTGTCTGTGCTTTAGCAACAACATAGATGAAACGATCAACATTCATGCAAAGTTTAAAGATCATAGGGTAAAGTGTTCTTGAGTTATTGAACGGAAAGCATTTGGTCTAACGACTGGCAGACAGGCAAACGGACAGTCACCAGAAAAGCAATATACCACTCATCGATGGTGGCATGATACGTAAACATATTTCAGTTTCGATTTTTTCCAGGAAATCCATTTAAACTCAACATAAAATCGGCAAATTATACATTTTCAATCCAACATATCGAAAACACGTACAACATATGTAGAGCATGCTGTTTTTTTACAATAAATATTTTTCTAGCCATCAAATCGCCGTTAAATTTTAAACATGTGTGTAATGAAAGGTATGTTATATTTCTGTAACAATAATCAAACAAATGAGGTGAGAATACGAACAAATTTCTAGTGGCGATCAATCTTCGGCGAATTTTCAGCCACACCGCCTGACGGAGAATCAGTTTTTCTCCGTTATTGTTACACGTACAGATAAGATAAATACACGTACATGTTTGGAAATGTATAAAGGGTGGCACTGCATTGAGATATTTGGGCAAAACAATTTGATTTTAACATAAACCAATAACAAATAAGAATCTTACCTATTTTTCGTCGAAATGTGTACAACATATGTAGACCAGGAAGTTCGACATATGAAATTATGCGTAACCCATTTAGGTATCGATATGTTGGATCCCCCGCCGTGAATATACGCCCCTGCTAAATCCGGCTTGCTCGACTTTATCGTGTCCTGACTGTGACGTCACACATGTTCTTTCTGCATGAATCTTGCAAGCGAACATGAACAGAAAAATGTTTAATCGTTTGCGGACCAAACACTGATACTAGCATACCTTGAAAAACAATGAAGATGTAACGTACCGGAGATCCACTGTCTAAAACTACTGCTTTCTCTGAATCTTTCAGTGATAATTTGTATGAACCTGAATAGATAAAAAACATCTTTGAATAAATAATGTTTTAGAGGTGCCTGTGTAGCTCAGTGCGCTTAATTACCGTCTAATCTAGCTACCCGGGTTCACAATCTGGTGGAGGCACGCATATATATATATATATATATGTATGCCTTCTATATATTGACAGAAAGCTGACTGGACAATAAAGGCGATGCTCGGCATTTCAAAAGACATCCATTTCAAATCTTCCGGGTTTTATTTCGTATCGTATATAATTCCGGACACGATGTATGTCGGTAACAGCGTCATGGAAATTTGGTTTTTGGTATACGACGTAATAAGTTCACTAGAACACGGTGTCATCGATTTGATAAACTTACATGAATATAAATTATTGTCCTTTTATCACTAATAATTATTATTAGTTCTAAAAGGAAAATATTTTTATGCAAGTTTATTAAATCGATGACAGCGTGAGCCTGAGCGTAAGGTTTGAACAAATTCTGTCAATATATCACAATACAGAAAACCAATATAGATCAACAAAAGCAAGAGTTACCTAATTTTGCATATGCGAATGATCTTCGACAATATATCGGTGTCATCAGACATGTATTAGTTAAACAGCCAGCTAAACAACCATTCTGGAAACAATCAAACACAACATAATTAATATGTAACAACATACCAAGGATGACTGGACGTTTGTTTTAACTGTAATTTGAACGAGTGCATAATTTATATTCAAAGTAATTATAAACAACATTGACAAAATTGGACGTCAAAAATTAATGAGTTTTATTTCAACTATCTTTTGTCAATTAGGACCGGCATTATCCATGACATTTAAAAGAATTTGCATTTCGACAATAGCTGTGTACTCATTAAGGTAGTTCGCGGTGTTGGTGGTGAGAAAGCAATATTTATCGAAACTTAACGAAACTTTGACAAATTGTACCTTGAGTAAATGTGCTCACAGGGTCGTAGTTTTTGTTACATGTTTGACAGGTAACTTCTTATAATATGAGAATAAATGTGTTGTCGTGTGTGTCAATATCTAGCGAAAGGATGCGACTTTGTATAAAGCAGCAAAGAATGAACTAAACGGACGCTCAAGCAGTATGTGCATACGCGTTTAGCCTTAGGGCTGATGGCGATTTATTCAGGAAAATGGCGGCCATATTGGACGCCAGCTTGGATTCTGAAGCGTTGTGAAAGCAGAATTTTATAAAAATGGGTTTTCTTAAAGTTCGATCATATGACTAACTTTGGTGAAAGTTTCAGATTTGGACAAAAAAATGAATTAATCGCCCTCAGCTCTTAGGCTAGTATATGAAATAGCAGGTAGGTTGTTCAATAGGACTGACCGTTTTAATTATATTACGCACAATCATCGTACGCCTTTATACTGAATGCATATACTGATGGAACATTGAATAGATTGGATCGGTGGGTTAAGCAAAGGATGGGTATACACACCCCAATACCGTACTAATATTATTGTCGAAACAGATAAATATAGGGGCACCTATCGCTGGCTTAGAATGAGAAGGTCTTATATTTACTACTTACGACCTTATAAGACTCATACATATTTGAAATCTGCTTCACAAGGAGCTTCTTATGAGCCTATTTTCATGAAAATCAGAAATTGTCATGTTGACCAAAATTAAGTTTTAAAAACTTGTTCTTCCATAGGTAAAGAGTAATTTACAGACAGTTTTCTCTTGTTTTCTCAATATATCGATTTTGTAGTTACGACCTTCTTATTCTACGCCATCGCTATGTTCTAAGTACATGTACACGTAGGTGATGAAATATCAAGTATACATACTTTTGCAATAGATACAACTTCTATGGATTTTGAGTATTGTACAATGGCTTCCTTGTGATTATGTACATGCTGGTAAGCCACGCCTAAATGGAAATGTAGTTCATATAACTGGAATAGAAAAACAATTGAGTCAAAATATTTTGACATCCTGCAGCAAAAATATTCACGTTTGTTGAACCAAAGCAATGCAAAGCAAAGTCATTTACCATTTGAATTGATTAAATTTTATGTGAATTAACCAGAAATGTTAACTGCTGGAAAAAGGTATGTGGAAATCGGACATAGATGACATCACTCAACCTAACCAGCCCAGCATGCACAGACATCATTAACACCAACAAATCAACTACACTGAGCAGAACCCACGCATAAGCCAAACTTTTAAGGGAATCTTTCAAACAGTTTAATAGCTTTGTATTGAGAACCGTTGACTGGCACCTCTTGGTAAATACTTCTCATCAATGAAGTGAATTCTGACGACATTTATTTAACAGAGTTGTTTCCCTTTATTGAGAAAATATTTACTTACAAGCATTGAATAACTCGACGGTGGTTCATAGTCTTCGGGAAATCGTTTAATGTCAATCATCCATAACAAATCTTTGTACAAATCTATCACCTGAAATAACCAATGTTATAGTTGTAATTTATTATAATATATGAAAATATTTTCTTTTATAATAATGGCGAGTGTTAGATTGTGTACACTAGTAAAATGGGCCAAAACTAATGTTTGTTTAAATATAAGGAGTCAAGAACTTGCGTTCAATACTTTCATGTCATATGCAAAAAATGTATGAGAAAATCCGACAAGGAAGGTAGCACTCAACCTAACCTGCCGAGCACAGAAATCAGAAACACCACAACACAACTACCCCGAGCAATGCCCATACAAATACATGCCAAAAAGGCGATTAAACGAGGCACTACAACCCCGAGGTGCGAACTAGTTTAAAACACTAAGGACAGTGACCTAACGTTATGCGACTCAAAGAGGCACAATTACGACTTGACCTAGTTTAAAATAAAGGACAAGGCATGAATGGGGTGGGAAATAATTTGTCCCCGCCGAAAAAATGCAGGATGACCCAGTTTGACAAAGAAACTGTATGATAGCGGTTATTGCATGAGACCGAATTAAACGCAGCCAACACTCGACCAAGTTCCCCCAATGTCCTACTGCACGGCGAACCAACCGCACAAACCCGATCCAAGAAACGGCGACCAAATGAGGCACAATACCCCTGACCTAGTTTAAAACACAAAGTTTCTTCCATTAAATACATTGATAATTATTGCATATCAAGATCATGTACAGTACATCAATATTCTATGTTTTGTTTTGTTATTGACTCCATTCTTGAATCTGTAAATGGCAAGCAATTGACATATTAAATCTGACCGAGCTTTGCGGGGTCGTTTACATGCATTTGCTTCTATTACATGGTATTTGACATCTCCCTGAGAGTCTAGTTCTAGCGTTGCCTTCTAAATAGTGAAACTTTCATTTTAGACGTCACAGTAACAACGTCCCTTTGATAAGGTCTAGGGGTACTTGTCAGTAACGGGGTATTGGTGGTAGTTTAGGCCATACACATTTAGATATCAGGTTCATCTACGTTTTTAGAAGCACACCTCGAGTGTACATTTTGACCGACTAAATGCTACTAGTACCGAGTTCGAACTAGCGGTCCTTGGTGGATTCAATCTAGCTTCCCTATCATTTCGTTGCCAAGTGGTTATTGTTGTCTTTGGCATTTGCACGATTATGCCTACTTGTGGTCTGTTATTGTGTATTCCTTTTGTACATTTCGTGCTTTGTTGTTTCAGCTGAGTGTTGCCTTCCCTGTCCGGGTTATTATTATGTTGTTTGCAAACATGTTTCTTTCTTCGTACTCAAACAGACGGAACATATAATAATGATAATAATAATAATAAAGTCTTTATCTATAGAGGCAGCGTAGTTAGGCATTTGCCCAATCTTCCCTACGAGCCTCCGGCGAAAGTCGTAAATGATCAGTAGTTATAAACAATTTCTGGTTGAAATGTTAAGTGATAAAATGTATTAGGGGTTACGACCTCAATAAATAAGTTATTGTATTTCCTAATTGTCATCAATTTATAGGAGGTCATAACCTGTATACATAAGTTATTATATTTTATAATTACACTACTCAACAAATCACTTTTCTCATAAACTTAACATTTATAACATAAACAAATACAACGCTGTAGACATACATGTCAAACGTTGAGTGGATTGCTATAATTTATGCAGCTACGTAGACATTCGATTTTGTGCTGAAACTTAAAATGTTTCAAATAGTATAATGTCTGATGGTTTATTGAATCGTGTGTCACACAGACACTCAAGCAACGTAGTATTTCCTGGAGTTAATCAAGTATCCTACTCAAAGTGAGTAGAGCATGGAAACTGTTTTCTAATCATGGGGCATGTATTCGGTAAGAATGCGAACATGTGTGTACTGCCGGACTCTGTGTGTTCGTGAGGCAGCACCGGGAAGGGGTGTGGTGATAGTTCGAGCACGTGGTACTGTGTCAGAACTGGGATAGAAAAAATAATTTCAACCCAGGTCAGGAGAATGACAATGCGTATAGCCTCGATATGACTATAGACTACTAACTGGGTAAAAGTGTGAGTTTGGCTTTCGTAGCTCAGTGGTTAGCGCGCTTGCCACCTAATCCGACGGTCCAGGTTCAAATCCGGTTGATGGCACACATACGCCTGTCATATCCAGCAGAAAGTTGACAGGCAAATAGAGCCTATGCTCGACATGTTTCGGAAAATCAAAAAGATGACGTTTAGTATCAAATGACTCCAATTAACAACTTCTTGGATTAAGTATAAGCCAAGCACTGTACACGAAACGACTTAACGACCATAAATTGTAGTTAATACTTTCCAACACCTGGTACATGGCAACATGGCAACATGAGATATGAGTTCACCGTATAAAAACCCTGATATGTCTATTTGTTAACATGCAGTTTTTAAAGCACTCAAATGGCTTACAAAAACTTATCCCCGGGTTAAGATAAAACATTGAATCAAACACTTAGTGAGTATTATGTTAGAATGAAGTATTAATGTCTAATCAATGTTCTACCACAAAAACCCATTTATACAAAGTAAACTATAATCGTCCTTAATCTACTGTATAGTCGATTAAATCGAAATTTATGACATTATCACAAGATTTATCACTAAAACAAGGGTGGACCTAAGATAATAGTTTAAGTACGTTAAAACTCAACCATCGGATTACGTCAGTACGTGTGTTACCTTTTATGAATGTAAAGAAACAGCTAAACATCTGATAACAAAATGTGCTGCCTCAACACATCGACTAAATACAAGCGGATAAATACTACACTGTCCTTTCGCATCGAGGGCAAAGGTTCGAGACTAATTAGTTCCACAATAACTCATAGGGAAAGACAACGATTTGTAAAAGAAACGCAAACAGGTTGTAGTTGAAAGATGATTGAATATAACGTTGTAAATATGAGTACACATGTACATTTAAGCATTTGCAATGAAACTCTTCGAGTTTAATCACATGCACTGCACTATTTATACAGATGGTGTCATAACTGCAGCGAAAATTAACAAGTTTGCGAATGAATGAACACAAGACATTGTAAAAGTCTAGATCGGTTAGCACATGAACTTGAATATAGCAGTTGCAGCAATTAGTTAAGGTTAATTTAAAATGTCATTATGTGCAGGCTCAATGGTGTCGCAACCTCATTGTAAGAATATATATATTTGTTATACAACATTATAATTGCAATGAAGCAAGCAAGTGCTGTTGTAAACTACTTTTATAATAATGTTCGATCAGTTATACCCCTACCATACGAGAGTTGGGATGACTAAGCAAACGTGTGACTGGTGTATTAACCTTTTACTTAAGTTTTAATTCCTATTGAAATTGATGTGTGTATAATATGCACATGTGTGTGTGTCCTTTGAGTACTGATATGCCCTATCGAACAAGAAATGTTCAGATATTGGTAAGTTAAATTGAATATTGCAAATTACACTTGTACAACTGACATAAGAATTGTTAAATGCGGGGATTTCCCCAAATATGGAATTACGTAAAATACTATTACATTAATTTAGATTAACGCCATTTTTTGTCCTCATGCAAGTTCAATAAGAGGTCCAGCTGAGCTTAAATGCAACGCAGACAATTCAAGTTTAAGTAAGGTCAAGTCTGGAGTAATCTCTGGTGTATAAAAAGGAAAATACATTACAGCAGCAAAATGTGTGAAAGTCATCCATGGTCCCGTTGTAGGTTCAATGAAAGGTCTGACAGTGATTCAAGCAGCACGCGTATTGCCAGTTCATGCCAGAGTAAGGCTGATGTATTTTGATAATAAACAATACTGGTCGTAAAACTTTCGCCGCGATAAACTATTTTATCTTGTACATTATTCTGGTACCCAAGAAACAAACATGCAATGATATACTCATAGCTCATCCTTCGGTAAAGCATGCTTACAGATAAGGCTGGTGGCATTGAAAATGCAGATTTCTTTGACACGAACACCGAGTAATCACTCATCTATCATAGGTAGGGCTACGTGATGTGGTGGTCGGTTGGTACTTTGGTATGAGGAAATGCACTATATAGGTAGTCATGCATGATTAATGTTTTAGGGAAAATAACGTGATTTTAATATTTACCTGAGGAAGATGCCGTATTTCGGCACCATTACAAGGGAAACGTTATAATAGTAAAATAATTACCAAATGTATGTGTTTCCAAAAAAAAGTTATATTTTCTGTTCATGCTTGATATGTCATAATGTTAAGTACGAGTGTTTCGACGTTCGTCAATTGCGATGAGTGATGCATGTTTTAGTTTCACTATAATTATATAAACAGCGTCGTTGTGGGTGACTGGAGAAATACCCTAAAACTTGCCAGTATAAGATATTTACTAGGTATTGATATAGCCATTGATTGACAGTTCCAGACATATTAAAATACACCGACAGTCAAAGAATAATACCTTACAACCTTCATAAATGAAATCTTACGGATTTGAAATCACAGGCAAATAAAAAAAATTAATAGAAATTCATCTCAACCAAACCGATTTATTGAATGAACACCAGTCTGACCAATGGCCAAAGGGTTTTAAATATATCGATTGGTATATTAAACAAGGTAAATATTTTCACTATCTCGCCACTAAAAGAATAAATATTATCTTTAATGTAAAAAGAATCCTATTTCTGAATATATTTCGTCATTAAAGCTTAGTTAAACATTTTGGGAAAATAAAATTTATAACGTTTTATTTATTATCGTTGATTTTCATATAATTGTCACAAGAGATTTTAAAGATCGCCGTCAGACGGGGTGACTTCAGTTCTTTCGTACCTTACTCCGATTTTATTAGATTTAACTTAAGGTAGGGATACAATTTTATTACATCAGAGTTCATAATAAGTTTACAGATTTATTTCATTCTATTCATAGCTAATCTTCTTATATTTACTGTGTTTGACGAGTGAAATACACATGAAAGTTAAATTGAATGTAGGTGGACAAATCTATAATGAATCAGACATGTTACTGTGGCGGTAGTACGGTCATTTAAGAATGCTCAGTGTGTGAATGTTCAATTATAACCAAATGTAAGCTTTGATTTATGTACTGCTGCACTGAGTTTACGAGGAAACTGTAAGAATACATAGTTTGACATCATAATCTGAAAAGCAGGTTTGGACATAATTATAATCAGGTTATATAAATTGGCACACCGTCTTTGAATCAGAATTGAGCATGTTGCCATCAGTAGTACTCTATGCCGTACTCCTGGTAAGTGTAATGGGTACATATCGCCAGTTTAAAGAAATAACTTACTCATGAATTTTTAGGGGTCAATTAAAGCATATAAAGCATAACACATATTATTGAAACGACAAGAAAACATTTGACAAGCAACCTTAGTAAAATGCTAAGGAATAGCAATTTCAGTCTTGGCATATTGTTAGTTTCTAGAATGTTTACTGCATATCCAATTACCTCGATCGACGAAGCGGATGTTATTTCTACGTGCAATACAATGGATCATGATTAAAATGTATCCCTGAAATGTATTCACCTGATAATCGACACTTTTAAGTTAAACAAAACAAAGACAAATGATGTAAAATAATAAAATATACATGTACGGTGTATAATTTAATTACCACACTTACTCATTGAAAAAATAATTTTGACACCATATCATTTTTATGTCGTCCAACCCAAAACGTGTTACTTTTGATATTTACGTTAAACATTTTTGCAGCTTTGACATTATGTTGTCGATTTTATTATAGTAACGTTACCAAGAAATCGTACCTTTCTCCATCTTTTGTATCGTTCATTTAACATTGCCTGTCGTAACAGCGCGTTCACTGACACGTGCAGCTCGTTCAATGTGGAGAAGTTCCACGTGCGCTTATCTCGTGAGGCGTACTTATTGATACCACTCATTGTGGAATATCCGTGTTATAATTCCTATTAATGATCAACGTGATGACACCATTTTAAAAACACACTGTATGTAGGTCAGTATCCATTAACCGCTAATCCATAATGACAAAATCGAAATCCACAGATTGAATTATATTATTCAATTACGAATTCACGACAACAAACTCCTGGTAAATCAAACTGTTAGAGTGATGTATGACGACCACTGGCTACATTTTCACTTTCATAAAAGAGGCTTTTACAAATCTCGTCAATTATTATTTGTTTTGTGAACAAAGTAAATTCACTATTCAATATTTCGAAAGCAAAGTCATCGGAAATTTTATCACTCGAAATAACATTTCACATTAATGGGAAATGTCAACATTTAAAACAATGTAAAATAAATGGTCTCTTATCAAGCCCCTTGAGAGAACAACTTTGTCCACAAAGCGAATTATAAAAGTTTGTCCTGGCGTTTTATCTTGCGTACCGAATACACTTGATTGAAAACCATTTTGATATAAAATGACCCAGCAAATAATAGTATCAAATAATTATTAAGAGACATTGGCATGGGAAAAATTATTTGCCCAGCTAAGTCCGACCACTTACGAATGCATAAGATTTGTTAGATTAATGGCTACTTTAAAATCAATCTCATTTTAATCACAATTGAAGAAATATGTCTCATTGCTACCTCGGTTAACCATATAATCCACTAAAGGATTTAAAATTGTGTCATTAGGCTTTGTTGTTCGCATGTCTTCTATTAAAGGTAAAGCTTGACAAGAGATTGGATTTGTTATATGTTGGTTGTGATATTATATCCTTGTGGATAGCACTGTCACGTTGACCTATGGCCTATAGAAATTTGAAATAAACTGTATATTATGTGGTGATAAACCGTGTCATAAGGAATGGCACGTAGGTTACGTTTAAGGTTTATGGTTTCAATACTGGAGGGTCGAGGGGTTGTTACTTCGATCAACTTAAGTTACATGTACGAGTATGAACCCGATTTGTTATCTGTTCTTCAAATACAAATTATTGCACGAGCATAACGAACATATATTTTAAGAGAATCTATTTGTCCATAAGTATGATCTTAGGTTGTTTTCATTTGGCCGACACTATACTCGTCTCATTGAACCATTATACAGATGTCCGTTCCCATAGTAAAACTCTTATCATAATGAGAGTTTTCATGTAAAATGGCAACTTTTATTTCAATTTAAATAAACATTATGTCGGAACTTAAATATTTTCTTGGATGCTATACAACAATCATTCACAGTTTTATTGCAGTAAGTTTTGTATACATTTCCGTTATTTTCTGTAATAGAGTTGAATGTTACGTACGTCCAGGAGTCTTGTTTACATATTTTACCAGAAAGGAATATCATTCTAATGTACGAGAACACGGATATAAAAAGTCGAGAAAATTCTATATTTAAATATTAGAGAATGGCAGTTTTCTTCTGAAATATGTCGGACATATTATAAGTGCCTCCATCCGTATGTTTATGTGTTAAAGTCAGCAATTTGGATAAGACACACATTGATGGTAACCTTGCGTGTAACTACTTTGCACAGGTCTCCAAAAACATACTTTGCTTTTGAGAATAATGATTGTCTTGGTCTTGATGTAAGTCAAGTTAATCTATTGTTAATGTATACAGTAAAACTTCGTTATCTCGAGGACACAATGTGACAAGCCAAATACTCGAGATAAGCATGGTGCTCGACATATCCGAATTTCATTATGCATTTTTCTTCTGACTAAGCGCAAGTGTGTTAACAATGCAGTTGGCACTACAATGCACACTTGTTTCATATTTCGTTGTTAATACGATGTATGTTTGTCACAACCGAAGGGTCCTGACCCTCGCCCACTCTCTCTGGATCTACGTTTGTGAATTTGGCCCATACAGAGTATTTGTAAGTCTAACGACGTTTTATGCGTAATTTTAAATAATTCGTACATGCAAGTTGGATCGCTTAGAACAATATCAGATAGCAGATAAAATAAAATTATGGAATCAAATCCTATTATTTTTTCGAATTAAGGGAAACTAACGTGACAATTGTAATCTAACTCAGTAATTTAGGCATTATCCCCCTTCGTATAAAATTTGTTCTCGAAGGGAGATCATGTCATCCACCTGTAATTTATTTAATTGTATCATTAACCTCCCTTTGTATAATATCTCAACTCGTGGCTACTGTTATTAAAGTGTATAGTGTACGATTGTTAGACAAGAAGACGACATATTATCTGGCTGGCGTCAGTATTTTGAAAGCCTGTACTCATTCTCAGAAGAACCCAGTTTCAACAGTGCATTCAGGACCTGCATTGAAACAAAAGTTAACAAACTTCTACAGAGGGACCAAATATTTACTGAAACCTGTGATTTATTCCACAACGAGATAAACTACGCTGAAATACATAACATTGTTAAATCTCTCCCGAATAACAAAAGTGGATCTTTGGACAACCTAACATACGAACACTTGAAATACGGCGGTAAATCTCTAATCCGCGAACTCGTTCAACTATTCAACCAGATCATAGCTACCGAACACATCCCAGTTCAATTCAAGACAGGATTAACTGTGACGTTACACAAGGGACAGGGCAAGTCTCTGTCTGAACCAAATAACTATCGTGCAATTTCTTTACTTCCAGTGATTTCAAAGATATTCGAACAGCTAGTTTTGTTCAGAATTGAAAACAATCACGCTAGTGTTGAATTAAACAAACTTCAATATGGCTTTCAGAAGGGAAAAAGCTGCAAAATGGTTTCTTTTATACTCCAAAAATCGCGGAACTACTGCTGTGAACGCGGTAGCCCCCTATACACGTGCTTCCTAGACGCAAAATCAGCCTTCGATAAAGTTTGGCTATCTGGCTTGCTACATCAACTCAATAGTATTGGCATTCAAGGAAAACCACTCCGAATAATTAACAACATGCTGAGAGGTTCAACCAGTCGGGTACTTTTCAACGGGAAGTTGTCACAACCCTACAATATAGAGCAAGGTACCAGACAGGGCAGTATTTGTGCGCCATTCTTTTACACGGTCTTCTTGAACAGTCTGTTAATCGAACTAGAAAAATCCAAATTCGATCTCAACATTAGTGATATCTCGTTGAGTGCACCCACACAAGCAGATGATATCGTACTTCTGTCAACATCTAAAGATGGCATCCAAAAACTTACGGATATCTGCAGAAAATATGCAAACAACTGGAGATACAGTTATAACCCATCCAAATGTGCGTCAATGGTAATGGATTGTAAGGCACATAGACCTCAGTGCTCTCTCAGCATTCACTATGGTAACCAGACAATTGACGAAACCGACAACTACGTACATCTGGGTATTACACAGTCTTCCAGCGGAAATCTGCCTTACAACATCGACGATATTAAGCAATCAATTCGAACCACATTTTTCTCTCTGTCGAGTTATGCATCCAGTAGTGACGGGACGAATCCTATGACCGTCTCAAAGATTTACCAAACGTGCGTACTACCACGGGCTTTGTTTGGATGCGAGCTGTGGAACTCAATAACTAGATCCAACATGAAAAAACTTGAACATACCCACCACATGTGCCTTAAACACACACAGGGGCTTCCATTACTTACCAGATCTGATATGGTGACGAGCTTGCTTGGATTCACTTCAATTGAGGGTTATATAGACCTTCAAAAGTTGCTTTTTCTTGGTACGTTATGTCGCTCAAAATCCAGAGACCTGGTCAGCAAAATTTTCCTTCATCGTCTGTTCCAACACGAGGGGAGGTTAACTGCCTGTTCCCTTGGATTCATCCCTGATATCGTGCGTATCCTTGCAAAATACAATCTGTCAGACTACTTGAATACATTTGTTCGGAATGGTAACTTTCCCAGTAAATTCACGTGGAATAAATGTGTTAAAAATTCCATCAACGACCACGAACTTAATAGTCTAAACATGCGTATGCGATCATCCACGGACTTTGAACTGTTCTCCAAAGTGCACAATACAATCACCGTGTCCAATATATGGCGGGTTGCTAAACTACGCCCACATTGCCTTGTGCTTATGAAGACTTTAGCTAAATGGTGTTGCTCAGTTCCGGTAACCCATGCAACCCAGTGTGAAGTGTGTCAAAGTAACTTTACTGGATACCAACTGTTTCATGTACTATTCCATTGTAAATCTGTTATCAGACAACAACGAAAAGACATCTTCATGTATCAAACTCTTTATGAACTGAACAAGAACTTGTATCGATTGTTAAACAGTGTTTGTAACGATGTATTTACCTGTTTTCTTCTTGGCGGCGTAAATTCTGAACTTCAAGCAATTATCTCTTTTGAACAATATCCAGATTTTCTGATACAATGTGCCGAGTTTGTAAATTCTCTGCTCAATGTTTAAAAAATGTACTGGACAATGATTGATATTATACGACCTAACTTTTCGATTACAGTATGTTATAATATGATTACAAGCACCTGATAGCGCACTTTTGCTTAGGTTAAAGGCGCAGCTCTCCCTATCAAAAAGTACAACTCAAATTGCCTCTGCTACACTGTTTCTTTTTCGTTTTCGCAGTAACAGTGTATCATCGTGGGTCTTATTTATAAATGTAACTTTTTTGTGGACATATTTGCGTCTTCCCCCTCCTTTCCTTGTTAAGGTGTGGTCGTTTTATATCCTCACGTGTTATCTGGTGCTTTCAATCATCCTTTAAATGCTGACAATCGTATGTTAAAAAAAAAATTGTTTACATTGTACATAAGTGTGCATGCGCGAGTATGATAGATTGTGTGGACAACTTAAGATATAAAACATGTATTCTTGTGTGTGCGAGCGCGCGTGTGTGTGTGCGTGAGGGTGCGTGTCTGTGTGTGCGTGCAGGTGTGCATGTATGTTTGTGAGCGCGGGCTTGTGTGTGTCTGTGAGAGTGTTCCTTGTGTTAATAATGTTTTCCATTTGTATAGTATTTAGTTTCGTATTGATATGTTATGCATATTTATGTGATATCTCCAGAAAATGGAGGCAATAAAAGGTATATATCGTTTTAAGTATGATACTAGACTACCATAATTGCAAATTAAAACTTTGGATAGGTTCCGTATACTTTGATTCAATCATCGAAAAATAGACGATTCTTGTTGTTTCATAGGGCGTTCTAGAACACTTTTGTATGAAAATGGACTATTTGCATGTCCAATAAATCACAAAGAGAGTTTCTATTAAAACTGAAGCGAAAAATGATCTAAAAGATATGAAAGCATAATTGTTTTTCAGTTTTTGAAATTTTTAAAAAAATATCTTCCAATATAGCTCTATACACTTTAACAGTATTAAGTTACCAGGAACAACATTCATAAATTATTTATACCGAGCTTCAAACAAATAAGATAATATTATATCAAAACCATTTTACGACAGTCAATGTGATATGACACGGCCTGAGTTTGAATCCACGACCTTACGTTCCTGAGGCATACCCACGCCCTACCAGCATCAGTTGTAATGTTTAAAATTGTTCGAAAATATACTCACATTGTAATGTTCTCGTACGTACATTAAAAGATGTGGAATAACAAGGAATGAGATAGCATTCGCAGAACAAAGGGTATTGCTCATAAAAGGAAAAATCCTCAGTTTAACAAAAGTAAATACAAGTACACTGCATGATAAATTTTGGTGTTTATTCACATATTGCAAATTACTCATTTTCTCCTGTAATATGATCATTATAAGCACACGTACTCGAAATTACCAAACTATATAATGTATCTTGTTTATAGGCACATGGTGACAATCTCCTGTCTGCACCAACAACGATAGAAACAGGTGACACACTTATGAATGTACTTTCAATTACTCTAGTATACCAAACATTAGATTTAAATACTCAAAATGTTATTATTTATCCACATGGCATGAGCGTTTGCGTTTAGGGACCTTTTGTTCGTTTCGTTTCTAAGGAAAGTAAGATTACATTGGTAACGTTACTAGACACCACTTCCTTGATGCTCAGCATCAAACGTGGGGATTTATAAATCATTAACATGGTAACAACCAGGCTTATGTTGTCATGAGTGATTAAGAGAATTTAAAGGAAGTGTAGGCTAGTTGTTTCACAGTCGACCTTAACTAAATGAGAATACATGTATAATTTATACCTTCTTTCTTGTTCATCGAATCGCTGTCTTGAGCGCTGTACAAACTCTCTAGAGTAACACACATTAGGTAACACAAAACGTTAGGTTGATGTACAAAGGCCATCCTCATAAATAAGTGTTCCCAGTTTCGGGCGAAAATATACGGCATGTCGAACGAGAAGGACAGAGTTAGCTCTGAGAAGATACAGTATTTAGAGTGTTATTTCTCCGGGAGCAAACAGTCAATGCACCTTGCCCATTTTTGTGCTTGCCTATGTTGTAGCTCGATGGAGGGCTGCTCCATTCTATATAATAGGAATATTGAAAAGTTACAGGTTGTATTTTTATTTCAGGGACACGTATTCAGGAACCAGACTTTGAGCCAGGAAACATCATCTTCTCGTTGGTAGTGTTAGTTGTTGTTTTAGCCATTATGACTACAATCGCCATCTACATCCGGGCTGCTGAGAAAAAGAACGACAAATCACGCACCCTTAGATCACCATGAAGACGCCATAAACTTGCATATATAGACTACCGACGTTGTTTCATGGCGTTGGTACGAAAGAAATAGTTCAAGTTTGTGTGAGCACTGCACTTGGTGCGCTTACATTGCACTGTATTGTTGTGATAGCTTTTTCAATATTAAGTAACATTTGTTTCGGTAAAAATTTATTACTTGATATTATATGTTTTGCCTTAGAACTATGCAAATCTGACGTCATTATCATGATTGGTCTAGTATGGAATATTAAATAGATCAATATAATGAACAATTTTGTTGATAATAAAATGCGTCTCTGATGATTGTCATTATGTTGGTTCAGTGACCATACATTTAGCTGATGCTACTGTTACGCTTTGTGTTTAATTCGAAAACTGTTGATGGTGCTTCAAATATGAAAGTTATATTTTGTTAGTTTAATTTGCAAAGATAATTGACCTGCTGCTACGTATCACTGAACATTGTATTGTGGATTTGACCAGTTGGCTACTACTAGTAGGGGAAAATTTTCGAAATTTTGTTACCTGAGTGACAATGGAAAGATACTTTCAGATATGTAAGCATATGGCTTGGTGATGATAAAAATGATGGGAGCAGCACTGAGGTTCATGTATAAAGCACTTAAATCAGCGTTTCCATGGCAACCGTGTGGCTACATATTAGTATTTCTCACTATCTACGATAATTCCTAATATCTTATTAACAAATAAACATATTTTAATGAAACATGGTATGTGACCTCACAATATCCCAGCAATTATGAAAATATATAACTCAATTGCAAACACTTGATGTCAAGGTCACAGTCAGAGGTCAAAGGTCAAATTTTGACATTTTCCCGAATATTTTAGACATTTTTCTTGTCTAGCATCTGGAATTCTTTGTGTGCAAACATAGTCTAGAGCGTTTCTTGGTTTATTTGTGTAGAGGAGTGTGTAAAGTTTGATTTCAGCATGTATGGACAGCTGGCATCACGCCGGTTACCATGGAAACCAAAATGGCGTCCATATATCCCGTCATGGTTTAGCACACACCCCATCTTTATCTAACCATTTGTACTAAGTATGTATGCAAATATGAATTCGTACAATAGTTAAACACATATATAGTGCTCCAAAATAATTTCTGTGTCAAGGTTATAAAATTTCAGGGTCAAGGTCATTTGAAGGTCAAAAGGCAAAAAATGTGTAAAAAATGTGTTTTACCCCCAAAACGTTATCTGTTATAGGCACAATTATGGCAAAAATAATTTTGATGTACGTCATCACAATGTGGCATCACTTAGTCCCATAACAAAATTTATTTTATGGTCATGAGTTGAAAAATGATAAAATTAGAAGGAATTCGCTAACCCTACCACAATTGAAAATTTTCATAATTCTGCGATTATCATGACATAACTGTAAGCGTTGTATTTGATATCACCGGGTTTATATGTGTAAATAGCGCATACATGTCCAAGTAAGAGCAACCTTATTACAAACTGATGTCAAGGCCGGCGTTTAAATTAATCTGTCTACCAAGGTCATGTAGGTCAAGGTCATTATAAGGTTAAAATTCAAGAAAATGGTTCAAGTCACGTTTTTACATTGAAAAAAATCTTTAGTTGATTTTGCTTCAGCGAGTACCATTTCCTTCTATTATACATGTCGTTGTTTATTCGTGTAGAAGGGGTGTCTAAGTTTTAAATCATGGAGAAAGTAAGGTTAATTATCATGGAAACCAAGATGGTGGCCTATGTAACAACCATTTTATGAGCCAATTACAAGTCAAAATCTCATGAGTGTTACCAATAAGTAGACGATACTTATTATATTAAACAAGTACATGTATTGCCATTAATAAACATATGCGGACCTCCGACATGAATTTTTTACCAAGGTCAAATGATGGAAGTCAATGTCATTTAGAGGTCAAAACTTTAAAACATGTTTAAGTCAGTATTTTACCTAAAATAATTTGAATTAAATTGCATGGTTTTTACCACAAATGTGATACAGAATGTCATGTTTGATTGCAATGTTTACTCGAGCAAAAATGCATATCTTTGTCATATGAATGGTGTGAATTTGGAAATCTAACATAGCGTCCAAAATGGCGATATAAACAATAATAAACGTGCATTTCTATGTTCCAATGTGACATTTAGATAATGTTCATATATGGATGTAGTGACACATATTTGCAGGAATATTGATTTGATAATGTGTATCAAACAGGCATACAGCATTGACCACTTTGAGGTCACAGACCACTTGTCATTTCAATATCGCATTGGATGATAAGCTGGGCATGTGATATTTTCTTCTTTTCATGTTGCAACATATTATATTAAATTTAGGGTTTGACGTGTTTAAAATGTGAAAAATACATGTATTTCAAGGTCAGTTTTTAATTCGAAAACTTTGCAACAAACGGCATTTATGTGCATGTTGATCAAGATCGATTTCTTGAGTCCGTATCTTAAATTCTTAGTTTTCAAGTTTAACATTTTTAATTCTAATGGAATAAAATAAATCTTTGAATAAACATTAACAACTTTATATTGTACTTTTTACAGACACATATTGGCCACTCAAGGTCTTGGTCATTTCAAGGTCAAACAACAAAATATTTGATACTTTCGACGCAAATCATCATATTGTAATTCATTGTACTGTGTATTATGATGTAGATGTGCTATCATACGTTCAGAGAGTAAATTCTTTCATTAGAAGTTATAGAACGAAGGGCCTTGTGTGTTTGTAGTCTTGAACAACATGTCTGGTAAGGGTGTGGGTAACCATTAGGTTTCGGGATGACTGCACTCATAGGAGATGGTTACCTAATATGGTATAGTATTGCTGTAAATAGGGATGGTGGATACAAAACATGAAATGGGTACAGAGGTTGTTTGTTACAAACAGGGTCTGTGTGGGATGCAAATGGAAGTGGTGGGTTCCAAACATGGTCATTGATAGATGTAATTAGAGATGGCGGGAACTAAAATGGTCTATGAAGGCTCTACCTAGAGGTTGTGGGTCCCAAACATGCCATGTTAGGGCTGTACATGCCTACATGGCGATGGTGGATACCAAACATGGTCTGGTATGGCTGCACTTGGATGTGACTGGTACCAAGCATAGTCTAGCAAGGCTGAAATAGAGGTATTGGGTACAAAACATGGTCTTAAATGACTACACTTGGAGATGATGGGTACCAAACATGGTCTGGGATGGCTATACTTGGAGATACTTCAACGCCTTTTTAAACAACGACTGGTCAGTCTACACCCATAAACTTGTTTGTCAAGTTCATTGCTGTGTGGTCATATGCTGCGATCACTATTATCTCAACTGCCTGATGAATCATAGGTATGCACTTAGTGAGGGACCCACCAGTGTAAAAAGCTGTCATCCATAGTACTATGAGATTCTCGCCAGAGTAGGGAACTTTCATCTCTAGTAATTTGTGATAATCACCGGTGTAGGGAACTTTCACCCCTAGTACTTTGTGATACTCACCATTGTAGGGAACTATCATCCCTAGTACTTTCCCCAGTGTATGGAACTTTGATCCTAAGTGGTATTTTGGGACATGCCATGTAGGGAAAAGTCATAGATCTACATTTTATCATTTGAGAAAACGAGGCAACCTGAATTATGGGGGACTCACAGGCATTATCACTAAAACGGTGCTCATAACTGGACATTCGTGCAAGTATGCGGTGTCTGTGTGCAAAACGCACGTGATACATAGAATTATGTACGAGGACGATCAGTATGGCCTTCGTACGTTTTTCTGAGCACTCAGACACATGCTACGCTCTTGCAATATGTGTGCCTTCTACTGTCAACTACAACGCACATGATCAGTACGTACATATACTGTCTCCTTACACAATAACTTGACAATTGTCAGGCGAGTGTACAATGTGCGCACGTTGTAGTCATGTGCAACGTACTTGTCAAGTGTGCAACGCACGATTCACACAGTTTTTTTTATTACAGTCAGGAAAAGCTTTGCATGTAACGAGCATCGACGTACTCTGTTCGTACTTCCTTCCTTTGCGAAAAAACGTAGTGGCCACAGCCTTGCAAAAGCACGCACGTCGGGTTGTGGCCAGGCCATTAGAATGACTCAAGACTTTTCGAAGTAGTCACCAACCGCCCTAAGGGCTATGATGTGGGCAGCAGTCATAGTAGGGACTTGGAAGGACTAATGACTGTATAAAGTAGCAAACCAAGGTCAGTATTATGCACAGAAAAAGAGGGGTGACCAAAAAAGTAACTCTTGCAGCAACTACTTTTGCCTTCAATGCTAATTTGACTGAACTATAGTGAAGATGATGACAGCAATATTGGAAACCATATTTTCAGTTGCCATGGTTACAATAAGTATTTTCTATCAAAGAATCAAGGAATATTCTTTTTGTTTTTGTTAAAGTAATCTAATCAACATAAAAAATACTATTTATTCCTGTATTATTTTACTTGATTGTGCTCATACTTACAATGCAAATTACGAAATTCCAAATTCGACAGTTGACCTCTAATACAGGGTGTTTCATAATATCTGTCCCCATTACAAACTAATATCATGAGAAAATACGTGATCTCATCTGATATATTTATATACCAATGGTAAGCCAGCTTTGTACCATTTTATTCAGTATATAACATGACAGTGTTACTATCAATGCAAGATAGGAATTAAGAATTCCCCCAAAAAGTCATTTTTTCGATAAAAGTCAAAATGACGTCCATATTTAAGCAGTTTCCCAAGTTAAATAATATGTTATTTTAAAGTATTGCATGATATAACCAGTTTAAAAAAATGAATATTATACCTATGTGAAAGTTTCATCAATTTGTGATAATTTAACCACTTATGAGTGATACAGTTGTTTTGGTTACCAGTTGCTAGGCGACGCAAGAATCTGACGCAAAACGCTACGTTCTCGCTTTAATTAATACAAAGTACCGGTAACCGACTTGCTGATCTTTGGTTGTTTTTCTTTCAAAATCTTGTTTTTAAAGTCATCAATTGCTTTTAATGGCAGTATTGTAGACTCAATCCGACTCTTTGTGAATTTATTACATCCATTTAGAAAAAATATTCGTCTAAAGCCAGTCACCTGTTTACTTGGCTACAAATGAGAATTATCTGTGTCGTTAAGTTCTTTCGTTGCCTACCAACTAGAAACCAAAACTAACTGTACCACTAACTTATCTCAACTTGTTGTATAGTATCTAAACTTTGTAATCGATATATTACGTGGGTAATAAACAGTGTTATATCGTTCAATACTTTACAAGCTTAGTGCTATCAATTTGGGATAAAAATCATTTTGAACGTCATTTTATCAATTATCAAAAAGTGACATTTTGCAAGAATCTTATTTTCTGGATTGCTATGATAGCAAAATTGTCATGTTATATACCGAATAAAATGATGAAATGTTGGCTTTCCAATGGTATATGAAGATATCAGAAAAAATCAAGCATGTTCTCATGGCATTAATTTGTAATGTGGACAGATATTATGAAACACCCTGTATGACATTGACATCAAGGTTGAAAGAGGAGCAAATTTTTACAAATATTGTAACAGGTACATATTTGCTAATATTCAACTTCATCATTTCAAATGATTAATAACCAAATTCAAATCATGTCATCTTTGGAACATGTTTCATTATTATCAACTTTACCCCTACGGTCCTACCCCTGATGAGAAAAGTATAGAGTAGATATGAGCAATGTTGATAAAATACTTATTTATATATGTACTATTAGAATGACAACTTTATATTAGAAAACTTAAAAATTCAAATTATGGATGCAGTTACCTAAGAATAACTTCTCAGTCAACATGTACACGCATAATAGTATTTTGAATTGAAAACTGAACTAATAATTAAAGAATATATGTGTACAAACTATTTTATCACATTTAATGCCAACTTAAATACAAAACATTTGCTAAAATAAGATAGTTAGAGAGGAAATATCTATTTTTCAGCTATTTTTCAGCTATTTTTCAGCTATTTTTCATAGTTTAATCGTGGAATGGCATTGACCTTGACCTTTAAGTGGTCAGTACAGCATGTCCAGTTAATGTACATCATCAAATGAATAGTATCCAGGCTAATACCTGTCAGTTAATACATAAATAAAAATCACATTAGATGATATACTATCAGGTGTATTCGTAAATTATGGCGACCATCTTGGACGCCATCTTGGATTACGCAAAACGCTATATTGTCCCACGATAGGCTCCCGCCTTTTTTGAATCAGCAGACCTTCCCGAACATTTTGGTATATAACACCTCTTGTTGCCTTTCATGGCAGACCCCCTTGATTTTTTAGCCAAATTGTCACCAGACCATGAGGAAATTGTAACTTTTGGGCCGAAATAGGACAATTTGACAAAGTATTCCAATATTTAATTGAAAGGTGCATAAATTACAGCACACTCCAACTTTCCTAATAGTTAAATAAAGCAAACTGTTTTATGTACGGTATAGTGTCTCAAATATGTATATTAAGTAAAATATTGATGCTTTTCGTAGATTTTAAGAAATTCGTACCCCACCCACTTTTATAGTCTATTGTCAATATGTAAGTACTTTTATTTCGTACATTTGTTAGTATTTGTAATTCCCCAACTATATAGCATATACTTAACACAAGAATTGTTATAAATGTGGTAAGAATAATCATGGGTGGTTAAAAATCTTACCCCTACTCCTAATTTTTGCCTCAATTTGATGATAAATATGATGAAAAACAACTTAATAACGTTCCATGTTCACAATTATCCACCAAACTCACCTAATATGACAAGAACAACATACCATACACTGTTAAAATGACTTATTCCCATAAGAAATGTCATTTCTAATGTCCCAGGGGCTATATATAGGCAAACGCTGATATTTTCTTTTTTCGGTGGCCATCTTGGACGCCATCTTGGATTTCTCTAAGCATACCTATTTTTCAGTGCTGCTCCCATCCTTAAAAGGTCGAGTAAGGTGTTGGGTGTGTGTATGTAAAATATTGAGTCATTGTCATTCCGGTAACAAAATCGGCCAAAATTGGACATATTTTCCCCTACTATACAAGTGTTATTGATGAAGAAGTTGGTGTGATATGCGATGAAAATTTGTTTGTTTAACGTAAGGCCTTTGATGTTGTTGTTGGCATACGTTCGAGATCATCACGTACAAGCATGTTAGACTATAGACTGAAACTGCAAATGACAGAATCCTCACAGCGATTTCGTCACATAGTTTTTCTTACTTAAAACTGAACAGTGGCAAGGGAGCTCACTGCGTAGCGGCTTTTGTTTTCGATGCTTGATTATGTTTCCTTAGAAATGGTTTCACCTGATAATTCCAACGAATAGATGCATTTCATCAATGTCCCTTGGAAAATTTTGTACAATGTTACATTCATTGAACGAGGATCGAGCAACAAGCAATTCCAAAGTAAGATATCGACCCTCTCCTAAATTCTATATGAGGTGAAATAAATTAGACCTAATGTAAAGTTCTACAAACAAATGCTGTGTCTTTAGAATGTTTGTTAGATTATTCAAACGGTTGTCGCAAACCCATATTTTGAGGCCATCAAGCACCGAGGCAAATTATATCTATGGTCTGTTGGAGGCATTTAATTTCGTCAAAAATAGTTTGCATATTTCTTATGAGTTCCTGTGTGTGCCTCATCGTGGCTTTGGTGCCTTGAATGGATGACTTAATTACCTAACTAGTATACTGCCCGTGGACTTGCAGATGCAATGTAGACTAGATCTAGTTGTGCAAGGTAAGTCTTTCCTGTGAACCTCTATGAAACGAACGGAAACTAGCACATAATTGGCAGCTGTTGTAGATCTACGCGTACAGTATACATGTCAACATTGGTACTTTGTTACGTTTTTTTGTTAGGGGCCTACAAATTACTTATAAATTAGACCTATCGACGTAAAACAACACTCCCTTACATAGATCTAGTAGATCTAGATCTACGTACGTTATTTCTAAGAATATATTGATCTACTGTAGATCTACATTTAATTTTTATATCAATTAAAATCTACATTGACTCAAGCATATCTAATCACGAGATTGTTCCAGACTCAAGCCATGATTCTTCTAGCTTAATTTATACCTACCCATATGATCACATAATAGTCAAGTGAGGCTTAGTGGAGTAACATATAGACGTCTACACACACAGATAAATGTAGATGTAGAAATCTACTCTCGACCCAGCTGCATGCAGGAAGAATAAAAGGCAAAAAGTCAGGCCACGTGCACAGGCACGAGAGCTACACGGTCATTTTGAACAGGGTGACAGGGTGGTCTAGTGGTAAGACGCTAGACTCCTGATCGAGAGGTCCTGGGTTCGATTCTCGGCCGGGACAGTTGGTCATTTCAGAAACGCTATTTAGTGTTTCCCACCCAACTAGAGATGATCCTGGTTGGTAACCCAGGGGTAGTCTCGCGTGTATCGGTGCTTTCCACCGGGCACGTTAAAGAACCAAGGAATCTATTCAAAACGAGCTAGGGTATCGCACCCGGATTCCTTGTATCTCACCTCTGTCTATAATATTTGCGATAATGCCCCAGAGTGGACCCTGCAAAATAAATGGAAGAAAGAAAGAAAGCTATTAATGACAGATCTACAATTTATTGTCAACTTTAAATTATGAATAGCACTCAAGAATGATATAGAATTGTTAATTTATTTCAATTAAATCGCTGTGTATTTATAAATTAATTCTTCCCTGTACGCGCGCCAAGTCCAATTAGTGACCATAAATTAGATAACTTCGCCGACGTGTTAACTTCGGTTACTAGGGCGCGAAGTCAAGCATGGCGTTATAAACAAGATGGCGGACGAATGGGACAGGTGCGCTCGTGTTTCAAACAACAAACTGATAATTCAGTATTGCAAAGACTGACATGGAAACTGTGAAGTGTATTTCAATGGATTTATTAAATACTCAACCTGTTATATAAACTTGGAGTTTTAATTTGTGTATCACGGTAAGAATATTGTGTTTATTCGGTTCGAACGAAAATGAAAGTTTCCAAAGTGTCGAATTTCTCGCAACTTGTCTGACACTTGACAGAATGTATGGTGGAGTCAATTACACTGGAGTACATTATTTTTACGAGATCATTATTAAATTTGATTTGGGCATTACAATTTCTCATTTTCTTGCTGCATGATTAATCTATTTACTATTATCATTTTTTTAGAACTTTGCATCTTCAAAACAAAACACTGAAACGGGGGCAGGGGCAGTTTTTTGTTCTCATCACAGCAGTTGATTTATTAGAAATATGTAGTCAATATCAGTGGTGTCACAGTATTAAATGCATTGGAAATTGAAACCAGGACCTATCAATAAATTCAATATTATGGGAAGGGCAGGGATTTTTACTTTCACTTTTTCACACCCTGTTAAGACCTGGGCCGGCCATTCAGACCCTAAACCCCGTATATTGCCCTGACCAAATTCAATGAAATAGTCGAAAGTATACATGTCTCTGCTATTGATGATCGAAGCAATAAAAGCTAGCCTCACACACGAACAACCTAGGGGCATTTGAAAGTTAAAAATATGGGACTATTCTGAGTATTATTCCCGTGCTATCCATGGGTTTTGATTGATTGATGATCAGCATGAATAAGAAAGTTTCCACTTTCACAGATATATGATATATTGATATTGTCATCTTGTGGCAATTGGTTGACACCATCAAATATGAGGTGTCGAAACTGACTTAAAGGTTGGAACTTGTTTCACAATCAATCTAAAATTTATTAGCTCAAATAATGCGTCCCCTTTTATCTACTTACAATCTAAGATAAAGACTCAGAGCAGTTCACATTTCTTCAAATATCAGATTTTATGGAGGGTTTTAGTGGTGAGGACCTGGTCAGCTGGTCTGTCATTTGAGTCATGTACATTCTATTGGTGTTTCAAGGAGTCTGCTTGACCTCAACAGGGTTGAAACCCCAAATTGAATTTTGCATCTATAGTTAAACACTCTGATTAATGACTTTATTCATAAATCAATAACACTGACAGATTACAGATTATTAGATTATTAGAAATATTGTATCATGATATCTTCGCTAGTCTCAACTTTGTTATTTTCAGATTAGAAAATAAACATGGGGTCGGATTTATATTTCTATGAACAATGTGAAACAAGGAAGGTGCCTAAGAGGTACAGGAAGTTACCTGAAGAACTTCCAGAGAGTTTGAGATTTGCTCACTTAAACCCCAAAGTTGCTGCCTTGCTCGCTAGTAAGGAGCGAAGTCAGAAAGTAGACAGTGAGGACCCTTTTGGTGATGGCATGGGCAAAAAGAGTTTACTTCCAGATATTAATGCAGCTTTTCAAAATGTTCGCAATCAGTTTGACAGTGCTTTGTCTAATGATGAAGACTCACAAAGATATTTATTTGAGGAAGCAAAACTTTCAGCTACTACTATCTTACATCAATTATCTAGAATTATATATTTCTATGAGGACTTGCATACTCTGATACCTAAAAGTTTGGAGTATCATTTACTAGCAGGTTATACTGACTTCACTAACGATATAGTTGTGGTACCTAGAGAATGGCAAACGCAAGAAATGAAAGAACAATTTCTGGCGAAGCAGCAACAAGAGATTAATGCTAATAGTGAAGAAGACGCGTCAGACAATGAAAATTTAACAGGTAGATCTAAGTCTCGAATGGGTACAGAAAGATCAAGCAGTGAAATAGGAAGTAAAACTAACGTTAAGAAAAGTAAACCAAAACTTGGTGCGATTGATCAAAATGATGACACTGAGAGTATACTGCCAAAATCTGAATCTCGTCAAGGGAAAAGGAGTGAGAGTAGACTATCTATTGGATCTCAATTCCGCGGTCAGCTGGATGTTGGGAATATTAGTCGAGTTGGTAGTCGACGGAAAGGATCAAGTATGTATAAATTTTCCTACAGTTTAAAATGTAAATTAAATATTTAATGCATGTATACTTTGTATTTTATAGTGCTGTGCTTTTTATATATTGTTTATTCATAGTTTCTAAACAAACCAGTATAATACTATTGTCTGCTGTCAAACTTATACTTCTTGATGGATAATTTAATTCTCTGTAGTTCTCTGCTTTATTATATACCATGTACTGTATTTATGATCAATCAGATTTAAAACATTAATCATGTGATGGTGCTATATGTATACAATACGTCCTCTGCAGAGCAACAACCTTTTGGAACTGCAAATGTTGGGTGTTATTTAAACGTTGTTAGTTCCTCTGAAAATGTTATATATATATATATATAAACTTAGGGTGTGTTTGAAGGTGTTGTTATAGAGAGGTTGTTGCTCTAAAGAGGGTCACTCTGAAGAGATTGTATACTGTGCTTACAATTTTAGAGAACGCCTACTTTTGAATTATAAAAAATAAAGACTTGTTTCATGTATAATTTACAACAACTCTGCATACATGATTAGATATTAGATCATAAATATATACAAGAAATATTATATTATACATCTTGGCAGTTATCATTTGTTTTGTCAACTTCCTTCACATTGTTGAATGTAAGTCAGTTTGTTATACATACATATCATGTATTTCTGTACTTTAAAAAAACTTTTCACTGCTGTGAGTCTCAATCTGTACTCAATATATGCTATCTATAATTTCATTATGTTTATTTTCCATACCATGCCATGTAGAAGCAGTACTCTTTGGTTTCAAATAATTTTCTTGTTCAGTTTAATATCATAAAAAAATATGCCATATAGGCTGAACTGTCTGGTTTCAAATTTTGCTTCATTTGTTCATTTGTCTTTCAATCTAGCTTTCTATTGCTTACTATTTTAAAGGTATGAGCTTTGCCTTAGGGCGAATATCAAGAACCTCGCGCAGTGTAATGCGTAAGTTCTAAGGGCACTGTTGCAGTCTTGCTGATAGGTTTGAAGTGCAGGGTCAGTTTAGCTAGGTACACAATTACACTATTGCATGTACATGATTATAGGTACATACACTTGGTCAAAGGTCACTGTGATTTTGTAAACGTATTGGTGTCTTGTGTCACTTGTCAACATGTTGCATTTTAGCATGACCTTTGTTGTAATTTGATATTGTTAATTGATGATGAATATTTATGATTCATACGGGTTCATACTTTGGTGGGTGTTTTTCAATTGTTTTAAAGTATAAATTCAATCGGATTAAATGCTTAATACTAAAGTGTAAAAGTTGCATATTGAGGTTGTTCACAGTCTTAACCAAGTTAATTCAAATTTCATAAACAAAGTAAGTAAGAACTTATAAAATACCTACTTAAATTACATTGCCAAATTCATAATCAATATAAATTCAATCAGGTGATCAATTTTGTTTGATTTGTACAGAAATTCTGTTCAAATGTTTTATGTGGTAAAAGATAGACATTATAGAAGAGTATGGTGCCCAGTAAATTGACCTTTTGACAGAGCAAATGGACAGAGGGGATTTTGATTTGACATCTGATAACATACGTATAATCTTGTCACATATATGTGAGTACTGTTGCACCTCGGCACAATATCAATATCTAATGCAAGATTATACATAAGTCACGAAACTGATAACCTATTGGCACCCAAAGTATGGGCCAAAATTTGTTGAAATATAGGTCAGAATAACATATTGTGCGGAACAAAATAGTTGACCCCCCCTGAAATTATTAAGTTAAATATACCCATTGATCCAGCCAATTTTATGTTTGCACACAGTGTCACACATAGAGAGAATTTATGCCAATATGTTTAAATATAAAAATACATATTTTTCAAGTGCAATGTACACAAATTTTATAAATTGAATTGATCTGTTAATATTCCAATGTTAATTTTAATCATAATGCATATTGAGGACTCGGTGCATAGCGCTTTTAAAGATAACTACATCAATTTATAGAGGCATGTACCATAGTTTTGCAATGAGCACTCTATATGGTCTTCAAGTTTGACTGCATATTTGGTTCACCAAGATCACCCACTGCAAACCCAGCTAAAATGATTGACTTAAACTGCTGCATGTATTCATGACACTGCACTATATTGACGTCAGTATTATCTCACATTTTCTGTAAATATATCTCATATAAATCAGTCTGCAACGCCTGTGCATTGGCTTATTGTTTTAATCCCTCCACTTGAGTTTAATGCTAAATTATAACGTTACATTAATTTTCTATCTTTGATCAGCCTTGTATAATTGCCAAGCTATCGGATGTCCTCTGCTATTGTTATATTACTATGTACTTTATGTAATTCATGGATATTTATAATGATGATACATCAGTAATAGATTAAGCTGATATTAAAATTGTGCAATATCGAACCTAGCAAAATAATTAATCTCTGTGGGTATTTCAACCTTTAAGTTCTGCCTGGTCAGAGTGGCGATGAGCTATTTCGCTTGCTTAAAATGAGAAGGTTTGAAGTACTACTTACTGCCTTATTAGACTCCTACATATTTAAATTCAGCAACATGTTGCGCTTCTCATGAGCCTATTTTCATAATAATTGGAACCTGTAAGGTTGACCAAACTAAAGTTGAAACAGCTTCTTTTATCAAGTAATGAGTAATTTTCAGACAGTTTTTTCTTGTTTTCGCATTTGATATAGATTCATTCTAAGCAAGCGATAAATCAATGTAACTATACACCTTGCACTAAATCATGGAAAGAAATGTAATACCACTTTGTTGTAGGTGTATAGTATTGACAATTTCTTGTCTTGTGCCAAGTTTCATTTGTGTGGTCTTAGTTTTAATTGTATTATTTCATTTCAAGTTGAATAAGTATCAATAAAAGCGCTTATAAATATATAATATGGTATGTGCATTGTTACTGTAACAATCAATTAAATTCTAATTCTCTATTGGTCACTGTTCCTTTCCTTAAAGTAATTGAAGGCACAAAACATTCATCTTATTCATTTACATAGTGTGCCTGTTCCAGATTAATATATTTTTTATAGCTAATGATTTCAAGTACCTGATATGTGATTTATTAAATTTTGAATGATTAATTGTAAGTAGGCATGATATAACCGTGTTATTGTAACAATATCCTTTATTTATTAACTCTCGAATAGTCATTTGTCAATAAGTAACTTCAACGACAGCACATTCAAAACTCTGGCTCCCTTTTGCAAGCAAGGTTTTTGGTACAATAACCGGACTTAACAAACTAGCTAGATGGGTGTATATGCCAATTGAATTATAGGTTGCCTGGTTGTTAACTCTATAGAATTTTACGGTCTCCTAAGGTTGTTAAGATAGCTGAAAATTCTCATCTGTTATACTTTCATTTGATAAAAGATCTTGATGTTTCAAGTTATTGAATTAAGCTTCGAAATAGATTGATATAAACTGCTAAAAGTGAAGTCCTTTGTTATTATATTAGCCCTATAAATAGCGGCTGTTATTTCAATATTTTATTCATTGTATGGCATAACTGCCTAGCAAGTTATATCCAAAATTGGAGTGATAAAGCAAAACATGTCACAAAATGCACTAAAATCTTATTTAAAAGGGATTTAGTGCATAACCAAGGCATGTATTAATTCTAGTGGTTATAAATGTGGGACAGAAGATCATAAAATGAATCAAATGTACCTTTGTCCAAAGTTAGGTGAACTGGAAAACCAGGAAACATGAAAATAGGAGTAACTCCACTTTAATAGGAGTACTCAGGGCAGGCCTTATGTCCCACAGGGGACGAAGAGGATAGGTAGGTAGGTACTCAGGGCAGGTATGGGTATGGTTAGCATTGTAAAGTCTTGGTCATTCAGATAATATTAAGGGTCATTTTCCATAGCAACAGTAAAGTTGTTTTCCATACTACATAGAAACAGTTGCTATACGTCTTCAAAGGACTTTTAAACTTCCCTAATAAGGGGTATTTCTGAAAATACTTCAGACCTTAAATCTTCCCTTTATGTACAATGTACTAATTGCAGAATAAAGGCTTACTTTTTTATGGGTTATCCTTGACCAAAAGGTTTAAATAATTATAACATCAATTATTATGTTTCTTTTGTAAGATACTTTCATTAAAAATTTAGCGTCTGTTACCAAGGGACTTGACTCTTTATTTAAAGTAAACAAAAATAAATATCCATTAAAAGGAACCATAAACTCCACTATTTTTACAGTAAACTGTTTATTCAACAAAGTAATCTATTTGTTATACCATGAAAAGTCAATACATTATGTTAAAAGCCTGAGAGATTAAAAAACTTTTGATGTTTGCAGTCATTGTAACAGATTCAAAGTCTTTTGATCATTTCTACACCGGGTCCATATATCTACAGATAAGGTGAACCTTTATTTGACATGAGGAAGTTTGAGTTGTGGAACAATACGGACCCCGAGTGCACTTCAAATATCACTCCCGACTATCAGTCAAGATTCAAGTAAACACTTGAATTGGTTATATTTCTTTAAGTGACGTTGACTAAACTGTTTCAGCCTGTTAGTAGGGTATAGTAAAATATAAACTATAAAATGGTGCATACTGTAAATACTCAGCCATAAGTCGGGCGAAAACAGTCCCAAAAAAAGTTAAAAAGTCACCCCGCGACTTATGGAAGAGTTTACTACACTTCTAACGATTTTGTCAGAAAATCATTACATTACTCCTGACTTTATCTGAAACTGACCGCATTCCCATCAACTTTGTTTGAAAATTACTGCACTCCTCCATATTCTGTCTGAAAATCACCACATTCCTCCCAACTTTAGCTGAAAATCACCACATTTCCTTCGACACTTGACACCGAGCACATGATTTCAGCTTTCACAAAAATGGAAAACTATACATGCGACCTATGAATGGGTTTAGACAAAAACCTTGATTTTTTATTCAAAAGTCCCCCTGCGACTTATGGCTGCATGCGACTTATGGCTGCGTATTTACGGTAATCATTACATTGTTTTTCATGTACTCACGACAGTTAGTTTTGAAGATTTATTACCCATACCTTTTAAGATGATGTATATATACTGGTATTAAAAGTTGTGCCACTTTGTTTGCTAAAATGATTAGTGATAGATGGAAATTTAAGTCTGTTTATAAGGTTCATATATATGAATCTCCTGCCATATATCTTTGAGTACTGCACTGAAGTCTTTATGTTCTTAAGGTCTACTATAAGCATGCCATAGACATTAATAATATGCCAGTCATTCTTCAAAATAATGTTAGTAACTATTCATGCAGTCTTTGACAATACTCCATCAATTTTCTGATGGCAAATGGGCTTTTATAAATTTAAATTGGAAATGATGTATTTCTACTTTTAAAAAAGGTTTTGCTAAAATAGATCCTCCTGTAGTGTGACTTGAAGATTTAATTACAATTCAATAGATTGACCTAGATCGAAAACAAACAGTAATTAATTCTGCTGTAAGAAATGAAGAAAATGGGCACAAATTCAAACATGCCAATATCACAAGCAAAGCAAAAGTCAACACAAGTTAACATATTGGGGAACTGTTAAAAGATAAATTCTTTCCTAGGCATATAGATTTTATTTATATTGATTTCTTTACTCATTTTAAAAGTAAACATGACAGATTGATTTTTTATATACAAGATTATACTCAGGGCGGGGATGGTAATAAAGAAATGTACATGTTCAAGATGTTCGGCATTGATTTTTAAGCTGTTTTATTAAATATCAAAAAGGCAGATAGTTGAAATTTTTTTCATGACTGTATAGTCAACTAGATTATTGGTTTAGTAGAATAGAATTGCTTCATTGAATGTTATATGATTTAAATGTTTTGAATTTCTGACATTTTTTTTTTATTCAAAGGCTACAAGATCTTTAAGTCAAAATTTTTATGCATGTTCTTGAATAATCCGACCACTTGAATTTGTTGTTGGAACATATGGCATTAAATTAAAAGTTTGAGTCAATTTTCACTTGACTGATTAATGCAATGCAACTAGGTTTGTTAAGTTAAAGCAGTACCCTGCTGCTTTAAATGAAGAATTTCATGTTGTTGTATTGACTGAATGTTTCGGATCAAACATGCTACACTATCCAACAGAAAATAAACCTTTCATCTCTTTCATACAGTTGCTTAAAAAAACAAATTGGTAAATAGAAAATATATAGATCAAGATTTTGCATACTTCTCAAGGGCTTGCATTTAACTGGGTGTACACATATTATAAATTAAGTTTTTCTTGTTGAAGTACGGGTTATCTGTATTGGAGTCATCTTTATCATAATAAATTACTGTACAACCACCACGCCACAAATCAGGAGATTTAATGCAGTATTGAAGGAAAGCAGTTATACATTTCTTTAATCCGACTGTCGGATTTATATTGTTTGATCTTAGATTATTTTAGTATCTTTATCTAGGGACGAACTGTTGTGATTGTCCCTGGCTACCTACGACTTTATATTGTACCAGCTCTCCAAACATATTAGAAAATTTGGTGGTAATTCTCCTACAAAATCGACAGGAATTAAACATATATCCGATCTAAGCAAACAATTGAATTATCTGGGACTGAAAATAGTGTTGGCGTTTTATGACTATACCTCTTGATGTCTATTACCCATACAATGACACAGGTTCACATTAAGGCGTTATCTCGTTTTCCGTTGTCATGCAGGAACAGTTGAATCTTATTCATTACATTTCATTTTGAAGTGTCTTTTTGTACCAACTGCAATTACAAATTACGACATGAGTGATACTTTCAATCTGTAGGCTTTATAACTTTCTTTCGATGCATGGAAGATTTTACGAATTTGAAGGGAACTCACATTTATTCTTAGGTGGCAATTGTGATTTCAAAAGTAATTTAAATGTTATGTGAATTGTTTTGTAAGAATAGTAGCTGTGTAGTTATATGATAACTTTAATTGCAACATTTAGGCCATAACAAAATAAGAGTTTTGTACAACGTCAAATGACCATGGTGACATTGGGTATCTAATTACCCAAGAGTCAATCATTCTTTCATTTGATTTTAAGACTCTCATTGTCAAATGTTAAATAAACCCAATTTTTCAGCCATTGAAATGGGGTAAATCTTACTTGAAAAGGTCTTGAAAAGTGCATGTCTTGATATTTTTAGGGAAAATCTGTAGAAACCACAAAGGGATTGTATTTGAGGCAGCTTTGAGAAATTCTTATACATTAATAGATGTTTTGTATCATGTTTTGTTGCACAACTGTAAAGCACTTCGATGTTCAATTGTGACTTTATCCAAATGAATTATTGATTGTAAATAAATTAAACATTTACATTTTGACAGCCTAATATTAATTTACAATGTCCATACAACTTATTTATTGATAATATAATTTCTCCGTTTTTTTATGCACTAAACAAATGAGTTTTCAAACAGAGGATTCATAATTGAAGTGAAAAATGTGATGTTTGACAGCCAATTTATCAAGAACTGTATTGATGTATAACTGTGTTGATCAATTTATATTTTATTGATATGTTTTTCTACTAATTTTTGACGTCCCATTACCAAATTGTTGGGAAGAGGACAAACCGGTTTATAGATTTTTGTATTTACACATACACATTGTGACATATTATTTGTATTATAATTGTTAGTCTGTGTTGATTTTAGGTTTAAGTTCCCGTTCACACAAAAGCAGTAAAAGCAGTGAGTAATACATACTTACAAGCAAACTCACAATCTTAAAAGTCTGCTATACGTTCATGTCTTACATAATTGTCTTATTGTCCAAATGCAACTTAAATATAGCTCTATTAATTAAATGCTCTCGTTAAACAGCCCTGAAAAAATGGTTTGTTTGATTTCTTTCATTTTCTGAAGAAATTCTGTTAAAAAGGTAAACATTATAAACTGCAATCATTGTGTTTTTGAACTAAAAAATTCAATACTTTTCAGTTTTCAGTAATGTGGTAAAAGCATAATATTATAGTGTTAGTTTCTAAGCAAAAATACAATCTGTCAATATCAATATTTGTATACACTAAAATATTCTTTGCCTCAAATGCTTTGTTGTTTGTCCTAAGCTTTTATACAAAGCTGTTCTCTAACCCGTGGTTTTAGATTCAAAATTTTCGATTTTGGCAAGTGTTCTCCTTAATTATTTTATTATTTCCATTCATTTTTGTAATTCTGAAAGTCAGAATGCAATTTTGATGGAACTTTGAATCGATTGTAACATAGGTCATACTATGTGACCTTAACCTTATCACAAGATGATAGCCAATGGTATTATTGTCATTGCAACGTGTAAAACATTATCAGAATGAAAGAAAACCAACATACCATTATTTTCTTGGACTGATCAGTGGCTGTCATTAAATGTTTAACCCTTTCACATTCATAATTATTGACATTGTTTATTGTAAGTTAATTATAATATTCAGGTAAAATTTGGTGGTCTCATACCTAAAAATGTCTTAACTGGATTAAAAACATTGTGTCGGATAGTTTGTTTTGTATTAAGATTCCATGGTTGAAAGCTTCCTCTATTTTTACTGAATTTTGTATTTTCCCTAAGTGCATGCCAAAATGTTGTTCTGTTGAGGAACCATCTTAAGGACCAATATCAATGATCCTTTAGTTCTTAGGTTACAGATAAAGGATATTTTTATTAAAATTACTGTTTTGATCACCTCAACTTAATTATTATGCATCGCAATAGACTTTCCTTGAGAAAAAAAAGAAAAGCAGTCGAGCTTTCACCAATGGATTTTTTTATATACATTATGGACTTTTTATTTACATGTATTTGCATGACTTATGTTCTCATAATGCTAATTTATTCTTGTATGTTAACAAAACTTTCAATAGAAAATTTAAATATGATTATTTTCATCAAATAATTGATTATTAGTTGCTATTACATCTGGCTCTGCATGGCTCAACTCACAATCTGTAACATTCTAAACATGTTGACATTTTTGTAACTCATAATTGCAACTAATTATGTTCATTGCCTAAATTGTCTATAAAATTCATTTTTCATGCATTACAATGTATTGTCATTGTGTATTCATTACTTATAAATACTTTCCTTGGTTATTTCTTGAAGAAAAATCCAATTTTGCGTTGATGTCTGGCAATGCACAGGGTAAGTCTATAAATAGCACTTTGTTTGCTCTGTGCATGCCTTGATGCTCTTGTTTTTTTTTACATTTTTTTGCTTTTTAGATATGAATGCACACCATAGTGTTTGAATTAGAAAATAGATACATCCTTGTGTTTTGCCTATGTGCACCTTATTTGTGCATTGAGTGAATAGTGCATTTTTATCAATTAATAGGTGGTTATATGTAATTATTGTCTTGTAAACAATTCCAACTTCAAAATAATGATTGTTGAGTCAATCATTCATACTGATTTGCTGTGTTGTAGAATATTGCCTTTGATCTGTAGGAATATAAGCTTCTACATAATATTATGTCCTTTGATGGTTCAGTGGTCGAATGGTTTAAACATTCTCGACTACCAATCTGGGGGTACCTGGTTTGAATCTCTGCCAGGGCACTTTTCAGTATTTCGCACCCATGCAGCTACAGTATCTGATGAACCGGTTGATTACCCAACGGTAGTCTAGTATGTAATAGTGCTATACACTGGGTGATTTTTTGTTAAAAAAAGAGGAGTCTGTGTGGAAAGAGCTAGGGCATCCCATTGGAACTATCTTAGTGCTGGCACTTTTATTAGTTATCCTTGACTGAAAGGTCTGAACAATTACACAGTCACCAAATGTGTTCCAAGTAGTAGATTTTTATTGTAGACTTGTAAGTTTTTGATAACAAACTTGTGTGACAAAAATAATGATATTTTTTGTAAAATTGAAATTTTCTGGACAAATTCCAAAACTTAGTTTGAGTTTGAATGAAAAATATGAAATAACTTTATAATTTTGTTTTTAGCTTTTTTGCTGCTACTTTTAGCTGATTGAAAGCTTTTAATGATTTGAGTTTTATATTATTTTTGCTGAGTTTGTGTGATTTTTGCTGCTAAAACTTTTGTTTCAATGACTTTAATAATTACGTTAAAATATGCATGATGAAAATTTTTATCCATAACTGATATGTAATTTAAGCTTTGATGTAATATTTTAACATTTTATTATTAATTTTTCTATAAATACTCAGTCTGCTATTTTCTGTCAAATCTTAAAAGCATACTTTCTTTCTTCCTTAATTCTATCCTCTAGTAATTCATTAGGCTTTAAACAGAAACATTTTTTTCTGATCAAATTTTATAAATTTTATGAATAATTTATTGATTAATTGATCACCTTTTTCATGGCAGCTAACGTTAATGCTTTAGGTGTGTTAAAAAATTTTTAATGATTAAAACTTTCGAAAAATGTTGACTGAAATTAATACTTCATTGGTATCACTTTCTTATTGTTAGTATTATTTACACACTCAAAGTATGAAAGTTAAATATGTCAGTCCATTTGGTGCAATTGTCTGTAATATTAAACAGGAATAATTAAAATATATACTTCTCATTTAATCATAGTATAATTTATGTATGCAAAAAATAATTTTATGAAATAATTTACTAATATGACATTACCAGGTACCTTAGTGTCTGAATGGTATTAAATATTAATATAAATAGGTTAATCATGGCGTCTTAATCATTTCTTTTAATCCACTGCTTTAAAATGGTACTTATTTAATCCTATGTGAAGAAATAACTTTGGGAATGTTATTAATTTAAAATGCATTAGTTGTACAAGCATGAGTGGCATGTTGCAATTTTCTGGTTTATAATTTAAATCAATTTGCTTTTTAGTGTTGAATACTTGAACATAATCTTGTTGTGACCTAATAATATATTGATTATTTATGATATAATGGCTATGAGAAAATAATTGACAAACATATCAGCTATTTCACAATTTATATAACGTTCTTTATAAAAAAAAACATTAATATGTAGCTTAGTCTGGCAAAAAAAAAATATTTGCCAATAATAATTTTTTACTGGAGGTTGTTGAGTAATCCTGCACCCTATAATAAGATATAAAATGTTTTACCTATAATTATACTTTACATTTTTGCTTTCATATTTTTATAGAACATAATTATTATGTACATGTACTTCTTTTTTCAAGTCTATCAACCCAGATATTTTCTGCTGTTGCAGAAATTATGATTTTTATTGTTGAATTGTATATAATGTATTTGTGTATACTAAATCACCATAGTTGGTATATATCCATGCATTTATTTGTCAGCTAGCTGTAGAGATGTTTGTTTGTGCCTTGTAGATGTTTTGTGTTATATTGCTTAAAGACCTGGATTCTCCCTTCTTTGTTTCTGGTCCAGAACTTTATAGAGGGAACAGCATGGTGCCAGCATTGTGCCAGCATCAGTGATTATCTGGGGTCATAAAACACTGTAACTGGTCAGTGTAACACTCATGTTGTACTATTATCTAATAACAGGGGCCCTAGTAAACTAATTAACATGCTGTGCAATGTTGCATAATATTATGTAATAGGGTACAATATGGTCAGATATTTTTATAATCTGGAACCACATGCTGGGAAAGTAATGACCAAATTGAGTTGGCTCAGTGCCAAAATCCAGGCCTTTAATGATTATTGTTGCAGACTACTCTCCGAGTATTGCTCCGCGAACACATCGTATGTGAGACGACCGTGACATATTCTCGCTGCTTGTAGATGTTTTGTGTTATATATTGCTTACTGATTATTGTTGCAGACTACTCTCCGAGTATTGCTCCGAGAACACATCGTATGCGAGACAATCATGAAATATTCTCGCAGCTTGTAGATGTTTTGAATTATATATTGTTTACCGATTATTGTTGCAGACTACTCTCCGAGTATTGCTCCGAGAACATACCGTATGCGTGACGATCGAGACATATTCTCGCTGCTTGTAGATGTTTTGTGTTATATATTGTTTACCAATTATTGTTGCAGACTACTCTCCGAGTATTGCTCCAAGAACACACCGTATGCCAGATGATCGTGACATATTCTCGCTGCTTGTAGATGTTTTGTGTTATATATTCTTTACCGATTACTGTTGCAGACTATTCTCGAAGTAATTTGCTCCGAGAACACATCGTATGCGTGACGATCGTGACATATTCTCGTATTGCTCCTTGTAAATGTTTTGTGTTATATATTGTTTACCAATTATTGTTGCAGACTACTCTCCGAGTATTGCTCCGAGAACACATCGTATGCGTGACGATCGAGACATATTCTCGCTGATCGCTGAAACCCCTACTGAGGCTCGATGTGAGTGTATGGTATAGGGTTATCCCGTATACCTCTCCGGTTAACATACCAGATACATTATAACCTCCCTTACCCTATAATGCTGGTAACCTCTTGGTATATAACAATAAATCCTCTGTTAATGATCCTATTTAAACCATATCCTCTGTTATTATTATATAGTTAATTAACAGCATCATAACAAACGGCTGGGGATTATGATTCTACTCTCAATTGGGAGATATGTTACTATAGCTAGACAGTTTCACCTTTGCAAGATAAATATTGGTTCATGAAATGCATTGAACCTTTTATGAATGTTCATGAAACATAAATATTTTTTACACACTTCATGAATGTTTATTATACTTGACAAACTTTACTTGATATTTTCCATAAACTGAGTGAACATTACGTTCAAGAAATTAGATTGAGTTCTTCAAAAGTTCATGAATTTTGGTATATTTTGTTCTTGAAAGTTCTTTTTTTAACTGTTTTAGTAGGTTCTTGGACATCAAAGTTCCCCCTAATACCCTTCAACTCCAGTTAAATAGTAATTTTTAAGGGTATACAAAGTGCTATTATATATTACATTGTCTATCCAAATACATGATGCATGTTTGTAAGGTTTTTAAATTGTTATTTCTCAGAAAATTGTGAAATGTTATTGTTTATTGACTCATCAATTATGAAGTTATTCATCTCCTAAGTCTTCATTTCTAGACTCTACCTTAGAAGAGTCATCAACTTCTAATGAGACTCAGTTCAAACAACGTGAGATATTTAATGTGTCTGATTAAATGTCATAAAATTATGTTGTATTAGACTAGCAGTAGATAGTTTTGGGTATCTAATTGAAGGTGCCTTTCTATGTAATATAGTGGTAATGGGAGACTTTGTTTTATATTGACTATTATTGTAACTTCCCTAACCCTGTACTCCATCAGTCCACTGACATAAACATCGACCTACAGTATGTAATCCTTGAGACAACTTATCTCAATACTAGTTATTGGTGAATGGTACTGGTGATGGAATTGAATTGTCTGTAACATAATACTGATTGACCAATTCTAAGGCTGCAATCAAATACAATGTATATTGTAGCAGATATTAACACAGGACTGATACCCACAGGACTCATCTTCTCATCTTTTATTCGCAACTCAAGTCTGCCCACTGCTAATTAAAAATAACTTACATTATACCATCAGTCAATTGTTGATGAGAATTGATAATAAAAATGTCATATTACTGTTAACAGTAATCGTTCCGGAACTCCAAATATAAATCAATAAATCACTTCAAATTAATATAAATTAGTTAATCAATAAACATTCGGTCCTAATGGCAATTCTGTTTATGGATCTCATTTATCAGTTCACTCCATCAGGAATATGTTCTTGTTTATTGAATATCACAAAGAACAAAATAAACATCAAAATTGATGTCTGCAGAACTTGATTTATATTCCAATTATAGCAATTTGCTTCGATTGGAAAATTGCTTGATTTATGGATCAAAAATCATAAACTGGGTACATAACATTTATAGACGGATGTATTTAAAGAATGTGAGTAGGTTTTACATATGGATTATCAATATACTGTAAAATCATATAATTTCAATGGGACAAAAGTTCATGGGTTTGGTGAAAAATATTTTCTGGGGACGTAATTTCAAGGATATCCTATCCATTAAGTCATATTATACTATAGAAAATCTTAATATTCGTGAGGATTTAATTTTGTGCTTGAGATCATCCACAAAATTAACGAAATTAAATCCTCATCGAATGTTAATGATTTTATAGTATACACAATGCACTGTATTCAACTTATGATTAACATCAATCTTGCATTAGCTCAGGTTGGGCTATTTGTATTGGTGGTACAGAAATCTACAGATCGATACTTATGACAATCTTGCACTGTTTTTAGTTACAGGATAATATCTGAAAACACTTAACTTTTAGGATATGGAGAAATTTATCAAATTATAGATTTTTGTCATTATGTACTAGATAGACATGCAGTGATTAATAAATGATAATTTCTCTCCTACGGGTGTGGCAGCCGGAACATTGATCTAAAAATGGCGTTAAGGATAATAGACACGGCCCTCACTGGTACCAATTAACATCTTGGTGGAGTGGAGTATGTTGGTAATTCTTGCTCAGAAAAATTAACCAGTGGTCCAGACATGGGTTGAACCCGAGAAACCTACCTCCAGGCCACCACTCCCCATTGTTGAGTGAAATTATCAGTTTCCTTGGCCAAGTGCTTCAAATCTGATTAGGTAATAGCCATTTAGGCTGATCAGTGACTGAGAATCTGGTATAATTGTCAGAGCAATATATTTAACTTGCTACCACATTAGTTATTGTATTATGAAAATACTTAAGAATCTATAGATTAATTGTGACAATTTTGTCTAAACAAAAGTTACATACTTTTTCTGTTTTCTCTGTAAGTATTTAAATTTGAATCTAAAATGAGGAATTGAATTGATAGTGATTCCTGGTTAGTGCTGTTTCCTCCATTCTTGGAGGACTTTTTGTTATGATCATGTTTATAAAATTGATCATAACTTTGAGTTGCCTACCATGTATAATACAATACACTTAATATGCAAAAAGCTTTAGCTTAATCGGATTAATTAACACAGATATTAAGTTTGTATTAAGTTTGTATATTTTATGTCTATAAATACTTTCAAGGTTACACCAGTGTGTATAGTTTGTGTTTTAATCTTGGCAATATTGTTTCCTATTAAGGCTTGCCATTTAAACTTACGATTATTCTGTCCAAACCATATTTAGCCATTTTTGCACTAAGTACTGTTATATTGAGTCGTAATAGAAGGCATTGTATTTATAAATTTAAGCGCTATAAAGTCTACTTATAGCATTAATTAGTTTTTAAGTTTGTCAAATTGAATTATATTGAAGAAGTACGAACAAGAAGAAGTGGCTGCAGTGTTGCCTTCATATCACTCAGAAACACAGATCCCTACTAGGCTGAGAACTAAAACATGTTGATCCAAAACTGCACAGACCAAGGGAATCTATATTGCTTATGACTACCACGTATTATGCGGAGGTTGAGTAAATTCCCATTCCAGTGCGGGGTTGTGTTGTTCTCAGGACAAATGGCATATGCAATGAGTGTGCAGTTGCTGTAACCTATTTTGCTGACAAGATGATTATGAGCAGTATACTGAATTAGTACAGCCAATTGATAAATCACTTCATAATATCATAGGATATCATAGCATGTATAATAAATATATGTACAGGAAATTTTTCATTTTATTTAAAGTCCCATTTATATGACTTATTTGTATGACTGTTTAACAAGTATTATGATAGAATATGGCTTGGTTTTGTAGGTATATTGTCATGCATGTTACCTATGGTCATAAGTTTTTAGTCTACAACTTTGGTAGAATATGGAATATAATATAAAGCATGCTGTGTTTTGCCTGCTAATGGTATTGTGTTTGTTTGCATCTAATATTTTATTTACTAACAATTATGTAAAATTATGTTTGATTACACAATACACACAATATTGATATAAAGTTTTCGTATTCTCAGAAAGCCAAGTTCTAGGTCCGGACATAGTTAAGGCGTTGACCAAAGGCAAAGGTTATATTGTTATTATTAAATTGACAGTTTCATTTCTTGTTGATCAGTTACTTAAATTGTATGTTTAAATCTGTTTGAGCTAGTTCATGAAATGTTGTCTTTGTTTATCTCCCTTTGAAGCAGCTGGGGTATATAATTCAGCTTTGTTTATTGACAACAGTAAAAGTTACTTTCATTCAAATAATTTAAGTTCTGTGATTTGTTCTCAAAATTAGTAAGAGCATAATTAAGCTGTTCAGTTTTTGTTTATATTAATTTACATGTGTTTATAACGAATTATATGTAATGAAAAATGTTTGTTCCTGCATGGTAAACTAAGTTATTTAAAATTCTTATGTTATTAATAAATTTTTTTTGGTATATATTATGTCTGTTGTGACACTACTGAATAATTTATGTATATATATATCGGTACTAATAAATGATATGATAGTCATTACATGATTTAAAGTATTTATATTTATATAAAATCAAATGTTTTGGTTAAGCTTTTGAGTTAATAGTATAATCATAATTAAATTGTAAATTAACTTAAATAAATTGTCTCACCTCAGTTGTTTGTTTTTAATTATTTTTATTGTATTTTATTATGCAACTCTTATTTAAGGTAACTAAAAGATAATTTTATAATATACTGTTTTACAGATGACATTTACTGTTTATATTTCAATAATGCATTATTAAGCATCTTATTTTCTTATTGTTACAGCTACTGCCCTGGCAAACCCATTGTCGTACATGCAGACAATCAACTTCCAGTTATCAAATACAGCATTCGAAGATAAAGGTTGGTTGTAACTCTAATGTTATATTTACTCCAATAATTGTGTATAAATATAAAAGCTCTGGATTTTACTTAAATTATTTATCCTTATTTGACAGTTGCATTGGCCAGTTGACCAAACCCTTTCTCTGTCATTAAAATGAGTAAAGTATAAGAAAAATCAATTGCAATTATTTCCGAAAGTCCTTTTCAAAGAACATTGCAGGGATTCCCCCGGAAATAAAGTGAACCTCAGCCTCACTCAGACATAATCAGTTGCCCATGTTAACAAAATATGGTACCAATATTCTGTCACAAATTAATTTAAAGGTCCAAGACTGATATATACACAAATTCAAACATGCAAAAATATTCCATTGTCATTTGACAAATAGCAAACTTATTTACAGTAAGTAGGAGCAATGGTGTTGTATAGTAAATGAAATAAATGTTGCAGGGCTTTTTAAGCTTGTTGACAGGGATGCGTTATTCACAGCTTTTACATTAGATATATATATATATATATATATATAAGATGGCCACACTGACGAGCCGATAAGGCGAAACTAGTTTGGGCACATCTTAAATTAAAATACTAAAAATACAGCGAGCGTGAGAAGTCATTTTTTATTTTCACAATATATATATATATATATATATTGTAAATCCCGAACCTACAATGAATGTTTCATGTATGATATTATAGGTTGGGTAATGTTAAAAGGTCGACAAGAAGAGGTGGATCAGAATCAAATATTGGAATATTGTGTTCAACGTTTACAGGAATCCCTGAAATCTATGTAAGTTCTCTCTTATATTGTATACCTTTCACATTTGTGTGAATAGCTTTATATATTGATGGGTATATTAAGTCAGGTTTCTGGTTAAGAATAGGATAGCACTATTCTCTTGGTTAGACCTGGCAGTTAAGAGCTCGAACACCAAGTGTATAACAAACACCAAGTGTATAACGACTCAAAGCTATATTAATATATTATATCTTTATCTTATAAAAGTATTGGTTAGTGATTAAGGAAGAATTCATCAGTGGTACTGTAAGTTGTAAAAATCAATGTGATCTTTATATAAAGGGAGAGGTGATTGCAAATATATAGTAAATGATGCTGAACTAGTTTGTGGTCACCCCTTGTTATTTGATATGATAATAATTACTAACTTTAAATAGTCGTTATATATTCATAACAGTCATTATATATTCATCGAGTCTTTATTCTTATAAAGATTGAAGTGATCTTGAAATCTAGTAATCCTAAATTATATGATTAATTATGCATAGGATATTTACTTTTAAATCTAAAATTACAGAATGATATTGACTTGAATAATTATATGCCTCCTTACCATATTTGCAAATATTAAATTATAGATTACTGTAAATACTCAGCCATAAGTCGGGCGAAAACAGTCCCAAAAAAAATTAAAAAGTCACCCCACGACTTATGGAAGAGTTTACTACACTACTCCAGATTTTGTCAGAAAATCATTACATTACTCCTGACTTTATCTGAAACTGACCGCATCGCCCTGACTTTATCTGAAAATGACCACATTTCCATCAACTTTGTCTGAAAATTACTACACTCCTCCATATCCTTTCTGAAAATCACCACATTCCTCCCAACTTTAGCTGAAAAAGACCACATTTCCTTCGACACTTAACACTGAGCACATGATTTCAGCTTTCACAAAAATTGAAAACTATACATGCGACCTAATAAAGGGTTTAGACAAAAACCTTGATTTTTTATTCAAAAGTCCCCCTGCGACTTATGGCTGCATGCGACTTATGGCTGCGTATTTACGGTATATTGATTGTTTTGAATTAAGTTTGGGGAGACAAGAAGTCCTGGCTGTTCCATTTGACATTTAAAAATTGAGGAAAAATACCTTTTGGTTTTACTATTAATTGCTTTTGTTACAATCATGAAGGAGGCAGTATACTGTAAAATCATTAATATTCAAGTGGGATTTAATTTTGTGGATGATCCCAACCGAAAAATGAAATCCCCAAGAATAGTAATAATTTCTAAATTATAAAACTAAGTGGATAAGAATATCCTTGAAATTACGTCCCACTAATTGGCCTTTTTTACCAAAAAATTGAAATTTTGTCCCATTGAAATTATATGATTTTACAGCATTCTTATTGGTACAGGGGAAGATAAATGTGTAACCAGGCCAGGGCTTAAACCCGGGACATTCACTTACAGGGCGAATGCTAAACCGACTAAGCTAGCTGGCTGCTTACACAAGTTTCTCCCCTTTACTTAATAGGTACAGTCAGTGACATTAAGTTTTTAAATAATCATTGATATTTCTGTTAATTGTATGATTTATATTATCATAGATCAAATCAGGCGACCAGAGACGTAGATCAGGGTCATGATAAACCTGTCATCGTACGATATTATGGAGACACAAAGCGGGAAACTTTACTCAAGTACAGAAAATCACCAAATAAGATGTGTCAAAATCCTGTATTACGAGGTGGTAAACCCAAGGTGCCGACTATTATAGATGAAAGAAATGAAGGGAAGAAACTCATGCAAGCCTCACATATAGATGGGACAACTGTTGTCTAGTATCCTTTTATATAATACATGTATTTATTATGTATGATTAACCCTTTACAGGTCTTTGAGGCAAATGGTTCAGGTTCAGTCTTACCTGCTGAAAATTATGTTTGTGACAAGTCGTTGAATCAACCACAGACCTGCCTTTAGTAGTGATCCGACTAACATACAGTAGAACCCCACCTTACGACCACCCTGAAATTACGACCACCCCGCTAATACGGGCATTTTTTGAAAGAACGGATTTTTTTCCTTCTTTGTCTAATGGTCGTTAGTCCCGAAATTACGACCACCCCGCTATTCCGTTATGTGACCACTTTTTGCCAACCAAATGGTCAATTTGTGCAGATTTGAACCCGAAATTACGACCAGTCGTTATCACACCTCTGAAAACACCTGACATTGTTAACATAATGGTCGCCGATACAAACTGTCAACACCTCTGTATATGACCCCAAAATGACATCATTGTATTATCACCACCTTTGTCAGTACATTAGGCCAATGTTAATCCAATTAGAGGGATAATTAATGCCTGCAGATGTTGTAATAATCTTTTAATTGCCCTATTACAGAACTTTGAAGGTACATGTCGGCCATTGGCATGGTCTAATTATTACGACTCCTCACAAGATTGGAACAAAATGATGAGTGAAGAAAATGAATGAAACTTGTTTGAGGGTTAATTCTAGGTGATTTGATCAATAAACTTTTTAATTATGTTCACCTTAAATAGGCTACGAGTATAAAAGTCATTTACCAATTATAGAAGAATTCATAAATTCAAGTTGAGTAGTATTCGGATAGCACTAATTTCGATCATTATTCATATTGACTCTTTCAAAGAACACAACATACTTTTAGTGTAACATGTTGATTTTAATTGGCATTCATTCAAGCTGTAAATCATTTATTCACACATGTCATGCTTGATAATTCAGTTTTTAAACTTTATATCTTTATTATTTAAACCTGAAAATATTCAAAACAAAATTATGACCAATAAATACAATACACTTATATATACTTTATCTAAATATGATTTAAAGACAGACATATTCCACTGATAAATACTCTAAGTGGTCTCTCCCGCTAATGAGACCACCCCGCTATTAAAACCACTTTTAAAAAGAACGAACGGTGGTCTTATTAGCGGGGTTCTACTGTAGTTTGAACGCGACAAAACAATTAAAAAATTTGAGTATACATACAGTCCTTTCAAAGACAAATGAGAACGGTTGTAAATATACTATTGTCTGGCAGGTAAACTATGTTTATCTAGGTTTAACTGGATATACCTGAGTTAACAATATTCACAGGTATTCTTTCCAATGTGATAGTTCCCTTATAAGTAATACTGAATGAATCAACTATTTCAGTTTATGATTACCAGTTTTGTGTATGTGTTCTTTAACCATCATCAGTTATCCATCTGGTCGACCAGCAATGATGTATTGTGCTGCTGGGTTTGGTCGTCCAGGATATTATACCATTGTTTATGAGGACGGTCTTGACTCTAAAATGATAGGATGTTTCACACCAAGTGGGCGTGGTGTATGTTACCATGAGAACGGTATAGTCAGGTAAGCTTGGTTAGCTTGGTTTCATGATTTTATTATATTAAGTGTTAATGGGTGTTACTTAGTCTTTGTTTAACAGATGTTTTGAACCTGTGTAAGCTCTCTGAACACAATTGTAATAGAAACAACAAGATTTTGCATTTTATGCCCCAGCATCTAAGGGTGAAGGGGGCATATTTTGATTGTCCTGTCCTTTCGTTTGTCTGTTACAAAATGTTGAAACTCAAATATTTTTAGTCCAGCAAGGCATTGCTTGCAAACTAAGCATAGTCTTGTTTACCATCATAAACACAATACATTATTAAAGCCATGTAACATTATCAAACATTTCTACAGAATGATGGCCCCTTAATGGTTTAGCTCTGTTTATGGAGGTTTACTGATTATAGTTTATATTATGTTATATGTTTTCATGTTTGTTTTTCTTGCCAGGTTTTTGGCAACAGAAAAAGGAGGTCATATCTCCGAAGCTGATGGCTCACTAATAAGGAAATGGAAATGGCCGCAAGCTAACGTTAAAATTACAGAACCAATTAGCTTTCAGGTAATTTATGAAATAGTTGATTTCATGTGTTGTAAAACACCTTCAATATTTTCAGATTATATAGTAGTGCATTTCTTTGTGAATGATTGAGCATTTAAGCTACAGAATAAGACAAGGCTCTTTAATTGTGTTGTGTCATCAACAACAAGTTTTGACTCGTCTATGATTTCTTGTCGAAGGGCATGTCTAAATATGGTAATATTAAAGTACCTGGCACTCTGTGCTTCCACTTTTACTCAATCTTCAAAATTGTTGTATCACATAATGATTGCCCATGAACCCAGTAAAAAATTCTTGAACAATAAGCTATTTGTTATTAATCCTACCACTCACTATTGCCATTGAATTCCATTTTCCAGTATTTTGAAGGTACATTGTTGCAATTAACTGAAATGGAATATTACTACTTTTCAGGTGAACAATCATATAATGTTTCGATGTGTTGGTCAGACACAGATGAGTGTTATGTTTAACTGTCAGCGTGAGATGGCGAGGTTCAGTGTAGGTCTTGTACCGGAAGCTGATGAATATAAACCAATAGAGGAATCGGTAAGGGAACTGCTTGTTTTATTACTTGTTTTCTACTTTTCATTGTGTCCCCATCCATAGCTAAGTCCATGGTTACCATGCTTGCCGTCCAATCTGGGGACCCAGGCTCATATCCAGGTGGAGGCACACATATGCCTGCTATATTTCAGCAGAAAGCTAACTGCCAAATGAATGTTATGCTTGGCATTCAAATTTTTTATTATTGGTCACCTAATATCTTCAGTGGACAGATTAGTTTAATCTTTTAACATCAAATATGAAATGACAAGTGCTACCAAGAGCATATTTAACCATACATGTTGTCGTTAATGCCTTGAATTATTTTTGTTTCTAGGCTAGAAAGCAACTGTCCGATTCAAGTTATCTCGGTACCAATAGGAAGTTCGAGGGCCATGCTTATTATGTCACACTTTGTATAACTTTCAAAATGATATGTTATGAAAAACTCTTTAATGATGTTATATTGCAGGACCAGCTATTAACAGCTTTCACTTTTTCCTCAAGAGCCGCCAAAGATTTAATGAGAATATTTGCTCCAAATAAAAAGAGCAAGAAAAAGTCTAGAAAGGTAAGGGTCATTACTCATTTCAACGTCCTTCACATATCATGGGTTGTGTAGTGATTTGGGGGATTAATTATATGTCTACTAATTGTTGAAATCAAAATGTATGTATTATTGTATAAGATTATGACAGAGTAAACATTAGCTGTTTGCATACATATTAAAATAACCTTTTTAGTATTACTTAATGTACATGTGCATGTATTGTAAAATATGAATTGTACCATTACTTCAGAATATTAATTGTAATGCTGCTTGAACAACACATATTTAAAAACAAATCCTGTATCTCTCTTATAAAATATCATACAAAACCATAATTCCATTCAGTGCATCTAATTTACAATTTTGCTTTAAAATATCCGAATTTCACAATTATAGCAGAAAGGCAGCTATGGTAATATTGATGTTGCAAAACAAGTTTCATTTGTTGATCAACCTTCAAAATGTCTTTTTGGTGCTAAATTTCGGCAAACACCAAGTCCTCTCTTCATCCAAGCACCAAGATCCAATACAGGAAGCTGTGAACCTGTTGGCCGTGAACATTCTTCATCAATGACCATAACATGTAATTCAAGTTCCAAAGTTAGAAGTCCGAAACAAAAGGAGCCCTCGGGTTATTCGTCATCGATCAGAATTGAAAAATCTCAACCTTATTGGCAATCTGCTGAGATTAAGAAAGATTCTAAAGACAGGCATATGTTTGAAACAGCAAAATCAGCTGACGGTGTTCTGTTGAAGAATAAGACTACTAAAAGAAAATACCCTAAAAGGTATTCAAAAACTCCAGACCCACCAAAATGTCAACGTCATGGAGGACTTCGGTCAAACAAGGAAGAACCTGACACCAAAAGAGCTCAGTCAGCCTATAACTATCGTGTTAAATTTAATTTGAATAAAAATGATAAAAAGAAAAATGAAGAAGAAGAAAAAGATAAGCAGCCTGAAATTTCTGAAATCAGTAAGTTGTTTATACAGACTGAAGCTTATACTGAAAGATGGAATCATAAGAAACTTGCTGATGAAGCAGCTAAAAAAGAGAAAATGGCTATGAGTGATAGTAATAAGGCAAAAAAGAAACTGAAACCAATTATCAAAATAGCTGGTCTTAAAACGTCATTGAAGAGTCATTCAGCTAAGACTAAGTCACCATTTGCTAGCGAAGAAAGTATGAACAAGAGGGCTCAGTCCGCACAGTTGTACAATGACTCTGTGGAAGACATGAAGAAAACACAACCAGATACAGACATTCCAGAAGTTGATCAATCAGCAAGTGTGAAACCATCTCCACTGATGTTTGCATTGTTTGGTGGTGGTCGGAAAGTCCTTGATGACAATGTTGATAGTAAACAAACAGGCTTGGACAACATTAGTGATAAAAATAACCCTTCATTTGAAATAACTGAATCTGAGCCAATTGAAACAGGTGGTGTTAAAGACACTCATCCTTCTATTCAAACAACTGAATCCAACCCATTTAAATCAACTGATACTAAAAACACTTATCCTTCAATTGAAATAACCGAGTCAGATCCTGCCAAACCAGGCAGAGCAAAAGACAATATTGCTGGTAGTAGCTTAAGTAAGGGGAATGTTGACATTGTGGCAGGTGGTGAAGACAAAGAAAAGGCAGAGGAGGATAAGGAAGAAGAAGAAGATATAGGAGACCTTCAGGAAGGTTCAGATAAGGATGCGGAAGCCCAGGCTGCCTATAAAGGCAAACCTAGACGACAGTCAGCATTGATGAGTAGTATAGCTGCATATAGACGAACTGTGCTTGCTAAGAAAGGTATTGTAATAAGTGAATCAGAGGAGGAAGAAGAAGAGAGTGAAGAGGATTCTGATGCGGTGAACACATTATTTGATGTTCCTTGTTATTTAGTGTTGGATTAATTATAAGTTAGTTTGACTGGAACTTGTTTTTGCCCAGTTTTATTGGCTCTTAGGTATTGATCATGAGTTCATAATGGGTGAACAAATTGTTCAATGTTCCTTGTTATTCAGTGTTGGATTAAAAGTTAGTTTGACTGGAAACTGTACTTGCCCTGATTTATTAGCTGTTAAGTATTAAGTTCATATTGTTTTCTGGCCTTTTTCCCCATAATTAAAAAACTTTTTTTCATTTGTTCAACTCAATTCCTTTGTCCAACTTTAAATGTTTCTGTCAGTCCTTACTATAGCTTTTATGTAAGATGGGTCCCATTGAAGAAAATCAGTCATATTTTGTGAGAAACCTTTGATCTTTTATTTGCTGCACTTCAAAACGGTCAAATCAAGTTTAATGTTCATGTTGAGTTGAGCAGGAAATAAGTTGTATTAGCATGGGTTTAAGATGTCTAGAAACAACCTAAGCTCAGCTACATCACAGCTCAAATATTGCCACATTTCAAGAATTAATTTCGAGACTCAAAATTAAATTAAAGGTGAAAACTTTATGCAGAGTATATAACAGCACAATTTCAAGAGCTCCAACTTGAAATTTGTCTCAGAATTTTTCTCTTTATTAGAGGAACGCCTCACTTTGAGCTGATTTATGTTCCTAACTTGGGATGATTATGGTGATCTGACTGTGCCAGTTTAGTTCCAGATTAGTGCCAGATTAGTTCCAATTTGTTTGTTTTGTATTTTGCTTATGTTAAGCTGTAATTCTGCAAGAAATATTTGTGTAATGTTTATGAACTTTTTATTGCAATGTTTATTGTTTATTAGTTCAAAAATAAAAAAAATATTATATTGATTTCAAGTGTATATAATCTTAGATTTTAAATGTTTTATGATATTAATTAGATGCTATGTATATGTTTTGCAGTGTATTTATTTTACTTACATCATGTAGTTTTATTTATTGGACCATGTGATTATAATTTACCATTAAAATTGATTTAAAGGGTATTGATTAACAACTTGGGTAATGTCAATTAATCTCAATTTGTACTAGACTACAGGTTTCAATGAAAATATTATTGAGATTTTGTTATATGATATTACTGTTGTTTCATCATTTCAGCAAACCTCGAAGAGTCAATCATCAGAAATACTCAGATTACTGAAAGATTTTCCAGACAAAGTTCATTATGAACTTGAGGCAGACAAAGAACTTGCGAGACTTCAGAGAAAAGCAAGGTTAGTGGGTGGCTTGTATCTCCTTAAACAGTAAATGTTGAACTATCCACTGAATTAAGGTGATTGAAATGTCACTTAATATACTGAATGACTGTATATCTCGCTGGGTTAGAATGAGAAGGTAGCAAGTACATAATCAAAATTTTTAAGAAAACAAGAAAAATCTAACAGAAAATAATACTCTTTACTTATAGTAAAACAGTCGGGCTGTTTCAACTTCAGTTTGGTCAACTTGACATATTCCGATTTTCATTAAAATAGACTCATAGCAAGCGCCTTGTGATGCAGATATGTATGAGTCTTTTAATGTCTTAAGTAGTAGGTGTCACACCCATTATACTTTGTAAAAATGACATAAAGCATCACACCCATAATAAATTGTATTATCAACTTCAGGAATTTGGTAGATGACTGGATGGAACATTACAGACTTGCTCTTGGTTTATCTATACCTATATTACAAAGTGTACGTGAAACACCCAACTACAGTATAGCTAACAGGAATATTAAGTCTGCCAGAATCTCAGACTACCAGCTACAGGTCAGGAAAGCTGTGCTCGGTGCCGATGATAGTCAACTACTTCAGAAGAAGAATCGAATACCATCAGCTCCTTTAGGTATGAAAATGTTTTTGAATTATTGTGCCTCCCTCACAGATTAACTACCTTAATGTATAGTTGACCGTAATTGATGAATTTTTTTGCTGGGTCAATATGTCCCAGAGTTACGACCCTTTGTAAATTTGGCTATATATCCCAATGGGGGAACCGATGATTTCTCTTTCTTCAACCAAGATGGTTTTCTGATGGAATGCTGAAGGGTGTCTAAGACTCTTATAACTCAATTATAGGTCAATATAACAGTCAGATATGACACATAACCACAGAATATGTTATATTATGATGAAGTGTTATCAATGGTAGAGTAGCCTGTTGAACATATCATCTTAAAACTGTTGTTTTATACTGTATTTTTCTATCACTTGTATTTCTCTATTTGATTCAGGTGGTTTAGGCAGTGAATATCTTGATGAAGAATTTGTAGCAGAGTTGAACTCACATCGAGATGGTGGTGTGACATTTGATGAACATAAACCGGCATCAGGTGATGGTGCTGTCACACCTACTGCTATGGCTATCATCAATAGACTTGCAGAGTAAGATTCAAACTTTAATATTCAGTACAACCCTGGTAGAGCAACATACTTCGGGATCTTCAAATTTCGACCATTGTTTAAAAGAATTCCAATGTCGTTGCTCTGCAGAGGTTAAATTTATTGTGATTATTGGCTTCAAGATTTTTTAAGATGTTGTTAACTAAAGGCTGTAAGACAAGTAAAAAAGGGTTGCTCTAAAGGGAATGTACTGTATCATTTTATACTTTGAAGAAGCAATTCAGTTTGACGAGACCCATCTTTCCAGTGAGGCTCTTACAGTATTACAAGTTAACATTTTTAGTGGTGTGCTGTAATAGTGACCTATTGATGGGCAGTAATAAGTGACCACTCGCAGAGACATTGTGGTTGTTATCTTGTCTGTTCTTTGACCCAATTTTTGTTGAATAAACAGACTTGATCAAAATATATCTTACTCAAACCAGTTACATTGCCCGAAACAACAGCCAGTGGCCTATCTCTTAGAATCCTTATGACAAATAATAGCCAGTGGCCTATCTCTTAGAATGCTTATGACAAATAAACCACTAGTCTATATTCATCAAAAATGATTTCAATGTACCTGTATTCGTTGTAATATTCTGAGCATAATTAATGAGCATGATCCATATGCAGTCTATGATTCCCAGTTTATAATGTTCAAAGTTTTTAATTATGTTGTATACGGTTGATATTTGTTCTTTTAATTCTTTGCAGCACTGCAGGCAGAAGATCTGCGAGATCTCGAGCATCAACGGCTCGTAGTATGTCACCATCACGACAGCCTACAACATTATCAGCTACAGACCGGGTACCATCTGCTGCCATGGCTGGTACCCGCAGTCATTGTCCACTAGTTATACGACAACAGATTCTAGGTTATGAGAGGCCACAGTGTAGATGTAGTAGACACCATATACCATATATCATGGATCTAGAATTAGATGATTTTATTAGTACAGAGACACCAGAGGGACAGCTTACTGTAATCATGGTGGTATCATCACTGTAAGTATTGATGTTGACTTTACAACATTTCGCTTGATTCTTTTAGCTAAGATTTTGGCTTGCCACTTCATTTTTATGCCCAGGCGTTAGCTGATGTAATTCGTCCATCTATCCTCCATCTATCACATTCAAAAAGTTAACCAAAATTTACTTATTTTTGAAACTCAAATAGTTTCATAATCCATCAAGGCATTGCTTTCAAACTTGGCAGTCTTGCTTACAATAATAAACACCTTAAATTGCCAAAGCCATGTAACATTATCGAACTTTTCAATAGACTTTTGGCCCCTAATTGACGTAGTTGGTTATGGACAAGGCTTCCACTGGGCCAATCGTTTATTAAATAAATTGCAACTGGTACCATGCACACAGCTCATGTAGATTATGAGTTGGTCATGAGTGTCAATTCTGGAATTCATTGCTTAAATTTCTTTTTGACTTCACTATTTATAATAATGCTTTGTTTTGTGACAGGAAAAACTTGAGAAATCAGGGTTGTCATGTAGACTACAATTTCTATCTAAACAAAGAAGGTGTACCATTTCGTCGAGTGTAAGTCAATGCACAGTGTGTCATATAGTGATCAATAGTAGACATCTATGCCTGTATGCTGTTATTGCATTTGATTCTTTGAACAAAAGATTTGTGGCCTTGACAGAAAATCTCTCGCACAATTTGGACTGATCTGTTCTAAATGGAAAATCGCATAATTTATGTTAATTTGTCCTAGTTTTATGAACCATTAAAAGATTTCCTTTTTTTACTTCTTGTTTGTTCTGCATCTAAATGAAAGGAAGTAAGTTGTATACAGGGGAGACAATCTTGTATGATTTAACATACAAATGTATGTAATTTCTTCTCAGCAGTGGTATATGTTACGTTTTGTTTGATAGTTTATGTTCCCTAAGAAAACCCTTTTCTGTCTTTATATGGTCTTATTGCATGGGATATGACAATTACCTTTATATACACAAAGAATGTTTCTTCAAAACAACAAACACAGATAGATATTCACTTTATTTGAATATTTGGGTAACAAATATGCACTCTTCATGTTTTAAAGGTGCAGGTCTTCACAATCTATTGTATTGAGATATTTCCTACTATTGTCATTACGGGTAATCTATGGTCAAACGTGAAAGTGTGCACACACATAGCTAAGTTCTGAGTAGTTTGTAGTAGAACATAGAATAAATTATTTCCTTCTATGAAATAAACACATGATTATTTCAACCATATTTGGTGTTCGTAAACCTTTTTTATACCCAGAACTATCCAGATTTTGTAAAAAAGTAATAATTATAACAAATCAGGTAAGAAAGGCACTTTTCAACTGAATTAGCAGAACACGAAAGGCACAAAAAAGGAACAGTCATTTTTACGTTGCAATCGTCTGCACATTGTCAAACCTTTGTTTGTATTTGTTGCAACATATATATGAATTGATTGTTAATTTAAGGTTTCCTGGTATCACGAAAGCTGAGGAAATGTTAAATGAGATCTATGGTAACCAGAATAGAAACAGAACTCGACCGTGTGTCCAGAGTAGATCGGATATGTTCCGTGTCTTCAAATATGATATTAATTCTGCAGCTGAAATGTCGGACCATACTCAACCATTACTAATGACTCGACATAATGTGATACCTGGCATGTTTCTGGTAGGTTTCACAGTCCTGAGAATTTGATACGATCCTGGACCTACTATTTTAATAATTTAACATCTGATATCTTGACTATATTTATAAACCCTGGTTGTATCTTTTTGTAAGCAGGGAGTATAACTAGACACTTGAGGTGTCATTATCACAAACACTAGTCTAAAACACAAATACAATATAATTTGCTTACTGGTCAGGATTAGGTCAAATTTTCATCACTATGCCTTTTATGTTTGACTGATTTTTGTGTTGATCATTTTCATATGACTCTAGTGAGCTCTGTGGTACAAAAGACAATTTTGTGGATTTTGAGGTTCAACGAAGCAGTTTTATTACATATTTGTAAAATATTTGCTAAATTTGTAGATCTCTTAAATACCACCAATAAAAAATTACTTGTAAATCTCGCAAACTTTATTGTACTTGCCAGCAAACACAGACTAACGCTTATGTAGAAAACCGTATAGTCTTTTTCCAACACCTAAGCAACTAGTGTTCTTATTTAAACTATATGTACATTATATTATATTTTCATTCGAACATAAGAACAATTTCAGCAGGATGTATTATTGTAACATTCTCCCTATATTCGCCACCAGACTTATTTTCTTTGTTTCTTAGTATGACTGTATATGCACGTTTATAGGAATAATTTAAAAGTATGTGGTTGTTTTTTTGTGTTTCTGTATGTATGTTTGTATGTATGTATGTTTATATGTATGTATGTTTGTTTGCATGAATGTATGTTTACTCGAGCGATTATTAAGACGTTTGATTGTATGTATGTATCATGTGTAAATTTATATTGTATAACTATGTAGTGATGATGTGCAAAAAGCACAAATCTAAATGAAATAAACAATTATCTATCTATCTATCTATCTATCTATCTATCGTATTCGCTTATAAATAAAGTCAGAGTTTAATTAACCTTAACGACTTCGGATAAAAGCATGCATTGAAAAATGAAATAATGCCGTAAAATTATCTTGTTACGTGTGAAACATGTGATTTCTTTATTGTACAGCTAGATATTGATAAAGGTAAATGTTTCTAATTGAGTGGAACCAGAGCTTCAATACATTACAGAATAGTTTGTGCATTATTTCATGTTCATATAGTACAGAATCCCTTTTTATAGAAAATGCTTTTTTTCAACCAAGAAAACGTCTTTGAAATATCACTGAGCACATACCAATGCATGCTAGCATTATTTAAAATATGCATAAGATGTACTTAAATTAAAATAAGACTGTTAATGTATGATTGGCTAGCAGAAAATGATTTTTAAAATGTGCTTATTCTTTTAGTCCATTGATAAAGGTAAATCCAGTTTATGGATTTGTCCATGAATTAATAGAAATGAACTACCAATATTAGTCAGTTCTCTTGACCGATACAAAATATCTAATCAACAATCATCAAACTGGGTTTTGGATCTGCTGTACTAAAAAGGAGGTTGCTGAGCATGACAGCTTTGTGATGATTTAAGAATCTTAATTTTATATCATACTTAGTAGTGCATTTTAAACACATAAAATGATTTCCTTTCTTTTTTGCAGATATATTGTGATGGCAAACTGACATTTTGTGATCATATTTTCAACGGTTATGGTAATACTAGAAAAGATTTTAAGAAACAAATAATGAAATCACGACATGATGCCATACATGGTTTCTCATTACCTAAAGATTTCAGGTTTAGGTAAGTATTACACTTGATGGTTATTAATCCTTAATTATGACAAAACCTATGGTCCCACCGTGATATTATAAAGCTGTGTTGGAAATATTGCCTACCCAGACTGTGCAATAAATATTGAATTAGCTTGACACAATGTGTATGCCAATCTTTTACTTGACTGGCCCATGATGTGAACGTGGTAAAGACATCTTTCCCCTGATACTGCATAAAACCTGTGCAACATACATTAATTATTTTGAAGGATAATGAGCATTCTCTTATAAGGTTATGTGATACAGTCGTTTCGGGTAATTCTGCGCATCGGGTAATTCTGCGCACCTCAACTTTCTATTTCTTACAGATATTGCTGGGTCGTTTTTCTTCGGTCTTCCAGTGTTTTTGTAGATGTATGTTACTTATATAAGGTTTTATAATCATTTCAACGAAATCGGAAAAGAATTTCTACGAAAATTTGACCAAAATGAGTGTCAACGGCGATTTTTGTTAAATTGACATACCACGTGACACATAATTTGAATAAAAACACATTTGTCATGGATGTTGACTTTTCATTTTTTGTCAACATTGTCTTAATGACTTATTCTTTCGATACTGTGATAAATTTCTTGTGAAACAAATCTTTGAAACAGACTATACAAAAAAACAATTCCACCTGCGCAGAATTAGCCGAAAAAATTTACGTCATGAAAACCGGCAGCCATCTTGTTTTGTGACGACATTTGACCTAGTTTAGCGAAGGTATGGTGTTTTGAATTGTTATCATTTGTCAATGAAGGTTGTTTCTATCCAAACAGCACCATAATTTATTCTAAAAATAAAATAATCTCAAATGTAGAAAGCCAATACCCGTTAGGTGTGCAGAATTACCCGACAGCACTGTAAATAGAATGTTATTAAGTTGTGTCACATTATTTGGTCCACTTAATTGTTTAATGAAATTTGTATGTGTTGAGCACTCATACAAGATCCTCTGTTTAAGCTATCCCTAGTTTTACGAACCAATATTGTTAATGTTGCACACTGTAAGTTTTCCTCTTCTCTAATAGTGTAAAATCATTTAATTTTGATGGGACCAAATTTAATGGTTTTGGTAAAAAATACCATATGGATTGGACATTAGTTCGTGGATTTGAAAATTTCAGGCAATAAACACAAGTGTCAAAATAAATGATTTTACAGTACGAGCTGTATTTACCATTATGTTGTTTGATTTTCTTACAGTCCTAGTCAAGGTAAGAGTGGTATGAGATCAGCGTGGGGAGGTGAGATAGGTGGTGCTGGTGTAGACAAGTATAGTAGTACGGGTACCGTGGTAGATAATACTCTACAACCTATACACAGACCTAACTCTGACTCTTCCAATGATGATACTACAACTACTGGAGTTCATTTAGATACTGTCAAGTAAGTATACATGTGGGATTTATTGTAGTAATGGCTTAACCTTGTCACTTAAAGCAATACATATACTGTAAAATCATTTAATTTCGATGGAACGAAATTTCGTGGTTGGTAAAAAAGATCATTTCGATGGGACATACATAGATCCATGGATTTTGTATTTCAGGTAATAAAAAACAGGGTCAAAATTAGTGTTCATTGGGATTGATTTTTTGGTTGAAAGTGAACCACAAAATTTAACCCCCATGAAAATTAGTGATTTTACAATACAAGCTTGGTTCATTGATAGGCAATTCCAGATTAACTATTCATTAACTTGTGTAAGGATTAATACCATGTCAAGATACTTGGTGTCTAGCTAGATTATATGAAGAAAAATGAGTTAACATGTTCCAACATTTATTGATATCTAGGATCGGTTGCCTAAGCTGAAAACGCTTCTGAGCCCCTTCATTCAGTTACCTCCCATTCTATCAAATATTGAAGGCAGGGATTACTTCACATGGAAACCATACATTGCACAACCCCATGTTAATGGCATCTTAAAAACATCTTTAAGTCATCAGTGTTCATTGTTATCAAATATATGACCTGTTTGTAGTTTATATAAAGAAGAATATATTTACCCAAAACAAGAATATTTGTGCTGTGTGTGCTTAGTTGTGTCTTGTGTATTTGTGTTTGGAATATATGCATGTATTTGTGTTATGTTGATGACTGAGATTTCTGCATTATGTTTTCATGACACCAGATTTGGTAATCAGGGGATTTCACTTTCACTTAGGACTGAATTTTGAGAGTCATTTCAAAATTTGGACATTTTGATTGTTACATTTATTAGCCAAGTTACTGTTAATTTGTAGGGAAGATTGAAATATTGACGAATTAAGGGAAGGGGGGGGGGGGATTCAATCACATTTCCTCCAGCTTAAATGTTGGCCTCTAAAGAACTCTTGAGAAATAAATAATATCAGTTATATTTCTGCTCACTTAAAATGTCTTAAATTCATTATGTGCAATGGTTTTGACCAGTGGACATATCCACTTATATTGAGTAAATTCAGTAATGGGTTGAATTGCAGAAATGTCAAGTCGCTGGTATATTACCTGGAGTGGATTATGCATGTATTAGGATACATTGTACGTTGATGTACAATTGTATATATATGTATGCATGTTAAAATAATCATTTGTATGATACATTTCCTCATATTTATAGGAGGGCTATATTAGGACTGTAACCAAATATGGCAATAAAACGTATGAGGTAGTAAGCCAATTCTCTCATATTTATCCAACAATGTTATCCCTTTCATTTTCAATTCAAAACATCTGTTCTTGAACATACATGTACAATTGTAATAAGCTTTTAATTTTGTAATTGAAAAAGGCCAGTGCATATTTCTTGGGAGCACTACTCCTAAATCTTATGATATTGAAAAAGAGTTAAATTGAACAAAACAAAATTATACTTTTCAAGTTCTTTAAGTCAGCCCCTATGAAATTCTGTGTCAAAAGATTCATGTTGGCTTATTTTAAAGAATTTAGTGTCACCAAACTTCTTTTGCACAAAATGCTTGTTGGGGATGAGAACCTTATAAGTTCTCTGCAAGGTTCAATTATTATATCGGGCCAGACACACAAACAATCTCTGGCCCTTGACTTAGCATCATGTTGAACAGGACTTTTAGTATCACCCAAAGCAAAGTACATGTATGTTTAGGTAGCAGATATTTGGATTACAATACATCTTGTTATATATATAATAGAGAAGGAACTGAACTGAACTATCAACAAAAAAATCACTCTCATATACTGAAGTAATTTATAATAGATTAATTAAACCATTTGCTCAATATTTATAAATTGTAATAACCCTCAGGTTGGTCCAAATGTGCCTTTCAAATTTTCAAAGGTAAAAAGAGTAATCTTAACAACTCCAAAAATGGTTACTCAATGCTGCCTTATTTCAGCAGTTCTATCTTTATTATATCAGTTGTCCCATGCATGCTTGTTTTAGAACATTTCTTAGGTTAAACTTTTATGTATTTATTACATAATGTATTCCTCTGAGTTTCAGTCAACTGTCCAAAGTATAACAATTTCTGCATTTTATAAAGATACTAACATATATGTGCATACTTTGCAAGCAACTGGCAATGAAGTGAAGCAAGTAACACAGTTTAAGTTACAAATATGTAATGAAAAAACTGCACAATATTTTCCAAAACTGTTCTAAACTGAGTGAATACTTCTGGATCACATGCATGTTGTCTGATGGCCCCCTGATGCATACATGATTCACTTTCAATACAAAGCTGGCAAGCTGCACATATATGCTAAGTGTCATGTTTTCCTCAAGTTATATATAACCATTTATTTTGGATATTTATTGTTCAAAAGTTACATCATTAGACTAAATTAACTATGAGATAGAAATGATACCAATTATTGGGATTTGTGTTTGAGTAGTGTTTCAATTTGGTTATTTACAATAATTCTGGGCAAACATGGGAATTTTCCCTAAGAGAATGTAAAACCCTTACAATAATAATAATATTATTATAATTCTACTACAACAGTTACTGTGGTCCTGCATCTATATTGGAACATAAATAATCTTAAGTGTTTATTATAAGTAGTTAATGGAAACATTTTGGAACAGTCAAATTTTCCAATGTATGGTGATATATTTTCTGTGTTGTGTAGATGTTTAGTTTACTGTGTGTGTATCCGTATGCTTGCTTCATGCTTCATCTACAACATATATATACAATCTCAGTCTATGGTGTTGGGATATTCATGTCAGCTGTGTTAGTAATTAAGATCCATTGAACTTAGGTAAAATTTAGTTTATTTCAAACAACATTGCAACTTGAATCTATAAAATTATATTTCATAAACAAGGCCAATATTGGGTATCCATTAAGACTTCTTCCCATTGAGTTAATATCACAGAACTTACTCTGAGGTGATCTGAAAACTCATTTGTTCTTAAATTCAAGATGATATTTGAATTTACGATGAGACCAACTAAGATACTGATGAAACATGCAGCATGATTATGGTGTTTCTGTTTATTTTTGTTCATTTAAAAGTTATTGCATGCCACCTTGGTTTACCCCTCCCCATTTTAGTGTATTTTAATAATAAAATGCATGTACCCTTTTAGTCCTCTTGAACATTGTTATAATTATGATTTGTTTCATATGAAAAAAGTTTGTGTCAATTTTATATCAAAACTGATATGTGATTATCTATTTTATTATGATTGTTATTATGATTATAAGCATAGGTTATTATTATTATTATTATCATTATTATAACAGGAGGTTTCGGTTACAGTTCTATAGATTGCACTTGCAGTCTGCTTCACCATACCGACGTCCGGAGCTCATCTCTGCCAGGAGTTTTACTGTATATCTATATGTCTGACTTCATGTTTGTGCTTCTTATGAGTTAATTTTATATGTACTGTCTGTGTACTTGTTTGATGTCAATGGAAATTCAAATAATTAACTATATCACAAGTCCTTGAGTTAAGTCATTGAAATTTGAAAATTAAATACATGCAATTGAATTTCTTTGTTTTAAGTCAACTCTTGTTATTTCAATTTTATGGGACCATGAAAATTACTTCAACATGAAAAAATATTTTTGAGAACCATTTTGCGTCATGAAAATGGCTACAAACTTAAATGCTTTTTTTCTGAAAATGATTTTCTGTGTATTTGTCTGCATATTACAAGGAATATTGCAATATTAATCATGCTTGATTTTATGGAAGGCAATGTAATTATTAGAATGTAGGACCATGCAGTTTTATTTTGCTAACAAAACGCATTGCAAATTAAAGCCATTCACCAACCTAAGTCACTGTCTTTTGATGTTCATGAAAATATTTTTTCATTATTCATGTTCAAAGTTTAATTAATACCTTTGTGCTGTTCAATACTGTTCAGTGTTGTTTTTGTGTGAAACTTTGGTTTTAGACATTGGTGAATGGGCAAACGTAACAAACATTGCTTGTGTTTGAAAATTGTTTTTTATCAAGTTTTTGCATTTAATTTACATTGTTACATACTTAAATTCTTCTAGAGACAAAGTTGATCTAGGTCCATTCCATAAAGAGATACAGGTTCGATTGAAACCGTTGATCAGCTACCGTATGCCGACAACAGGCAGCAGGTATTTGTGTGTAAACACTCTTCCAAAGTGTCACATACATTCCCAAACACTGCATTAAAACTACACAGGTAACATGGGGTAGACTTTGCAAGGTTCTTCTGGCCAGTGAATTCATTGTTTGTACTTTCTATAATGGATTTTATTTTAGTATTATTACATATTTACAAATGTGTTTCGGTTAAAGTTTTATGTATGGCTATATTTAGTTGGGTTTTTAGAATTAATAGGTATTCATCTTCATTTTAGAAAACCACTAGCAGTATATACATTCCCAAATATCAAATGTTTATCACCAAATTTACCCACAATTATAAAATTTTGGCATAGACATAATTACTGCATGTTTAATGCAAAACTCATTGTTAATTATAATTTATTTCTGTAAAATATACAAGTATATTATTTCCTCTGATTTAACTGCATGTTTTAAGATATAATTCGTTTTACTGAAATATCTCAGTAAATTAATAAGAAATACTTACTCTTTACCCAACCAACAGACAATTTGTAACCTTTCTGTGTGCATCTCACATTGAGTGTTCCCTCAAATCCTTCATCCACCTTAACCCTTTACTCAATGAACATCCTGATAATTGATGTGTTTTATTGCACTCACCATCTACATACAAGAAACAATGAATATATCAAATAATACCCATATAATTATTTTAGCCAACTCCATTACATGTATAATAGAGGAGAATGCAATTGTTATCAGTCAGTTAACGCCTTACCACATTGCTGATATGTGTAATGTGTTCATCCATTTGAACAACAAGAACTCCTTTCCAGAGTTTATGATTCAGAGAACTGACTTTAAAGAAGTAAACAAATGAAATTTGTTGATAGTCTGTGCTAATTGCTAGGTATACTGGCTTTAATATCTATAGATGATAGGTTTGGTTGTGGGAATTTTTTTCAAATGAAATTATGTTATAAGTTTATTTTAATTTTACATGTAGTTTATGTGTTTTGACTTGCAGCTATATGTGTAACGTTAGAATAGTTCTTTGGAAATTTTAATTGTACCTAGTAACTTACTTGATAATGCAAGATAGTGTACCTATGTATTGCAAGCAGTAGGTAAATAGATAGCGTGGTCTTATGCAATGTCCTCTACAAAACGTATGGGTTAGATAATTTATACTTGTTCAGTTGTGAATAAAAACTGTAATAGTGCTAGTGTAACAAGTATGGTCAAATTCAGGTGTAAAAGTAGCCCAAGTCCTTATACTGCCAATAAGGCAGATCTTTTTCATTTTTAATTAAACCAAAATTATGTGATTGTATAAAGCAAGTGTTTCCAGTCATTTTCACAGCATAATCTTCAAAAATAGTTGTATCAGAACAATGGGTAACAGTTTTACAGTTCCACAGTGTTTTACACATGTTTTTTGGAATTTTCTATGTACCTCTAGAGCATACTCATACACTTTCTTCATAATTTCACCCTGTACAGACATGAAAAGCATATTGTTCAGTTCTGTTAAGTTTTTATGCTAAATATTTTGCTTTTCCATTACAATATTGTAAAGGTTTGTGTTATCTTTGGCATCACCATTGTGGTTATCACTCTTTCTTTCTGAAATAGAACCTATGTTCTAACAAGAAAAATATATTTAGCCAATGAATAAGGTCTGTTTGGAGATAAAACACATATTTGTTCATGTTTATTGTAAGTGGTATCTGATTTATCATCATAAACACCCAAACAATCTTAGTCACAAAAACATTGATGTTAAAGACTCATGTTTCCAAACTCACAGAGTGAGATTTAGTTTTAAGATTGTTCAACAATAAATAATGATACATTTAATGCTTTGGTTAGGTCAGTCTTATAAATTAGCAGATAAACATAATGCTTTCAGAAAATTTCTGTTGAAGAGATTATACATTAGGGTTTCATTCTATACCTTATAAACTATTGCTTGCATTATATAAGGTGTTGTTCTTTGTATGTACACTTCACATTTTGCTGTGAATTTACTGGTTTCTCTTATAGTCACAAAATGAGTCACTCTTTTAAGTGTGGTAAAAATTATGTTGATATAGTTTCAAAACTTCATAAATTTGTCAGTAATTTACGTTGACTACTATTTAAAAGTTAAAGAATTCTGAAAATATTATATCCATTCAAATGCATTTTGATGCTCACAAACATTATGATTGTCTCAAACTATAAACTCCTTTTGCCCATCGTGCATGCTTACTTTTGAATTAAAGCTCTAAGTGTACAAGTTCAAAGTATACATTTTTATTTCACTTTAACCACATTAATTGAGACAGTGCTAAGCTCCTTTTAAATACTATATACTCATATATTCATTTTCATCATTCATGATTATTATTTTGTTTATAACATTATTTACAATGAAGTACATTATAATTTCATCGCTCATTGCCCAGGTTATCCGGTAGAAGGCCATTCTTGCCTCGTTTAGAAACTGAGCAGGTAAACTTGTGTTCCAATTTCACAAAATGTGTGTTCAAAATATATCACCCATGTTCACGATTTGTGTCTATGTTCTGTTTGTTCTTATCCTGTTTGGCTGTTGGCACCTGAACCCTTTGTGTGTTTGTTCAATTACAGAAGTCTTATTTAAAGATCTCTTAGTAACACCATCTTGGTAATATTACCTTGCTGCAGTTGTGATGATTTGTTGGCAGTTTGGCTTTGCACCATTATACGATTTGCATGTCTGGTTTGTTTTTGTCTCTTTAATTTACTTACCTGTGTTTGACCATTGCACCTGATGGTATGCCTATTTGTTTTGTTCCCGATACTGAGCCTTCTTTTTCCATTGCACCTGATGGTATGGCTGCCTGTTACCCTTAACTTGCAATTATTACTAGTATGGTTCATACTAATATTTAATAACGTTTCGGCATTCAGCCTTTATCAAAAAACACATTTAAAAAACTGATTAAAATGATTTATTTTAAAATGGCCAACAACAATGCCAGCAAATATGTAGTATAAGTTTTTTAAATGTGTTTTTTGATAAAGGCTGAATGCCGAAACGTTATTAAATATGAGTATGAACCATACTAGTGTAATATAACTATTCCCTATGGAATTAAATCAGAGATTGCAATTATTAAATAGCCTATTGTACCATTATTATATGTCTATCTGTGTTTGCCCTTTTACTGACCTTTTTCTGTTGCAACTTATGGTACGCCTGTTTGTCTTTGTCGTTTTGCTGTTAGCCATGGTCCTTTTATTGTCAGTCTTGTTTGTCCATTGCACCTTATGGTATGCCTGTTGTCTTGTTCCATTTACTGAACCTTCTTTGTTCATTGCACCTTATGGTATGCCTGTTAGCCGTGGTCCTTTTATTGTCAGTCTTGTTTGTCCATTGCACCTGATGGTATGTCTGTTAGCCATGGTCCTTTTATTGTCAGTCTTGTTTGTCCATTGCACCTTATGGTATGCCTGTTTGCTTTGGTCCTATTATTGTCAGCCTTCTTTGTCCATTGTACCTTATGGTATGTCTGTTTGCCTTTGACATTTTATTGAGCTTCTTTGTCCATTGTAACATTATGGTATGCCTGCCTGCTTTGGTCCTTTTATTGTAAGCCTTCTTTGTCCATTGGATTTAATGGCCTTATTTGGTAATGAACCTTCAATTTTCAATACCTTGGATATGGATTGCCTGTGTTTGTCTGTAGCACCATTATTTATTCCTGTGTGTTGATACCTGGAATGATATCACTGTTACTTTTCCATGGCACCCCCTTCCAAATGTAATATTTACCTAACATAATGTACAGAATGTCCAATTTGTCACAATGTATTTTACCGTGAAACGTGTTTGGTATGTGGGAATGTATTACTGTCATGTGTTTGGGTGATATTATATTGTTGTGTTAAACATTATAACAATACAAACCATTGGCAGCAATACTTTGGAGTTAGTGTAAAAGTGTGAGGGTCAACTTATGTGCACTAGTCATATGTGCATGAATTATATTAAACTCAATAAATTAATCGAAATCTAATAGTATTTAAAAATAGCCAAAAGTAACCTATTGTTATTAAAGTATATAATGGACTGTATTTTTGTATTCATCAATTGTACCAAAATAGATGTTACTAGCTATAGTGATGTTTTTAATTATAGAATTAGAAAGTCTTCACTGAGCTAGAGGTTATGCCAATTAGTGACTTTAATTATTGATTACAACTGTTGCATATTTTGGTTATTAAAAATATATTCTTTTCAATTTGTTTAATATTCATTGTTTCTTCAATATTGGGCAAAAATATATATCAGTATGTATGAATACTAAACCGGATAATTTAAATCTGTATGCCCTCTGTTTTTCCTACAGTTTTGGGACAGTTATTAGATGTTCTTATGTTTATAATATTTCTTAATAATACTTTATGTAGCATAGACCTATTTTTATAGATATGTTATTATTTTAATGCCTCGTTTATAGATTTGTATTCTTTAATGATAATATACTTCAAATTTTGTTACTTTAGTCTGCACAAGATTCCAGATTCTTTAAATTTAGCTGTTTGAGATGTATATATTTGTAAATATTTCTATATGTATAGCGCTTTATTTGTGTCTATATATTTAGCTCTCTGACCTTGACCTAGAATTTTGATGCCTCAACAGTAGTGTGGCTCAAATACCTAAAAAGATAATAAAAACGCCTCTTTAAATTCGGCTCTGGCAAAACAATGAATAAGCCTACTAGTGTATTGTAAATTCCTTGAACAGGTAAAGGGCTCAAACTGTTTCCCGGTTCATTTTAGGCAGTTTGAGACATCAAAGTTTTACAATATATTGTGTCATACATTTCTATGGATACTGTAATTTCTTTTCCTTCTATTTCAGTCTACAAGCAGCGCACTACATCAGCATGAGTCTGTCCACAACTGGATATCATCCAGCTTCCCTGCAACCTCGTCCAACAGTAACACAACAACCTCACTTACAACCGGTCTAGGTCTTGAACAGTCTTCATAGATACAGCTGAACGAATCTTGGTACCAAGTTGTCCTAGACACCAGGACAAATGTGGATACTGAGACTAGTACCAGTCATTGTGAGAACCGCTGACAAATATCTTGGTACCTGTTGTCTTAGAAACCACAGACAAATCTTTGTACTCGTTGTTACAAAAACGGCTGAAAAATTTTGGTACTTCGGAACCAGTCGCCTTAGAAACCAGGACAAATCTTCAGGAGTACTGGCGTCAATAGAACATTAATTCCTGTCTGAGAATTACAACTTGGTGCAAAGTGTAGTAGTAAATATTTCTGGAATATTGAGTTGGATGAACTTTGTGAGTTATTGCCCTTTTTGGTGAAGACATGCATTTTTGTGTCAAAAATCTTTCTAGTATGAATTTATTTAGGTGACCTCAATGGCTTCAATACCAATTATAGAAACCAGTTCATGTGTGAGAAAGTTCTTTGAGCTATTGTTTGTCCATTATAGCCTATAACTTCCATCTGGTTGCAAACTGTCTTATCTACCTCTAACCTCGATTAAGTCTCTAATCAAAATACAGAATTCTTCTTGCAGTATTACTTTACTTTCAATCATTCATTCCATGGATGAAATATATATCCTTTAAGTTCTTGTTATAACAATATAATCTAGGGATAGATGCTTTTATTGCTCATATATCGACCCATTCTTTCAGTACAGCAAAATGTGCCTTTTATGTTAAAACTACAAAAATCATCACATGTGTATCTACAAAAAATATGAAGTCAGTAGCGTAGCTGCCGCTAGGCCATTAGGCCTGGGCCTACACATCATTTTGAGAAAAATAATATATTTTTTAAAGTTTAACTTGAAATTTTATCTCTTAAATATAAGTCAAAACGCACCAGTACCTTTCAAGGAATAAAAAAATCTGAGGGAGGATGCGACCGGACCCCCCTACTTCTTTCATCTTGACCTACGGGCCTACACATTGCTAAGGTACTAGCTACGCCCCTGGAAGTTAAAAGCAATACTGGCTTCTGGATGTTAGCTTTGTATGGATATACCTACTTCTGTTGTACATTTATATTCATTTGACCAAAATTAGACTGTGATAAATATTATAAGCCTTATGGTTTTTATTAGTACTACATTATATGTTCAATTCTTTACATGATTTTTTGCCATCACTCATAAAAATGCTGTTAATTATTTATACATTTTTATATATTTTTTTAACTTCATCAATATAAAATTAATTACAATGTATCTCATCATTATCATATAAAAAGAATGTTTATATATGTATACCATGTAGTATTATTCGATAATTCATGTTTGATGGTGACGGTTAATTACAATTCATTATGTTGTGATGTCATCAGTTTGTCATGTGATGTCATGATTTTCTCCCTTTGTCAGTTTTCACTTTAGGCCAAAAGAGATAAATTCTTAGTTTATCAAACCCATCTGCCCCTACTTTAGGCTCCCATTTTTTCATGCAATAAATATCTTTTTTCAAACCAAATAATCAACTATTAAAATACATGAATAATTATACCATTGAAAGCAAGCTGTGTAGAATCAGTCAAAGACACTCTTCCATTTAAGCAACATTTGCATGATAATCTTGTATTTTAACTGCCCTACAGTGATCTTGGTTGTGTATTGAGCACTGGAAATGTCTGCAGCTCAACTTTATGCAGCTCATAATGTATTTCAAACATATTGTGGATATTTTGTCCATGATAAAATATTCATCTACTTAAGAATATTTGAAGAAAAACAATCAGTATGTTAATTAAGGCCTTAATCATTATAATCATAACAAAAGAGACTTCCTTATTGTGTAAATAACTTAAGGGTGTTCTGTAAGTTACTATTATACCTTACAGAAATCAATGCAAATGTGAGCCGAAAATTGAAGAATTACAAAAAAATTTATCTTTGATACAAATTTTAAAATAATTCACCCGACTTTATAACATCTTATGTTAGACGGTAGGATTGTTGAAACACATATGATATACTCTTAATTTCACTGTAATAAATGATTTGTTATAATATTGTTATATAATATTACATAATTTATAATACATGCCTCTCCCATTGTTCATTTATTTGTTTACATTCTGCCTTACTGTGATTTGTCTTTCCTTAGTGCCTATTTTCTTCACAATACATTTTGTATTTGTATATTTTATTCACAAGTTTATGACTTGTTAATAATAAAATCAAATAAAAAATCAGTCAGTATGTTTGTCTTTTCTATCAGTGTATTTATGTAGCATGCAAAGAAGTTGTCCACAACGCTGGCTAAGAATGAGAAGTACAAGACTGCATTCAATAAATGCTTATGCCCACGTGGAAAAGTCCAAAATTAGGTCAAGGTGAAGGTGAAAATGGAGTCAGGTGATACAGGCGTGAGAAGAGTGTTCATATACAACATCCATGCAAGTTTGAAAGCTTTGAAGCAAGCCATATTAATGCTAGAAGAAATGGTCATTTTGGTTTAACCAGGATGGACGAACGGACAGGTGAATCACTATATGCCTTCCGATTCTATCGATATGGGGGCATTAAAAAGCTTTTTTGAGAAAACATGAAAAACCTGTCAGAAAATTGCTCTTCATGTAGGGAAAAACTAACTGTTTTGCCTTCTGAGTTTGCTCATGCAACCTGACAAGTTCCAATTTTCATGAAATAAGTTCATAAGAAGCACCTTGTGGTGCACATTTCAAACATGTATTAGTAGTACTTACGAACTTCTCATTCTAAGCCGGCAATAAGTCAATGGCTCATTTTATCAATCTTGTTAGCACAGTTATTGGAGTGCTAGTCCTTTACAAGGATTCAAAACATTGAGACATTGTACAGAAGAATCTTGATACTGATTGATCATTCAAGCAAAACTGACTATACCAGTAATTCAAAGCCAAGCATGGAGAAGTTGTCCATATAAGAAGAATCCTGAAAATTATTACTGGAGGATAACTCAAAGTAAAACTGATTGAAGTCAATGGCATAAAATGATATGAGGAAATCATACAGGGAAGGCAGCACTCAACCAGTCGCGCACAGAAAATAACTACACAGAGCAATGCCTACACATAACACAATGAAATAATTAAAAGCTGAAGTCCCTGTTGTAAAAAACAACAACAGGATGACCTAGGTTCACAAGGAAATAACAAAAAGTACCTGAAAGAAACACGGCCAAGACTCGACCTAGTACCCTTAAGTAAATCTTGTATCTATAAACCAATATTTTAAATAAACAAAAGGTAAAGTTATCATTTATTTCAATAAAATCATAACACATGCATAATATTTGTCAGTTAATTAATCCACATAAAATTAACATTTAAAGCATTTTTTAGGAAATACATCATCCTAACTAAACATACATTTTATCATAAGTCACTGCTTTTTATAATTGCAACTAAACCTCCCAAAGCATCTCAATCTAAACAAAAACAGCTCAAATAATGATTATTACTACACATGTTTGGGTAAATTTCCATGCGAGCAAGGAATCAAAATAGGTATAAAAAGATAGAAACATTAATAAGTTTATTACCAGTACATTAAGATTTCTAAAGCTAGAACTTCATATTTGTTTCAAACTCGGACTCTGATTAAGCTGATATTAATTCTTGAGATACTTTGGGAGATTGGGGCCATGTATCAGCAATATTGTTTTTCTCAACAGAAATAACACATTCAGACTAGCAAATAACAAATTAAAGAATATGTGAAAAGATCACAGTTTAATGACTCTATGGAGTAAAGAGTGAATATGCTCAATGGTCCCCTGGTATAAAACATTCCTCATCAAACTGAAACATCCGTGCTTTATGAAAAATATTCTTAAATTTGATCATGAATAAGACTATAAAAACTTTATCTCAAACATCAATACTGAAACATATATACAAAATTAGTAATGCATAAAGTAGCCTGAACTCCTCGGCAATGCCATATAAAATTAATATAAAAAAACTCAATTATCAAAATTACCCAAATTAACTTTTTGAATATGAATATAGAAGAGATAATCAATCATGTTGAATCAATTGTACACTTCGATGCAGTGTAGTTGTGAGAGTAATGAGGCTCATTAGTCAAAAACATATTCCCAATAAATCACCAGTCAATTAACTTTGGATACACAACCCACAACATAGTTTATAAGTATAACCCAAATTTTGTTCAAGGCATCATTCTAATGGCTCCATCCACTCGAATCACTTCACCGTTCATCATTGGGTTTTCTATGATAGCTTGACATAAATGTCCAAACTCCCCGGGATCTCCGAGTCGTCGAGGAAATGGTGTGAGAGAGGCTAATGATGTTTGAACCTTTTTAGGCAATTTTGCCAGAAGTGGAGTCATAAATAAACCTGCAAGATGAAATAACAAAAAGATATCAATATTATGACACTGAGAAAGTAATACAAATTGTGTGTTAAGATCTCCTTTAATTTGGTGCAATCATATATGGGTGCACTGCTTTCATTAACAAATAAGTCAAAATTGTGATCGCCTGAGTGTTTAAACATTTTGTTTACATAGATTCAGCATTTTAATCTAGTGTATACACGACAGTATTGACTCCAGATGCTCCAGTCTACCTTTAAGTAGTAGATTTAACTCAGGCAAATTGTCAACAAAGTTTAATTATAGGATACTGTCAAGCCTGCTTCTTCTATAGTGTTAACAACTAATTTGTTGATTACAATGGACACAATACTGTAAAATCATAAATATTAGGGGATTTAATATCTCAACCATAAGATTAGAGCCCGAAATATTAATGTTTTATATAGTATTTATGGCTTAGTGGATAAGTTGTCTTTGAAATTACGTCCCCCTGAAATGGTCATTTTCACTAAAACCACGAAAATTTGTCCAATTGAAATTAAATGATTTTCTCCAGCCCAAAACAGATGTAGGTGGAGAGCAGCTGTGGAAAGCTTATGTACTGAAGAGTGCGAAGAGGACTAAGTATGTATGTAAGAGACCTCCAGTAAGTAAGACTGTGGATAAAATGTTAATTCAGTATAATATCAAGCTCTTACCTGGTGCAATTGCATTTACTCGGATACCACGAGAATGGAGGTCCCTAGCTAAAGGTAGTGTCATTGATACAATAGCTCCTTTACTAGCTGCATATGCTGCCTGGCCTGAAATATTTAAAACCACACTAGTGTTCAAATGTTTAACAAGTTAACACTACATACACACACGCCATTTTGACAAACACTTCATGCAATTAATTAAAGATCGGGTCAGACTGATGTAAGGTAGGCTAATGCAATTCATATTCAAGTTTCATTAATAAGATATTTAGCCAATGAATACAGTGATGCAGTCCTTTGAAAACTGCCTGAAACAACTGCAAAAATACTTTATAGTATAAGGAACAATAATGACATCGAAAGAGAAAAGCAATAATATTTTAGTGGATTATTCTTACAGAATACAATTAAATACTCGCAAAAAACTTTCACAGAGATTATCAGAGATACTTTATTACCTATTTGTCCTTCATACGCAGCAATACTAGCAGTGTTTACAATACATCCTCTTTGTTCATCTTCGTCTCCCTCATTCTCGTTCATCAATGCCACGGCTTGTCGTATAACATTGAATGTACCAGCAACATTTGTCTGAAATATTGAACAGTACCATAATACATTATGCAACTTTTGCGACTGAAGAGGTGGACAAACAGGATAATCACTATTGTGCTGAATCAGTGCATACCGGGCATTAACAATCTTGCACTGAACCCTACCGAAATTTAGTAGCTTTGTATTGTGAACGGTGTGAAGCTTAATTTTGCAGTTGAGCTTTGTATTGTGAACGGCGTGGAGCTTAATTTTGCAGCTTAGCTTTGTATTGTAAACGGTGTAGAGCTTAATTTTGCAGTGTAGCTTTGTATTGTGAACGGTGTGGAGCTTAATTTTGCAGTTTATCATGTACCTAAGAGGGCAACTGGCTGTTATCTCACAGGTTTTGGTTAACCTATCTTCCTCATGTCCTTTACAAGTAGAGAAGTAGACAGGTGCTTACCTCCAACAAATAAGGTATATTAGATTATGAGATAGAATTGAAAACATCATCACCATATTTACAGTTTCATGATAATGGACTAAAGTTAGATTTTAATATCGTCTGAGGAAATTTGAAATCATTTTTTTTACTCCTGTGCACTGAAAAAGTATGAACAAGTATGAGAATGGAATGCAAAATCAAGCACTCATTAAGTGAAAAGATTTAAACTAGTTCTTACAATCAAGGCTTTCTCAAACAGATCCTGTGGGTGAGGTGTCAATTTACCAAAGTTATAAGTTCTGATAGCGATACCAATGCCAGCACAATTCACAAGATTATGTAGTCCACCAAACTTTGCCCTCGTTTCTTCCAATGCATTAGCGACTTCCTTTTCGCTTGTGACCTGAAATACAATATTTACTAGTACTGTAAAATCATTAATTTTCATGGGGAATTAACTTTCGTGGATTTCGTGGTTCCCCTTCAAATTTAAACGCAGCCAGCACAACTGAACTTGAGCATGAATAACACTTAATTAAAGCAAATTAAACATAAAATTTAAGTTACTGTACACCTATCAGCTTTTTAGACTTTTGAATTAAAATTGGACTTGTCCCAACTTGGACCAAATCCCGCTAAAATTCCCAATCCCAAGGGTATGGGTCATGTTCCCAAAATTTGTCCAATGTAATGCAAATGAAAAAAGCAAGATTTGGATATTGCATTAACTTGCTTGTTTGTCCATGGTTAGAGCAACAGTTTTATCAATTGATAATTACACACTAGAATTTTAAAACTAAAATGCACTTACATCCGTGGGACAAAAAATAGCAGCTTTTCCAAGTGCACTGGCTACATCATTGCCCGGAGATTGGGGTAAATCACATATCACAACTTTTCCTCCTTGTTGCACAAAACGTTCTGCTGTTGCCTTACCAAGGCCAGAGGCCCCACCAGTGATCAGGCTGACAGAATTCTGTAAAGATAAAAAATGCACACTATAGCTGCATGATACAATTCAGTTATTAAAACAAGTTTTATTTGGGTTTCATACTGAAGCCAGGAATTAGAACTACCAATGCAATTAAATATCACAATTCAACAGAAGGTCATATGTGCAGGTTTTGCTCACAGTAATGTTTCCAGGCAAAAACTGTACACGTGTAAGTGTACTGCTTCACAAAAATATCAAGTTGCAGCGATTAGGCCTACTAATTCTTAGCGTCAGTGTGAAACATGCTACCACAGATTTATGTACGGTGGGGGCTGCAGTTACAACTGAATGGTGCTTTATTAACCAACAGTTTAACTGTTGTATTTTGCGTGTCAGGTCATTTATTCTTATGTCAAATGTTTTTAATAATAATAAAGCCCTTGTGCACCTGAGTGATGTTTCATAGAACTTTGACATTTTTAAAGTTTGTACACTAACGCTGATACAGGCCAGGGGAAGCCACTCTAGAACCTGTCAAATTCTATATGGCCCCATATCTGACAGCAGACTTTTGTAAATGGCTACTCAAATTAAATCATGTTTGTTGTAACGAAGGGAAATAATTTCATACCCAGCAGCCAGTCACGGATCGAGGTAAATAGCTTATTTAATTTCGATTTTTGTTTAAATATTACGTGCACCGATAAAGGGAGAAACCAAGCAGTTGATTACTCACTCTCATCGGATTCTCACCCATAAATCATGAAAGAAAATTGATAGTTTATTTATCAACATGTTTGTGTCAGGTAGGTGGGCCTTACAACTGTTAATATCCCATACCAAGGAAATCTGAGTACCACGGAAATATGAGAATCAACACGTGATATTCTATCCGACCACTACTACAGTTAATTATATTCATTCTAGTTCAATAAATAAGAAGTGGAAAACACTGGACACAGGTTGAATTATTAGAAAAGGGTTTACTTATATGTTATACTTAAAATATTTGAGATGACAAACATGGAGAACAAAGTTATAACCGAAATTTGGCCTAACCTTCAAAGTTCCAATCCGAGCCATTTTGAAGAGTATTCACAGTAGACAATTCACTTGTAATACTCGCAGCAGTTACTCCCCTTTTCATTTCACCTATCAGAACAGTAAATAGTTGATTTTAAGTTAAAAAGCAATTCTTCTTTTAAAACACGAAAAGGGACATACAGGTTTGAAAAGGGACAGTTTAGGACGTTCATGGCCGAAGTTGGGGGTCCGGGGAGTAGCTAGTCTTCAAAGCCCGGGAACATTTTCATTTACATGACTATAGTGCTAATATACCAATGTATTGTCAATAGATACAACATTGTCATTGGTCAATGGATCGACTCATGTACACTTTATGTCAGGTGGTACAGTGGTGGAGCGGATAGCCTGCTTGACTGCTGATCGAGAGGTCCCGGGTTCGATCCTCGGCCGGGGCACTTAATCATTTCTGAAACGCTTTGCTGTGTTTCCCACCTAACTAGAGATCTACCTCTGGGTTGCTCGGTTAGCAACCCAGAGGTAGTCTCGCGTGTATCGGTGCTATACACCGGGCACGTTAAAGAACCAAGGTGTCTCTTCGCAAAGAGCTAGGGCATCGTGCCCGGATACCTTGTATCACACCACTGTCTCTTCCACCTGCTGTCTCTTCAGTAAAAACACAGGACCCCATTGGAAATAAGTGCTTGCACTTTCATGGGTTATCCTTGACCGAGAGGTTTAAATAATTGCATTGCATTGCATTATGTCAGGGTCGACTTTAGATAGCCTCATGCCAGATGCTATAAATAGAGGTCGAAGTAGTATGGATGTAGTATGTAATTACATTAAACTTAATTAAGTTTTCAAAAGGATAACTACCAGTACTGTACACACTCTTATATTGGTATCACAAACAGATCATACCACAGGTTACAGTATCATTGACAGAGAAATTGAAAAAATAAAATTTAAAAAAAAATGGGAAAGATTGTTGTTGTTTTCTAAAAATTTAGGTTCTCAGACAAATACATGTATAAATTTTACAATTTGTTTTCGTTTTACTCTTTTTCAATGATAGAGTAACCTGTGGAACGTACAGCTTTTAAACCATGGTATGTACATATATACAGCTACAATGTCTGTAACTCTACAAGAAAGCATGCTGAGCTACATATCAAGTTATTAGCATTTCTTTTTAAATTGCAATTGGTGTTAGCAACATTCAAGTCTATGTGTTCAAGACAAGGCTTAGTAGGCCTTATCTTCAGTTTATAAAGTAATGTTTTGAAGGTGTACACATATAATGCCAAAGGGATACAGTACGATATTGTCTTAGTTTAGGTAATTTTGGTTTCAGTCTCATCAAACTTTTTTATAATACATTTTTACAAGTTCCAAAGTCAAGATATGCAGACATTAAAATGCATGTTAGTTACCCAGTCAATATAGGCGGACATTGTATAAGTATAAAGATATAGTTCTATACTCGTATACTGTTATCATTTAAATTCCGCTTTTATCTAATTCATTATAGACATACTGTTTTATCATTTTTAAATTGCACTTGTCTATGAAATTATGTTTGCTGGCATTTGTAGCAAATCAATACACAAGTAAAAGCATTCATTCATATTAATTATGGAAGTAATTAAGTCGTGCGGCAATCGGCGCACCTCTGACAATTCTAAGACGAATCATCAGAACTTCCGGATTCATCACGGAAAGACCCGAGGAACACACTACATGGAGTAGGTACTTGTTCTAATCACGTAGTGTTAGGGGTAGGTAAACCAGCCTGATAAGGTAGCAAGCTGATCTCACATATCACTACCATATGTAACTCATTTATTATATAAACATACGCTTATTGTGTCCTCCACGGACCAGGGTAACCACCAGGGCACTGTTTAACTAACAGTGCGTAAATGTCGCGTATATTTACGCATAGATATCCACCTTACGCAAACTCGTAAGTGTGTTTTACTAAACGATCGCAAGTACTCGCATACATTTACGCAAATAATATCGAAGATTGAACGTAATTCGGGACACAATATAACCAATATAACAAATATAACGGGTACCAGAATGAATAAATATACGTCAAGATTTGATTATTAATCACGCCTAAAACAACAAGTGACGGTCTAAAACAACAAACGACGGTCAAAATCAACATGCGACGGTCAAAAATCATCAGTGCGTGTTAAAAACTCTTCACTTACGTTCATATTTGCCATTTAGGGTTGCCCAGCCTTGGCGTAGAACTAAGCTAAAACTTACGACAGAATGTGAACTAAAATATCTTTGTAAAACGCATTTACGCTAATATTATCGACGTACGCAATATTTTAGGAAATCTTAGGTTTACGCTAGCGTAAATGCTTTGATAAAACAGTGCCCAGTAGTGGATAATAAATCAAGCTGGGTGAGTGAACAATAAAATCCTTTCTCTAATACCTGGCTGGAGGGCACATTTACAGAAATATACCCGACCATAAAACATGATCATTCTTATTTGCTTTTTAAATGTATATTTTGTAGTCCGAGCGTTAACTTTAATTCAATAAAACCAATCACACGTCTACGTGTCTATCTCCATAAAAACTATCAATACGAAATCATTTATGCCGTTCAAATTAAATTTCACAAATATTGAAAATACGCATCGTATAAAAATCGAAAAGATGAAAGACAGGACAATGAACGATACGTATACTTAAATGAATAATTCAATTCACCAACTGCATTTGGATTAAAGTGCACAATCGTGCTCATTTCGTATATCTGGCATTTGACCAGAATCAACAGTTAAAGCTCCAGGACAGAAAGAACACCGAGATCCAATGCCCAAGTATGGAAAGGTGTTTTTACACGAACGTTTAAGCAATATGAAGTTACAACGTTTGAAGTTACAAACTCCGACTGAGTGATATCACAGGCCTAAGAAATAATAGAGTTTTGACACCCCAATTTTTCACCCATTCATTACGTCGCTGGCTTAGAACGAGAAGGTCGTAAGTACAAAATCAATATTTTGAGAAAACAAAGAAAAACTGTTTGAAATTTACTCTTTACTTAATATTTTACCAAAAACAAGCTTTTACAACTTTATTTTGGTCGACATGACAGGTTCCGAATTTCATGAAAGTATGCTAATAAGAAGTGCCTTATACTGCAGATTTCAAACATATATTAGTCTGATAAGCTCGTAAGTGACGACCTTCTCATTCTAATCAGCAATATATATTGTCGTTTATATAGTGAATGGGTGACAATTTGGGGATGTCGAAACTCTGTATTTTGTCATATAATTTCTTATGCCCGTGGTGAAATATTAACCGTTTCCATTGCTTGAGGAGATCAATTTTTGTAAATACAACTGGAAAACTAATACCCCTGCATGTACATGCATAAATTAAGTTAAACTGCTTTTAGAAACCGCATAATATCATGAATATGATATCGCTGGCTTAGAATGAGAAGGTCGTAACTACTACTTAAGACCTTATAAGACTCATACATATTTGAACTCTGCTTCACGAAGAGCTTCTTATGAGTCTATTGTCATGAAAATCGGAAATTGGCATGTTGACCAAAATGAAGTTTTAAAACTTGTTTTCCCAAAGGTAAAGAGTAAATTACAGACAGTTTTCTCTTGTTTTCTCTATATATCGATTTTGTAGTTACGACCTTCTTATTCTAAGCCATTGATATGTTTATTTGTATTTAACTGTTCCTAAAGTATTCTGTTTATACGTGCCGAGGACGACCACCAACTGATTGATAATTGATGTGTATGTAAACTAGGTATATCGTTTTAATATTTTTATTTAAAAAATAAGGAAGTGAATTTTGTTTTAAATGAAAAATGAGAACCAGTTTTTATATTATTTGTTGGCCATGATGAATGGGTAGGTATCGAATACATTCTATTGAATAAAGGGAAGGTTGTTGATTATACTGATCAACTGATATAGATATATCGCAGGGTTACAATGAGAAGGTCATAAATATAAAATCACTATTTTGAGAAAACAAGAAAAAACTGTTTTAAAACTAATCTTTATGTATAGTAAAAACCAGCGTTTTAGTCTTCAGTTTGGCAAACATAACAAATTCCTATTTTCATGATATTAGGCTCATAAGAAGCAAATTAAAATGCAGATTTCAAATACATGTATATTTGAGTCTTATAAGGTCGTAAGTAGTACTTAGGACCTTCTCACTCTGAGCCACCGATATGTTTACTGTGGACGTGCACGGATGGCAACATGTCCGTTCTTGAGGCACGCTCCTCAAGTTCACGAACGCCGCTTGGTTCAATAACAATATTGCGTTTCATCGATTTTTAAGGAATGGTGAAATTCGGTATTTTAGTTCAAGTATTAACTTAGGTGGTGAATATAATATTTGCAATTTACGAGTCACGTATATACGGTGTTGTTTACCAGTCCTCAAATGACAATGCATGTCTATTCATTGTGTAGAATCATGTGATCAAATCATTGAAATGAATAACGTTCGCACTCAAAACATTTGCGATTTCGACCGCTAACGGTGATTTTTTTCTTGATTTTAGCGATCGTGCACTTTATATGAATATATATATTCAGCCAAAAGAACATCTCATTTATGTAGGAACACTAGGACAATAACCAATTTTGCTCTATCTTTAGCTGTTGTTAACTGATGCTAGACCAAACTATTACACTCGGTTGAAAACTGCATTTGGTCAAGCATCAATTAAATACAGCTAATAATAAAGCGAAATCGGTACTTGTTGGTTATTCTTACATATACGGGATGTACTTTATGCTATATAATATAACCATATTTAATTTATGATTGTTATAAACAAGAAAAAACTCAGCATTAGCAGACGAAATCGCAATAGTTTTTAATGTAAACCACGTGATTCTACACACTGCTACTGTACTTAAAATACTATTAGTAAAAATAATGTGTTTATTACCTCCAGCATTGGAGAGCTCATACAATAAATGCAACAAATATACAAACGTACATGAACATGTATAGAGCAGCGTATACAGGTTCAAATAAGAAGGACTTCCTGAGTTACCCCGGCCAAGAAAAATGGGTGTTTCTCGAGTGGCGTCACATACATGTACCACCGCCACAAGAAACCCATGCATTTTATATTTCTTCTGGTTGACAAATAAAGTATATGCTCGGTATATATATAGAAAAAGAGATGATAGTAAAAGTCGTTGATCCAACTTGAAACAATCCATAGACGGACTAAGCCGGCATCAAAATGTATCAAAGGTGTTAAGCTCGATATTGGTAGCAAAGTAATTTATACCACGTGATTTTTTTCCTGGTTGCCCGGATGATTTATGTTACCAAACTGAAATTGACTGTCATGAATAAACTCCTCACTCTCCCACGAAGAAACAAGCAACAAGTTATAATTGATCTAAACCGTGAGTATCGCTTGAGTAAAACAATAAATATGAACTTTTTTAAAACGTCATATTTTATACAGTACATGTATACCAAAATTTATTACATAACCCTAATATGGTACTTAGCAACCCCATTTTGTAGTATAATGTTCTTGCACGAAAACTATAAGAGCGGGTAAGAACAAGTTTGATTGTGATGAATTATGTTCAGTTTTAAGGCTAGTGCTTATAAATCAAACTAAAGCCTTTAAGCATACACCTGATTGAAGTTGAAACCAAAGGTTTGTTTCTGTATGAATCAAAGCAGAAAAGAAGTATTTTAAGTATGGCAATGCCACTCACCGAACAAATCACCATATGACGGATCAGCTGATATAGCAATTTTGGCATTAAAAAAATACCGTTTTGTAAACATCACGCGGATACCTAAGTCATATAACGATAAAATGACATCCACTAAAGGAGGACAAGTCAGTATGATGTTGTTTACTTCATGCAGATAAAAGCGTGGATTTTTTTTCGAAAAAAAAGATATATTATTGAAAGCGAAACAAGGGTTTATTTATTTATTTAAGAGATCCAATAATGCAACATAAAGCACAGTTTCAATAAGATAGGACCTAACCCCACCCTTAGTCACCGATTTTTAGTGTACGCATTGGCGGTCGTGCGTACGCATGGATACGCGCCTGGGCCGCAATATGACTGTAGATGTACTATAACTTTATGCACTTTATTGAAGAAACCTAAAAAATTAAGAGAATCCAGCACAAATTAATTTGTATCAAATGTTTTTGAAAATTATGACATTAATTATTGTTCGCGAAACAGGTTTTTACTTCTTGATCACATCATAGTTTCTCAGGTAAAACAACAACGGGCGTTAAGTAAGCGGTACATAGTGCTTTAGTTAATGGAAACAATACATTATAATAATTTGTTCTTAAATGATGGTCAACTGTCTTTCATGAATAATGATGAGGCTATATATCAAGTTGAACCACCCTATTTCGACCTCCTATCAAGCTCACCACCATTCTGTATTCGATAATATTGTCAGTAGCACTTTTTAAAATCTACATTCTTATATCTGTTTCTTCCTCAATATATCACAGATACACTGAGCATATCTCGTAACTAGGTTTTTGCACATAAAACACAGAGAGATATAAACTGTTGCTGGGCTTGTTTTACTGCGGACGAAGACGACAACGATGGATATACAGAGTCGTAAATAAGTGAATGTCTATAGTATTTTAAAGATTGTTTTTAAAAATGTCTAAGATTAAGTAATTATATCACAAAAAACAGAGATTGACATCCCCAATTTTTTATCCATTCATTTGATAAAAGAACAAATAAGTATTATGTTGAATCGACGGAACATTGGGGAAGTAATTAAAACTGTTAGTGTGTGATATACAATTTTTTCTTTGGCCTGTGAAAAATGTCCAAGATTCAGCCACAGACACTTCATCTCCATTCGTTATTATTACTTTATAACTGCGGTAAGATTCAATCAATTTTGCTACTTTTGTAATTGTTCTTGTTGCAGTCATCTTCCCTTTTCCTCATGTGCATTTCAAGTGTTCGTAATTATTTTTCCATAGTCACCGCAAGTCCACCACCATATGTGTGTCTTCTCTTCTAAGATACACTGATGGGCTTGCAGTGACTACGAAAACTAATTAATTTACACATGCCTATGTTTTTGCTTTGCTGAGTATTGGAACGCTAGCATAGACGATTCAATATTATAGTCTAATTGAGAGTCTAAACATCGCGGCATATATGTCAGAAGTATTGTACGAGTATTGAAGTAGGTTACTGTACTTATAACGCTACATAACCATTTGTGTCCTACATGCAATCAGTGATTGTTTGTAAAAATAGATTAATCAAATATTTTTTGTTTGCACATTTTTGGTTTTCAATGGTGTATGCACAAAGGGATTAAAACTTTAGTAAGAAGATCAAACAGTCTAATATTTGCTACCGTTCTGTTTCAATGGACTACTGAAAACAGGCCAAATCGAGGTCAAAGTAAATAGCTGTAATGTTATAAGTATTATTAACAAAATCGTTTCTTTGTTTAACCCAGGATAATTACCCACATAAACTTGTTAAATATTATAAGTACACCAGCATGTAATACATATATAGTGAACCGTGAATTTTCAAATTATGCAAAAAAATGATTTTCGCACGAAGTCTCAAAAATTTACATACACGTTGTCCATCAATCTCTACACCAGGAAAACACCAAACCGGAAGAATTACGATAACAGACCGTACAATAAAGGTTTGTGAAACATACACGTCTCATGACAATATATAGCATAGTCTAACTAAGGTCACCACGACCTTGATCTTTGACGTATCGATCTCAAAATTAGTAGGAGCCTACATCTGATAATTAAAAACCTCTCTGTACAGTTTGAAGATCTAATATATTATATTTCTTATGGTATGGACCAGTGATTGTTGTGTGTTCAAAGGTCATGAATGAGTTCGACCTTTGATCCAAAATGACCTTGAAATTGAGTCGGACAGTCTTTGGAGGATGAATAATCTCCACACAAAATTTTAGAATCCTAGTACACCTGTTTTGGAGTTATTGTTGGAAACCCATTCGGCAGGTCGACCGACTGACTATTTGCACGTAACGCTATAGCTGTGTTGGTGCACTTATAACATTTAATGAGTGTATAAACAATGCATGGATCGTATACGACGCAAAATTAGATATCGAGAGTGCTTCAATCAAAATTACTCGTTCAGGGTATCTTCCAAATATTTCTGCTGCAGTTGTTTTAAAATTATTTCAATGTCACTGACATAGAATGAGAAGGTCATTAATACTACGTACGAACTTATAAGACTCATACATATCAGAAATCTGCATTATAATGTCATTCTTATAAGCATATTTTCATGAAAATTGGAACTTGTCATTGTGACCAAACTAATATCCAAAACTTTTTTTGCCATACGTAATAAAAAGTTTTCGTATAATTTTTTCTTGTTTTCTCAAATTATCGATTAAAATTGTACTAACGACCTTCTCATTCTAAGTCAGCGATGAATATTCCCTTTCGATATTGCGGTGTAATGTATATCATATTATGATCGTTTTCGTATTGTAACTACTCAAACACATTGATCAAATATATTAGTAATTACATGTTTTTTCTTCTTTAAATTTCACCTTTGTGGGAATCAAAACGTCAGGACGTCAATCCTGATTACTCCAAACATACATATCAGCGTCATTTGAGCAACTTTTTTTCGTTGACGCAATCGGTATGGCCGTGAAGGACGTCGCGGGAAACCAACGTCAACAAACGGCAACATTTTGATTTTTGTCGAAATCAGTTTTGAAACAGTGAAATGTCACTGATCGGATGCATTAGAAGGCTTCAGCATACAGAAAATGTATTGTCTTTAACCGTTTACTCGTCGTTATTGACATCGCAAAAAGCGAACGTTCAGTGCTTTGATTTCTATATCCGAACGGTAAGAGCGCTCTTTAAGATTTAAATCTGGAGTATTTTATAACGTTGCTAAGAGTACAGTATTGTTGTTGTTATTGTGTTTAAACATTGATAAACAAACATACATCATTGTGAAGTATATGCACCACAATATCGTACATGTAGATCTACTCAAGCGATATCCTGTATTTATGAACTTATAAAGATTGTGAAATTTGATCACAATCGACAGAAAAACAATCCCGAATCAATCGTTTCCATCCGATGCTTGTTATTTCAAATGCAGTGGTTAGATTGTTATTAACTTCAAGTTAAACTGGTTGCATTTGTTGTAGAAATAGGTCCTTCGCGTGACATTTGCATCTTGTGATGATGTGTCCAGCTCGATCTCTCATCTTTTGCACCACGCGGACAGGTCGACTTACAAGGCTCTTCCCTCATCGAAATTTCTCTCACCCTATCGCCAAATCTTGCAGACGTGCATGTTTCAACAACACACGAAAAGCATGTTGTTGTCATTTCCATAAATCATCAGCAAAAAAATGAATAAAACACAAATAAAACCTAACGACTCAACGTACGATATGGAAGCCCCCTGGAGCTCAACGGATGTCACATTTCATTGGAAGTACCCTCGAGATAATGTAAGCACATTTTCAGATGCGCTACGTTGATATTCTAGCAAACAGATAAATAAACCTGAGCCATTACTCGTATCATTTTACTGAAGTACTAAAAAAATAAGTGTCGTTCAAGTGAAGTTTCGATCCTCGAAATAGTTAAACAATATTTATCAAACTTTTTAAGCAGGTGGTTAGAGTCTGTATTGTTCTTTTTATTTTTACAATTGGAGTAATATATCTTTTCATTTGCACTTATGGCTGAAAACGAAACGACCGCATGTTCTTTTTTAAAACAAAAACATTATTTGAAAACTGACATGTCCATATTTTTAGAAATGTTTGTATAGTTTCTGTCAAGTTCTAACGTGATTTCTTTACGATTGTCTGTGGTTTAACGGTTAATGGACCGTACGTGCCGATCTACGTCTCCTTTAACTGGTTTAAGATCATTTTAATTATTTGTCAGTTATAGTGACATCGAGATGTGTTTAACTTTTATTTAAACTTCCTTTCTGATTTCATTACTGATCATTCAATGTTAATATAAGTGTATTTTAAAGTTCAAACTAAAAAGGTCACATTTAAATTTAATTATTAGCATGAACCGGCCAATCAGATGACGGTACAATCGCACAGATAAGCAGAGGAGCCGGATAGATTTGCTTATTCTTGCGTATTCCTTACAAGGATATGCTACATAATCGTTTTAAAAAATAAGTGTTATTTTTTATAGATTTTAAAGGGACGTTTATAACTACACATTAATAGGGTGTTTGTGTAGCGTGCAAGATGACGCCACATGGCGTTTTGGTGTTACTGTTGTATTTGATTTTTTGGACGGACAGTTCGATCGCGAGCGATTGTTCTGATTACATAACTGGAGATGAACTGTACGTTGCTAAGGGAACAGAGTGTACGCTTGACGCGGATCTGTCGGTCAGTGACAGTCTGACAGTCGATGGAATTATCAGGATTACTACAGGGTCACTGGTTCGAATCCATGCGACATCTATTGCCATTGAACCTGGTGGGAAAGTACAGGCTGATGCTGTCGCCTCTGGTGGGACTGGACAAGGTGACCTGCAGGGATCTGGAGGTACATCTAATACAGTTATCTGTTCAGTACATTTACCACTTATGTTGGCATTTATTAGTATACTTGTTTTCGTTTCTCTGGCTAAAAGTGTATATAGCTATATCTGACCGGTCATTTAATGTCAAAATAATTACTTCCATCGTTTTTAGTATGATACTAGACTAACTTAATTGCAAATTAAAACTTTGGATGGGTTCCGTGTACTTTAATTCAATCGTTAAAAAATAGACGATTCTTATAATTTCATAGGGTGTTGTAGAACACTTTCGTATGAAAACGGACAATTTGCATGTCCAATAAATTACAGAGAGGGTTTCTGTTAAAACTGCAGCGAAAAATGATATAATGGATATATAAGCATAATATTTTCTGTTTTTTTTTAAAAAAATATACACTTTAAAACGTGTACGTTGACTTGGCTTGCCTCGTCGACAGAGCGCTTTAAAAATAACCATCATTGTTAAGAGTCACGGTGTTACACTGGTTCTGTGTTACTAAAGCAGCGCATACATGTATCTTCCACATGTGGAGCCGTGTATCAATAATAATAGTCAGAGGAAGAGTCAGTGAGTACTAGATGAAGTTGATAACTTTCTGGAAACCGACTCAAGGGCACAGGTAACTGTATCGTTAAAAAAGAAAAAAAAGTTCTGTGTGTGTTTACACAAACAATGTTATGGGATGAATGTAAGCCAAACATTAACTTCATATCATAAAATCCATTTGCTTAAAAGTACACTTTAGCTGCTGCTGGTGTAACACATTGTGGGGGACGACCATATACAACAATGTAGATTTGTGTTGATTGCACCATATGAATCGGCTGTGAAACAGTATCTACATTTTATAGTATAACTTTTTAACTATTTGATTCTGGCATGCATTAAGTACTTTAAACATTGCTGTATATGAATATAATTAGTTTATGGAGATAGTGATAGTCAAATTTTGTTTTTGATTGATTGAAATGCTGGTTCATTTAGAACAAATAAACCTTTATAGACAAATATAGATTTAAAAAAAAATCTTTTTTTGTTTCGTTTTTAACGATACAGTTACCTGTGCTCAAGGTACTACAGCCAAGTAGAGCACGGTTCACCATTAAAAGAATACGAGGTTGTGTAATTATGTGTGTCAGATGACATAATTTATTATGTAGGATGCCATGTATTATTGTCCCACCTCGTAGTGGTTAGTACACGCATGCATCATCCTATAAATTATGTATAAATTAAACTGATACATGTTCCAATTTTAAAAGATAAATAAATGTGACGTGTTATTTCAAAATACAATGTAATAAAGTACATAATCACACAAAACATTTACGTATATTTATATGCATTCAGACGTGGTTTATCTCGTTCGTAACTTAATAATAAAACACATGATTAAATGCCTTGACGATACATTAAATTGGATTGATAATTATACATTTCAAATTTTCTTCAAATTAATGTGGAGTATGTAAACATCTTCCGAGTGCTAACTGTTCCGTCATTTCACTCGAAAAATAGACTGATCTTAATACAGGATGTACACTATCGTAAACACGGCCGGAACATGTCAAAATAACCTCAATTAGCTGTAAATAATCATTTTAGTTTGCAACAATAAAGAATGCATGTACCTATTAAGAGGAGGACCTTGCACTAAGAAGAAACTCGTTTATACAGTTCTAAGTGAAATATATAAAGAATGAAACACTCTTAATACCCCCTCCTAAACCACCCCACATCAATATCATACGGGTCAAGGATACATGACATTTATGAATGAAATACTTTAAGTTTGTTTATCCTGATGAGAAATAACGGCGTTTATACTTACTAACTAACTAAGACTGTTACATGCTTTATTTTGCCCCGGTATCTACTGATACGGGAACATACTTATAGTGTGTGTCCTGTCTGTTCGTCCATCCGTCCGTTTGTACGTTACAAAAATAAAACTAATATTTTTGACGTCCATGGAGGCATTGCTTTTAAACTGGGCATACTTGCTTACCGTCATAAACCCATACTATTGCCATGTAACATTTCCCAATGTTTCAACATAATTATGGCCCCTGATTGATTTAACTAGGTTTTGGCTGTCCGTCTGTTTGTCTGCTGAAACTCAAATATGGTCAAGGCATCCAACGGGACATAATCATTTACTGAACGCATTTTCGTTTACAAATGTATACAATCATATTCTTAATATGTCGGGTAAAATGTTACCATTTTCATTGCCAAACAGCAACGTTTCATGCAAAACTGAAATTACATAATTATATCAGAAATACGATATTTTGCATGGATCAAATATATTAGAAGGTAAGTTGAAAAAATTCTCTCCATTCGTTCGTCTCTGTTTGTTAATTAGGCCGTTGTCATTTATGGAAGGTTTTAATGAATGACCCGATGTATTTCAATAGAAGGTGGTCCAAAAGTGTGCAGCGGTATTTGATGTCGAACGTTTATCATTGAAAATTCGTTCTGTAAATTGAGAAGTGTATTCAAACTATAGATTACAAACGGTACACATATTCATCATACTCTATTTATTTAAAAAAGAATATCCGAGTGTTTGCAATTGTTGACATGCATTCGAGTTATCTTATAAGTCAAACTTGAAAAGAATACAATAGATATACACCAAAAACTGGCAATATATTAAGAAACAGAGCTTGTCAGAGATATTGAATGCGTTCAATCAACACAAATTGAATTATGCATTGTATTTGAAATAAACACAGGTAAAATTAACGAGCCTAAGACGTGACTACATTTTAGTTAAAACTGTGGTTTATATTATTTAAATCGGAATGTGTGCATTATCTGTGTTTGTTATTATTGTGTTTGCATTGCGAACTGCATTCGTTGTAGCTTTTATTTGTTCGTATCTGAAATTTGTTGATTCATTTTATTTTTTTGTTTCTAAATAGAACTAAATTGACAAAAAGATGCGATAGCGGATAAGTAAGTGGTAACGCTTTGTGGGGAAGTCAATCCACAGCTAGGTACAATTCGCGGCTAAATATAGACGTAATTATGTCCTGATATAGCCTGTATAATAATGCCCTCACTTCATAGGAGAGGAGAGTAAGGGGTTCTTAGTCCCCTTTTGTCAGGTGATACTGTGTCTGCACTGGTAGAGAATGCCCCTGAACCCCTTTTGTGGCTCAAATCGCATATCCGCAAGTGTGCGTGGCATGAATTGGGCGCTATATTATGGTCTTACAATTAGATGCCTTATGTTTGTGGACGCCCCTAATTACACAATCAAGTCTAGGAATATTAATGTACGAGTACATGCACATGTTTTTGTTAAATGCAATCATAATAAAAACAACGAACTATAAATGATTACTAGTACTTATCCTTGGAAGGAAGCTAAAAACTGGGGATTTTAGTTCAAACTCTATTGATAAAAGTACATACACGTGCCCAGCCCAGATATATATACGTACTTTTAGTTGAAACAGTCACAGGAACTAGTTCATTTAAAATTATTAAACTACGTAATAAAGAATGAAATTAATATCTGTATATCGGCATGATATAGTTCATTTAATGACAAGTGCATACTTTTCCATTGAAAACAAACCAATTGAAACGCACTCAGACATTAAAATATTGTAAATTCAGATATTTCATTTCATAATAATTAAGGAGCGTGCAGAGAGGTTAATTGATATTTTTATTCAGGATAATGACACTGTCTCAAAGGTAAAAAAACACCAAGAGAAAACCTATTTATATATGCAAAGTTGATTTCCTTTGTTTTAAAAATTTCAGTACTAGATTGATTCTTGTTTGACTTATCGAAGATTGGACACAAAATCTGCGGGGTGGCACAGAGAGATAGTAACAAACTAAACTTTCGATCGACTCTACATAGCAACATTTCCCCTCAATATCTTCTGGCGAATTGCCGATTGTTTGGCTTCGAGATCTAGCAAACCGTTCTTACTTCCAGGAAACATTTATTTACATATGAGAACACCAGTCGCAAGGAGCCATGACAAGTCTTGTATATAGCGTGGATGTTTCAAAGGTTTTCTATCAGTTTGGAAAACGCACATTGCCATACTCCACAATTTTTCATGCTGACTGTGTGTATGTTCCCATTAACTTGGCGCCCTATCATTGGGCCCAACGACCCACATGTTCCAAGGACTATAAGCCCCATCCACCTATTGGTAGATCCCTACTATTAAGTTTAGTAGGGCCCCGTCTACTGGGTTAAGTAGAGCCCCGCCTACTGGGTTAAGTAGAGCTCCGTCAACTGTCTTCAATAGATCCCTACTACTAGGTTTAGTAGGGCCCCGTCTACTGGGTTAAGTAGAAGCCCGTCTACTGGGTTAAGTAGAGCCCCGTCTACTGGGTTAAGTAGAGCCCCCGCCTACTGGGTTTAGTAGGTCCTACTTTTATATTTTATGTACATTTTATACTGTTTTAACCATGTATTAGTCATGATTGTACAGCACTTTTGAACGTGTGTATACATGAAAAAAAGGCTATATAAATATCGTATAATAATAATAATAATAATACATTCAAAGAAATGTAAAACGAAATATATTTTAGGGTTAAAAGTGATTCCAAACGTATTTGAGGTGTTAACGTCATGTGACTCTAAACACGTATCATGGTATGTGTCGAGGCTAAGTTATATAGTACAACAATATGTCGAAATGTTGCACTCAAATGCATACCGCAAACATTGAATTAACCTCGTACAGTTTATAAAAGTACAAATGCTTCTTAATCACTTTTAAAAATGTAGACACGAAACAATTCTGCATCTAAACAAATAAACATTTGCATTTTCCTCATTTTACACAGACTGCGTTAGTCTATGTGATAGTTTTTATAAGGTTTGATAACATATCAAGCTATAATGACTCGTCTCCGGTTAAGACATGATAGGAACAACCACTTGTAGTACTATTTCACATTGTTTTGATTTTGATAACGATGTACTTCGCAACCATCTTGATTTGATTGTTAAAAATACAAGATACTTGAACTTGATATCGTAATATGTCATCTTAAAGATATGTTTTTCAGTAAATAGTTATCACGTTAATCTTGCAGTTTATTCGTTTTGCCATAATGGTCTAGGCGTGTCATAGAGACCTGGCAAACGGCGATAAGTGCCTCGCCAGGCATAGTCTATATTTGTCAGTCATCTTTTTGCTGAAATATGGTAGGCACATGAGTTCACTCGTATTTGAGCCCGGACGGTCAGATTAAACGGCAATCGCACTCACAATTGAGCTACCGGAAGGCACACGATAAGCAAGCAGCCGAAAAATCTTATCCGTTGGGTTTATAGAATGTTTTTGAATTATAATTGAACATCTGTCATGCATAGACCAATCTGAAGCAATACGCCCTTTTGACTGGGAAATGTTACTTCTATCAAAATTGCACTCTCCCACCGGTGGAAACTCCGCAACTGAAGTTTAACTTTAAGTTGATATTTTATGTATTATTCGTGTCTATACTTGCTCCACGAACTCATAACCAATGTATTTTAAGTTTAATAAGTATTTTCGCGATATTTATTTACCGGGTTCTAATCGAATGAGAAAACGTTAAGTTGGTGCTTGCTACCAATGCTCAGTACGCTTGCTCGACGGAAATGACCCAATCAAATACGCCACGGATAATTTACACACATAAAATAATCTTTTTATAAAACGTTAACTCAGTCCATAACCAGAACATTGTACTTTTAAATAAGATACAATTTAAGTTTTCGGCATTTTTTTTGTAAACATTTTATCTCATTTACAAGTAGAAGTGACACTAAATACGAACATTCCGCTTTATTTTATCTGATTATTAGATGCTTCGTTGACCCGCATTGAATGTTTAATAAATCGGATAAAACTTCATTTTCAGAACGTTTTTTAAGATTAAAATTTTACCTCAATCTTTTTTTATTTCGAAAATCCTTCGAGACATTTCGTAAAAGAAAAGTTTCAAAACATGTCAACAAATGGTTGCTTCTAAATTTGAACGTAAAGCAAGATAGCCAAGTAGGACCTACGAGGGGTGATCAATATATTCGAGGACTTTTCATATAGCAATTTCATATTGGCAGCCAGGCTTAAAGTCCTTTAACATCATTTGGAGTAAAAAATTGTTCCGATCGAATGCACTAATAAAACTATTTGATTCATACAAGGGGCTTGTGACGTTGGACGTCACGCGACGTCACTCCAAGCGTCACCGTTTAAGCAGCACATAGCTCCTTTCTGGACTGATACCCGATCCTATGTATGCGACTGTTGTTTTCTTTTACTACTGAAATAAGTAGTTAATAGTCAATTCTGGAATATGAGGTGGAATAAAAAGAGTATCGATGTGTTATTGGAAACAAAACTCGAAAAACGGCGGTTAGCTGTACCAAAATAGATTATTCCAACTAAGAATGAAGCACGACCTATCAGGTTTAGGACGCAATATCGAAATAACCCTTTTGATTTGGAGTCAACGATTTAATATTTTGTAGTTATACTAGTCTTCGTTTTCGCCAGTTACATTTGGTTGAAATATGTGCGTCCTATTTTGCAGAATTTAACGGAAAGTGTTCCTAACGCGGTGTTTTTTTGCTGTTTTTCAAATTTTATCGACATAACCGTTTGACAAAAACCCTACAATCACATAAACAACGGACTCATATGAAAATGGCTAATTGGGAGCCCGGAGAATCCATGCACAATTTAGTCAAGTCATTTTGGAGATATCGCGAGGATTTTACAAGTTTCGCGTTAATTTTCATAGCATGTCGTTACTCAGAAGTAACGTTACGCCCGAGATGCTCGACGGTGCGTGCTTCAAAATGGTTACAAAAGTGACGTCATCAAGTTAATAATGACGTTATCATAAAGTAAATTAAACAAATCGCGAAATAATTGATTGATCTGTACCAGCTTGTAATTTCATAACTCTAGTTCCAATATTTCAAAATTTAGCAGGAAAGTCCTCGGATATATAGATCACCCCTCGTATGTCGCTCACCTGCTTAAATATAAGGCACCTATGATGACTTTAGAAATCATTTACCACTTATAAATAAGAATAAAAAATAACAAAAAAATATTAATATGAGCATGGTGTTCAATTTTCATAAAGATAATTCAATACTGTGACCCCTTAGTTTTTTCCTATTATTTGACCTAGTGACCTAGATTTTGAAACTGGATGTCCCAATATCGAACTTGACTTAAATCTCGTTGAGATGATCATTGTGATCATTCTGAGACGGCCCCTAAACTGATCAATGGTAAGACTACTGTACGAGAGGTGTTCAACTTATTTATGAACAAAACATGAACACCGATTGTGCAATGTGGAATAAAAACAATTGAAACATCTTTTTTAAACCATGCGAGAAAATGATTTAAGTTGAACATATGATCATCATGCATTGTATATTTCATTTGGTTAAAGCTTAAAACAACAATTTAGTAGATGATGTTGTTTTTCCTGTTTTAAGGCAAAATTGCCCTTTTATAAGTTTCAAGAATGTGTTAATAAATTTTTATTTTGCATTTTTAATGAGAACATCAGTAATATTTGTCGTAAGTAGTGTTATTAAAGTTCTGCTTCCAATAATTGTGAAATGGCACCAAAAATTGAAAATTGCCCAACATTGCCAAAACCTACACTATAAAGTTTAATTGGTTTTATGATATCTATGATGAATCCATTAGCAAAACGTGGAATAGTACCACAAATGGAAGTGTCCATAGAAACTATCAGTGACATTATTTCGAAACAGTTGAATGCATAGTTCTGGGAACATGCGAAGTTCCTACGCTGAAAATCAAGAAAAGCATGCCTCGCAGCCAAACGTCTTGGAATCTAGATATGCGAAATAAACAACATTATCTGGAAAAATTGTTTCATTATGGCGAAGCAATGCTGGTTCTTAAAGAATGTTATGATAGATTATGGTATGCTATTTTTGAAAAGGTCACAAGGATAGGGAGAAGTTCGTGTTTGTCCAGCTTTGTGTGTTCGCGGCCGTTTTCATGGAAAGGCATTGGGTTTGTTATTATGGAAATACACACATCAACATCAATATCAAATTGGCGAAATTGAAGGCTGTGGTCTATGTACAAACCGTTTTATATCAGGTTTTCAACAAAAAAGTGTTACGTATCGTTCCTAGTGACTGTTCCAAGAACATAGTCAGTTTCATCCAGATTCAGTTTCAAGTCACCATATACAACGCCAAATAAAAAACTTAAGAATATAACTTTGATATATATTATAACCAAACAGTGGATGTCGAAGTCTTCTCATGCTTTAACAATATAATTTTCTATTTGGTTGATACTAAAACAACGATTAAACAAGGAAAATGTAAACGTAATTATTACGAGTTTTGGACCTCCAAACGCAAATAGCAACACCCTCTACCCTAATGCTGATTATGATTTAACCGTTACGTATTGGCAATTTACAATTATTATATAACGTTATAATTCTTGATACACTACTTTACACAATATAAAAGTTTTTATTCAGTTTCATTGTTAGAGTAACAAAATATTGCTGTTCATTTTCTGTTCATAAATAAGTTGAACACCTCTCGTACATACTTTTTATTTAAGTTTCACATTTTGTATTGCGTAAAGTACATTAATTTATTGTTTATTTAAGGCGATGAAAATAAAAAATGTTCTTATGCTAATAAACTGAAACTGAATCAATTTCTTCTTATTAATTATGGTGGTAAAGTGCGCCCAGGATAATGTGATGTTTACACACATTGACCGGATTGGTCTATCGTTGCAAAATTTGTTGCTTGAAGAAACACGTATGGTCGATTGTATACTAAAAAAACACTCAATCTGATAAATCGTGCACGCATGGTTATTCCACCTATGAGGATGATATCACTTTCCCGCCTTTCTCGTTATCCTGGGCGCACTATATAATCAACAGTTTTAGAATATAAATAATCTCTCATAAACAGGTGGCTACGGGGGACGAGGCGGCAATCACGCAAACACCTTTCTCACAAATTCCACCTCTATAGCTTACGGAAGTTATGCTGAACCATTACAACCCGGAAGTAGCGGAGGTGGAACAAATGGCGGTTTGGGTGGTGGGGCAATATTACTGAATGCTACAATCAGTGTAAACATCACCGGTATACTCTCAGCCAATGGCGGTTCATCAACTACTTCCGGTGGGGGCGGAAGTGGTGGAAGTCTATACATCGACGCAGACAAAATCTACGGATCCGGAGTGATATCAGCCAGGGGAGGAGATGGTACTGGTGAGGCTGGCGGAGGAGGTGGAGGTCGCATCTCACTGAAACATCGAACAATGTCGAACTCAATCCAAGTTTTCGCTGACGGAGGTATCGGAGGTACGTATTTTATTGCTGTTATATTTTACATGTAGTTTTCAATGGTCACTTTGATTACAACTTGAAGAATCTGAATTGATCGATAGAAATAACTTTCGCGAGATTTATATTTATACCAGCGTACTTAATAATTCTAAAACACTTGATGTTTATTTATCAAACTACTTCGCAAAGTCGGTGAAGATGTTTTAAAATATCAGTAAGAATCTTGTGCGATTACTTATCGTAGATAGCGTGGATGATGAACTCGACTACTAAGTCAAGCCCTGAGGATAAATCGACATACGAAAGTTTTGCAAGAAGATGTACATCATAAACCAGTGAAATATCACAGCCATATTTCCCGCTATTTTTTGGCGCGACACAGACCCGGCACACGCGGCAGTGCAGGAACATCGGAAAATAAAAACACAGGGACTATTGGTGTTCGGGGTTCCATTGAATTGTGTATTACTTAGATATATTTGTCATTTTCAGGTGCCAATGCAATATTGCTGAAACACACATCTATGTCATCAAGTTCAAACGCACGATATTACGCAGCATCTACCTACGGGTATCTTTCCTCCTCAACAAAGTCTTGGCGTCCTAGTTCCAATGTCGCAAATTCCTATCTTGAGATGAGACTTGACGACAGCTACTATGTAACAGCCATCGAGACACGAGGCGGCGCTTCGTCCAGCTACTATGTGAAAACATATACCGTCAAATATTACAACTCATCATCCGGAGCATGGGTGAGCAAACTTGTTTATTAAAGTGATTAACTCGAAATAGCAATATAGAAATAACAAACTATTGCAACAAAATTCATGCCTCATGCTATTACTTTCTGCCAAAACTCTATAAAATTGGTATTTTGACAAACATATCTATTTGATTGTTCTTGTCTTTGTTAAATACATAGAGAGGCAAAATGCAAAACGTTGCTTTAAATTCCCGAACAGCGTTTATGTATTTAGAACTAAACATATCATTCAACAAGACTATGTTCCGATAATATAACGCTTTTGCCCCGGTGTTAGCATTGTCCATAATAATTAGATAAACTATATGAAGACATCGGATAGGGAAGGCAGCACTTAACTTAACAAGCCGAGAAAACATTAACAACATAACACTATTACACGGAACAATGCACATACATGAAAATGAAAAGCCCAGCTGTAAGAGAGCTGGATAACCTAGTTTCACAAAGGTATGCCAAAAACGGTGCCCCAAGTAACCAAATGAGGTGTTGCTGCGACTTGACATAGTTACTTAAGTCTTCGCTGAATAACTTAGTTTCACACCACTGACACCTGAAAACCAAACAGTAGTTTCGTTTATGCAGATAATAGTTCTAAAGACTCTAGATGAAACACTATGCAAAAGACTAACTTTATAAGATATTTCATACAACTTCGCGTACAAACAGTGGCACATTTGAAAAGAAAGAAACACACTTTCATCGGTGATGTCATATTGCACCAAAAATAGCAACAAAATGATCTGCAAATCATTTGCATTAAAGTCATCGTCGGATACCCACGGTACACATTACGTACAACTTCATTTGGTACCGTGGATTTTTTGACTGCCGAATTCTCGTTTCTCAGCTCAAAGGGAAATAACTCTTCAAACCCTGTGTCCAATGAAATCGCTCCTTACAAACAGAATACTCTTCAATCGGAGATTTAACCTTGCGTCATTAGAGGGGTTTTGTTACTTTAAATAGACTTTTCTTTCAGTCGAAATCAAAATGGCCGCCATTTTGGAGAATGAAACGAAGGCCGAATGTAACATGCAATTTCATTGGCTGAGCTCCCAAAGTGGAAATCCTTTAGAAACCAATGAAATTGCACCATTTATCTAAAACGATAATGATATTTTGCTAGCTAAATAACCCACGGTCGATGTATGAGTATAACGTAATGCAATCGTAATGTATCCGACGATGCATTATGATAAGTATGATATGTGTAACTACTACTAATACTATTTATGCAGCATAGGTAGCATGTAACATGGCATTTCATAAATATAACAGAATATAAATAAAACATTTATCTTTTAACACACTATTACAAAAATAAATTCTAAGAATTTGCATATATTAAAAAACAACAATAAAAAAGACCATGTCGAACACACACACACACACACACACACACGCACACACACACATACACACACACACACCAAGGATGACGCAAAAACAAAAGAACCTCTTATTTCCATTGCGGTCCTTTTAGGTGAAGTGACACAGAGAGACAATGAAAATACTAAACTGTGCCACTTCTGTTTCAGCATACATTAGGTGATGATAACTACGAGTTCATAGGAAACACAAATGGTGAAAGTACAGTTAGAGTACCACTACCACGTCCATTGTATGCAAGCAAAGTTAGACTTTATCCTAAAACTTGGAGCGGTGGAATAGAATTATCTTTCAAAGTATATGGATATGCTAAAGGTGAGTGTTATATTAAAAAGATTCATACACGCGTGCATAATCCTTCGTGTTTTTTTTGTATTAATCTACATCGAATAGCATCAGTTCAATTTACAATAACCTGTAGATATGATATATAATGGTTATTATGTTCATTTCAGACACATCTGAAGCGACAGCCGGCATATGTACAGCTCCCTCAAAAGGTAAATGATTGCATTTCCATATCGTTCAACCAACGTATATCTCATCTGAAATATATATACAAATTATAGTTTGGCGATTAGACTAACCACTGATTTATAAGGAGGGTTTTGTCTAAGTCTTTGACGAATATCATGTATTTATATGTTCGCATTACTTCCACTTTCGCGTTATCTTTGAATGTTGACAATTATACAATCTTTGAAATAATCAAATGTTGGAACAATTTCCTACTAAATCAAACATCTGAAATAATTTTCCTTTTGTACCATCATTGTTATGAATATCGAACAGAGGAACAAAGTTAATTGTATATCTCACAAGTAAAGAGGTCAAGCTATCGAAGTTTGATACACACAAGTGTAAAAAAAATGTGTTATATCAAGCAAACTAATATAATGGTTTGTCTTTTTAAAGTATTATATTACCCGAATATCAAATGACGAAGAAAATAAAAGTATCTCCTACAAAAAAAAAAAAACATTCATAAAACACATGTTATTTATATTAACATTGTTTTGCCTGTTTTATAAAATTATTCAGAAGCAATATCGATTTATCTTCAATATTATAACCACTCTTATGTCAAAATATATTGCACTCAAACCGTTAGAATGGTTATTTCTCTCTTTATGAGAAATGTGTTGAAAATATACTCAGCTGCAAGCCCATTTTCAACTACGAACATATAGTCCAGCAATAATGTCCAATAAACATTAATTTTTGGAGAAAGTTACCAAACTTGGTACAACTGTTCCTTGGTCCATTTGAAACATTTTTTTCATGAGACCCACTTAAAATATTTTCTTTGGTTGCCATAGCAACGGTTTTCAAAATGGCCGCCAAAATGATCAAATGGCGGTTTTCGCCCAATAACTTCAGTTTAAAATTGCATATCGTAATGAAACTTGGTGTATAAGTAGCTTGACTCAATACGCCACTAAAAATAAAAAAGTTGGATGGGTGGGGTCAATATCTAGGTCACTGTTACTAAAAATAGAAAATTGGTTTTTGCTGAATAACTTCCGTTAAGAATGAGATATTTGGATGAAACTTGCTATATACGTTGCTTGTAGAATGATTCACGTTGGGATAAAAAATGGGACATTTGGGGTCAATGTCACTGTTACTAAAAATCGGTTTCCACTGACTATATTTAGTCCGGATTGACATATATAAATGAAACATGGTCCATATATAGCTTCCGCGAAGATACTTTCCATCAAAATAGGTGTTAATGGGGTCAAGGTCGACGTTGATAAAATAAAAAGCCAATTTCTGCTTAATAATAACAATAAATTACGAATTACAAGCAATATATAAGCACCCTGTTTGGTTTTCTATGTTTTTGTTACCATGGCAACCACAATTGTTGTCTGAATAAAACACAAATTGACATGAATAATTCGCTTTTTAATTTGTATCTACATACCAAGTTTCATTAATCTAGCTTCAAAACTAATTAAGCTATGACCGGATCCAGATTTTATAAACGGACAAAACCTTGAGTTTACTATGTTATATATATATATAAGCCAGTCTCTAGGAAAACCTGCTATTTTGACAAGAAACGTTTTTTGTGATGTTTCATAGTTATAAAGACTAATGCCAATGAAGCATGATTCAAAAGAAATTGTGTAAGTATCTTGAGTTTTGAGGAAGTTACAGCTGTTTTTATAAGGTCAATATTCCGATTGTTTTTGCCTGAAGTCGCGAACGTCATTCGAACGTCATTTGACTGTAAAAAGTGTTTCATAGTTACACCATATGATTAATTCTTGACATAAAATGTTCAAAATAGTGTCACATTTTAGAATTATGTTCTGATTTTTAAAATATGTATCATAAGAGAAACATGTTGCATTTAGAGAAAGGCTACTGTTGTTTTAAGCAGCTTACTCTCAGTTTTCCTTAATTGAAGTATTTTTCCGAAATTGGTAACCATGGCAACAAAGTATATAGTTTCAACATATTTTTTGAGGAAATGTAAAGCTAAGATATAGTACTATATGGATAAATTACTTAAAGTAGAATCAACAGATATATACATTTTTTCACTTATTTTAGAGCCTTTTCAAAACCTTGTTTTATACAGTAATTAAAAATACATGATGTCAAGTCAGCAGGTTTTCCTGGATCATGGCTCATATATAAGTGGAGCATTAGGGGTCAACGTCATAGTTACTTTAAAAGAGTATCAGCTTACTATCAAATTACTTTGAATGAGATATTATGATGGCAATTGCTGTAAATGTAGCTTGTCTGAAGAATATATCGCGTATTTTGCGCCAGATTATTTCGCCGACATGAAAACATGATTTTCAAATTTTCATGGAATTTCATAGTTTCTTGTTGTGGAACTTCAGTGTTTCTTTTTTCAAATAGTTCAAACAATGCAGCGTTAACAAAAATATACGAGATGGTGACCTAAGAGTGTAACACTTAAGACATTTTGTAACAGTAATCAAGGAAATGGGGCCCACTTGTAGTGTTAACCTCATTTGATTAGCAGACTTGAAGCCCTGTATAATTTTGAAAATGTCCAGGCCACACCAGTTACTAGTATTTGAAATATGACCAGGTAAAGCCATCTCAAACAATATGTTCTTCTCAAATAAATATGCAGAGATTCCATGCATGTGTGGTATTTATCATTATGCCTAGGTCTACCTGAACATTTTTATCCTGACAATAAAGATACCTAGTTTGGTGTGGCACAGCAATTCCTCGTCAGAAATTCCTTTCTTGGTCGACACGTTGTGTTTTATTCCTGTCTTAGCAATGCTTTTGGTAGATAACGGCTCTTTGTGGTACACATCATTGCCTGATACATAATTTGCTTGATGTAGGTTGTTTCATTTACATTTTTTTGTGTTTTATTCCAAAGAATTGTATTTTACACAAGTTATTTCATACATAAATGTTATGATTTATTATTTTTTTTTTTTATGATTTATTAAGCAAATTGTTACTACCAACCAAATGCAGTGAGTTATTAACGAATACGATGCTTAATAATTGAGTGGTCTTCTGATTCCAATAATACTTAATAACTGTTTATAGTTAGTAATGTTTTACCCAAAGAGATAACATAACATTATGAACAACTTTTAGAACAGATTATTAATTTCTTAATATGCGAAAAGACAACATGTGCCTATCGTAGTGATTAATTATAAAATAGCACAGTTTGTGGCGTTATGACATTGTGATCATTAGATTCCAAAAATCCTCACTTTTATTAATTTTATATTTTTGACTGTTTCACCCCAAATATATCCCAAGACGCCAGTCATTTTGAAACTAGATTATTAATATCTTAATAGGAAAAACTGCATATGTCTATCTTAGTGATTTATAACTAAATAATGCAATTGGTGCCATTGTAGTAAACCTATTCCAAAAATCACCATTTTAGTTTATATTTTGTACGATTTTATCCCAAAATATCATTCAGTAATCATAAATGATATTAATATATTATTTGATATGCTAAACTTTAAGTTACTACAAACGAATTGCAGTTGTTTTATAAATAATACGATTTTAAATGCCATCGTAGCCAATTGATTCCTCAAATCCTCACTTTTGTTTATACTTCCAATGTTTTTGCCCAAAAAATGTCTTAAAATACATAACATTTAGGCACCAGATTAGCAATATCATAAGCAAGAAGACAATATGTGTCCATCCTATTGATTTATAATCAAATACCATTATAAATGACATTACTGTAAACTGATTATAAGAATCATCATTTTTGTTTTCATTTAGTAGTATTTTACCCCAAAATATCGTATCTTGACCAATAGCCGATAATTTCGTATGATATATAATACTATAAGATACTTCACTTATATTGCAGGGGTTTCCAATAAAATACTACTATAAATGACATTGTGGTCTGCCAATTCCAAAAATCCTCACTTTTGTTAGCAGTTTCTCATATTTTACCCCAAAAATATAGGTCTCAAGTGTTAGTATAGAACTTCACATTAAGTATGTTACAAGGCAACAATTATGTTGCAGGATATAACATAAAACATGTATGTGCATTTTGTGCCCTGTTTTGAAATTCGCAGAAAACGGTGACGTAACTTAAAAACTCAATTTTCTCAATTTCATGTCATGTCATTAAGGGCCCTTTTCTCAGATCGAGGCTTATCTATATTGAAACTTACGTCCCTAGAATAAAAAATCTGCTTTATCCACTAATTAATAATTAAACTGGAATACATTTAACCAGATTTTTCTAGAACTATCAGTATAAATGTTAAAAATATAGTATCAGTATACCTAAAGACTATTATATTGAATATTCCTAATTTGACGGCCATTTTGTCGGCCATTTTGGATATTTAAAAACGATTTTTCGGTTAAAGGTATAAGTTAGATGTTAGTTAAGTTATTTCTAATAAAAATACTTTACAGTTACTCATAATAACGTTGTTGTCATGCGTTTTATAAGATATACACCGATTTTTCGTTTTTGGCGGCCATCTTTAAAAATGGTTGCCATGGCAACCATAATGGCAGATGCGAGATGGGTCTCATGAAAAAAAAAATTCAATATGTTTGCCCAATGTATATACCAAGTTTGGCAACTTTCTCCAAAAATTAATGATTAGTCGATTTTTGGAGACATTATTGCTGGACTAATACGAGCCCATAAACGGTAGGGCTCTCCATACGACGAATACAATGACAACCAAAATAACGAAATACATGGTTAGAGTCTAGTACATCAACAAAAGCTTACCTCAGAAAAATAACATTACGCTAGTGAGTTCAATTTATTATATTTTCACTGCAAAAAAGTTGACAAGTCTTCCATTGTTGACCGTTAAAATGTTGGTTATCACTATTACAGCTGGATCTGGAGGACCAGGCACAATATTCTACTGGAAGGAAGACATTTCATCGACTCTAGTGGTGAACAACAATGGGAAATCGCCATACATTAAAACACATTCAGATTGTTCGAGTCTGGACGTGTTGACACAAGGTAAGCATTGTACTTATTTCCTTATAACATCAAATTAAACTGTACTGTGTTTTGTTTTAATAACAGTGTCGGCTATTGTTAACAACCATTGCCAGCCACTTTACTGCATAATTCGTTTAGGTCGTCCATTGATGTGAATACATATCCCGGACTAGTCAGGCCACCCGACTAGATAACATATTTTATCAGTCAAATAGCGTAACTGTTTTAAATTTTAGCTAGAGTTTTAGTTTGAGTGTATACAAAGGGAAATAATTTCATGAAAAAGAGTAGATTGAGGAGTTGTGTTTCTAGCATAGGGTATGTTAGACAGACGTATCCCAGACCTATTTGTTAAAGAGGTATGAATAAATAAGTGAGTGCAGAACTCGACTTAAACAACCGAACACAGAAAACATAATAACACAAATACACGGCATAATTCCAACACATAACCGAACGAGAAATGAAATAAATACATAAGAGACAAAAGGACACAGGGGAATAAAAAGATAAATTTAGCAACAATAATAACCTCTACTTTCTCCACATAAGCTGACAACCTACATGTGAAGAAGTTACTTGCAGCCAATGCCATTGCTGAACATTATTTCCAACCTAGTACTAAGTAGTGGTTTATGAACAAGGTGTACGCAAACTGGTTATTGAACCCAGATCGCCCGGATGACAGGCAAACGCATAATAAAGAAATTCTAGCAGGCCGGTCAATTAAACCTTTAAACTCGTCTTCAATGTACTTTTCAATGCAAAGATCAGCACAATTGTAATTCCATCAAACTAAGGAAGGACCGATATTTTCATGTATTTTTTCAATGGCTTAGTAAACTGTTTGTTAAGTTCTGTTCTGATATAGTCCAACATCAAAATATTTTAGGTACACACGACATAAATTGTGTTATCATTTTACATTAACTTGTGTAATATATGAAATCTTTTTTATGTAGACGCAATTAATGTTCTTGCAGGAGCCGCGGCCTATGTTCTGGATACAGCACAGATAGATATAACAGAGGTCGTTATTCAAGAGGGATCACATGTTGTATTTTCTGCCAACCACGATGTAGGTGATATTATAAGCGACCAAAGGTCTATGATATACGTCGTGGACGATACTCGACTAACAATCCTAAACAAACTGGCTGCCCATGTACTGATTTCAGCCGGATCTAGTATGGCGTTTCTGGCAGCTTCCGAGGTCAAGATTTCAAGCACTTTGTATGTATACGGAGCGATCAATTTCAGACCCAATCAAACGCTAATCCTGGATAAACTCTCAGCAGTTCACATAAATTCTACATCAATGACAAATATGAAATTTAGTAAAATTCAAATCACAACTGGTGGTGAACTTGCTTTACACAATGAAAATTCTGTATTTTTCTTAGACGTTCCCGACATTTACATATATGGGCTTTTCTCTGCTCAGCAACTCAAACTTCCTAATAATGTCACTAGGTTTTTCGTTGGTACAAGCGCAAAGGTAAATTTTGATCCAGAAAATTCTGGCATGACTTTGGGCTCAAATATAGAAATTCGGGGAGATGTAAACTTGCAGAAATATATAACGATAGATAATTGCACACAGTTCAACCTGAACGAGGGCACTCTAACATGGCCGTACAGCTCGGATACCGTCAAGATAAGTTGCGATATTGTCAAAATCAACGGTGTGTTCAATCCAGGTACTGTCAGCTTCGGTTCTGGCGTTGACAAATTCTCCGTTGGATCTTCAGGAGTATTTACACTCAGGGCTGATGGTCCCATTCTCGCGCACACAATAGCTATAGCTGGAAAAATGTACGTGAAAAACATAGCTACCATATCATCACACAAGTCAACTGACGGTCGTGTAGATGAGTTCATTATCCATTCTCCATCTGGGTTGCTTGAGCTAAACACGAACAAGTTACCTGCAAGAGCACTCGGTAGAGTAACTGACCAAGCGTGTAATATATTAAATGTACGTTCAATGACCGTTGACAAAAATTTCACCGTCGAGAATCTTGATATTGGCAAAGGTATTGAAGATATAACTGTTCGTAACCCTGGAAACTGGTCCTTTAGTCCGTGTGGTATCTATCGTGTATACGAAATCTTTATCAATGGTACCATTAACTCATTTACACCTCTGACTCTTAAAGGAATAGTTCATGACAAAGTTCATAAAATTAATTTAGCAAACGGTGGTACGTTTGTGCTAGATTCCCGGGTACAAGCGTCTCGCTCGTGGACTAACATATCAAACATTGGAGTTCACACTTTCACCATAAATGGCGAGTTCAAGGCTGGGAAGATTAAAAATACAGTGGTCGATGACGAGGGATGGGATCAACTAGACATATACGCAAATGGTAACTTCGAATTACAACCCTATGGTTTGTTTGTTGTTGACAACGTTTACGTTAATGGAAAATTCATATCTTACGACGTTATCAATATGACTGGCTTAGATCAGAAGCTAAACATTCATCTAGGTCAAAAAGGCAATGTTAGATTCGACTCTTTGGTATCATCTAAGTGGTCAGACGAGTCAGCAGTTACTGCTGATGAAGTTGTCATGGAATCTGGTTCTGTTTGGCAATCAGGTAATACTAGATGGGACGTCTATGTCGCGAACATCTCTGGCAGTCTGTACTCGTATCCAACATCTGAGGCTACCATCGTATTCGTCAATGTCAAAAGTGGCGGGAAAATGGATTTTTCTAGAACATCTCTCTTCAAAGGAGAAACATTCCACGTGTATTCGAACGCATTGGTGGATCTTGCGTTTAAACATGACCCTGAGAATCCGTCACAGGGATCGTTGGCGTCCACACTACAATATAGATATGTGTATGTAGATGGTACGTTACAAGCTGGTTCACTCATCATTGACCATCTTGGTGACCATGTACATTACTGCGAGAACGTCATAGTAACAGGGGTTGTCGACGTAAGTGAAGGGGGCTACTTACATGACACCGGCCCAGGTAAATACTCATTCGTTTTAGAAAATATTTAACATAGTTGAAGGCAATGCTTATTTAATAAATATTTATCCAAATTTCATCTATTAAGAAATGCTTTTCGAGTTACACCAGACGTTTAATCTTCACTGTTTAAAATTATCATTGTTCATTTAAAATCTATAGTAGATATATATACATTTACTTTACTAGTATGTTAGTGAGAACATTTACTGTAATATTGCTTGTACTGTGAAACAGGAAAAGGTCAGATTAATTCCAATGGTGCTAGTGGTGGCAGTTACGGTGGGCGTGGTGGTCGGGGATATAGTACAATGAAAGCACTGATGCCGTATGGTACAATATATGACAAACCCAACTGGGGTTCTGGTGGAGGAAGCCATGCGCCATTGACAACATCTGGGGGACGCGGTGGTGGTTTTGTATACATATATGTGACAAAGAAAATTGTTATCAGCAGAACTGGTGTCATAAAGGCAAATGGAGGAAATGCACAGGTATGGGATGACCGAAACATATATTAAACCGAATTCAAACATCAACCAATAAAACCCGTTGTCCTCATGCCTATTTTCGTTGCCTTAAAGTCACATTCTTTTCATCCATTATATTACGTACAATGAATGATGGAACCATTAGGCTGTTTCTTAACAAATGACCAATACTCGACGCCAGAATTCTAACTATATATGAGGGACGTTCAAAAAGTACTAGGACTAATTTTATCATGTCTCTTCAAAATATTCCATTTTAAAACCATGGTAACACGCATCCGGCGCAGCCCATCAATAACTCTGATGTCGACCACGTAATAAGCTATATCTTGATTACTATCGTATCGTTAGATTTCAAACATTTTCAACACACCACACGTCCCACGTATGTCCAACTAGTAGACCAAATATCGTATTTAGCAAATTGTATGGTGAACAAAATACTCATTTTGCAAGAGTTGCTCCTCTTAGAGGATATGTTTTGTCGATTGTTAGTTATGATAAGTTACTAAATCATGCATTTATTTTTACAAATTTACTGGGATTTTAATAATAAGACAAGTTTGGCATAAAATAAACTGAAATTTCAGAAATCGTTCAACTTAGTTTTACTTAGAGCAATAAGTGTGTGTTCGCTGAAATATGTTTTGTCGATTGTAAGTTATGATAAGTTACTAAATGAGGCTGCACATTCGTAGATTTTGAGAGGTTTGTGTAAATGGGAGATACATTAACTAGGTATAAGTGGTGATCCGTGAAATCCAGGAAACACGTCACAATCGAACTTATTAAGTAAAAGTAAGAATGCTGCACCGTACCATGTTAAATAAATGAGCCGTTGAGGTAAACACAAAAAAGACTAATATATTTTACAGTCGGCGAACGCTGGTGGCGGAAGTGGTGGCGGTATATACATAGAAAGCAACGAAAACAACGCTCTCTTCCAATTATTGGGTAGAATATATAACAATGGTGGATCATCATCGGGTCGTGGTGGAGGAGGGGCTGGAGGGAGACTATTGGCTAAGTTCCAACGTGGGAACTTTCAAAGTGGATATGTAGAGTCTAAAGGTTGGCAATGTTTTAAATACTTTAAGGTTGCTTTGAGTGAAAAATGTCACAACCGGGAACATGTTAGCATTAGGTTACACATGTATTGTATTTGTATATCAAGACGATGCAATAAATAGATGCGTTATCTTTGGTGCAGTATTTATGCTCATGGTGACACTCCACGTTAGGTAGACACGTTTGAGAAAGTAACTTAATACTACTTGAAAGTGTCTGAACAATACCTTTTATATTTACAATTTTTTATTATTAAGTAGCAATCGAATGTGTCATGCTTATGTTTAAACGTGTTCAATTGTCGAAGTCACAGCAATTTAATTTCACTGATATTTATAAGCAACGTATAAACATTCTTTTTTTGTTTTTGAGAACAATAAATAAAGGAGTAAGTGGAACCACACGACTAAACAATGGAGGAGTTTGTCATTTTATTATTACCTATGTTTCTGCTTAACATTTAAGCCTTCATCAGGGCTTTTGTATAGTTACTTGGACGTCTAAGATCGAATCACTTAAGATTATGTGATATTTTACAATAAATATCAAGAATGCGTTTATTGTGATTGTATGGTCGTATTTTATGAAAACACATTATATATCATATGTACTTATTTATTACGTTTGTATATTATATTCAGAACGAATTTCTTCAATTATTTTTACAAGTTACCCGTAGGCATATAAATGCATCATTTTTATAAAAGTAGGTATAATAACTATGATCAAAGGCAATTCACATGCCGATTATACCAATAAAACTTTAAAACTGAATTATAAATAAAATATTCCATCGTATATATATATACATGTACATGTATATAATCATTATATATTTTTTGACCGCTGACTATATTTATGTTCGGAGATATACATAAAACACTGTGTAAACTCGTGTCATATTCTGATACATTACGGTTTCTACTGTTCTTTATATAAGCAATATATTTATTGTTGACCTTGTAATATTTATGTAATTATGTTTTCATGTACATATTGTATGTATATTTGTATACTCATGGGTATAATGCCTATTTCGAAATAAACTGTAAACTGTATGTACAATGGACTATCGGGTTAAATTAGCATTTACTTCTCCATCAGGAGGCAGTTCAGGGACCGGAGAACATGGAGGACCAGGTATTTCCTATTTTCATGGACCACATATCCAGAACCTGCGTATTGATAATGATTGCCAGCAGCCAAAGGTTTGTATACATAAGACTAACAAGTAAAAGAACATGGAAATCATCAAACTTTAACATCGTTGTGTCTCGAAATATTTTAGGAAAATTGTAGAATGTGCTCTTACTTATTGTAAAATAGGAAATAATAACTTTTAACGTAATAATGAAATATGGTCGAATTTCGCTCACGCCATATCATACAATAGCCGCAGTTCATGTAACTAAGTTACGCAGCCAATAACTATACATCGCACGTTCTACTATGTGACAATTAAACAAATTTACTGGGGTGATATCATTAGCAATTCAATAGTTTTCCGGATATTTTTGTATGTTGATATTTACGAGTGCTCGATACGACATATTTTAAACCTTAGCACGTCATGAGCCGTAAATTGTATGACTCAATGTTATAAAAGTTGGTAATTTACAAATATAAATGATGTAGATCAACAAATCTTTCAGGCGACGGAGCCATCAGGAAACGTTGCTGGGTTACAACAGTACGATGCTTATCTAGACACAGGTAATACGTGACAACTAAAATACACATATTCCCATTGCTTAGTGTTAACCCATCACATAGCGAAAGTCTATTGCTGTTTATATCTATATCTAATACCTATATCATCAATGCACGTTTTACAAAGCATGTACGTTGCTAAGACACATACGGCGCGTATCTCAGATAAACAAAATATCTAAATAAGTCTTACTGTCCGTTCAAATGTTTATCACAAATACGTATTTCAGGTATAGATTTTAAGTGTTTCTCTTATGTTCTCCCCCACAGTGGACAGTGTTTTATATGTGCTTACACTGATCTTAACGGTTGTTTTTGTCTGAACGCTTACGACATACTAGTTTTCACAAAACTTGCTAATTTCCTTACACTATTGCATACATGTATACAATAACGAGCTAACTCATCATCTCAATTAAATGATAGGGGGGGGAGAAAGTTTCTTGTTTTGTCGGACGGACTTTAAAAACAGCGTTTATATTCTTTATTATTTTACAGGTGCTATAGCGTACCTATTTGCTCCAAATGATAACTACAAGTTTGAATTCACACACGTGGAGTTATATGGTGGAGCACATCTTACACTGAATGGAACCAGTACAACACTACAGACTATTGTAATGTATGGTGACGATACAGGTCATCTTCATATTGGGCCTGGTCATACATTTCATTTAACAGAGGTTAGTATTCCCCCCAATGAAAATTTTCAAAATATGGAATGCTATTTTTGAATGCCACCAATAAAGAAAGAGCACCTATTTTGTTTAAAAATATATCTCACCAGTAATGTGTACGTCGTTGGAATAGGTGTGATTTAGAAAACAATGCAATATTTCCGTCACATGTTGTTGTCGTCGTTGAGAAGCCAGAACGAGCCTTACGTTTCACTTTGGATTTTATAATAAGATCTGCAAAATATTAAACATAGCGGTTACTATTATGATGCAAAACATCAGTCAACTTCTTCAATTACCTTCATGAATATAATAGATGTATTTTGGTTCACACGACATATAAGTAAACTATACTGCTATTGTTTTTGATATTGTAGGTATCGAAATATAAGAGAACAAATGTAACATACGAGGTGTTCCTATACGAGACAGCACACTGGATCATGCCTGAATCAACTCTAGAGTTCAGACAAGTTCTAGATCAGAGAGGTATCGGTATGGATACACTCGCAACTTCATGCCCAGCTGAACAACTAAGGAAATCATCTGGTCACTTCTGGGGTACTGTTGATGGAACAAAAACACATTTACTTGTGTCTATAGGTAATGAATTTGGAAAACAAAGTTGTACCAACTTGCTTAAATACTCTTAGTTTTATTATAATTATGTAGTAGTTTGACATGAATGAAGGAATGAATAACATTATTATCAAACTAATTGACTGAGTAATAATTGATACCTTTGGCTACAGGAGCTTCAATAACATTGGGACTTGCTGGTGTAAGATCGAATACATTTTCCAACCTGACAATACAAGATGAAGGCACATTGGTGTTACATACATCATATGGTAAACCGTCAGATATATGGAACTTAGAAGTAAGTTTGAATTTTACAGCTCGTCAATTGTATCAATTAAATTTGTTATACGCGCCTTTATTCCATATAGCTTTACTGTACGTATACAGCTATTGTAGTCCCTTATGTTTTCAATGATGACATGAAATACTGTCGTAGTCAGATATTTGCTGATTGATGTGCAGAAAGGCAATGAATTCTAGTTCCTTCTGTCACACATGTGTATACACAATGTACTATAATAATACCACATTTTTGTACATCTTACAAACATGTATTATTGTTCAGATATATCATTAAGAACAACAGTATTATTTTTGAAACACAAACACAATGCAAAATATACTATACAGGTAAGAAGAGGTACACACAACGGGTTGATCACCGTGGAAGGCGGTGGGAAACTAGAAGCCAGAAATCTACATATTGATACTGATATTATAAAAGTTGAGAAACTTGGCACATTGACATTGACTGGTGAAGGTCACAGGGCTGGTGAAGGTGCAGGAGTCCAATATGGCGGAGGAAGTTTTGGTGGAAGGGGCGGAAACGGAAACAAAAGTACGTACGGCTATTTCATACGGTTTTTGTGGGAATGGTTACCAGATAAATTGTTATATTTTATAGTTTAAAACTATACTACATTTACATAAATGATAAATATTCTATATTTTAACGATACTTCATATGAATGAAGCCATAGTTGCATACAACAAGCAAAACATATTTTTCGAGTATCCCTTGGATCTGCCATACAATAAGACTTCACTTGTAAAATGTTCGTTTTTTGTTAAATTTAAAAATTACCTTATCAAATCTTGTACAATTGTAATGTAGATGATGTATAACTAGCAAACAATGCTTCTGCTAATAGTAATTGATGATACTCGTATACAATTACAGATGGATATGCAGGTGATGTCTATGGTAGCATATATAACACAAGTCCCATGTTTGGCAGCGGTGGTTACGGAGCAACGTGGTCCTATGGAGCAGGTATTCATAAACACATATCGATGGCTTAGAACCAGAAGGTCGTAACTCCTACTTACGACCTTAAGACTCATACATATTTGAAATTTGCTTCACAAGGCGCTTTTTGTGAGCCTATTTTCATGAAAATATAAAATTGTCATGTTAGCCAAAATGAAGTTTTAAAAACGTGTTTTCCCATAGGTAACGAGTAAATTACAGACAATTTTCCCTTGTTTTCTCAATATATCGATTTTGTAGTTACGACCTTCTGATTCTAAGCCAGCGATATGTTGATATTGTGCAACTTCCCTTATCATGATAATGAAGATAACAATATTGATTATGAAGTGATTCGTATATAAATTGAGAGTGCTGTTTAAATGCACTTACTTGTAATGACATCATGCAAAAAGACAAACACAATTTTCATATAAAACTTTAAACTTTGTTCTGTAAAGTTTGGTGTGATGGAGCTTGGAATTCGCTCTCAGACCTTGTCAAGCCAATGTTTCTTTGATTGGGTTCTCCTTATTAAAACTTTAAAGGGAAACGTCATTTTCTCTACCTTAGTGGCACTATTTGTGAATGTCGCTAAATTGTCATTAAATAACATTAACATACTATTACAGGTGGTGGTATATTGAAACTCGATATAAAAAAGATCGTACAAGTAGAAGGTGTTATAGCCGCTGATGGCAAATCAGGTTATTCAACTAACATCGCCGGTGGAAGCGGGGGCTCTATATTGATAAACACACCCGTTCTAGAAGGTTCCGGAAGTATCCAGGTGGCTGGAGGGAGCGGAGGAACAGACACTGGTGCTGGAGGAGGTGGAAGAATCGCTGTTTTCTATAAGTCCACTAAGTTTTGGTTCGGTGACCTGAATGCCAAAGGTGGGTCTGGTTCGGTCGGTATTGGTGGAGCTGGGACTGTGTATTTAAAGGTTCGTTCATTTTCCTTTTATTTTCCAACCACATACTACCGTTTTGCAATTACAAAATGGCAAATACTCGAAAATTGGGACAGTCACATAATATCAATTATGTATATGTTCATTGCTACCATTACTGTATAATATTTATGTTACTCATACCAACATCAATAACTTCCTCAGGACATGGTCACAGATGCCCAGAATGAAACACTGATCATTGACAATTTTGGACTTGTTCACTCACAACTAGAAATTACCGATCATACATATTCGTCATACAGTACAGAAGGTGGACGTACATGGATTGCTGACAGCGAATTAAGTCAGATGGACACCATCAAACTAGTTAGAAATGCTCATCTAGCTATACACCCTGATCTTGTTTCGTAAGTATAGTAGTCTTTTACTGCCAGAGAAAGCTTAGTTATTTAAATGGAACATTTTTTATATCTTATTCCCAATACGTTTTGAGTCATTCTTACCTTGAGAGTTGTAATAAATACAAATGTTAAATGATTGTTCAATCTAAAACTAAACATTACCATGAACAATTATAAGTATATCATCTCACTATACAAATATACATGTACCATGATAATAATAACACTTTATCTGTGGATAAGGTAATTGGTAATCTAAGTGTCATTATGGTCTACCTTAACATTGGTATTTCCAGAATCAAGTTTGATCTACGTGCGTTCCGGTTCGATGGCGACTCTACAGGAGTACTTCATGTTGGTCCTGGTCAGCGTGTGATCGTACAACATCCAGAGGATCTAGAATTCCTCGTAAATGTCTATGTCTACGAAGGAGGAACACTTATATTCCCACCGGATTTCATTTGTTACAAGATTGAAATGCATATATGGTAATAAATTTCTTTATAAAGCCTACCTCGTGTGTATATATAAATTATGTAGTCCAGTTCACGCCAATTTCTGTACGAGACCAATGACAAATACTACTTGAAACAACAAAACGTTCTAACATCGTGTGTCACAATGTGTGTTAAGTAGTTATGTTGACTGGTATGACAATGTTTCTCGTATGAATTATGTTTTGGTTACTTGCCTTTGTTTGTACACCGTTTATCACGGAGTATACTAACCAGATCATGTCCTTCATCATGTTTTTTCATCTTGTTAACGTATCTGGACTATAACAACATAATAAATAAAGGAGGGCACTCGTAAAAACAATACCCTGTTATTTTACATTCATGCATTTAAAGTGTACGCATTATAATTAAAACATTTGTTATCAAATTTATTATCAGTAAGTTTAAATTTAATTGATAGTGTTAGAGATTATATGTTCTTAGCACTACGGTTTCATATAAAAACGTGTAAAACGGAGTAAAACGACTTTTGCAATATTAGTTATTTATACCTTGTACTTCAGGGGAACAATTGGTGTACATAACATCACAGTGGGTGACGGTTGCTCCTTATATTTGGGCAGACAAGGGACCACGATGCGTACAGGGGTTTCTCCCACCCCGGGTAGGTTTGACTTTGAAGAACTCATTGTATCAGCTGGTGGAGAGGTCACAGCAACACATGACATTGTGAATAAACAGGACAAAATTAACATCAAGGTAAAACAAATGATATTACTGACTCGATGTCAAGATACGCACACAATCTATCTGAACTAGAAAACACTTTAAATAGTGAAGCAAATGTGTCCTTTCTTTGGTGCTATTAATATTTTGTCGAATGATATTGTAAAACTACCAGTAAAATGACAAATGAAGTAGCCTAGCATAAATTAATAGTTTAGTCTGGCTTTAGGGGTCTGACAATTGAAGCATTGCAAGTGATGAATGATTGTAGCAGATTTCGTTTGTTCAAAAGTGACTTATTGGAATGCAATAATGTGTTAAAACTAACACAGACTTTACTTACAAGTTGACCAATTAAATATCGTTTATAGTTATTCAGAGTACGAATGAGCGCTGCTCACCGTAACCTTTATTTATTTTTTGCTAACTTCATACTTGTACAGTGCAACGTACGTAGTTCCGGTTTGACGGAACACATAAACTTGAGTCAAAGGCCAGACCCATGTATGAGCATTTGTATGATTTATCATTTTTTTATTTTAGGGAAACAACGTTCGAGTAACAGGTGGTGGAAGAATCCATGCCAATAATATTAGTATAGAAGCTGTAACATTGACTGTAGATGACCTTGGTGAAATTATCGGTGACCTTAATAATATTCCATGTGCTGCAGCATATAAAGGCACAGATGGAAACTCTGGATCTGGTAAGTATTTCGTCATACAAACTATGTTCTTAGTTAATGAGTAAGATATTTAACTAACACATTTTGAGTGTACAGCTATAACCGCCCTGTTCATACAACCACTTACCGGTTAACTATTTAAAGCAACACAATTTGTAAAGAAATTATGAAAAAAATGTTTCATAGTATACTAACTAAATATACATATATTCATAGAATATGCATGCTGTCCGTATTAGAAACCAAATACTAAGTATAATAATTTAGAATATGTTTGATTATACTATTACGAATGACTATTTTTGTACCTTTCATTAAGTATTTCAGTTCGTGTATATATACGAAATATACAAGTCGTTGAGTTTGGCGTTAGTACGTACATTTCCGACAAAACTTTATCTCTGATATAAAGTTAACAAGCCAATAACAAGGTGACTGAGAGTAACCCGTAAACAATTGAAAAATAGCAACATCGGAGTTGGATGTTTATATTGAATATTATAAATGGAAAAATATATTATTTACTTAGGGGCTGGTCATGGTGGTAGAGGTGGTGGTATCAATGTCGTCACAGGAGCACCATATGGTCAGCTATTTGAACCTGTAACCTTTGGATGTGCTGGAGGTGACTCTACAAAATCAGGCAATGGTGGACAAGGTGGCGGTATCATATATCTGAATATAACAAGCGAGTTACTCAACAACGGAGAGATCAGTTGTAATGGAGGGAGCGGTACTGGTGCCGGCGGTGGTGGTAGTGGTGGTTCAATCCTGATGGATATCGCTAACATTAAGGTATAATTACTTTTTGTTTAAAGTATTGACATTTGATTGTATCTGTATTTCAGGATACGTACAAAATAAACACAGTTTGACACAAATGCATTATGACAAGCGATAGGCAAATAGTCATAGCCTGATATAAAAAATAGATGCACATTTTTACATAAACTAAACATTAAGTTTCTTCTATGATTTTGATTCCAGGGATACGGAGAGTTCCAGGTGATAGGTGGAGATGGATCAACTTATGACACTTACCAGGGATGTGGTGGGTCTGGTGGTCGTATTGCCATGTACTTTGACAGTAACTTCACATTCACTGGTTCATGGGATGTATATGGTGGTGATTCTCCTACACCCGAATGTGATGGTGCTTCTGGAACAGCTTTCTTCTATCATAATGGTAGGATAACTTTAAACCTAGCCCTATCAACGAGTTCCAAGAGTTCTTGTTTCAATACTTGTTCGCTTGTTCAGGTCAGGTCAGGTCAGGTGAGGTTAGGAGTATGTTTGCTTAAATATTTCATATCAAATTTAAAAGCATTATGTATAGTGAACATATTTCCAAATAGATTTTATCCGTCGTTAATCAGTTATACCTGTTTTAACCCTGTTTAACACCTTGCTATAAGATCACATGAAACATTACGAAAACTTGTTATGATATATTGTAGGACACAATCACTCGACGTTGCTGATCAACAATATTGGGCGTGGTGTTCCTGGTAACCATGGAGCTATCGAAAACTACGACGATCTATCAAAGGATACGTCGCATACATGGTTCCTGCCTCATCATGGTACCAACAACAGATTTCCGTCATGTATGTTAATCTTCAGATGACACCGTAGATTTAATTCTCAAAATTGTCCTTCCAATTTTATTTCTTTACAAATACATTTACATTTATGTTGTACAATATTTCAGATGATCTAAGTATTTTCAGGTACAGTTGTACTATTGTTGCGATTGGTTGCTTTTTCTCTTTTTATCATCTTTCACGTTTTGTTTACATTGTATGAATTGAATTCATTATTTACCGGGTGTAGTATTGCATATAGTAATGTAATACATTATGTTTATTACAGCCACAAACAAATACAACTTTAACGAGATACAGATATATGGGAACGCGCATCTTGCCGTACTACATTATCCCGTTAGTAAAAATGCTACGATATACTTCGAGAATATGATTGGTGATAGGACTGGTGCTATTCATGTTGGACCTTCTCAAGTCATGGATTTGAAACGAGAAAAAATTGATCTACCGTTCAACGTACATGTCTATCCAAATGGATTCCTTGGTCTTGCTCCAGATACATATGTGCAGGATATTGAGATATATCTTAACGGTACACTTGCTTATGTCCAAAATCTTACATTACACCATAATGGTAACTTATGGTTGTACCAAAAGGGCCAAACCAATAACAATAGTAATAGTTATTACAATTTCAAATTTGTTCACGTGAAGACGGGTGGGTACATCCATATGATCACCGATCCTGTGACAGAGCAAGGGATACATTTTACAACCATCTCTACTCACATTGACGGAGGTGGGTTGATCCGAGGGACACATCTGTACTTTGCATCTACAAACATCACTATCGACAATGGTGGAAGTCTGAATGCGGACGAGCTTGGATACAGGACAACTGATTCGCAATCAATAACCCACATCATATATGGAGATGTAAATCCTGGACGTGGTTATACCGGTCAAATAACGGCTTCTGGTGCCGGCCATGGTGGTAGCGGAGGGCGTGGAGAAGGTAAGTTGTATCCCCTATAAAAAGCATGTTTAATATCCACGTTGATAAAGTATTTCAGGTTAATAGCCGCAATTGTTGCATATTTTGTTGTTGTTTTTTTTGCATATTTTCCCCAGACGTTTAGTTATGCAATGTAAATACACATTTGGCATTAGAAACTGTACATTGGTTCAGAGAATTCTGCATGAAGCTTTTCCATGATGTTAAAAATTGTTCTCAAACAAACAATCTACAAGTAGTGTAATCTATACATTGTAGTGGGTATGCAATTCAAATTGTTGTAATGCATCAATGCAGCAGTTGAGCTTTTAAACTTCGATCAGCCTAAATGACCTTTCCTTAAAACAAAATATACTCACAGTAGTTTTCTATTCAAATCACAGGAGAATCGGTTGGTGGCGATCCATATGGTGATCTGTATGAACCTACTTTATTTGGATCAGCTGGAGGCGGTTCAGGGGGAGGCCGTGGAGGTGGAAGGATTTGGTTGAACGTCACGTACAGTTTCCAACTTGATGGTCGTTTGACAGCTAACGCCGGTGATGGGGTGACCAAAAATACAGAGCTGTCTGGAGGTGGAAGTGGCGGCAGTATTTGGATTCATACAGACATAATTACAGGGTTTGGCCTAATTCAGACGGCTGGTGGTAAGGGATCATATCTGAAGAAGGATAAAGTTGAAACATCGGGTGGTGCTGGAGCGGGAGGGAGGATCGCAATGTATTTCAAAACAAATGTTACTTTCAGTGAGTTCCGATATTTAGCAAATGGTGGACTTCCAGGTAGAACCTGCTCAGACTGTGAAGGAGGTGGACCCGGTACGGCATTTCTATACAATATGGGCGAGAACCATAGATCATTAATAATAGATAACGATGGTGCACCTTCTCCAAGAAATCTGTATGTAAATTGGGACAATTTGAGTAATGATGGTGGAAGAGCATGGATACTGCCTATATCAGGTGCCCACCAATTTGCATCCGGTACTACTGGAGGTTATTCTTACGAGTTTGAGGAACTTCAGATTTATGGTAATGCTCATTTTGCTGTTGCTAAAGTAAATGTGTCTTTGAGTGGAGGTACCGCAATTGATCTTACACTCCAAGGACCGGTGGACATGAAGGACTATAAAGAAATAATATTCTTTAAATATATGATTGGTGATCGTACGGGTTCTGTACACGTTGGCGATAAACAAGCAATGGATCTTCTAACGAATATGAAAAGAGAAGAGATAGACATGCCATTCAATTGTTATACTTACAAAGGGTCTTATCTTGGACTTGCACCAGTAACATTTGTCCATGGTGTTGAGATACATCTAAGTGGTATAATGTCTAATGTGCGAAACATTACGCTGAGACTCGGTGGGTACCTTTGGCTGAAGCATGGTGGTCATACTGTGGAAGAAGCTGAGAGTAGCTATAAATACGATTATGTCCGAATACAAGACGACTCGTCATTGAATGCAACAACCAATCCAATCAACGAACCAGGAATTACTTTTTACTTGAAAGGAATGGATATAGAAGGTGGCGGAATTGTGCATGGCACCTACTTGACTATAAACGCAGCGAACATAACCGTTGATGCTGGTGGTGTTCTCTCATCAAACGGTTTAGGATATAGATCTGAACACAACCAGGTCAGTCACGAAAATAAATCAGTGCACGGGCTAGTCAACCCGGGCACTCCAGATGCAGCGCATGGAGCCGGAAGTGGGGCTGGACATGGTGGAAGTGGTGGAAAGGAGACAGGAAGTACATCCAGGGCAGGATTTGCTTATGGTAATATATATGAACCACAGAAAATGGGATCTTCCGGTGGCGTTGGTTTATCAAATACAGACGGTGGAGCCGGAGGAGGACGAATTTGGTTCAATGTCACCGATACCATTTTCATTGACGGTATTGTTAGTGCAAATGGTGCTGATGCCACTTCAAAAGAAGCTGGTGGTGGATCCGGAGGTTCTATTTGGATGCATTGTAACATAATACAGGGATATGGTCGCATCGTGGCTCATGGTGGCGCTGGTTCAAATAATCCGTCCAATAGTGGTAGTGGTGGAGCTGGTGGACGCGTAGCTGTGTATTTCAATATCAATAAAACAATGACCGAATTTCGTTATCTTGCATATGGTGGTGTAGCGGGTGGGACTAACTCAGAGCATGGTGGTGCTGGAACAGCTTTTGTTTATAATAAGGTTGAAAACCATACAACTCTTATACTTGACAACAATGGTCAACATCCAAGAGATAAATTCAATATAATCAATGACTACGGTGATCTAACATATGATTCTTGTCGCACGTGGATTTTACCTGAGTCTGGATCCCATACGTTTGCAAATGGGAAATTCAACTTTTCATTCAACGAGCTGCAGATATATGGTGCCTCGCATATGGCTGTCCTCCCCACACCAGTTGGAACTCCAGTTGATATTTTCTTTTTGTACATGATTGGTGATCGATCCGGTACGATGCATGTCGGGAACGAGCAGGATATGGACCTAAAACGGAACGAAATAGATTTACCTTTCAATGTAAGAGTATACGCTGGTGGGTACATTGGTATGGCACCGGTAACAATTGTTCATGGTGTGACTATTTGGTTACATGGAGAACTAGACAACGTTGACAATATGACTTTGCATCATAAGGGACATTTAAGTCTCAAAACGGGCAGCCACACAACAGGAAACACTCCTGATAGATACTCTTTTCAGAGAGTTAGAATTCAAGACAATGCAACTGTCAGTATCATAACAGATCCAGTATCAGACCCGCAGTCAATTTTTCAAGTCGCAAATGACATTCAAATGGAAGGTGGTGGCAATTTCTATGGAACAAATATGAAAATCTACGCCACTGACATAACCCTAGATTATGGTGCTACTATTCATTCTGATGCTCTTGGTTACAGACCAGAAGATCCCATGACATCGTCGGTTAACCTTGGACTAGGTTCTACTAGTACTAAAGGTTCATCTGGAGCTGGACATGGCGGTACAAGTGGTAAGGGCGCTGGAACTCCGCTTACAGGACGGCCATATGGGCATCTATTTCAACCGCAGGAACTAGGAAGTGGCGGTGGTGGTGGTTTGAATGTTGGTGGACAGGGTGGAGGCAAGTTGTATATTGAGGTCTCTAACAAGTTGCTAATTGATGGTGAAATCCGTTCTAATGGTGGCGACGGCAAAGCAAAGATAGGTGGAGGTGGTTCAGGGGGTTCAATAATGATAGATACATTCTTTTTCCGTGGAATAGGCAACATAACTGCAAATGGTGGAAGTCGATACATGGATGGTACAGGCGGTGGAGGAGCTGGTGGTCGAATCAGTATATATTTCCATCAGAACGTTACATATTGGGGTGAATATCAATGTCACGGTGGGTATTCTACTGGTAACGCAGAGTCTGGTGGCCCGGGACTTGTTTTTATCTACAATGTTGAAAGGAATCACAGCACGCTGTACATCAACAACAATATGAGAACTACAAGGGATGATGTAAACCTTATTAGAGATTACACTGACATTTCTAAAGATAGATTCAAAGCTTGGATCTTACCAGAATCTGGTGACCATTGGTTGGCAGGCGGGAACAGCAATTATAGATTCAACGAACTTCAAATATTCGGCAATGCTCATTTAGCTCTTTTACCGGAACCATACACGGATGGCTGCAACTTGCATTTCCAGCACATGATCGGTGACAGGTCAGGTTTCATACATATTGGACCTTATCAAGTAATGGATCTGAATCGATATTTCTTAGACACGCCGTTTAGTTCCTACGTTTATCATGGTGGCTACCTAGGTCTTGCGCCCGAAACATTCCTTGAAAGTGTATTTGTACACATTGAAGGTACCGTTGATCATATTCATAATCTCACATTGATCCAGGGAGGCGGGCTAAGACTATTTAAAAACGGTTCAACAAATCGAAGGAATCCTCTGAATTATGTTATCAAGGGACTCACAGTAGTGAAAGCAGACTCCTACATTAACTGTTCAAACCCGAATGCCGACAGTGAATCGTATGAATTAACATTTGGTTGGGTGATTGTTGAAGGCGGTGGTCTCATCAAAGGTGGTAATCTACATATTATGGCCACAGATTTTACAGTTGATGATGGTGGTACAGTTGATGTCAGTAATGGTGGACACCTACCCGAGGACGGACCTGGTAAGAATATTTCTAGATAGTGTGTGAGGAATTAGTTGTTACGGTTTTATTTGTTTAGGCTTATAACAGTTTATGTTATATTAAAGTAGTATAAAATAGAAATAAAGAATAAAATAAGCGGCATACTTTTTGCATTTTCCAATTCATTCACATATTATACTTTTTTATGCTCGGCTTTATAATATCTAATGATCATTTTGTGTTTCCTTTGGTTTTGATCATACATTATCTAATTTACATTTTATGAATAGTATGTAAGTGAAAATAGTTGATTAATCATGTCTATGTAGGTGTTGGTACATGGAGTATACTTGGATCAAGTGGTGGCTCACACGGAGGTCTTGGTGGAAGAGGTGGTTGTGGTGGTTATACCACATGTAGACTAGAGCGCAGTATGCCATATGGTGATCTATACCTGCCAGTAGACCATGGTTCAGGCGGAGCAATATCTAATGGCGGAACAGGTAACATTTCTTGTGTATACAATGCCTGTTGCATTTCTGGTGTGTAATTATGGTTTAATATATTGAGAGGGATAAATGATGATATCAGTATTACATATTTTAGTGATAACATTCGACGACGAGAGGTATATTAGCACCGCGATGCATCAACTCCAATGAGCTCGTATCGTATCCTTATCTAGTGGATCCTGGTAGCCTTATTAAGTTGTTTGCACGCAGAAATATGTTTTATTTCTTTGTCAATCGAAGCTTGTAATTCAAGATTTAAGTGTCCGAACTTTGCACCATTTGCAAAGTGAACAGAGCACTGATCTTAAAATGAAATTTCTTGCAACAATTCAACTCATGACTCGTAAACATGTGAAGGTTTATATTCTGCAGGCGGAGGAGTACTACATATGGAGATAGCCCATACACTGGGAGTAGATGGTTACATTAAGGCAAACAGTGAGAACACAATCAGCAGCAATACTAATGGTGCTAGTGGTGGCAGTGGTGGAAGTATTACCATACATACACACAACTTTACTGGTAAACACATTTTATGATTTATGATAATAAGTATAATTTGTCCTCTTAGCTAATCAAACATTTTCTAAAATTATATTTTCATCATTCTTCGGTAATGTCTGTTAAATCGAAGTGTCATTTTGATATGCCTAAAATCCCCCGGTAAAAGTGAGAAGTAAGGTTTTGCATATGCATGTTGATTGGTCTTTGAAATAATCAGACCAGACAACTAAGTTGAAACCATCATTGTTCAATGTTACGCTGATATCAATTGGGATGTCTGTAAAGGGGACATACATCTTACGTTTTTATGTCTTTATTTATAGGAAGTCATACTGGACACATACAATCACTTGGTGGTTCTGGTGATACAAGTAAAGGTGGCAGTGGTGCTGGTGGTAGAATAGCCCTGTATCATTCCCGCCATGAAACTATACCGCTTTACAGAGGATATTATGATGTATATGGTGGAACACCGGGAACCAATGCTGAAGCAGGTGCTTCTGGTACCGTCTATGTACAAGATGACGAGAGATCATACAAGTAGGCGTCAGTCTTATAACGTTATTTATCCAGTCACTTCCGGCAAAATCGGCCTGATAAAGGTATGCCGGATAATCATGCTCGGCTGCGGAAATTATCGGATTAGCCTACGGTTCAACCGATACATTCCTCCGCCTTGCCAGATAAACTTACTCATCCACGGCACTAACCTATTATTCTCTATATATTTGATGTCTAGAAGAAGACATATAGATCATATGACCGGTCTGATTTGTTAAACCATTGCTTATAGCAATTAAATTGAATATTGACCTGGGAAGTAGTTCGATGACTCTCATAGCAACTTCATGGCCGCAATCCACACATGTTATCGCATCTACCCTTTGATTCACGCTTGTTATTCATTACAGTTCGAAATTGGGATATAACCCCATTTAATCAATGCAAATTTATTTTCGGTCGGTGAATGATCAGCAGTACCCGGACTACAGAAGTGATCTAGCGTTTTGATGGTATGGCGGTTGACCTATTACTATTCCAAAGCAACATACGTTATTTTTATTTGAACAGTTGTTAATTAACAAGTTATATTTCCCCTCAATGGCTGCATATTGATTAAAGTCATATTGCAAATGGTAGCACTGGTTCGTTTTACATTAAATTTATTCCTATTACAGACTGTTACAAGTCGACAACAATAACCAGCAGCAAATTGCTGAAGATACATCTATATGGAATGAAGGTTATCGCTTAGACCTGTCGTCAGATCCAGCAAGTTATTCCAAAGCGAAGTCCTACATGACAAGAGATGGGCATAATGTATGACAGTATTAAATCAATCATTCTTGATCAGTTAACATGCATATTAATTGTGTTAAAATAATACTTAGCTGTACATCACTTAGTAATCCATTACAATTGATTGAAATTGGGATACTTTCATATTTAGATATATTTTATTATCATGCTGTACATGTAAGACCAGTGACATACACGAATAAATAAATGGATAGTACGCAATATACATGTTACAGAACGACAATTATTTACTTACATGTAGAAAATCTTCCATTCATTAAGTGTATTAGCAATATATACTCTATATCATTTCAATGTTATAAATTGTATTTGCTGCTGCTTGTTAAGTATTGCTACGACCAAGTTAAATATGAAGAACAAACACAAAACCACCACGATTGTGTTAGTTTTGTGTTGCTCAAAACACAGCAAAGGCAAAACCCAAAACTACATTTATACTTCGAATACATAATAGAAACTAGTCGTTCTTCGAACAACTAAACCAATGAGTAGATAGTTCAAGGGAATATTTTTGTGTTTGTTGACACTTGTATTAAGATCACAGTTTTACTGTTTTGCAGATATCGGTGGATAAGAGTGTGTCCTACAGCAACAGTGCCTCGTACTATCGCCTTCATCATCTGTTCGATCAGACTATACAAGCATCAGCTACACAATATTTCATGGCTTCGGCAACATCAACTACGTTGACAATAACATTGAAAACGAGGACGTTTGTCAATAAAATAAAAGTGTATCCAATAGTTTCACATAGCACCAGGTTCAAGGTACTTATTATAGTCAATACTCCATGTACACATACGATTGAAGCAGATCTTTACTAGATGATCCAAAATGTTCAGCAATTTAGTGAATTTTAATGTAATCCAATTATGTTTTTACTAGATGATATAAAGTTTTAAGCAATGTAGTGATAGTTAATGTAATCCAATTATGTTTTGACTAGATGATCTAAAGTTTTAAGCAATGTAGTGATAGTTAATGTAATCCAATTATGTTTTTACTAGATGATCTAAAGTTTTAAGCACTGTAGTGATAGTTAATGTTATCCAATTATGTTTTGACTAGATGATCTAAAGTTTTAAGCAATGTAGTGATAGTTAATGTAATCCAATTATGTTTTGACTAGATGATCTAAAGTTTCAAGCAATGTATTGATAGTTAATGTAATCCAATTATGTTTTGACTAGATGATCTAAAGTTTTAAGCAATGTAGTGATAGTTAATGTAATCCAATTATGTTTTTACTAGATGATCTAAAAAATTAAGCAATGTAGTGATAGTTAATGTAATCCAATTATGTTTTTACTAAATGATCTAAAATATTAAGCAACGTAGCGATAGTTAATGTAATCCAATTATGTTTTTACTAGATGATCTAAAAAATTAAGCAATGTAGTGATTTTTAATGTAATTCGATTATGTTTTACTAGATGATCTAAAACATTGAGCAATTTAGTGATTTTTAATGTTATCCAATTAAGTTTTTACTGGATGATCTAAAAATTAAGCAATGAAGTGATTTTATCTCACCGGTCACGTAGTAAAAATGTGAGCTTTTGTGATCACTCTGTGTACGTCGTCCATCGGCGTCGTCACCGCCGTCCTTCAACAATTTCCTGAAACAACTTCTTCTCCTTAACCACTTGGTCAACTTTGATAAACCTTCATAAGAATTCCCTTGGTGGACATCTAACAAAGTTGTTTACGTAGTTCCGGTCGTTTGAAAAAAAATGGGTCATAGGGTCCTAAAAGATTTTTAAAATGCTAACTTATTAATATTAATAATATTATTGTCTATTATAACTACAATGCCTAGAGTTTTGATATAAGTGACACCATCTTGTGGTCCTCTACTAAGATTGTTCAAATTATGCCCCTGGTGTTAAAATAAGCCTCGCCCTGGGATCAGAAGTTTAACATAGACTTAAATAAGGAAATAATATAAATCGTCTTGTCTGAAATTACAACTTACAGAGCTTGGTATGTATCATCATCTAGTCTGAATTCTTGAGCGCCTAGCAAGTGGATTTCTGGTTCCATTTTATGTCGCAGTTGGTATGACGCGGCCTGGGATCGAACCTGGAACCCCCTACGCTCAAAGCGTATCCAGCATTAAAACAAAGGGTCTGACTTTTTCTCATCAAATATCAATCTAAAAGCTTATTACGTCATTCTCATAATAATAAACCCAACTTGTCCCGTAAAACGGACCATAATGAATAATGTTTACCCTACATATGAAAACTAAATGTCTTAAACTTTTGCATTTTTCGAGACATCACAATAATTGTGAAGTACTGTACTACTTCTATCCCATGATTCAGTGAGAAGCGTAAACGTATGTAGAATAATTTCAATTTTGTTCTGATATCGTTTGATCCGCAGATTGTTGGCACAGTGCATGGTGGAGAAACATTTGATGTAACTAGTAACTATGTACTTCCAAGTAGTAGTGGTTTACAAGGTGCCTACGTAGATCTTCCTGTAGGTCGTGATGCTGTTACCAAGTTCGAATTTCATCTTATTGGTACCTACCGGGCAGCACTGAGCGAAATTGAAATATTTGCAGAGAAGTCACCTGAAGAATTGAGGCAAGTTGCTAATAATGTGTTCACTTCTGTGATTTGGAACGTACGCTTGTCTGTTATTGATGTCACATTCATTTTGTACATTTCGTGCTATGCTGTCTATTAGATGTTGTTTGTCCTGTTGGGTGTGGTGTTCTTATCAGATTTGTTATGATCGTTTTACTGCTCTGTTAATGATATTTATGACGTGGTTCAAGTTGAATTGGTAGCTGTAGTCATTATAGTTAGCAGTTGATCCTTCTTCTGTATTGTTTTTCAATATTAAGTTCAAGTCTTGGAGTAGGAGGAAGCTTACGACATTCACAGACAATCGCCAACTTAAGATATGATTGTCATTAAGGGATTACCACTTAAAAACTGCAAGTTAAGATTTAAGTTATTTATTCCCTATGAATAACAATGTTAGGTTTCGATATATGCTGAGACATTAAAGCACCCAAAAAAACGGTTGGTCTTATTATATTTCAGATATAAACATATTGGATTGGGTGGCGCATCAACATGGATATTTGCTGATAACAATGAACATTTTTCATTTGACGAGATACAGATCAAAGGGCATGCACATCTTGCTATAATGCCAAAGAGCAACACATACACATATTCGGCTTCAGTTTATGCAAACAAGGTTACAGGCGATAAAACAGGTCAGATCACACATTTAGTTATTCATCAATTACAAAATGATACTTTCCTAATCATTGTATTAAATAATTTTCCATCTCTTGTGAATTTTTACATATTACTAAATGTAAATTAACTCATGCCTTAAGCTTTGTATTTGAACAATCCCTTATATTGTTTATGTGATTTCTAAGTGCACAGTTATACCATGAACGCATATCATTTAGACAAAAAACGTTTTTTATTGTAGGATATTTGCATGTTGGATATAATCAGGACTTACGAATCAACAAAACTGCCTACGATGTACTATTCAATGCACATGTTTACGAGAAAGGTCACATAAGCTATCCACCAAGAACCTTTTTCTACAAAACAAGACTGTACTCGTCTGGAAAGGTATGCACTACATATACATGTATAGTATATGATGTCTCGTCAGAACAAGTAATAAGATAGAACATCTGCGCTTTGAAATGTATGGAAACAAATGATGACTCTGTGTTAGACATGAACATGGATTAGTTATTTAAAGCGTTACAAATCAAGACATTGATGCGGTAAGGTAGCATCTTATCCAGGTATATTCAGCAAGTTAAATGTTACATTATAACCATTATTTTGATAATCATAAACGGTAACGTTAATTAATTTTGCAAACATTTTATTTAATATTTATAAACTATAATTACGCTACAACTATAACACGTTTGTCACTTGTAGGTATCGGGGATAGAGGACCTTTATGTATTCAAAGGAGGTGTTGTTTCCATAGACAAAAATGGTAGCTTAGCAACAAATCATACACCAGCAGTTATATCTTTGAAATCACTCCATGTACAAGAAGCAGGAACATTTGAATTAAAATCCTTCACATCAATGGATATCTTTACCATCGATGCGACAAATATTTCTGTAAGTTTTTTGGTGAAGCTGACTTAAGTAACAGCGATGAGTTCAATTTTATTTTTATTTTACTGAAAATTAGATGCACTTTAAATATTTGTAGGAGGTTTGTCTGGAGTCGTTATGGGAAGTTATATAATTCTAAGTCAATTATGTGTTGCTATAAGTCTTAATATTATTTAAGGCTTCAGTATTTTAATCTGAATTTTACAAATGGGTTGGGTATAAAACTAATTAAATACTCTCATCAATTTACCGAATAGGATTAGAATCAGAACGAAATGGCATGTTAGATTCTTCTCCTTTGTCTTCTTTAACCACGAATGATCAATGATTTTAAAACGTCCACCAATGTATTCAAAATCTTGAAAAAGAGCTTGTAAAATGTATACCGGTACAAAGTATAGAACATTTGGATTCTAATTAGTTAGGAAATTCAATTAAATTGACAAAATAGCTCGTAGGAAATGTAACTAATGAACAATTTTGTTATTATTAGATATATGGAGGAGGACATTTTAAGGTAAATGCTGGTTTAAACATGACTGTACACCATTTGTTAGCAATATATTCTGGTGGAAGACTTGACCTGAGTGGTGCAGGTTACCAACCAAACACACAGCACGAAGGACCAGGTGCTGGCCTTGGTAAGTGGTTATGATAATGTTAATGATAATGAATCTATGCTGGCACATTATTATTTTCTTGTTGTCATTGTTTAGCCTTTTGTTAACCTTATTAAATAATTACTATGTACATGTAATGACAATAAGACCAGTGTTCCTTGAAAACGGCTCATGTATAAATATATTATGCTCTATACTATTTTGTTCTTTTGACATTTGATGCGGTCCCCATTCATGCCATGCTTAACATTAGTTTCTCTTGAAATCTGCAAGGACTTTAACACGGCAAACTTATTGTGGTGGACGTTCCTTCATTTGTTGAAATTGTGTTCAGTATAGTTGATTCATTGTACAATGTATATTTCAAATAAATACCCCTTATATTGGATGTATGTGTACTTATGTAAGACATTCTTTCTATTCTGACTTATAAATTCTTAGATATATATCAAACATTGTAACATTGGTAGGCTCTACTTCTGGAGGTAGCGGTGGTGGTCATGGCGGCAGTGGTGGTCGTGGTACAGCTCTAACACGTGTTGGTATAGGATATGACTCACTGTACCAGCCTCTAATAGCTGGATCCGCTGGTGGTTATGGCATATATTTTGGTAAAGTTTGTATGATATTCATTTTGCATTAGCAATTATTGACTTACTGTATGCCTTTTCGTCAATGTTCGGGTTATTGCTTTACCTCTCGGTAGCGGCCAATACATGTGTCCCAAACAATATTTCCCAGTAGAGTTGTTCTGTTACTAACCTTTTTAATAACAGGATTACAGTTTTCCGATTCACATACAATACACTAGTATTTAATCTTTTATTTTACACTATATTATACAAAACTATACGTTTTTTTGCATTACACAATACTAGTTTTGTTTGACATTTTTGTGAATTATATTACCCTATACTTGTTTTTATGTACTTCAAACAATTTATATTACGATATACTAGTTTTTTTATGATATTTCAAGCGATTTGTATTACCAAATACTAGTTTCGTATGTTACATGTATTCAAACAATTTGTATGACCAAATACTAGTTATGATACTGGTATGACATTGTATGTGAATTGAATACACTTTACCAAGTTTACGTGGTATTTCAGGTGATTTGTACTTTGGAGATGAAGCCTATGGTAATGAAGTAATCTACAAGACACTAGGTGGAGCCGGTGGTGGATACATAACAATCAACAGTAGACATGTGGATATTGATGGACTTATTGCTGCTAATGGATTAGATCCAGATACAAGATTTGATCAGGGAGCTGGTAAGAGGATGTTTATCACTGTTTATTAATTCTAAAAATTCTGTAAATGGCATTACTTGTTAGTTTATATAGTTTTGTGTGCTTTAACCCAACATTATTCTAACAGGTGGCGGTGCTGGAGGATCTGTATGGATTGTCTGTGAAGAGATTGTAGGACACGGATTGATAACAGCTAATGGTGGTAATGGTGGTGGTAGTGTCGGACAGGCTGGAGGTGGTGGCGCCGGCGGTAGGATCTCCGTACAGTGTGATAATGTCAACAAATTCAACATCACTATGAAAGCTTATGGAGGTAAAGTACATGTCATCTACCTTTTGCACTGAAAGTCCAATATTAATGAATAGGCATCTGCATAACACCTTGAACGTCAATAGCAGAGTGAAACAAGATATTTAACGCAAATTTTTGCAGACCAGATCGTGTTAATGTGGACTGTTTATTACTTTATACAATGTTACGTAATCAGCTTTGATAATTTCTTTTCTCTATTTTAATCGGAATATCAGATGTGAGACAGTCATTTGTAAACCTCATGACTACTTCACAAAGTGATTCCTTAGATAAGCAATTTGTGTCGTATAATTCAAGTTCCAATAATTGTATTGGTACCAGGGAATAATTTTACTAGTATATACCAACTGAAATAAATAATGTTTTATTGTGTCATATTTCTAGGAGTGAGTAACAGCGAAACAGGTGCTGCGGGCACGGCTTACTTAGAATCAGCTCACCCTAATGGTACTTTGAAAGTTCAAAAGTTAACTATAGATAACAATGGGCATGCTTATCCACATGCTGCAGAATACAACAATGGAGATCTGAAAAACCTCATGAATGGACAATACAATGATATCAGTCACGCGGGTGGTGTCACGTGGATCTACCATGGTCACCCAACATACCATTTCAAAGAACTAGATGTTCGAGGGAATGCTCATGTTGCTATACTCAGTGATACAGATAATGAAGTGATTGATGTACGTGTTGACTTCCTGTGGGGAGATAGAACTGCTGTTGTACATGCTGGGGGGAATCAGACTATGGGATTAAGAGATGTTGATATATATCTACCCACTAACTTAGCAGCTTACAGGTACGTGTAACACTATTTATATATGATAATGTATATACACGTGTCAAACCTCTAACGGGAGTAATTCAGTATTTCCATTAGGCTTCACGTTTGCTAAATAATCGTCATGTTTTATCATGAAGTTTCTATAGACTAGTTGATGATCTTTTGTAATCATTTTATTTAGCGTAGAATATAAAACATCATAAGTAAATGGAAGAAAAGCAAACTCACTTTTGTAAGCCTTTTGTTATGTTGACTCGTCCAAAGATAAGACTGAAATGGAGAGAAAAATTAAATGAACATGATACAGTGTATGCAACTTTCTACATTTATTATCAATAGGTATAGTAGAATTGAAGTACCTGCGACGGTGACTTTACGTAAAGTGTGGGCAGAAATCAATGCAACTATTGAAGGTATGGACGTTATAGCCGTGGAGAATGAAGGAGAACTCTACCTATGGTCATATGCTAGAACAGTTGGTCAAGAGGAAGGAATGATTGTAGCTACAAATATTTCCATTCGGGCAGGTGGAAAGTTTGAACCTCTTACAGCGGAAAAACAGATGAACCTTGTTGTAACTAGATTGGTTATCAATGGAAATGGTTATGTGAGAACAAATAACCTCAAACTCAATGCTACTAATGTTACAATCGACCTGTCAGGTAAGTAGATACATATCATGACGGTTACGGTAGATCCATTTAAAAACTTGTAAATGCTTAAGTTGGTTTCCAATCATTCACTATGAAGCAAAACAACAAATGGGTTCTAACTAACTGTTAATGTGTTCACATGTTCTCCAAATGAGGTTGTTCAATTTAGGTATTACCCATGTACTCTATCGGCTAACCTTTGTCGATTGACATGCTAGAGCATACATGTATGTTAGAAAGAAACATAATGTTATTGACAAAATGACAAAAGTAAAGTTAAACATGTAATACATTCAACAGGTGATTTTCATGCTGACTTTACTGGCTTTCCTGGTGGTAAAGGTCCGGGCGCAGGAAGAAATGCTAACGACTATGAAGGTGGTGGGTCAGGTGGAGGTCACGGAGGTCGTGGTGGAAGGTGTAAATCAGGATACTATTCAGCGTTTGCCTATGATTCTATATATACACCAGCACAGATGGGAAGTGGAGGTGGTAACTCTCCGTCTGGAAATGGGGGTAGAGGTGGAGGTATGTACTAAACTATTCAACCACGGTTCGGAATATGTTTCCTTCATTGAAACGTATTTGTTTACAGCAACATGCCATGCCATGACATTTCTAAATACTACAAATCAATGCAAATGTAAGACCGTGTTATTGTCTTACAACAACAATTTCTCATTGTGTTTTGTTTACATTTCTACTGCAACATTTGTGAATGAACATGCCACTTTATATGTGCACATACCGATACCCAGGTGACGCATTAACTGTACTGAACTTTTCCAGGTATCATGCAGTTGTATATTGAGGATGAACTGAGAGTCGAGGGACGTTTACACAGTAATGGTGAAACAGGTGGTGACAGTAAGGCTGGCGGTGGTGCTGGTGGCTCTATATACATAGAAGTCAATCATCTAGACGGTACTGGATCTATTGAGGCTTCGGGTGGAAAAGGTGGTAAGTCATTTATTCAGGAGAGACTGTTAAGAGAAGGCGTTTTTAGATTTTATTTGCTCCACTATTTGACAAAGCATATGCGTATCTTGCATGCCTTTAAGTTTTCAGTATATTTTATTATCATGCCGAGTTTAATATGTAGAAAACGATTGGGCTATTAGGGTTTTACAGAGAAAAATCGAGCTCGACAGCTGCATACAGTGCTGGCTTGTGTCTGGTTTTGTGTTCTCTGTAGTTACAATTAAAGTCAACACGTCACTTACTTCAATGTGATTTGTATATATTTAGGTGGTGTGCGTGGAGGTGGTGGTGGTGGTGGACGGATTGCTATATACCATGACGACCAAAACCATTTTACTGGTGACTTCTTTGTATTTGGAGGACAAGGGCCTTACCAACACGGGGGTGCAGGGGCAGTTTATATTGAATCGCATTTTGTTAATCCACACAAGAGACACTTTATATCCGACAATCGTGGTTACTCAAGTAGCAACAGAATCTATGAGGTGGAACGACTGAATATGACTGGAATTAAGTCTAATTATGAAAGAATTGCGTATTTGCAAAATGGTATTAACGTTACCACAGATGCTCCATCGTATCATAATTATTGGACAATATACTATCTTAGCAATATGTTCAGCGATGCAAACCCAAATGTGCATAGTATCTACATGGCTCAGGCGAATGATGCAACTATAACATTTGATTTGCCATTCAAAACATACATAGAATACCTGAGAATATATCCTTATTGTGAAAAGTAAGTATAATTTGATTATTTTATGTGTAGTAAGTGTGTTAGTAGTTGGTGAATACTTTTTTGAAAATCGAATATCAGTGTTGATAAAGAAAAAACATAGTTATACGTGCCTGTCCTAATATACATTTAAAAATATGCGTTTATCAATTGTCATGAGTCCTAAGGTAGAAACAACTATTGTCACATCGGGGCATGTCAACTAACTTTAAAAAAGGAAAACACATTAAAACGGGCCTATAGAAACTATCTAATTTATATGGTTTTATTCATATTTGGCTTTCAATACTCATTACTTCAACATGTATGCGTTTATCAAATGTTATGAGTCCTAAGGTAGAAACAACTCTAGTCACATCGGGTCATGTCATACTAACTTTAAAAAAGGAAAACACATTAAAACGGGCCAATAGAAATGATCTAGTTTATATGGTTTTTATTCTTATTCGGCTTTCAACACTCGTTACATCAACATTTATTGCTAGTACAAAGTTACGTAAAGATTTAATGCGTTTGGATGTGTGTTTTTCCACTTGCAGCTCCTATATCACACATTATGCTGCACATAGCTCACTAGAAGGAGGATCTCCAAAAAATCTTACAGACGGTTATGTCACCACAGATAATTGCGAAACACAAAAAGAAATAGATCAGTTTGGTTCAATTTATGTTAAAGATAATGTTGACAAGGTACAAGTTTTCTTTGATTAAAATATTCAGCAAAATAACATTGTATTTGCAATCTCAATTGTTACTTTATTGTTTTCTGAAATAAGTTCTGTCTCTTGAAATCGATTTACTGTCATACTACAAAGTTTGACATTATCTTTTTATAAACCTTCATGAGCTTTTCAACAATATAAAATTATCGACTTTTCGTTGACAGTTATGTACATAACTAGATGACATCTGTATTTTGTAACTTATTTCTTTTATTTGTGAACAGATCATCTTATACTTGAAAGCTACTGGCAGTTATGTTGCAGTGAGTGAGGTAGAAATTTACGTTCGTGAAGACCCAACTTCAGTTTTTCAAACACCATACTCAAATGGACAAGGTGCGGCATATATAATACCAGAAGCTTCAAACACAAGTTTTGTATTTGATCAGGTAAGTGATATCACATTCGCCCTATCATCAATGATGAATCTGGTATTGATGATCTTCACATTAATGATTACTTGGACATTAATCTGATGGTTAACAGGGGATGCAGTGTGGTGGAAAGTTTGACCGCTGAAATCCTTAGCTAGTATTCGTAGGTTGACAAATGCCGAACACAACCGTTTTGCTAGTCAGTTTACGGCTGAAATATGGCAGGCCTCTCCCAGAATTAAACCCGGTCGCCGGATAAGACACCAAGCGCACTTACCACTAGGCTACGGAGAATTTCTAAAAGATAATGCCAAGTTCACACCGAGCTGGCTGCATATAAAAGAAACAAAGAAAAACAAAATAAAAACGTGAAGCTATCATAAACTAAAATTAAACTGACATCTATTAAAACAGGACACTCAACTTCGACACATCCATAACAGGGGTAAGAGCAAATAGCTTCGAACGAAATAATGACCAGACACAACAAGGACAACCCACAAAGCAACACATAACATAAACAGTATACATACCTACACATTGTCCTATTATTGGCATAACTCTGGTAGCAGTCAATACCAGACACGTTTATGCTCAAAAGACGGTAAGATGAAAACATTCATTGGTAAAAGTTTATCAGTGTCTTTTATTATTTCATATATGAAACTAAGGTTTTTACATCTGATAGTTTTAACTTTTACAGATGGATATATTAGGAGGAGCCTCAGTGAATCTTGATGGTGTTAACACAAGCATAACTGCCCACAAGATGTCAGGAGATGATACCGGAAGGTTGACGTTACGGCTAGATCAGGAATATCGAGATACACAAAATAGAACTTTGCAGACCATAGCAATTCTGTCACAGAGAAAGTCGAGTGTCAATTTACCACCGGAACTTGACTGCAGGGGAATAGATATGCATATAAAAGGTTTGTAATAAAGTTACTGGTTGTACAGTTTTCACTAATAACTTCATTCAGATATTACTCTCCCGAAGTATTTTAATCAGTATCTTATTCTAGTAGTTTGCATCTATTGTGGTATTATATATTCTATACATACATGCAAGTGCATCTCATTGACAGTGCATGTCCCATAGTTCTTTAATAAGTTAAGTCTAGTCCCAACACATCAATAGTATGATGTTAGGTTCAGTTTGTTGACGTAAGTTTGAGATTTCAGTTTGTTCTATGTTTCAGGTTTCTTCCAATCAATGGAGAATATAACCGTAAATGCAAGATGTAACTTGACATTTGACCACCACCAACCTACAACCAACGTCATAGATAACCTTGATGTCAAGACGTTTGGGTCTGTGACAGTTTTCACTGATAGAGAAGCACTGACGACATTAATGGGAACAACGCTTACTGTGCGAAGTGGCGCCAGGGTTAGCATCTCTGAATAATATTAACCTTGAACTAACGCGTAATCGAGTAACTGATTGGCTGGTGATATCAGTAATCCCGTTTCCCTAGTATAATTTTGTTGATGTATATAAAACCATTTATGTTTAGCAATGATTATTCTGTGTGAACTAAAATAGCAGCTTATACGTTTAATATCACAAAGTTTTATATTGCAGTAACATATCAATATTATTAAATGTAATATACAGGCAAGACAGGTACATATATTACATACACTTATATCAACGATGGAAGTCTACTATTTGGTGCCATGATGTAACAGTTTGGTGCTCCTATTATAATGTCTTGAACATGTTTGTTGTTTCTCGGGTGGCGTGTACTTCGATATTCTTTTCTTTCCTTGTGCCTTTCGTGTTCATCTGTTTCTGATGTTTCCTACCTGCCAAGTTAGTTGTGTTATTATGATTGGTAAAAAACAATCAATCCTTGTTTTAGCTAACATCAAATGATCTGAAGTTGGACTATTATAATGTCACGGTAGAACCTTATGGTTTGTTGACTGTTACTGCTGGATGCCCTTATCTTGAACAACATACAGGTAAAAGTTAATTATCGTCTTTATCATATATCTGCATCAACTATAATGAATCTTGTCAATTGACATGAACTATGGTATATATTAAATATAACTCAACATGAATAATAAAAATGCACTACATTTCAATATGAATTATGTAATATGTACGAATTACACAACCAGTTTCCAGCGCATATACTATAGTACGTACTTCTAAAGCAAATGTACCGTGCACTCGCTGCTGTCAAAACTAAATTTCCATTTCATAAAAATTATGTTTCCGTCGATTTATAAATTAACTCTACTTTTCGAAGGAATTGGAGCTGGTCATGGTAACACTGGTGGTAGTTCTGGAGGAGGTCATGGTGGTAACGGAGGTCAAGGTGAAGGTGAACCTGTTGCCGGGGGCGCTCATGATTCATTCCTGTATCCAACCAGGTTTGGTAACAATGGTGGACATTCACTATTCCCTCACCTTGGAGGTATTGGAGGCGGTAGATTGTACCTGAAGGTGAATCATACATTAACAGTGGACGGCTTCCTGACGGCTCTCGGTGGTGACTGGAGATCTGTGGCCGCTGGTGGTGGTAGTGGTGGTACCATTCATATTGAGACATATACTATAGATGGGAATGGAGATATTGATGCCTCTGGTGGTACAGGGTATGATGGAAGTTTTGCCCCACAAGGTGGTGGAGGCGGTGGCGGAAGAGTAACATTATATTACATGTACAACTTCTACGTAGGTAAGTCCAATATATTGCAATGATATAATGTATTCACCCATTAATGACTTAAAGGAAAACAATAAAAGGGCATAATGTGTTTTGATGATCATCCTTTTTTGCTTAACCTCGTATAAGCATTTTATTCAATAACTTTCTACATGAAAATACAGAAATAAAGCTCTCGAATCCGACAGTGAAATAAATTGAAATAACAATCAACAGTAAATCTGAATTGCTATTATCTCAAAACCTCTTAACATATGTTATTTTTGTGTATGGTATTATTTAAACAGGGGATTTTGTCAACCATGGTGGTGCTGGTGGAAAAGATGCAGAACCTGGAGGGCCTGGAACGGTTTACCTTCATAGATTACCTGATCTCACTGAATATGACGTTCTACCAGCAGACTTTAAGGACAACCGCACACTCTATCTGAACAACAAGGGCTATGAACCCAGAGATCCGTATAGAAACTTGACTGATACGTATTCTGATTATACAACAGCTAGTGGTGTTGCCTGGATGTGGCCGGAAAGTTACCCTCCAGCCGTCACTGTTGCCAATCCTGACATTAATACAACTGAGGATATTATAGTTGACTACCTTAAGGTTTGTCTTAAGTTTAAAGATTGCTAATATGACGAACATGCGTGTTTGTATAATTATTGAGTCAATGCTCTGCATAAGCTTTTACATGTAACGGTAGTATATTTGTTACCTTGACTTCAAATAATGACATTGGTATATTTTAGAACAAGTTGTCAGTACCTCTACATGTTGCTATGACATTGATTTGACTTTTGTCGTATTTGTATAGGTATACGAGAGTGCACAGCTGGCAATGGTAAGACCATACCATACTGAACTAATCAACCTAACAATAATGTACACAGAAGGTGACCGAACTGGACACTTACATATTGGCTACAACCAGACACTCCTTATAGGTATGAATTGTGTTTCTCTTGGCACGGAATTAAAGTACACCATGTGTCTACATTTTTAGTTTTTATCGGTGGCTTGATTAAAATATCTTTTTATTTGGGCATACGGATGGTTGATTATATGTCTGAATCGATCAAAATGTTAGGTGTCTTGTAAGCAGACATTCTCTTGTATGTGTAAAGTTTGCATTTAAGCACTACTTGGTTGTCACCTCAGATATTGTGCCACATCGTTAATCAGACACCCTTTGAAAAGCGGTTCTGTTCCTGGTGCACTTCTTGAAGAAAAGTGTTTTCTGGAAAACAGATTTTTGGTGGGTTCTTGTATGCACGTCTTTTCTCGTCGTGCTTCCTACAAAAGTAAAGTTTTTTGGACAAACAGAGACAAGTTCCTTCACTATGCCAAATTTGTTTTGACTGATCTTTATTTCATAGCATAAGCGCGAACGGGATTTAAAACTACTATAATGACTCCATGTCATATCAATAATATTTGCGCAACATAACGTTTAAAATACGAACATTGTACTTGTGTTATTTGCGCAACCGCCGTTTTTGTGTGTCAACGCTAAATTGACTTCATTGATATCAAGACATTGGATTTATAAATTTATTTACTAATTATTAATCGATTAATTATTCTGTGATTTTAGGAACAGGCGTGTTACCTATGGATGTGTCATTATATCACGGTAGTTCAACAACTCTACAAGGTGAACTGAAAGTTGCTGGTGTAACTGTGATGGTGGAAGGGATTTTAAATAATGTTGAAAATATGACTATCGTTGATGGAGGTATATACTGACACATTTCATTTGACTAGCAATATCAAACAAGTAATACTGATAATAATTGTCTACTATATATCATAATTATTTACCCTTGTCACTTAGACAACATGAATATGACACTTTATAAATATATACTACGCGTATATCATGTACAATTGATGGTCTAAACTATGCATACACAAATTCTAAAATATAAATTATATATTATATTGAAATTTCCATATTTGTATACAATGTTCATGTTCATGGTTGCTTTACCTGTTTGAAGGTTTTCTGTTGATAAATTACATGATGGATCTAAACTTCCGAAGGATTGATAACATTACATTTAGTGCATTCAATATCAGAAATCGAGGATCACTAATTATGAACAACGGTGAATTTCAACATTACATGGTTGGACAAGTGATGCAGGTATGTAGATTTATATATTTGTGTTCCTTACATTGGCTTAGAAGATTTATAAAACAATTTAAATCTACATGATCATATTTTATTAAGTCCAGAGTACAACGTTAAAACAGACCTTGCCTTTTTGGAACAAACCTCTTAAATAGCACTTGGTTTACAGAAAGAAAACACGGGATAAGAAATTTTTATGATGGGGATGATTTTCTGTTAAGACTGACACATTTTTTTGGTACTCGTGGCAGTAGAGTTATAAACTTTTTATCTTCTAGGTCTACCCTGGCGGAACGATGGAAGCTAAAAATGTGTATGTTGAAGTCGATATACTATTAGTTGATGTAATGGGAACACTCCGTGCTGATGCCCTTGGATACTGTGACATGAGTAAATTTATATCTTTGTTGCTTTTTGTACACTTTTACATTCTTCATTATTGTAGTATTTGTATGTATAATTTTTCAATATATTGTTCGTCAGTAAAAAGTATTTGGTTTTATATGTATTTTTTTCGTAACTAAATTAACCTTGAGCTGAAATTGTGGTTTTAATATCAACGTTTTATAATAGTTTTTTTATATAAATTGTGTGTTATATTACCAGTGGGTCCAGGAGCTGGTAGAAGTGTTAAAGGGTCTAATAACGTACTGTATGGTACTGGTGCAAGTCATGGCGGAGAAGCTGGGGCAGAGAACTCCGAACATCAGGCTCCACCGGCCTATGGTAGCTTCATCATGCCTGATAAATTTGGCAGCGCTGGTGGAGATGTTTCAACATATAAAGGTATTTAAAAAACGTATTGAGCTACCCCCTCTTAATAAACTTGGTTTTGAGAATTTCTAAGAAATTTCGAATTACTTTTATCAAACATTAATTCATTGTTTTTCACTTCCTTTTTGATAAGCTACTGATACCCACTCTTCACATTTAATAAGTAAAATTGTATGTTGTAAGTTAACATCGCGTCTTTGTGTAAGACAATACTACTTATTTTATAACAAAAACATTTTTAACTACATGTTAATGACTATTATCAAAATTTTATTGGTAATTGATTTGAATCAATTTGTACATGTATTTGTTTCTATACTTTGAGCATATTTTTACCTTATTTTATTGTTGGCATTTAAGGCGGATGTGGTGGTGGTATACTTACCTTGAATGCAAGAACATTGATGAAGATTGATGGAGCTGTTAGTGCAAATGGTGGCGATGGTGTGTCGAGGACAGGTGGTGGATCGGGTGGAAGTTTGTTCATTACAGCAGAAGAGTTTGATGGGTCTGGAACTGTGGAGGTGAATACAGAATATTCAGTACCACCAAATGATAAATATTTTATTATTGTCTTTCATTATATTAATCAACAACGTAGTTGCATTGTTTAGAACATAGTGCATTTGTGTTTCTACCTTTATGGAGTTGGAAAAGTAAAGGGAATGAAGTTCTTAGAACAAACTGCATACCACTTAGATTTGTATTGTATGCATTGTTTAATCTGCTATCAATTTAGCTGGAAGTTTGTTTTATTCTAACTTGGAAATAGCATAGACCATGATTGCATATAAACAATCATCTGAACAGATTGGCGTTATATTTATACTTTCTCTATTGTAACCATTAGGTAAAGGGTGGTTCGGGTCGTAATGGCGGTGCCGGAGGGAGATTGGCAGTTGTATATGGATACATCAACTTCATTGGTGAATATCATTCGAGTGGTGGTGTTGGTACCGGGGGAGAGAATGGGGCTGCCGGTACTGTCTTCACTAAAGATACTGGTGTTGATGGAACTAAAACATTGAGGATATACAACAGAGAGGGTGATGGGGTATGCTGCTTTTTGATATTGATAATTTGCTAAATATTAATTAAAATTCTAACCAATAACTCGAATCCTTGAATTTGTTTGTATCAAGCTGATGTACATGTCTATAGAAAATGTATTGAAGCATTCTAAAATACACACGTTTCATAATTCAGTTAAATTAACATTTGAGAATAATACTCTGTAATGCATGAATTCCAACTATATAATTTTTGGCTGAATTGTAGAATCGTAAAACAAGAATTACAATCCCAGAGAATAAAATTGACGACCACGACATTGATACATTAGACCTTGGTGACTATGCTGAGGTTGGCCTTCTTGCAACAGATGATGAGGGGAATCCTGTGACAGGAAGACGTGATTTGTATCTGAAGGTAAATAATTTGCCAGGTTTTTTAGTTTGATTCAAATTTTATCAGTCCAGTTAAATAGTAAATAAATATAAATTAGGTTCGTAAATATAATGTTACGTACCTAATTCTATAACAAACATCAATGTAACATGTCTGTGTCTACTCAAAGTAATATATTAAGAGGACGTTATATTTCAGCTTGTTGAAGGTGACTATACAGCAACAATTCATGTTGAAGAGGGGATGTATCTAAACATAGATTTCAAAGACTCGGCGGTTTTGTCATTTAGTGTAGCCGTTTATCCAGTAAGTAAATCATTGTTTTTGAAATCAAAATTGTGTAAAATTGTACATTAAGTGAATATGGTGTGCTGGTAAACGAATATCATTTCAAATGAAACCATTTGTCCATAAGGACACGATTATTAAAATTACAGAGTATTTTCACATGCTTATCAGTGAAGCACGTTCTTGGTCAAGTATTGGGTAAACTCAAAAGGGCATATATATGTTTTGGCTAATCCAATGTCATTGCAGGATGGACGTGTCAACCTGCCATCAGATACGTACCTAAAAGATGTGACAGTTTATGACTATGGTGGAACTATCACTGGCCTTGAAACGTTCAACATCTCTAGAGGTGGTGCAGTAAAGGTCTACCCTGCGTCTATTGATGACCCACATTACAAACCCATTGTGTATAACCTGAACACCATAAGTATCCTTGATGGTGGAGTGTTCTCATACTATGGCACAGCTGAAAATGATGACGAGCTAGATATAAATCTGGCTGGTGACCTGATGATTAGAGGAGGTGGTGAAATGAATGTCAACAAACTTCACCTGAATGGTAAGTAATTATATTGTTCATGATAAAACGGTTCCATGATGGCAGTGTTGCGTTTCTGCCTTACCTGTCCGATCGTTAATTTTATGTTAATGTCTTTCCGACTGAAAATTACGATTACGATATGTCGGATATTTAAAAGTCGTCAGCAGAAATCTATTTATGGTAGGTAGTTTCAATTTAATACATAGAGGAAATGTGTAGACTTCTTATTTGTGGGCGTTCAAGAAGCTGCAATACGATATTGTCAGATGATCAATCTTATTCAAACTCGGCTTTGGTTCTATTCAGCTGTTAACATAACGATAGAAACTGAAGGCCTTCTTGGAGCATCGAGGAGAGGATTTAAGGCAGGGAGTGGTATTGGAGCCGGGTTAGGACATAACACAGGTAGTTCCGGTGCTTCACATGGTGGCGTTGGTGGCAGAGGTAGCGGCACTACATACGCAAACTTGGCACATGACAGTGTATGGCATCCTACTGAGTATGGAAGTGGTGGTGGGACAACAGGTACTGTGACGTCAGGTCATGGCGGCGGTGTATTAGAGCTTGTTGCTACTGGGTATGTAGAGATTGACGGCGAAGTCAGAGCTGATGGTGAAGATGCTTCCGATACCGGTGTTGGTGGAGGTTCTGGTGGTACCATACTGATATATTCTGGAACATTTAGTGGTGCGTACCTCATTTATGCCAGTTGTTGCTTTAAACTAAGGTATAGTTTTCAAGTTTTGCATTCTGAACATGTGCCTGCTAGTATGCATATATTCAAGTTTGTTTACATTAAATTGTACATATTTAAAAAATATTAGTTTTTCATCCAAAGCGACATAGTTAGCTCATCTGAAGTAAGAATAAACCCCTCTGAAGAAGATATATATTGCCGATATTATTTTGAACATTTTGTGCTGGACTTAATCTTGAAAATAAGTAACGATGGCGTCTTATTTAGTCGTTTTGTGGTACGTAGTGTCAAAATACCATTATGTTCCTCTTTACAGCAGCCACATAGTAAAAAGAATATTGTATACTGTTTTACTTACATTTGTCGTGCATTCTCAGGTACTGGTATTCTATCAGCTAGTGGCGGAGGAGGTGCCTGTGTACCACATTGTCAAACATGCGATTCCTACAGAAGATGTATAAGGTGTAATTCCGGGTATCAATGGAAAAACTACATTTGCTCTTCTACAGAGGTAAGCATATCTTATATCTACTGGTCGTTCATAGTTACTATGACTTTCTTCACTATTCAATAAATACAAACAAAGTTAAAGAAGATAATGATTTAAAAGGACAGGACAAGTTTATGAAAGGTTAAAGAAACAAAACGTACCTCGGTCACTTGGCATAATCTTTTAAAGCAGCTCGTTTTTGGTTTTTATTGGTATTGAAGTTACAGCTTTCTGTGGAAAAACAGATAATTGCTTAAATGATGTACATGTAAAAGGTTGCTAAAATAATAATATTTTGTTTAAATTTATTAGATTCAAAGGGCAGCGGCGTACCACCATATACAGAACACAAGAGAGTGAATTTGCATTTCTTTGATTTAAGCATCATCTCAAATTTTCTGAAACAGTACCAATAGTTACTTGTTTTTGTACAGGTTGCTGGTGGTGGGGGAGGTGGAGGTAGAGTTGCTGTATATGTCACCACGGAGAATACATACAGAGGTGAATACCAGACACATGGTGGTAAAGGTTTCTCTGAAAGCGGTGGGTCAGGTACAGTGTTTGTCAAAGCTCCAGAAACTGCCAATGGAACACAAGTTACATCTCTATACTTGGACAACCGGGGATCACAACCGAGAAATGTCTACATTAGTAACACAACTCAAGACAGTTGTAGAACATACATTATTACAACTGATACTGATACAAGCGCTAACATGACTTTTGATCACGTGTATATCAATGGTGGAAGTCACTTGGCCTTGAGGAATACCTCCGACAATACCGTTGACATAAAAATCCATAAGCTACATGGTGACTTAAGTGGGCTCATTCATACTTCAATATATCAGAAAATCAAGGTCGTGGATAGTGACAGCCCTGAACCAGCCTCATTCAGAGTGTATGACACATCAGTTATACAGTTACCTCAAGGTATGTAGTCACATCATATGGGTCAAAGGAACATAATCATTATCTATTAGTGCTTATGATTCCATAAAAATGATCAAATCAATTAAGCAATATATTAAGCTTAAACTGTCAATATTTTGACACCCGTAACATGGAGTTGACTTTGAATAATGACAAACTATTCTTCACAATCTTAAAAGATAAATTACATTTATAATAGTTTTACTATTTGCATTTTAACCCTGCAAGGATAATGTAACAAAGGTGAATTGTCCTAGTTTGTAAATGTCGTATGGAGCACTTACAAATGTACTATTTGGAAATGTCTTAGTTAGTTGTGTGTTTCTTTTTTAGATTTATATTTCAATCAACTGACATACAAAGACATCTATATAGACGGAGAAATCAGTGGAGTAAGGGTTCTTAAGTTAGGACAGGGAGTTAACTTTCTGATCGGACAAAATGTAAGAATACTGTTTTAATGAAGACACATACTTCTTGATTTTCCCTATTAATGGTTAAATTTGTTTTTGCTTTTCTCATAGCTTAAATACTACAATGACCACTGTTCAACCATGATGTTTTTGAGAGAACATTAATTATCTACCTATTTCTACGGAAGTACACAATTTGCTACTTTAAATTTGGTACTCCATAGGATGCTTAAACAGATGTTACTGCTGCTTTAGAGCATTACGAGGGTCAGTCAAGAAAAACTGAGAGTTGCTAAATAATGCTTAGGAGAATGAGTGTTTGTATATTATCTATACACCATCGTGAAATATGGTATCTCGCTGATATAATGGCGAATACCAGTCTTAGCGATTATGATTTGATTCTTCTGGCCAGGCAACCGAAAAGGACAACTCGAGGGCATGCGTTCACGCTGTCAGTAGAACGAAAATGTGCGTTGCTATGGAAACATAAAGTTATATCGAATATTTACAAACCTATTATTTATTTTGTAATACATTAATCTATCATATTAACTTAATAATATTTGATTTGTTCCTCCAATAAAGAAAATATAGTTGATAGAACTATTAATTGCCACTGTATTTGTTTGTATTGAAAGCATAATTTTACCCCACCCAAAAGAACGTATGATGTTTTTCAAAAACGAAGTTATATATTTTATTCCTATTATGGTTACTGTACCCCCTCACATACATCCATAATCCTTCTGAACAGAAATTGTGAGATCAGTGATTAGGTTTACAATACCATGGCAACGAAAAGAATACATATTAAGAAAATCGATAAAATCTGGGTAAAACTGTTGCTAGGCAACTTAACGTCACACCATTTGTGACCCTTCTGAAAAAACCGCTCATTATTATTTGAAATATATGATTCTACAAGATGCAAATGCAAGTTGTAATAAACTACGCTATATAAATTTGAAATAAACGTTCGAATTCACAACAGATACAATCTCTATGTCGCTGGTGTGAACGCATGTCTCTTAGTGATGTTCTTTGGTTGCTTGGCAACTTTTTTATAAGTAATATATCCGATCACGGATTTCATCAGAATATCTACAAAGGATAATATATCACGATGATTGATAGAAAATAGAATTATAAATACTGTTTGAATGCTTTATTTACCAACTCTCAGTTTTTCTTGACTGACCCTCGTATATCAAAATTTACTACTTAGGCATTATGCCCAGAAGCCAACTGATACATGCTAACTATATTTCAGGGGTTCACAACTGGATATGATAAATTAACATTTGACTTTGACACAGTACAAATTTATGCTGATGGAAAAATGTCATCTACTTATCTGGCAGAGTTAAGTCCTTCATTGATTCTCCAGATCTCCACTCTTCTCAGATTGCATGCTGGAGCTGTAATAGAGGTAAATATGATACTAGTACATTAATTTAATATCCGTCGATTCAGGGGGTAAATGATAATGTTCATGTATACGATAGTGTGATTAGAATTTACCGAAACTCCTTGAATCTAATATATCTAATGCAGATAATCGTTGATTATGGCTTGGTTTTGTCTCTAACAATTCACTGGCTTAAAATGAGAAGGTCGTACATGTATGTACGAAATCGATATTTTGAGAAAACAAGAAAACTGTCTGATTACTTATAACCTGATTCAATTTCAGTTTGGTCAACATGACAAATTTCGATTTTCATGATTATAGGCTCATAAGAAGCATTTTGTCAAGCTGATTTTAAACATGTGTCAGTGTTATAAGGTCGTAAATAGTTTGGGCAGTGTCATTGACCACAACATATTAATAATTAAAGTTGATAGAACGTTTTAAGGATATTCAAACAACCTAAGTTGAATTAAGTTATTTTATTTGAACATGAATGTATATTTTCAGGCTCCATGGGTGAAAGTTACTACTGGTGAAAATGGCACGATTCAGATTGACTCTGCTAGTAATATCGAAGCAAGTGAAAAGGCACCGAAAAATATACAACAAAGTGGAATAGATGTTACATCTGGAGGTATGTAATGAACTGTTTGACTGTTGCAAAAAATTGATTTACGCTAATGTCTAGAAATCGAATCAGGTTTCAAGCAGTATGTCAGCATTGTAATTAAAATGTGATATTGTCATCAACTCTAAATGGATTTTGTTTTGTTCCCCAAGCCTAACATGGGCATTCTAGTTATCATTTTTCATTGGTATTTTATCGACTATCATTGAGATATGAATTAATTATGAATGATGTATTTTAAGGTATGTATGTTAAAGCATCTGCTTATTTTGATTTACTTCTACTTTGTCCAACCCTAGGTGGTTCTGGTGGAGGTGGCGGTGCTGCTGGAGGTCAAGGTTCATACCAAGAATATGTAGGACCGCCACCAGTGTACGGATCAATGTATGAACCTACACAGTATGGTGGCAATGGTGGTACCGGAGGTGGTTCTACTACTGATCTGAGATGTGAACATGTCTCATTGCACACCGGTGGATTTGGAGGTATGTTTGCTAGTAACTTATTTTGCTCACCCTGTTTTAATCGTCTTTTATTATCGTTCGTACAGCCGGCTGGGAATATGGGTACTTTGCAGGATTTGCAAACTTAAGTCACTATGTGATAGACTGACCAATGCATTTTTGTATCATTGGCTTATATAACCAGTGTGTCTAATTATGTGTTGCAATGGTGGGTACCAAAGTGCCAATATATTGATTGCGTATCTTTTGATTCTTGATTACAGTTGCGATTTTACCGATTTCTAATATTTGTATTCTCAATTTAAGGTGGTGTGATTGAAATAGCTGCTCACACACTAATACTGGATGGTGATCTGAATGTAAGAGGAGGTAACAGTGGTGGAACAAGAGCGGGAGGTGGAGGTGGCGGCAGTGTATATGTTAAGGCAAGTATCATCACCGATGATGGGAAGAAAATATAGCATGCATCAAGCAGTATGTTGTCTTTTGGAAAGCTTTTCACACTCAAAGTCTTTTGTCATTATTTTCTGAATGAAGCATGACATGTTTTATATAATTGACATACACATGAAATAGATTAGTATTGTAAGATAAATTCCAGCAATAATAGACTATATTACGATTATTGAAATACTGAATACTAGTTTAACGTGTCACTGAAATACATATCGATACGATATTTTTTGTGGATAATGAAACATTCGTACTGGAAAGGCAGCAATCACTGAAACAGCCATACAAAGAAAACGGAAATAGTACAGACATCAATCACGCCACATGATGTTCAACTGAATCTCTAGAAGTGCATGACAATATAAAGTACATGTATCTGAATTTTACCAGGTCCGAAATATCACTGGTGATGGAAACATACAAGCTCATGGTGGATCAGTAATTGGTCTGACAAACACTGGTTGTCACGGGGGTGGTGGCGCCGGAGGCCGAGTCACTATATATTATGTAGAAGATCATTACTCTGGTAAGGTGACTGCACATGGTGGAGCCGGGCATGAATGTGGTGGAGCTGGTACGGTGCTAAACATTGATACCAACAACGGAACCAAAAAACTTACAGTTGACAATGCCAATGTTTGTACACCGTTATCATGCAGAGTAGACTGGACCAAATTGACGGAACAGCACAGAGGACAACTCAGTTTCTACACATGGTTGTTTGATAGAACAACATCTCACAAACACGTTTTTGATGTATGTACAAAGTTATTAAAAACATTTAAAACTTCTGGTACTGTGACCGATTTCGATCCTGTTTAAGAATTCCTTCAACAATGCCTAATTAGATTTATTTTCATATGTTACTGAGCGATTAGTACTTTTAAAATGATATATGAATACATCTAAGTTAAAACTAAAATAGCTCTTTCTGCAACAATTCGATTTCACGGCGATTAGGTCATAACTGTGAAAATGATACATATATTATATATGTTTATAATGAAACGTATCTTGCCATATGCAGGAAGTACACTTGAGTGGACAGGCGCAGCTAGCGTTGTATAGAGCACACGGTGATACTTACAAACAAACCATAACTGTGAAGAAGACATCAGGTGACAAAAGTGGAATCTGGCATGTTGGTATGTTACTTCAGAAATATATTACTGCCAGCATTCACCTTTGAAATTCTACTCCGTGTCGTCTAGTCACTTTTAAAACAACTTAAACGCAAATTATTGGCCGCTATCATGGCAGTTAAGATCAGTGTCCTTATTTACGAGTCAATTTAGTATTTTGAGTTTTTCAAAAGAAATTGATTCATGACTGAGACGCATTTCTTTAATTCAGGGTTGAGTGTGGCTTTGGCAGTGCCTTTTCTCTCCAATATTTCTTATATCTTTATTATACATGTTTATCATTATTCTTCTCTTTTATTAACATTCAAGGTCCATATCAAGAGTTTGAAGCAAGCTTACCAGATAACAGTCCTGAGTTGCAATTTGGTATAATTGTATATGAGAGTGGTGTAATGCTTGCTGAACAGACACTTACAGTAACAGGAATAACTCTTGCAAATGAAGGTTCCTTGAGAGGCGTTGAAGACTTAGTCATCGGACCTAATGGAAAAATCATAATTAGGTATCTATTTACATTTTAAAACATACCGACAACCATCGAAGAGTATGTAAGTTGGTCAGTCGGATTGTCAAAAGAGAAGAATAAAAAATATCTCAAAACACACAAGCTAACACTATTGAAGAAGAACATAAACAGCAACAAACAGCTGCAAGTTGTACTGAAAACTAGTTTGCACTCATTACTTTTATTGTTATGGTTTTTATTTCAATGATAGAGTGTGTATTTAAAACATTTATGACAGCGCTAGCTGCATTTATTAAAATATAATATTTGATGCATCTACTTTTCAATAATTAATCTTTGAGACATGACATCGATATTTTATTAATAGGCCGCACGCTAGTGGTGCAGTACCAGAGATCACATTTACCTCAGTGACTGTACAAGGCGGCGGTTCATTGGTTATTGAAACACAAGGCAATGGTATGAAACTGGTTGGTACAGCTTTTACTGTACAGAGTGGTGGAACAGTGGAAGCAGATAACCTACATGTAGAAGCTGACACATTTACTGTAGAAGACTCCGCCTACATCAAAGCTGATAAACTGGTAGTTATTTTCTCAGATGATGTTTTCTTAGTTTCGATTTGGCTGGGTAGTGTCATTACAAACATGGAATAGTTTGTGCTGTTAAACACATGGCATGCGTTAAAAGCAGGAATCATACGTTTCGGAATAATGAGGCTGTTTTTTTTAAATATGGACAAGAACAGTAAAGTTATTCCTATTTTATTTTTGTGAGGAATACAAATTGCCAAAACTTTACTTTTTTACTATCATTGATTCATTCATTGAAACATTTAACTCAGGCTGTTCACACTGATGGGGGACCAGGAGTAGGAGAGAACGGGCGAGGTGCAGGTCATGGTGGTCAAGGAGGCAAAGCTAGTAATGTCAATGCACCAACTTACGGTGGTGGAATGTATTACGGTGATATGATCAATCCATCAACTGCAGGCAGTAACGGTGTTTTCAAAGACTTTACCAATGATATTGAAGTGATGGGAGGTGGAATTCTGAAATTTGACATCTCGGGGATCGCTCATATAGACGGTATGCGCTGTACCTGATGTTACCAAAGAAATTAAAGGATTATAAAATATTATTAGTTTCATTGTCATTTGTCAACCATATAGAACTACCTGTTTGTCTTTGTATGCTAGCTGACTAGATAGTAAGTCTAACAGTTTGTGCCTGATACTTTATGATATATGATAGGTCTTTGGTACAATGCCTTAAAATTACCATGCGCTCAGTCGTTAGTTTGATCATACAAATATCCGTTTAAAGTTTTCTAATTTAAAAAATGATAATTCCGAGTGCTTGCATCCGCATGCTTGCTTGAGCTCTGTTTTTGTATGTCGATTGATTTGCGTTTTTTGATTGAAGCTTGTGTTTGTAATGCTATTCTTAATTTCTTGTAGGTGTTATCAGCAGCAATGGTGGGAATGGAGAAACATTAGCTGGTGGCGCAAGCGGTGGAAGTATTATACTAAAAGCTTCAACATTTAATGGAAAGGGAAAGGTTTCTTCAAATGGTGGACAAGGTATGAATATCAAATATATAATAAGCAGGATTTGACAAAAATATGTTCGGACATTAATCATAACCTAATTATTTCTCTTAACTCGTTGTTACCACTAGACATGGATCTTTTTCATGTGCTTGTTCATTCTTTTATGTGTATATTACAGGATCGTCTACAACTGGAGGTGGTGCTGGAGGTAGAATTGCTATAGCCTACACATACTCTGAGTATACAGGAATATATGTTGCCTACGGTGGTAGATCAACACACAGTACTGGTGGTGCTGGTACTGTCTATGTCAGCGACAATGGTAAAACCAAACTCTATGTGGACAATATGGAGCCATACAGCGTGCCAGTAAGTATTGTACATTGTGTACCTTTCTATCAATTGCATTTAATATTTGATTAAAATGCGTAAAGTAATGTCACAACAGTATGTTTAGCGCCCACGTCGTTCTTAAACACACTGTTTATTTCAGAAATCTTTGCCGAGCTACAGTAAAAATGGTATAATGGATAAAGATCATGGTAGGACATGGATTGTGTTTCCAAATGACAACTCTTTCACACTCGACCAAATACATCTGTTTAATGGAGCTCATATTGGACTGGAACCAGTTACTGGATCAGACATTAGTTCAAGAAGTCTCACTATAGAACGTCTGTACGGACACGACTTTATTAATGATCACCAAAGGCTCGGTACAATTCAAATTGGTCCGAAACTTGTCCTAACAGTTAGGTATGCAACATTACATGTTTGTTTTCCCACCGTCAGTATTAAATACGTATCTTATCTTGCAATGTCTTGTAAGTCGTCATTCAGGGCTAATTTTAGGGCTAATTGGAAAATATGGTACATTCCTCAATTATTTGGTGTAGTACAATTATCCATAGTTCTGCACTGAGCCCTCAATTAATTTTGATGCTCCTCTTAAATCTCCAAAATAGTCCGACTTCTCAGGGATTATTTCTTTGATGATCCTTGCTATGATAATTTTTGTTTTAACAGAACTGTTGTGTCAATACTGTGTCAGTTATATTATTTACCACGAAGAGTTATACACTTTACGGCTTTGATAACACCCTAACAATAATTGTTCATTGACATATGTACTGTACAACTAATAATCGGTTATATTATATTTTCGTCACAGAGCTATAGACCTTTACTTCCCGGCTAGTGTAGTTGTGTATGAAAAGGGATTGATTGAATTACCATCTAAAGTGAAATGGTTCAACTCGGACAATCTAATATTTGGAACTATTGGTGGTGTCACGGATTTAACATTGATAAAGTCAACTCTAGATTTGAGAAAGACCGGAAAAACACAGGTATAGTAATAATGCAAATTGTAATATCATCCTTTAGAAGTTTTAGGTTCGAAACAGGCATCGCATGTAAGTTTTATACATGCATTTGAATGCTGGAGTGTTTGTTTGCCTTTACCGAACATTTCATAGTTTGACTACAAGCAGTATCAATAAATAATAAACCATACATCGTTAATTTGATACACTAGAGTAAATAGTAATGTTTTAATATTTCATAATTTAAGAAATGAAGGCATTGTGTAATTACTTATTTCTTACTTAGTTACTATTTACTCAATTTTGACTTAGTATGGATCATTTTGGTATAAATCAAATTTCAATTAATTTTTCATTAGCGTCATCTTTATATTTTATTTCATGAAATACGTTGTATTGTGACACTTTTATATTGCTATATAATTCATGATTTGCAGGACAGTAAAATTGATGCAAAATTCAACTTTGCTAAACTGAACATAATGGCGGGAGGGGTATTGAAGATGAGGGACGATGTTCCTTACGAGCTTGTATGCAATGATTTACAAATAGCTCCATCTGGACTGATACAAGCTGCCAGCTTAACTATTGTTACTGATTCTATTGAGATTGAAGAAGGTGGAGTTATAGATTTGAATGGTATGGGCTACCTTAAGTCTGGACCAGGTAAGTTCCCTTTATAATTCGGTTTTGACACCTCCAAATAAACGTTAAGAGTTAAGACATTCTTAATTTACACCATATAAAATGTAAGTGTAATGTAAAAATGTTAGCTTGGAATTATGTATAAATTATATAATCATGTGTCGTCCACATGTTGATATGAAACATACTCTACCAATGGTTTTGTTTTGCGTTCTACTAAGACATTCGAGATTCCCTGTCAGTAGGGAAGTTGGCTTCAAGTGCATAGACTGATGTCTGATAATAAAAATCTAGACACATTGTCTATTTCAGGTATTTACCATGCGAGGTCCAACACCGATACTAATTGGGTTTTGATTTTATAAAACTATATTTACAGGTTATTTACAAGGGCAGGGAGCTGGTCATAGTGGTGAAGGTGGAGGGTTCTACAATTCCACTCTAAAGAAACAGGTACATGGATCAGCCTATGATGATTACAAACAACCAGCATTACGAGGATCAGGCGGGGATGAAACACGAGGTGGTGGGGTTGTTAAGTTACAAGTGTCTGGCACTGCAAATATAGAAGGCGAAATACGGGCAGAGTAAGCATTTTATATAATACGTTCCCCATATAACTTTCTTTAATATTTGTTTTTGTCTCAAACAAGCGTATAATTATCAAAGTACTAATACCATATGAGCATATTGGAATAGTTTTATCCCTAGTGCATATACCTCCTTGATAGCATTCGTGTAAGTTACATTCTCTTACAATTATGTTACACTTATCAGCATTTCATTAAGTAACACCTCCAGAAATAATTGACAATGTATATTTCTTCAGTGGTGAGAACTCGAACTCCAATGACTCTGGTGGAGCTTCCGGTGGCAGCATATGGGTTACTTGCGACATCGCTAAAATACAAGGTACACAATTATTTACTTGCAATAGTGTCAAATATCTTGCATTATTTCTATCAATATTATATATTGTTTCGACATAGTCGCGGTACCGCTTACACTTTATAACACTGCTTAACAAGGAACTGTCCTTCTCTATAAATATGATTACATGTAAATATTTAAAGGATATATTTAAAGAGTTGTTCGACTTTAATACAGGTTTGATTCATACAAATGGTGGGTCAGCAACAGCATCAGGAGGAGGAGGTGGAGGATATATATCCATCAACTTTCAATCAGGATATGTTGATGATCGTTATATCACAACATACGGAGGAACGACTTTAAGTGGAGAAAATGGGGCAGCTGGAGTTATCTATCTCGAAGAAACCAGCCATAATAAGGTATAACCCCATTAAATGTATTTATTTTCGAAATATATCAAAGAAACGGAATAAAGAGTGTTAGTGCTTTAGTTTCAAAATAAGGCGTTATTGTGCTCATAGGGATTACTTTGATAAATAAAAGTTGTCCATTCCGACCAACTATAAGAGATTGGAGCGAATATTTACACTGAGCAAAATTTCTTTTTCATCACTTTTCAAACCCAAACTTTTTTTCGAGTTATACAAGTTTCGTATACAATTTTGCACGTAGGTATTTTATGTATACCACTCGCAAACCAAATCATTAAAAAATCAAAATAACGTCCAAAAGAATCGATGGTCAGTCATGCGATCAATTTTGCATTTCGCCACGTGCTGTGTTAGGATGAAAATTTTCACCAAAAGCGATCAACCAATGTCCTGTGTTAACACTCTTTATTGAAAAACACAAAAGATGGCGATATTGACTATCGAACAATCAGCACAAGACGCTGTTTTGTAACAAGTAAGCCCATTTTTTTAGATAAATGCGGACTCTTTTAGCAGTCATGGTAATAACAATTAAACCCAAACTGAAATCATGTCAAAATCAACGTGTATAACGTTCTTAAGGTGATTTAGACCCTTTTCGCTAAATATCGCCTGTAACTCGGATTTTGATGATATTTTGCATAAATATAGTATCAAGTATTGGCTTTTTGATTTTGATGGCTTTATGGAGAAATATCACGTGACGTACGATGAAAAGCGCCACCTAGCGGGGCGTAATTTTTGCGTGCTTTTCGACGTTTTTCACCATTTTTTCGAGTTAATACTTATGTCATTGAAAATCGAAAAAATATAGTTTTGTACGGAAATAAATGCTGCGTCATATGGTGCAAAATAAAGAAAGAAATTTTAAATATTATTAACGTAACGCTGAAATAATCACACTGCGGCCTAGATAATAACGGTGTATTTTACGTTCAGCGTCAAACATCACAATAACATCACACGTCACTCCAGAATATACAAATCAACCCAAAATGAATTTATACCTGCGCAACTCCATATGTTTCTTCAGAAACGAAATAATTTTCATATTTGATATGGTATGGTTCGCCAAAACTCAGCAGATAACGTTTAACGGCAAAATTTTAAAGAACTATTCCGACATTAGATTAATAAACGCGAGAAAACGGACCAAACGAATTATATTTGATATAATTCAAAACTATTCATTCAAGCAAATCATAGAATTATCAAAAATACTTTTATCGTCTTTTCGGTCGCTAATTGCGTTATTAAAAGAAAAGAAAGAGCCGATGTCCCTGTCGTGAGCACACGTCTTGCTAACGTTTACGTCGCGTAATTATACCCTGACTAAAAAATTTTGATTGTAAATAGCGAAAAAACGGCCCCGAGAACACCCCATTTTTTTATTTCACTAAAATAAGAAAGAGACTTCAAATAAACTAGTTCAATAAATAAAATAAAATTTGAACACCCTGTGTTCTTGCTTTTAGCGTGTGAATTAAAGAAATTCCGCGATTAAAACCCCGTTATTATCGAGGCCGCAGCGCGATTATTTCAGCTTTACGTTAATAATATAAAAATTTCTTCCTATATTTTGCACCATATGACGCAACATTTATTTCCCTACAAAACTATATTTTTCGGTTTTCAATGACATAAGTATTTACTCGAAAAAAATGGTGAAAAACGTCGAAAAGCACGCAAAAATTACGCCCCCGCTAGGTGGCGCTAATCATCGTACGTCACGTGATATTTCTCCATAAAGCCATCAAAATCAAAAAGCCAATACTTGATACTATATTTATGCAAAATATCATCAAAATCCGAGTTACAGGCGATATTTAGCGAAAAGGGTCTAACTTACCTTAAACAAATAACATAGGAAATTCAGAATGAAAATGTACTTTCTGATTATTTTCAATTTCATCTTACTAAACATTTAAGAGATTGGAGCGAACATTAACACTGAGCTAAGTTTCTCATTGGTCAATTTTCAAACCCAAACTGTTTTAAGAGGTATGCAAGTTTCATATGAAATTTTATGTATATAACTCACCAACCACATCATAAAAATCAAAATTTCGTCCAAAAGTATCGATGGTCATGCAGTCACGCGATCAATTTTGCATTTCGTCACGTGCTGCGTTAGGATGAAGATTATTAACCAAAAGCTATCAACAAATGTCCTGTGTTAACACTCTATATTGAAAAAAAAAAGATGGCGATATTGACTATCGAACAATCTGCACAAGCGGCTGTTATGCAACAAGTAAGCCCTAACTGAAATCATGTCAAGATCAACGTACATAACGTTCTTAACCACATGCCATAGGAAATTAAGAATGAAAATGTACGAGAGATGTTCCAGAAATAATAGGACTTATAACTTCTTACTTTTTTGACGTGTGCATGCAAACTTTCAAAGACATTACTATGTGTTTGTCATCATAAATTAGTAATTAAGTGTATGTTTCCAAGCGCGTCATGGATGAAAATGACGTCAACGCCAGAAACCGCACAGTTGTCAAATAATTTTATAAATTGGGAAAACCAACAGTGCTAACCAATGAAGTGATGAAATACGTATAATGTAGTGGCATTAATCAGTCACTTTTGTTCTGTTGGTTCAAATTGTTTACATGTCGCGGATTTATGAACTTACAAGAAAACACAGATGAGGTCACATAAAACTGAGTTGTCGTTGATAAACACCGTTCGTACACTAATACACGTTCCAAGGTTTGAGCAATTTCTAACATCCTAGTAACACATTTTTGTGAACAGTGGATTTTAATATGTTGATGATTAGATTGGAAAACGACTGTTTGCAAAATACTATAATCAAATGTTGTCCCAGTATAAAGTATTTGGGGTGTGAAAAGTGACCAATTAGAAATTATGCTCAGTGTAGTCTCAAGGGTGTAGTTAGCTTTTCTGGTCATATATGACCCAGTTTCAACACGTTTGAAAATGAATGGGCAAACAGTGAAGAAAAATAGGCTTCTCAAGTGTTCACAAGTTCATACTCTATTTAATCAAGTGTCATAGTTTCTGACAACGCTACCGTCATTCACTGTAATAAAATGCGACATTTTGTGTAGTCACAGTTGTTTGCTTTTAATTAGATTTTGGCTTTATTTCTTCATAATATGCTTGGGATTCCTTATGTCAGCTTATCAAACATACTTACTATACAGTAAGTGTAGAAAATACTTTGAGTCTATGTTAGTGCAAAATAAGTACATGCGTTTGTGTATTTGGGACTTTCTCCTTTTGATTCAATTGATTATGATGTCTTGGCACAGGTATTGGTCAAGAGTAATCACAAAACGTCAACAACATCTGCACATTCGGCATCGTTATCAACACTAGCTGTTAACCCGTCTTCGACAAGTACACAAGTTGACACTATTGAAATTCATGGACCAGCAACTGTAGGGTTTCTAGAACGAGAATCACGATCCTCGCTGGCAGCTTATGTTGGATCAATTATTGGCAATGAAAAGTCTCTAGTCAGAGTTGACAAGAATGTAGAACTTAATTGGGCTACACGTCTTGGATTAGACTACGAACTACGATTTAGTGCACATGTTTACGTTCAACCAATTGGAAAGATTAACATGCCTCAAAAGGTTATAATAGATAAAGGCTGGTCACTTGATGTCTGTGGAACTATATCAGCGAAGCTCAATGAAATCGTTGTACGTGAAGACGGTGAATTAAGAATGTCATATCCTGCAGAAGACTTGCAAATACATCAACTGACCATTGACTATAAAGGAATTATTGATGCCTCGAAGTATTGTGACACCACTGATAATAAAGTTACAATCCAAACTGTCTATTTTAACAAAACTAGTGAGTTTACACTCGATACCAAAAAATTTACACTTAGTGCTTCACATGAAGGTATTGTGTCGCCTATAGGGCCTTTCGTAAATGATACCGATTGTCCCACCAGCAATAATATAACACTGATGAGATCACAACATTGTTATCTTGGCCCCGGGCAATATTTTTATACGTTTGTACATATTGGACCTGATGCAGAACTTAGACTGAATGGCAGTCAAGATGGTTCCAGTCTCACCACCATCAATGCTGAAAACATCAATATTCAATTCAGTGGCCTTATAACTGGTGTAGGCACTGGTTATCAGTCCGGTGGACCTGGTGCTGCATCATCGACCGGACAAGGTGCCACACATGGTGGGAGAGGTGTTGCTAATACGAAATCCTCCTATGGAAGCTTTGAGACTCCCCAAACTTACGGAAGTAATGGACCTAGTGCTACAGCTACATCAGGTAGAGGAGGTGGACAAATACAACTTGTTGTTACAAACATATTGAATGTGGAAGGAACAATAGATATGAGTGCTGGAACAGGTAATGGCGGAAGTGGTGGATCTATACTTGTGGATGCTGAAAAGATTACTGGAGATGGTTATATGAAAGTAGAAGGTAGTTCAGGAGGTGGAGGTGGTAGAATTGCTGCCATAGCTTCATCGTCTTATACCTACACCGGTACACTGTCAGCACAGGGAGGGGAAGATGACTCCGGTAACAAGGGATCTCCAGGTATTTGATAACTTGTATTTAGCATCGTGAATTATTCTAACACTGATTACATCATTGTGCAATACGTATTTGAATTTAGTACTGAAGTACTTGATCAACAGTCGACAGCTAAGAGTCGTCAGACATGTCTATTTTTTTAACTGGCTTTGCAAAAGTGAGCTAAATTCTTTAGATTTACCTTTCATGCATACTTTCATCAGATTTTAGTTAGAATTTCTAGTAATTGTCTATTGAACCTTCAATGTAAAGAAATTTGCCCACTTAAGCTTAGTGCATTATTTCTTTATAAAACGTAGTTAAGTACGTTGTTAGTGTTACGTCTTAAATTCTTTGTCAACATTATGAATTAATGAATATTTTATAATTATTTGTTCATATTTTAGGCACTACCTATATTAGTAGATATCCTGGAACAAGCATGGTTATAGTACGTGGTGATAGTACAGAAGAAGCACCTATCAATCAGAATATGGATAGACTAAGCATAGAGGGTGGTGCATCTGTCATTGTAGAAAGAGATATCACTATCGGAGAAATTGTTGATGTATCCCAAGACTCTGTTTGCAAACTGACTATTGGAAATGGCAAAAAGTTAACTGTAACACAACTAGGTTAGTATTGTTACCTTGTTGTAAAAGTGTTGTACATGTAGTAATAATGTATTGGTGTTATATTCGTGGTCAACATTATTCAACCAGTTATATTTTCGGAAGTGCTTGAAGGCAAAAGTTGCATGTTACAATCATTTGCGTGTTACTAATAATAGCAAATAAACTTTAATAATCAGGCATACATGATTAGTTCGTTGATATATAGTTCCACAGTGTTATTTATATATTATACAAATTGCGTAGGAGCACATTAATGAATTATGTACTTACCAATCTGTCTTGTAGGCGATGAATACAAAGGCTTTGTCTGCAATTTGGAGATACAAACAGGTGGAACTCTTACGATCAATGATAATTTGATAATTTCTGGGAATAAACCATCGCTCAGTGTCTATGGAACCTTAACAGCTACAGCGCTTACTATTGATAATCATGGATCAGTTACTATTTCTCCAACTGGTACAGTTACTGCATCATCGGTCAAGTTGTCTGCATGGGCCAGTATGTCGGTTGCTGATGGAGGAGTGATTGGCAGCAGTACAAACAAGGTTGTTCTAGAAGTCTTAAAATTGGGATACAATTCATCATCCGAGTTTTCTGCAAGTCAGCTGAACATTGAAACCACCCACATAAAGATGGACTCCTTATCTAGATTAATACATACCAACGACAGGCAGAATATTACTGTAACAACTACAGATTTTACTATACAAGATGCTGCTGAAATAACAGTCAGTGAGGCCGGAGATCATGACACTGGATCTGGGTCACCAACTGGGACTAATGGGGCGAGTTATGGCGGTGACGGAGGAGATAACTCTGGTAGTACATATGGCTCTACAGTTTATCCTGTTGACTATGGTAGTGGTACGTCCGATGTTAGAGGAGGTGGTATCATCAGCCTGGTTGTAAGTGGTACTGCTGAAGTAGACGGTTCGCTTCTTGCTGACGGTGGAACCTCATCCAGCACAGGTGGTGCTAGTGGTGGAACCATCTCTATCAAAGCTGCTTTATTACAAGGACATGGTAAACTCTCGACGAATGGGGGTGAAAGTACTATAGGAGGCGGTGGAGGTGGTGGAAGAATTTCTCTCATTGCTCCATCCATGAGTTCATTCTTTGGTTCTTCGACAGCATATGGAGGGAAGGGAACATCAACTCATGGTGCTGCCGGGACAGTATACAAGCAATACAAACAATCTGGACAGTCTGAAATCAACAAAGTTACCATTGATAATAATGGAAATGTTAGCGAACAGAAAAGTAACATCAACGGAACTAAACAGTTGACAGAACTTGAAGTGAAAGGGAAAGGTCAAGTTGTATTTGATGGAATCGATAGATATGATATCAGCACTATCACAGGTGACAATACAGGCACTGTGACAGTTTTATCAGATCAAATTATGAAAATTGCCACATCATTCGGCACATCGACACCTTATGCATTGAAATGTAAACTAATTATTCAAAAGAACGGCGAAGCCACAGTACCAGCAAAGATACTTCTTACAGATGATGATACAACTGGTAAAGACTGGTACAATATCGAAATTTATGGTACAATTATTGGTATGAGAGAAATGATTGTATCTTCGGGTGGTAAAGTTTTAATACATTCAACGAGTAGGTCTGGTCTGTCGCCAACTGATTTAAAACCTATAGGTACACTATCTCTAAGTAAGATAGACGTTACAACAAATGGGCAGCTAGAATTTAGTCTTGACAGCAAGGATGTGTACACATTAGATACAATTGAAGAAATCAATGTGAAATTCAATGGTACATTGTATGGCCGAAATTTGTACATCAAATCTCCGATAGTAGAAGTTGCTTACGGTGGAATTCTAAGCGTCAATGGAGGAAATACAGTCTTTGGTCACGGGGCAGGTATTTCCGGAACTTCTGGAGCTGGTGGCTCTTATGGTGGAGCAGGAGGTGCTTCAGCAGATTTTATGCAACCTTCAGAAAAGTATATCGGCGTTTTCGATTCTGTTCAAAACTCTGGCTCAAAAGGTGGCAATGGGTCTACCACAGCTGGTGGGAATGGAGGAGGTCATATAAAACTTGTTGTATCTAAATTACTGACTCTCTTTGGAGTAATAAGTGCTGATGGTGATGATGCAACTAGAAATGGTGGTGGTGGTAGTGGAGGTGGTATAATGATCGAAGTCACTGGCGATATGGATGGGTCTGGTACATTATCAGTAAAAGGTGGATCCTCCACTAAAGGTGGTGGAGGTGGTGGAGGAAGAATACACGTCAACGTTGACCACAGTTTTGATTTCCTTGGTAACTATGATCTATGTGGTGGATCTTCAGATTCGGGTCAAGCCGGGGGATCTGGAACAGCATATATAGTTTTCCAACAGAGCGGAACTCCGGGTTATGTGAAATACCTATATTTTGACAATTCCTGTTCTTCTGGAGCAACAGGAGGTAGCTCATACATTGATTTATCTGGTGAAACATTCTACAGCCTGAATAACTTAAATATTGGTGACAATACGAAGATCCAGATCTCTACACCAGGCCTTCACATGCAAGCTAAGAAACTTACATGTGGCTCTGACAGTACTGTTGTTATACACGACCATGTAGTGATGAGCGCTAACACTGATCAGTGGTATAGCGCTATAAGCTGTAGTTTCGATGTAAAACAAGATGCAGAACTACGATTGCCAAACACAGTAGAACTGAAAGGAAAATCGAGCAAATTAGAAGGTAAATGCATCATTTGTAGTTTAGCAATTTTGATTATACACAGAATGTTCGGGGTTTTTTATTAAAAAACGTTTGGTTCTTGAACTACTAATTGCATACTACACAATAGCTTCGTCCACATAAGTAATTACATGCGATTAAATTAAACGTTTGAAATTTCTTTCGGATACATCTTATGTTGTGAAATGTTATTTACGCAAAATGATGAATTCGCGATGGGGGCTAATCGCGAAAATTAGCGAAAATTAAACCACCGCGAATAATACCGGATTTACAGTAGCTAATGCTCATGTATGACATACTGTCTGGTAAAATGATACATAATTTCAAGCAATCGCTACGGTTTCAAAATTTTGCTGATGTCATGATAATGCTTACGTCTTCACATGTAATGATTATGTCAATATTATTTTTAGGTATAATATCAAACATCCAGACATTAGTTGTGTCATCGTATCAACAACTGACATTGTCCGCCAATGCCCGTACTGGAATATGTTGTGATTCACATGGCAATCATACCAGTTTGTCTTTCAAAGGAGAATACAGTTTCTCTAGATTTGTTCTGGAGAGTTACGCATCTGTTACATTCGAGAAAGACCCTAACAGTTTGAAAACCATTAGGTTTGCTGTGCTAGAATTACACTACGGCTCGAATCTTACTGGAGAAAGTCTAGACATTGAAGCCAACGTGATCAATTTGCATCCTGGATCGTTACTAACTTTACAAGGAGGTGGTTTCAAAACAGACGTGGGACCCGGAAGAGGACGTCTGGTTAGTAAATGTATTTGTTTACACTTTGTATGAATGGAAACAGCTCTTCTTTAATGCAGATAACTACAATGTCTTACTCCTTAACTACTTGTAAAATGCTGCTGCATCCTAATTAGTCACTATGTTTATAATTGTCAGTCGTTACACCACTGTATTAGATGAAATGAGTTGTAGTTTCCTTGTCGCCTTCATGGTTGTAAAACTATCAGATGACTATATAACGAAAATTCCCGTTTTAGACACGATTATTTTGGTCTTCATGATTTTAGAGGAAAACTTATCAAAACGTCAACCGTGTCAAACCTATGATAGACCCTTTAAAATAAGCTTTGATTATTTGAGCTATTTAAAATAACTACTTACAAAGACATATCTATTTAATTATATACGATTATACTTTATTTTCACCCAGATAAACAATATAGGGACAGGTGCAGGTCATGGAGCTCCTGGAGGTTCCAGATCTACTGATGTAACTGGTGGACAATCGTATGACAATACTAGACTACCGGCACAAATTGGCAGTGGGGGTGGAAGTACTGCAAATGGTGATGGTGGTGCTGGTGGAGGATATATTAGACTTAAACTGTTCCAGAATCTCTTAATTGATGGTAAGTAACATACTAGTATACGGTTTTTGTAATAAGGACTGCAGTTGGTATTCAATCCATCTTCTCTTTGAGCATATAAGCTATCGCAATACGAAAGCCCCTGCAATTTGTAAGAGCGTAAAGCAAAGAAATATTTGTCTGTACATAATATATCTGACAGTGTTTCTGCTATTTATGCTGCATTTTAAATCACACCGTATAAGGCGTTTGCGTTTGTATTATTTGTTACCACACGTAAAAACACGATCATGATGAATTAAGTTGGAGATAGGTTTAAAGTATCTTTGTTTTTGATATTGTATTATATTGTCGTGTCTTTGTAGGTACATTGCAAGTTGATGGTGAGGATGGTTCTGGAACGAATACTGGAGGTGGTAGTGGTGGTACTATAGATATAACAACACCAGTACTAGAAGGTGATGGTGAAATCAGATCTAATGGTGGTCAAGGAAACGGTTATGGTGGCGGTGGTGCTGGTGGTAGAATGGTGATCAAAATAACTAAGTGAGCATTTTGGTTTTAGATGTTATATTCAATGACGTTTTATTTTGTCAACAAAAGGCTACACCACTTATTTGATACTTTCCCGTGAGATTGACTTGTAATAATGCTATTGGGTCGGGATAAATCTTTCTTCATTCATACTGTGTAACCATGGTGATCTTGCAATGGAAGTGTCCTGACACTTTTTATGATATGGTCTGTTTCAGGAATAAATATATTGGTGACATGTTAGCATATGGTGGTGGAAATGACCATGACCTTGAAACTGTGAAAGCTGGACCAGGAACAATTTATGTACTTGAGGGAAAAGTGCCAAAGCTTGTCCATTCATTAGTTATCAATGGAAATGTTGATACAACTGTGCAAAACCAGACATATACCTATATTAATGGTTCTTCAACAGCAGAATTTGATTACGACGTGCTTACATTAACAGGTAAATTGTTATACCATTTACTGTAGTAAGGCATTCTTCTTTGTTCCTTTACTTGAAATATCAGTTACTTTACGACGTAATTCAATGAATTATTATAATATTATGAATAATTATTTCAACACACATGTTTCAAATGAGTTTGTATTGCATGCTATTCATATCAGCTTATAAATGATGCCCTCCTACAATCCATTTTTCACTGTTTTAAGAAGCACTTATATACCAGTAAGTTAATTGATATTGATTTGAAAAACGGATAGTTGCATATTTAGACTCATAAGAAAGTACTAATGAATATAAATACGTAAGCTCTCACTTAACAACAGTTAAATTGATACGAATTATTTATTTGAAGGGTACAGCAATATGGTATTTGGCCAAGCTGACACCGAATTGAAGCTGGCTAAAATACATGGTGACTCTACTGGAACACTCCATCTGACGGATCATCAAGTTGTGAGAGCTGCAGTTGTTGAAGGAGTGATTGGAAACTTTACTACAAATATCAACTTTGTCATTGGAGAGCAGGCCGTCTTACATGTTCCGGAGACATTAATTGTTGAGGGCGTAACACTCGATATTAAAGGCACTTGTACATTTAGTAATCTCATTGTTGAAAATGGTGGGACAATTCAGGGTTACAACACAACATACACGTCCACATATGCCAATGGCTTATACACGCCTAGTAGTAAACGAGGCAATTATTCGCTTAGTTCAATAAAACTGAAAGCTGGTGCAAACTTTATTCTTCCCTCTGGTGGGTTACAAATGGTAATTGGTACATTAGAAATGAAGAGGTACGTTGTACTGGAAGCTGATTTTGTTAAACTTACTGCTATCAATCTCATCTTAGAACGAGAAGCTTCCCTCACCACTAATGGTAAAGCAACAACAAACGATGCAGCCATTCCTAGTAATGCTCATGGTACTGGTGGTAATGGTGGTGCGCATAGTGCTGCCGGAGGGGTTGGTAACTCTGATGTAACAACAGCCGCAAAACCTTACGGTACAATATACAAACCACTAACCCCAGGGGCATCAGGTGGAAAGGGGGCTAAAGGAGGAGGCTTTATACACATACTAACAAATGAACTTATTCTAGACGGGATTTTACAGTCATCTGGCCAAGGTTCGTCATCTGGAGGAGGTGGGGCCGGTGGAAGCATTTACGTCAAATGCACAGTGGCACTTAAAGGTCTGGGTAGTATGGAAGCAAAAGGCGGGTCAGTAACATCTAATAGTGCTGGAGCTGGTAGTGGTGGACACATTGCTGTTGATATGAAATCTGATGAGTTCCAGGGTACATACAGTGCTGGTGGTGGTACCTCTCCGGCAACTCATGGCGATGGTGGACCAGGTTCCATTTATCTACTATCAAATACAAACGGTGAAAAACTTATTGTAGACAATGAAAATGGCCAAACGGATTTCTACACCACTTTGAATGAGACTGAATTAAATCTTCAATTTGATATTGTTGATATATATAATAATGCGCAGCTTCAACTTATCAACGACGACCAGCCAAGAGAATTGAACATCATGAAAGTAAATGGAGATGGGACAGGTCTTGTAAGAATTCAGACTAATCAAAAAGGAACACTTGAACGATCTGAAACCGATATTAAAGCTAATTCAAAACTTAAAATCAATTTAGAACTACACGATGGTGGAGAATTCTTGATGTCTGAAACTGTTACTATCCTTGGACTTGGTAATGTTGCTCTTGATTTGGATGGTGTTTTAAGAGGTGTATCAAACCTTTATCTTGGCCCTAAAAGAAAGATGAGGATGGGCTCTAACGCAAAGATTGTTCCATTTACGACTACTGACTTGTCTGGCATTGATTATGTTACATTTGGAACCTTCCAACTTGAACCTGGTAGTATTGTGGAATACGATGGCGAAACGGGAGCCAACATTCAAGCTAGCAACATCAATCTAAAATTTTCTTCCTACATATCTGCTGACTACTTTAATGTTTCTGCTACAAATCTTGACATGGAATTAGAGAGTGTAATGACTTGTTCAAGTGCAAATCGACCAGACTCAGACGGTATGGATGTAATTACTGGCTCTGGTGTTGCTGTAAGTGGTTACTTTGGAGGCGCAGGACATGGTGGTGTTGGTGGAGGAGGAACAGATACTCACGGACACTCGTATAACTCATTATATAAACCTTCTCGTGCTGGTAGTAGGGGTACATATAATATTGCAACAAGAGTAAAGTCAGGTGGAAAAGGTGGTGGTTGGAGCCATTTGAGCATAGGTAATTTGATTATAAACGATGGTACAATATCAGCCGATGGACAGGATGCAACTTCCAATGGAGGAGGGGGTAGTGGTGGGAGTGTGCGGATAGATGTTTATGAATTTGAGGGATATGGTTTTATATCTGTTAAAGGAGGAGACGGGGTAAGCAGAAGTGGTGGCGGGTCTGCTGGTAGAGTAGCTGTATATTGCACTTTGCAGATAGAGTTTGATGGAACATATGCAATCTATGGTGGCGCTGGGGCTGATGATACACAAAGTGCAGGAGGTGGTACTGTTTATCTACATGACATCAGATGTATGAAGGAATACAAGAGACTTCTTTTAGACAACCAAAACAGACCACATGATAAATATGCAACCATTAATGAAAGTTTTACCAATCACTATTTTGATGAAGTACATTTAGTGAATCAAGCTTCGGTTCATTTATTAGATGACAACAGAAATACTGTCTTAGAAATTGATCAAGTATATGGTGATGGAACAGGTTTAATTCACATGCATCCAAACCAAAAACTGAAAGCAGAATATCGGCCAGTCGTGAGAAATGCTTTCCTAACTGGTGTTAACTTCATAGTTGATGCAGATTCAGAGGTGTATTTTCCATCCATTGTGTATGTTTATGGCACTGGTGTGTATCTATCTGGACAAACTGAATCTAGATCAGTGGCAATGTTTGGACGTCTTACTGGTATAGCTGACCTTATACTCGGCTTTGAAACCTTGTTGTATTTTGGAGACGATGCTCATACTGCATCAATTGATGCAACAAACCAGACGTATGCACAAATCGATAATGCTGGAACTGTTACCTTTGGCACAGTAGATCTTAGAAGTTACTCTGAAATAAAATATTCACCAGACCAGACTGTGTTACAGAGAATTGCTAGAATTGATGCACGATACCAGTCCGTGATTTCTGCAGAAAGTATTGTCATTCAAACTGGAATCTTTAATCTAGAAGCAGGAGCCACAATGACATCATCAGCCATTTATCGACCACATGATACTTTGGATGAAGTACTAGGACATGGTAGCGATGCTACATCTACTGCAAATAGTAACAAGGGTACTGGTGGTGGCTATGCTACAACAGGAGGAGGTGGGTACAAACTTTTGACTATACCTTGTTGTTTTGAAAATGTGCTGTATTGAAAGGTTTCTGATTTTGCTTCAAAACTAATTATTCAATTAGATTCTAGTGTATGTTGTTTTAACATGAACGTATTTTAAATACATGATGGAAGCTTACAATGTATGTTCGGGATGACGCTTAAGATGATTAGAGTTTCCAGATTTGCTATCTGTATTGAGTTAAATTGTTTGGGGTTATGGTTGTTTATTTTAATTCACGTTTGCCTCATTAAAAGTTGCGTTCGACTATAGAATAATTAACAGTTGATTCCAGTGATTTATATTGTTTTTTATTGTAGGTCTGTATTCATCCAGCAGAGATGTACTGACAAGTGGGGGAAAGTATTATGGAAGTCTATATTTCCCAGACAAGAGGGGTAGTAGGGGTGGTAATGGATTGAAGTCTTCTGGAGGTGCTGGAGGTGGATATATCAATTTACAGGTATACTTAAAAACGTAGTCAGTAGGTTCTAAACATAAATTTTGTTATTGGTTGATTATATATTTCTGACAAGTAACCTGTCAAAAGTCATATCTATTATCCATATCCTATTGACACGCGTACAGTCACGAGTAAGTGTCATCTAATGAAATGCCATGTGCATGCTTTCTTGAACCATTATGAATATGCATAAAATGTTGATTACAGATTGCTACAGATCTTTTGGTAGATGGTACAATATCTGTGGATGGGTCACACGGAGGCAGTGATGCTGGTGGGGGTACTGGTGGAACCATCTATATCTAGTATGTTCTCAAATAATTTTACATATTTTTAAAACAATATATTACAATATACTTAATGCTGCCAACTCGGTAGCCACCTGTTATCTGTGGTAGATATATAGTTTCCGTTGCAACAAACATTCGCTATGTGTCTCTTAAAATTGCCATATGCAGCCAACGGCAAGTTAGAACTGGTTTACTGGTCCAGAGATCATTTACGATCAACATATAATTATGACTGTAAAGTGTCTTAAATGATGTAATCAGTATAGATATTAACGTTATGCATTTTTTGCTAAATCTCAATTTACATACTTTTAATCTTCAGTTCGAACACATTAGAGGGTCATGGTATGATTCAATCTAATGGTGGGGATGGCTACTGTGGTGGGTCTGGTGGACGAATTGCTACATATCTGCAAACTGAGATGTATTTCCACGGTTACCTGAGATCTTTAGGTGGAGACGGAAATGGACACTACTTATCAGACGGTGGTCCCGGATCGGTATATATTCACGATATCAGGTATTTGCATTTTGTTCGATTCGATTTCTTGCATGTTTAACTGACTTAAAGTCAATCGTTACTTCTGATACATTTTCAAGTGCAAATGATGATAGACATAGCGAGTGCATAGTATTGCTTGAACATGCTTCCTGGAGTGTTTCTGTTCTGCGAAAACAAAGATAAACTGTTGAAGATTAATATTTAAACTTCCCACGTTTGACCATCGCTTACTCGTCATGACATTTATAGTTGGAGTCTCTCTGAAATCTTCTCTATTGATGGCATACAGGAATACACGAGATTATGAACAGTTCCATGTTGACAACAAAGAGAAGTCATGGGACCATAATTACATATTGGATGAACCTGGTATGAGAAAATATTACTTTGACGAAATTGACCTGACCAGAAATGCATCATTGCAATTGAAGTTTGGAGATGGCATTAACAGGTTTTTAACTTGTCACAAAATATATGGTGACGCGTCTGGAAGAATTCACTTAAAAGTAAGCTCATATTTATTTGCTTGGCTTAAACAGCATCATAATTATCCGAAACTTCAACAATGTTTTTTTAAATGTTCATTGTGAAATGATTTCATGTTATGGTGTATCTATCACCAACAGTCATAAAAAGTTAATTATAATACGCACAACTAAATTTTAAATATTTTGTTATAATTGGCGTAGACAAACTGATCATTATGGGACAAGTATAACTGAATGTTGGCTATGTTAGTGACGTGTTTGTCTGTTTGTGCTTATATATCAGTTTCAGTTATCTTGGCATGTAAAAGAATCTAGAAATTCGAACATTTCTATTCAATATGCATTTCATTTTTCTCCAGGCTAACCATACAGCTTTTCTAGAAGAATATCAGACCTTGACCAAACTACCAATCAACTTATGGATCGATGATGCTTCTACAGCCTATCTTTCACCTCTTATATACATTCTTGGTAAAGGTGAAATTGCTTTTAAATGGAACGGTGAAATGGTCGGTGTCCGTCACATCAGAATTGTACCAGGAAGAGTTATCAGTATAGAAAAAGAAGCAATGACAAGTTTTGTCAAAGATGGAATACTCCATATAGGAACAGCTGGCGCATTTGAATTTGCAAGTCTGGAATTAGGAGCTAAAGCCCGTCTCCAGCTTCCCCCACCAATGGCACTAGTGCTGACTGTTGGAATACTGGTAATTTGAAGAGTTTACTTCTCTTTATTGGTTTTAAAAACATCAATCGTTGTTATGTCTTTAAAACTTGACATATGGTAAATGTACATATAAATTACTATCAGGTATCCGTTTTATGCATCTTATACTAGTACTCAGTAACACGAACATTATTACATACCAGGAATATTTAAATTAAATTTTAAAGGAAATTAAAAATGTACATGTATGTGTCAGCCATCATTTACTAGATGAATATGGATATGTAATATTGTAACAAGTATATTTTTCTTTAGGACATAAAGTATGGGTCAAGGTTCTACACTGACTCAATGCATGTTCTAGCAACGGATTTGTACTTGGAACCGCTTGCGCAGCTTGTATGTATAGGTACTAGCAGAAACAAACAAATTGGTGATTCTCCTAACATTGAAGCAGGTGGAGGATACGCTGCCATGGGTGGGGGAAGTAAGTCTTGTTTTCATACAGAATATGTAGTGTTTACTTAACACCTATTAATGATGCGTCCCGATTAAATTTGAGTTACAGCTAGAATATATTTCGTGATGGTAATAGAAAGATTCTTCAAACATGTAGGAAAGTTTAAGTTTATATTTTTGGCTTTTCAAATAATAAGCTAAAACATAGATGCCATAATTAATATTAACAACTTGGTATATTTTGTTAAGCATTCTACTTATTCCGTTCTTTTATGGGATGCGTGAGTGTGGATTCAAATATAAGTGTTACCTTATCTATTTTATTTAAAACGTGTTTAAAGATTAATCAGTATTTGTAGACTTGCTTTTCAAAGAGATCATTTACGAGTCGGTGGATATCATATATAAATACTTATCGTGTGGGGTAGGTTTCTGACTCCTTCAAATACTTTATCAGATACATGTCGTCGATGATGTCGATATAGCGCTACATTAAGCATATATCGTCACTATATTTTCATTTATTCGAAACGTGTCTAGCTCCTGGAAATTCTTCTGCTGGTGGTGTTGCCTACGGTTCCCTGTATAAACCATTAGACATGGGTAGCGCTGGTGGTGGTCCTGGAGGTGGACTAGGTGGTGGTAAAGTGAAGATACGAGTACCGGCTGAATTTCGTCTGGATGGTGAGATATTGGTTGATGGTGCTGATGGACACAAGGATGTAACACATGGAGGTGGTGGCAGTGGCGGATCTGTATTCATTGAAACAGGTGAATAGGGACCATCGCTCTTATTTCTACACTTTATTCTGTATTTTCATACATTAGCATTTACCATTATACTTATTTATTTACGTGATTGATGTCAACATGATTCATGCTTATATCATTATGCAACTTAAAAACTACATTGGTCACTGTACCTTCTTCTATGACATTTGTATCAACGGGTATAACAGTTCCGAGTTGCATGTGGACAATACAACAAACCCTTGATCTATTGTTTTTCATACACAGGGCGTATGTTTGGACATGGTAAGATATCATCAGTTGGTGGTAAAGGTTATCAGGTTTCCGGTGGTGGCGCTGGTGGAAGAATAGCGTTACATACATGGGACTATAATCATTACAAGGGACAAATGTTGGCTTACGGCTCCGGAGGGACGACTACTGGTGATATTGGAGGTCCTGGTACTGTTTTCATTGAAGACAAACTATCTCCATTTATCTATCAAACAAGGTCAGGTTACATTTGATAATTACTGATCTCTTATTGTATAAACACATCGCGGACATAATTATAATACATTGTATCCTAAATGTGTATGACATTATTATAATCAAAAAACCAAAATACGACTGAAATGTTGTAAATATACATTTTGCATTCCCCTTGTATTTACATGCTTTTTGGTAACGAATAATATTGCCCTTGTCTATTATAGACTGTACATTGATGGACAAGGATTGGTCTTACCCAAACCAGTTGTGATTAATGAGATCAACCCAAGACATCGCACTGAATTTACTCAAGGATTAAACAACACCAACAACGCTGAACTTGATTTTGAACACATCCTGCTGAAAAAGAATGTATGTTTCGATTTATGTATGCATTGTGGATTGTAATATGTCTTTTAATACTGTAGCATCATGATAGAAGTCGCTTTATTGACCAAGTTTTGGTTAACAGTTTCCTGGACTACTCGCAACATAAATCTTACTTAAAATAATAATAATTATACACATACCAGGATGTAATCTTAATAATAATGTGTTGTTTCATTTCCAATTCCAAATGCTATGATACACCAGGTGTTTCCTATTCATTTTCTAGGCAATGGTTGAAATTGCTGCTGGGAATGAGAGCATTAAGTCAATCAACCTAGATTATGTAATGGGTGATATGACAGGGTATCTACATATGAAAGAAGGTCAAACAGCTTATGTTGAATATTCAAGTTATTCAGTTCTACGATCTGCTCCACCGATCAACTTCCAGATTGACAAACAATCTCAAATATGGCTTTCTGCGGATTTTAAAATCGTTGGGAAACAAACACCTGCATTCAAGGTTGGTTAGAGGGACAGAAAATCATATAAAATATAATATGTATTGTGTATTTGATCATGGTTTACAATTAGTATTACTATTTTATGTTATAAATGCTAACACGTGTTGTAATTTAATGATTTTATCAGGCTCGATAGTCGATGATGTCAATGCGTTTTAGTTCTTTTTCAAAATACTCCAAAACATTAATTCATTTGAATCATTGGAAAACATTGAAAGAATCCCCAAAAAATGAATAATTTTGTGATACTTTGTACCTTAGCTTTCAATAAGTATTTGTCTTTTAATGATGTTGAAACAATCATGATTTAAATTTCGTTAGCTTGATGGGCAACTCATCGGTGTGATGAATCTCACTCTTGAAGAAAACAGACAAATGAAAATATCAGACACTGCATCCAATAGTCGAGTTGTCAATGGTGTAGTTCACACGTTTGAAAATGGTAAGACTGACGTTGTTTATATCTCCGTATGTCCGTATGCAATACTCAAATAATTATGTTTTGCTTGCTTTATCATTATGAGTGTCTGCATAATACCTTTTTGTACAAGTACCTGATATTTTATAGAACTCCGCGCTTTATGAAGCAATTCATGTAGCTTTAAAAAGATAAGAAAACATGCATATACATAATAGATCATTAATATAATACTCTAACACGATCGATTTTTGCCTTCATAAAAATCAAGAATAGCATTATATTGCGTTCGTTCAATATACCAATGAAGGCGATCATACGTCTTGCAGATATTTCATTTATACCGATGCTTGAATATTGTAGGCGTTCTTCTTATTGGGCGACTTGCTATGCAGGCTGGATCAATAATTGACCATACAGATCATTTCAACTTCGAAGTTTCTGATGCACATATGAGATACAATTCTAAGATTACAGCTGATAGAATAACATTTGTTGCTGGTAATATACATATGGAAGGCGAAGCCTCATTTGATACAACAGGTATTTGTATTCTTAATTGTGATATAATGTTGCTTTAATTATATACATTTAGTAATGTTAAAAAACTAATTATTAGTATGTTTGAATTGCATTATTTTCATTAATTAATTTACATCGTTCCTGATTGTTTTCTAGTTTGGTTGATATGGCTTCCAATTCCCCTTAACGGTAAGATTCGACGATTGTTAAAATTTGTAATACATGTACCATGATAATGTGATTTAGGTTAAGTCCTGAATCAATCTTAAATCATAGAAGATATTTTCTGATTTGTTTAATAATTGATAATTGACAGTTTACCCTAGTACTTTTGTAACTGTTAAACTTGAAATTAAAGTTCCAATATATCCCACCTTTATGTTCACTGTATAGCTCGTGGTGGTGAAGGGAATAACGCAGCAGGTCAAGGTAAACAGATATCTGTGAATGGTAGAGATGTAGGTCTTGGAGCTGGACATGGTGGATTTGGTGGCGGTGCAGACCATGATCATTACAACTCTGGTATGTGGGAAATATTTGATTTGCTTAAGCTCGTTGTTTAGTTTCGTATGCACATAAGAATATAACTCATAAACAAAAAAATTTGTGTGTTACCAAAACTTGCAAATACAATGTAATTTTATGTTGTTACCAAACAATTAATGAAAGGTAATCAAAGCAATTATGTTATTAAAATACTATTACATGTATACATGCAACGCAATTATACAACAAGCATTTTACATCATTGTGATTTTCTTTAAGTTACTCTGTTTTGTTTCTCAACTTTGGCATGATCTTTTTAGCCAAGCCATACGGATCATACATTGAACCAAAACTTACTGGCAGTAAAGGGGGCGGACTTAAATCAGGAATGGGTGGAGGCAGAATCAATGTTAAAGTTTCTCGTGGATTCCATCTCGATGGCAATGTCTTCACTTTAGGTGGTTCGGCCACAGGATCTAATAGTGGAGGTGGTAGTGGTGGAAGCGTTCATGTTGTCACACAAAACTTCTCTGGACATGGCGTAATTGAAGCTACAGGAGGTAATGGGTTTGGTTATGGTTACGGGGGTGCTGGCGGAAGAATTGCTGCTCATATTCAATGGTTTAAGGAATACTCTGGTGATATGAAAGCTTACGGGGGTTTTGCTGGAGGTAATTCACCATCGGCTGATGAAACAAAACATGGGGCGGGTGGTACCGTTTACACAACAGATTCGAATGAAATTGGCCTGGAAAAGAAAGAAGTCGAGGTGATAAATGGAGTGGTAAAATATAAAGATGGTTATACCTACCTTTTATTAGACAATGACAACAGAAATCATGTTTTAGGAACTACGATAATGCAGGAAGGAATGAGTGCACCTCATATATTTGAATTTGATAAGATAGAGGTAAGAAATCACGCAGTATTGTGGCTTGATGAAGATGATTCTGAGCTTATAGCTCACAAATTTGATGGAGACAGAACTGGTTTAATGCATCTTTTAGCCAATCAGAAAGTGTATGCAGAATACAAGGAATCTACCAGTGGTTACTTGGTGTCTCCGGTTAGTTTTAAAGTTGAGGAAGGAGCAGAAATTGTATTTCCATCCACGACTATTATACTGGGTACAAGATCTGATTTGAGTGGTTTGTTAACAATGGTACAAAATCTGACCGTGGCCGACGGTGCTAATTGTGTGTTTACTTCAACAGCACGTACCGCTCTCATAGAGGCAGGCAGGTATGTTCACATTACCCAGCCTGGTAACATAACCTTAAGTCACTTGACAATTCAGAGAGGTTCTGAGGTCACTTTTACTGAGAAAGAAAGAGCTAACCTTGTACTAGATCTTACCAAGCTAAGTATAAAGTATGAAGGACTGATGTGGATGAACAAGGGTTCCATATTCTCGGGTGATGCTGTTGTTGGAAGTCTTGGTGTTTTAAATATTGATTTCATGGGTCATGATGCTGATAATGGTCCTGGAGCTGGTGGATCAGGTGGAGCTACTGGTTATGGTGGAGCACACGGAGGTCATGGTGGCGCCCCTGAACCTAATGTTGGCGGTACTCCACATGATTCTGTTTATAAGCCCAAACAGCCTGGCAGTGGAGGGGGTAATGGGGATGGCATAGGTGGCAGAGGTGGTGGATATCTTCACTGGGAAATTGGTGAAACATTTTGGGTTGACGGTGAAATAACACTTGAAGGAGAAGCAGGTCAGAGTGGCAACGCTGGAGGGGGTAGTGGTGGAGGGCTGTTTATACAGACAATGAACTTTACTGGATTTGGTCATATAGACTGCCATGGTGGGGCTGGAATTGGTAACGGCGGAGGAGGCTCTGGTGGTAGAATTGGTATTCATGTTAATTTTGCCAATAAGTACATCGGTAGATTGAATGTTGTTGGGGGACTAGGGACGGGAACGTCACCATCTGGAGCAGCTGGAACGGTTTATCTTCAAGAGAATAACCGAGGACCCCAATATGCGGACATCAAATACGATAATATAACTGGAAAGGTAATTGAAACTGCTACTCATAGAAGACTTGAGGTCAACAATGATGACATAGATAAGCACTTGTATATTAACCACAAGGAACCTTGGCTGTATACCATGCTGTTTGAAGACGATGATGAAGAATATGAATTTGACGAAGCTATGCTGGAAGGACACTCAAATTTGCTAATTGGTTATCCTACAAGTACTAAAAGTGGTAAACGACGTTGGGCTGTTGAAGTCAAGATCCATCTCTTTTATGGTGACAGAACTGGGGTTGTACGACTTAGAAATAGACAGAGATTGTATGTCGAAGTGGTTGAATCTGTTTCCAATGAGACCATTGCTCCATGTAGTTTCAGAATTGATGATGGCGCTGAAGTATTCATGCCAACAACTACCAATCTTCTCGGATCAAGAACTGTTTTGGCAGGTTTGATTACTGGTGTAGAAGACATGATGATTAGAGGAGGTTCAAGTCTTTTTATGTCTACAGCTCAAACTGCACTGATGGAAAATAGAGTTTATGTAATGAAGACATCACCTGGAAACTTCACATTTGCCATCTTACGTATTATGGCTGGTGCACAAGCTGAATTCAGAGACATAACAGGGGAATGCGTCATTACTGTAGCTGAAATGTACGTGAAATATCAGGCACTTCTATTGATGAACTTTGTACAGATAGACTCGGCATATGCTCATATAGAAAGCAAAGGTGAAATGAACATGGATGCTGTTGGTTATGGTCCTGAAGTTGGCCCCGGTGCAGGCTCTACGTTAGAAAGTACAACAGGAGTGGGAGCTGGACATGGAGGCTACGGTGGTGGGCCAGGTCCAGATTATGGTGGAACACCTTACAATTCTATCTATGAGCCTCTGGAAGCAGGCAGTGGCGGTGGTAATGGTCGGGGTACTGGGGGAACAGGTGGTGGGTACTTGGAATGGAATGTTGGTGATCTGATTGAGGTTAACGGGTTCTTGACCCTGGCTGGAGGTAATGGTGTCGGAGCCAACGCAGGTGGTGGTAGTGGTGGCAGTATTCTAATGCATACAACTAACATTACCGGACATGGAATCATGGCAGTCAATGGAGGAAATGCAGCTGGCACTGGCGGCGGTGGTTCTGGTGGGAGAATCTCGATCAAATGTAGATTCAGATACTCCTATGGTGGTGAATATCATAACTATGGTGGAGATGGCACAGGTGTCAATATCGGTTTCCATGCAGGTGCCTCAGGTACTACGTTCAAGGAAGAAAACGTGCGACCGATAGAATATAGAATGACAAAGTATGATCCTGTATATAACACTACATTCCTGGATGTGGACCATCATATGATTCATTCAGATAACAGATTGAAGTACAGTCCTGCCCCAACACTCATACAAGATCCCCCTAGGAAATACTATGAATTTGATGAAATGGAAATAACTGGCTCTACCTATGCGTGGATATACGAACCAAATGGAATTAACTGGACAGAGCTTGTTGCTCACAGATTTATTGGCGACAAAACAGGACAACTACATCTCAGACCGATGCAAGAAGCAAAACTTGAATACGTTGAATCAGTATCGAATATAACGGAAGCACCAGTGAGTTACATTGTTGATGAAAATGCTGAAGCAATTTTCCCATCTGAGGTTCACATTCATGGTACCAATAGTACTTTTGCTGGCTTGATAACGGGTGTCCACAATTTATATATAGAAGATGGGGCTCTGGTTGAATTTAAAAGTACTGGAAATACATCCTTTATAGAAAACGGCGAACATTACAGACAGACTAAGCAAGGCCATTTTGCATGGGACCAATTACATATAAAACGGAACGGTGTTGCTGGGTTTTTAAATGTTACAGCTCAACTTCACGTAGAAACCAGTGAAATCAAGGTGAAATACCAGGGTTATTTGTATATGAATAAGGCAAGAATAAGTAGCACATACTCCTGGATTGAAAGTGAAGGAATATTTCATCTTAACGGACATGGATCAGGTCCTGAGAAGGGTATTGGAGCTGGATTTACTGTAGGAAATAGTATTGGTTATGGTGCTGGGCATGGAGGTTATGGTGGTGGGTCCAACCCTGTTATAGCAGCAGAACCTTATGGCAGTATATTCGCACCCAGAGAACCAGGAAGTGGTGGTGGTAATGGTGGTGGTGTAGGTGGTAGTGGAGGTGGTGTTCTACACTGGGTCACAAGTCATTACTTTGAGCTCCACGGGTTGCTAGCTCTACAAGGTACTAATGGTGAAGGTTCTGATGCTGCCGGAGGTAGTGGTGGATCTCTGCTTATTGAAACAATGAACTTTACTGGACATGGTATAATTGATACAGCAGGTGGTAATGGAACTGGCGATGGTGGCGGTGGTGCTGGTGGCAGAGCAGCCATACATTGTGAGGTTAGATCATTTATGTTTTAATTCCTGTACACAATTCTGGTTCGATCAATAGACATACACGTATAATTGAATAAACTACTAACTTATGGTTAATATAGTGATGAAAAGAAATGTAATTTACTAAATAATAGTTTTTGTACATGTACTAGTACTTTTAAATAATTCTTAACATATGGTATCGAGGATAAAAAACAGTTTAACTTTAATTTTTTCAGTGGAGATACACATTTGGTGGGAGATTCGTTAACCAGGGTGGACACAGTGGAAAAAACACAGCACATAGCCATGCTGCGGCTGCTGGTACATCATTTGTGAAAAATAACAAAAGACCACTTGAATACAGAGTACTTAAATATCTAAAGGGATCAAATATTACTTACTTTGAAGTTGATCACAGGTAACTGAGTAATATATATTTGTCTTTTGGTTCAGTCTTGTATATATCGTGGTGGGTTGTTTAAGTGTATGCTTTTAGCAACAATAAATTAAACCAAGAAAGCATTTGATTTGAATCTATTTTTAATGAATCAAATATTCAATACTTTTGTATAGTGTATACTGATTTAAGTATTGTAATCAAAGCCGTTTAACTTTTGTACTTGTCCAATAACTTATGTTTAATTGACAAGGAACACATCTGTAAATCTGTTTTACTTTTAGGTTCATCCATATGGACAACAAAGGAATTAAATCTCCAGCTGCCACTGTCATAATGCAAAATGAAACAGTGAACTATGAGTTTAATGAAACTCAAGTGGACGGATATTCCAGAGTTCAGTTTTATCACCCAAAGCATTCACATGTAAGGATGGTTATTCATCGTTTCATTGGTGACAGGAGTGGACAAGTTCATGTGCGATCGAACCAAACAATATATGTCGAATATGTGGAATCTGTATCTAACATCACTGAGGCACCTGTAAGTTACATTATTGATAATGGAGCAAGTGTAATATTTCCGACAGAAGTTCACCTTCAAGGTATCAATACAACACTTGATGGCTTGATGGCAGGTGTTCATCATTTATATGTTGAAGATGCGTGTACATTAAGTGTATCAAGCACAGCACAAACTGCACAGTTTGAGAACTACGCATATATTGATGTCACAGAAAAGGGTAGCTTTACCTCATCCACAATAAATGTAAGGAAGGATGGCATACTTGAATTCAGAAAAATAAAAAATGATTTCAGTATCAGCGCTGCTTTCTTAGAATTGAAGTATGGAGGTACAATATTATTGAATCATGGTTTCATTCAAGCTGGTGATCTAGATATGGAGTCCACCAGTAAATTTAGTTTAGAAGGTCGAGGTCATGGCTCACAGTTGGGACCTGGTACTAACACTGGTAAAATTGGTGCAAGTTACGGTGGTGTTGGAGGGGGTGCTGAGGACTCTGATGCTTACGGTTCACTGTTTGATCCTTACCATCTTGGTAGTGGAGGTGGTGGTGCTACCGGTGGTGCTGGTGGTGGCTTTGTTAACTTCACCATCGGTAAATCACTACATATTGATGGATATGTTGATGCATATGGAGGTGATGCGACAGGCACTGCTGGTGGTGGTAGTGGAGGTTCAATATTCATCAAAGCATACAACATGTCTGGTCTTGGAACCTTAGATGCATCTGGAGGAGATGGTAGTGGTACAGGCTACGGTGGTAGTGGTGGTAGAATTGCTGCTCATATTGAGAGTTACAATCTGTTTGCTGGTCAATACCTTTCTCATGGAGGTCTGGGTGGTAATAATGTTGCTCAGAATGCAGGTGGTCCAGGAACTATATACAAGTTTGAATCCAACAGAGGTCCGTCATATAGAGAGCTCAAGTATAATCCAAGACTGAATAAAACCATGATTGAACCAGAACATAGAAAACTTACAGTTGAAAATGGTGCACTTCAAACTACAAATCCAGCAGTAGTTATGGAAACTGACAGTTTCTTTTATGAGTTTGAAGAAGTTCAAGTTGAAGGTTACAGCTACGTTCATTTCTACCATCCGAGCACAGTTAGTGTAGTTCAAATACTAATCCATGAATTGACTGGTAACCGGCAAGGAATGGTGCGAGTTCAGAGTAACCAACAATTAGTGGTTAACTTTGTTGAAGCAACACATACCTACCTTGACACACCATGTGGTTTCCATGTTGATCCTGACGGCGAAATTATTCTGCCTTCTACTGTAGTCATGCTTACAGAAAAGACCATACTTGGAGGATTGATGATTGGTGTGGAAGAGCTAATCCTTGAGAGAAATGCTGAACTTATTATTGATAACGATGCTGGAACACTCACTGTGGAAAACATTATTCTCGGAAAGATGCAAACTCCAAGCCCGGGTGTATTTAAAGTATCTGATATATCAATTAATAACCTTGGTCAATTTACAATTGACATGAATCCTAAAAATGTACTTCTAAAGTCTGGAGTGTTAGTAGTTCGTAACGGTGGTAAACTGAATACAAATACTTATGTGGTAAATATTGATACAGCAAGGCTGAACGTTGAATATCAGGGATTAATTGATGGATCGGGACAAGGTCATCCTAAACAGGAAGGTCCAGGGAAAGGAATAGCAGCTTCTCGTTCCGCCGGTGGTGGAGGACATGCAAGTAAAGGTATAACCTGTTTCTGTAGATAATTTAATATTTTGCCTTAAGTTCACGGTTAAAAATTTATAATCCGAAATATCTATACATTTACTTATACATGTATAGCGCTTTATCTGAGTTTGTAATAACAGCACACGTCTTTACAGGTGGAAACGGTATCCATGGTAATGGTGGTTCAACGTATGGTAACACAATCTGTTCTGGTGTGAAGTACTATGGCAGTGGTGGAGGTGGTGAATATGGTGGTGCTGGAGGAAGTTACATCGGAATTACAGTCGGAACTGTAAGATATTTGAATATTTACGATTTAGTTTATATGTTTAATTAACTTAGACCTTGTCAACAGCTATTTGAGTTCTGCCTTTTCGCACTTTTTTCCTCTTTTTCAAATGTTCATCGACTGTGGTGTTTAGATCAACGAGTCAGTTTTTATGACATTAATAACAACACTTCTGTGTTGTATTCTTCCGTGTCTGATAATTTCTTTCTTTTTAGAGGGGTAATTGAGTAAGTGTTCTTCGGTGGTATAATTGATAACCTTTATATTTCGTTTAGAAATTGAGTGTTTATGGCAGCATATTGGTGTCAGGGTCGAATGGTATCTCTGGTAACTATAGAAGTGGGGGTGGAAGTGGAGGAACTATCAAGATAACTACACCTATATTTACTGGTAGAGGTATTTTAGCAAGTCATGGTGGTCGTGGATACACAGGTGTTTACAATCATGTGACAGTTGGTACGTGTTATTCTTTTTTGCAAAACGTATTCAATAGTGGTAAACCTAACTACAATATAAATTTAAAAACTTAACGCGATATAGGGATCGCTCTTTCAGTATCTCAAATCTCTGATCATCTGACCATGCGACTTGCTTGAGCATGTCACCTCATGACTTGATCTGACAGACGTCTTCGTATAGGAGAGTAGCCGGTTGAAACTCTATAACCGAGGGCGAGCTACCTGCGTGTATATGACAGATGTTGTTGTGTTTTTATGATGATAGTAAACGAACGTGACGTTACAATAAACAACAACATCGGACATCGGGCAAATTAACGAAAAAGAAACTGAATAGTTCCGAGTAATTGTCACCTTATCAAAGCAAATTTAGTGACTGGACAAATAAAATAATGGGTTACTTATGGGGAAATTATACCATTAGGATAGACCTACTCATTTACAACATTAACCTATTTAATTACTAGCACAAATAGAACCGGCATTCATTAATATTGCTTGATTCCTTTTTATTCCATAGGCAATGGAGGAGGTGCTGGGGGAAGAATATGCATTAATCTTGCAGAAAAATATCGTTTCATGGGAACCCTAACATCTGTTGGTGGTTATAGTGCTACCTATCATGGATCACCTGGTACAGTCTGGGTCCAGTCTACCATAGGTGATGATGTGGTATCACATCTATGGGTGGATCATAGCAACAGACCATTTGAATGCAACAACTATCCTGTATATGTAGACATTACATCCGTCTCACATATTCATCCAATGAGAAAAGCTTGTGTTTATCCATCTAAGGTAGGTGTGACTTATACAATTTTAGTCTGATGATGGTTCTGAGTTTCGGATAACACTTAGATAACGAAAGTGTTGTTTTGAATCATAATTAAGGTATACATGCTGTATAAATGCTGTTTATGTATTACACCATATGGATACGAGGGTCATTCAATATATTCGTAGACAATCGTTCTCATTTTATTATATTTATGTTTAAATAATAATTTCTTGTATTATTATAAACATTTATCTATTACCTATCGTAGATACAAATTTATCTCTGATTATGCAACACAGTAGCATGCTACTAGCCGTTGTATTACCATAGTAACGCGCTACCACCCCCGACTGACGTAACGTCTCCTTTTCACTCGTTCAACTAGTTATAAATTCTGAATTATTTAATTTACATTTCCATATGTTTGCCAGATTATTGCATGACATTATTATAATATTTTGTGAAATTATTAAGTTGTTTGGACGTTTGAGTTTGAATTGAGAAGTATTTGATCTATGCCTATCACGTTTTCAGTTACGTCAAAATACCGATGAATTTACGCCAGGAAATTCATGCAACTATTAAATTGTGCACTTGTCTTGGAAATACACAACAAACATACATAAGCTGCTAATGAGAGCAAACGGAAAGCATGCAGTATTCAGTGTCCCTGTGTTTTTGTGACAAAATCAAATTTCTTAAGAGCAGCATGGTATTAAAATTGATACAGGGATCGAACTAAATTTAAAAACATAAGGACGTTTGAGGGAACGCCAGTCAAAATGTGCGATGCGTTTCCATTTTAGCATACAACCATTAAATCTAGCTAAATCCTAAGCTTTGAATACATAAAATGTTGTGGTAGATATATTTAATAATATATAACTTAAATATTTGTGTTTAATTCGATATTAATGACATACTTCAATTTTGGGTTTACCATTTGAGAAATAGCAAAACGCTTATAACGTCGCTGACGTCAGAATATATTTACGTTGTGTGGTGGTTGCGGTAAGGTGATAGTTTTATTTTAGCCATATTTTCTTTAAAAATGCATTGTTTCGTGCAAAGTTTTCTGCACTTGTGTCAGAAAGACTGTAGTTTAGTGTGATATAATTAGTTAGTCTCTGTGTCAATGTGTATTACAATGACGAGTCCAGTCCACGAATTTATTGAATGACCCTCGTATGAATATAGCTGGTATATTTTAATAGCTGAAATCAGTGCTTTAACTTGACAAGCATTAAACAGAGTATTCTCAATTGCATAATTGTGTTTGTTTGAAAAACTTAATATTATTTTAAAATATGTATAATATTTTGCAATATATTCACAATGCAATCGAGCAAACTGCCTTCGAACATCTCTTGTATTCTGAAGGTAAATAATTTATTTCGTTATATCAAGGGAAGGTAAAGTTATAAGAGAGAAGGTCACTTTCCTTCGATAAGTCTGGGTTTTCAATATCAAAACATTATATTGTAGAATATTGTTGTGGACCATATTGGCGGGGATGGAACTGGAGAGATTGTAGTGGATTCTAACATTGTAATGGATCTAGCACCAGATCACATGAGGACACATGTTCAATCTTGGTTGTATATACACGGTATAGTTAACTTCCCAACAACAACATATGCTGAACAACATCTCATAAATGAAGGGAAAATAGTAGGTGTTGAGCATTGGTATTCTAGAGGACACACCAAACTCATGTCAACAGGACAGTCAAGTTGTTCTCCTGCTTCTGTTCACAATGGGAAATACTACTTTACAACATATACTGCTTTGAGTGATGGGTATTTCAGTTTTACCGACACATCATCTGATAATGTTAAAACGGGGCTATTTGTCTATACCGATACTTTGCGCATGGAAGGTAGATCACATGGTTTCATCATATGGTCCGCTAATGTAATGGGACGAGTATATGAGCTTGCAAAACAGTCTATTCTAGATGGTATTGGGCAAGGAAATCAGCATAATACTGGACTTGGTACTGGATGCTCTGACAGCTGTGGATCTGGAGGTGGACATGGTGGATCAGGTGGAAGTTGTTCCGGATGTGAAAGAAGCTGTAGTGGTGGTGTTACCTACGATAGCCAGACATTACCCGCGTTGTCTGGTAGTGGTGGTGGATCGTGTAGCCACACAGCTGGAGGAGGTGGTGGGTCAGCTGCTAGACTTGTTCACATCCTGACAGTCGTTGAAGGTACAGTAAATATGGGAGGACAGTCTACGTCAGGAGGTAGTGGAGGTGGTTCCGGAGGTTCTATCTGGCTGGATGGTGATGTTGTTGCAGGCTGGGGATCTGTTCTAGCTGATGGCGGTACTGCTAGTAGTGACTCATGTTCTTTTTATTCTAGACACAATGGTGGTGGAGGTGGAGGTGGTAGAATTAGAGTATGGGGAAAAGATTACACCGGTAAAGTGATACTGCATTACAGAAGTGTGAAAGGTGGTGTTGCTTCTGGTGGTAATGGTGTAGCTGGAAGCACATACAGATATCATGGAGGGGTCTGCAGTGGACACGGAACCTGGAATTCTAATTCTGGTCTATGTGAATGTAATAGTGGCCATGTCGGTCATGATTGCCAGTTTGTTTGTCATGAAGACGACACCTGTGATGGAAATGGTATATGTAATTATCAAGGACAATGTGAATGCAGCACTGGCTATGTAGGAACCCACTGTGAGAGTCAATGCCACAGGGATGTTGATTGCAGTGGCAATGGTGAATGTTCAACATGCGGTACATGTGTATGTGATCCTTGCTTCTCAGGACCCGATTGTTCCATTGAATGTGGAGGATTTGGTTCTTGTGTTGCTGATCGTTGCGTGTGTGATGATTGTCATCTCGGTGTTTTCTGTGAGTCGGAATGTAACTCAAATGGACACTGTAATGTATACAACAACTGTACATGTGATGCTAACTGGGGAGGAGACAAATGTACTGACAAAGGTTGTCCTGGAGATGATCTCAACTGTAATGGACATGGAATCTGTAACTCTGGAACAAGCGAATGCTTCTGTCGCATCGGATGGGAAGGTAATTATTTTCAGTTTACAGTAATTGATATCATTGTTAAACATTCATATTTAGTTTCCATTTTTTCAGTTTAAATTATAATACTATAACAAGTATTGACTGCTATTACCACATGTGTAATACTAAACTATGCTTGTACTTGGCAGGTGATGACTGTGGAACTCCTGACTGTCCGGGTGAGCCGAACTGTAACAACCAGGGTGTTTGTAATGAGCTCTATGATCCACCTATATGTACGGACTGTGACCCCGGATGGATGGGACCAGCTTGTGATGATGTTTGTCTACACGGAACACCAAACAGCAATGGAACAATCTGTTATTGTAATCAGACATGTTACCATGGTAAAGGATGTAACATTGAATGTTCAGGAAATGGTGTGTGTAATACAGATGGCTCTTGGGAGTGTTATTGTGATCCTTTGATTGGCTGGGATGGAACTTATTGTGAAATACCAGGTGAGTTATATTTTAACGTGTAGGTGTTTGATTTAATGAATATGATACAAGCTTATTGTTCAATTGTGAAAGTTTACTGCTTGATCATACGTAATACTTCTTCATTGTTTTTTTTATTTGCCATGAAGGTTGTCCAAGAAATCCTGATACTGATGTTGAATGCAGTAATCGTGGAAACTGTGACTCGGAGAAACATGAGTGTATGTGTGATGCTGGATGGGAAGGAGCCGCGTGTCACATTGCTGAATGCCCAGGTGAACCAAACTGTATGGGACGTGGAACATGTGACGAATCAACCAACCCACCACGCTGTGTATCCTGTGATGCTGACTGGATGGGACCAGCATGTGACGAGCCATGTCTCCATGGAGTTCAACAACCGATGGACAGTGGTATTTGTGTCTGTGAGGAAGGTTGGGCAGGAGATGGATGTAACTCAGAATGTTCTGGACATGGTAAAATTAGTGATTCCACTGGCATGTGTATATGTACATATGAACTAGGATGGAAGGGACGTGTATGTGACATACCGGGCTGCCCTGGATTAAACAATACAGATTGTAGTGGAAGAGGTACGAGTTGTATAAGCCAGTTTTTTTATTGTTCGGGAAGATCCCTTTTATATGCGTGTCCATAATTTGGTAATAAGCATTTAGTTTTACTATGCAACAGTTGATCACTGGTCATATATAATGCAAAACATGGAAGCATTCATTTCCATATCGTGACTGTCATTTTAGCATTCATTTCTACGAGCTGATGACAATGTTACGTACTAAATTGGGTTTCTGAATGGCTGGGCTGTGTAGGGCATTTGGCGGGATGTAGTCTAGTTTCTTCACTGTAGAATTCCATTTCTGCCATCATTTGTGTATAAAATAGTAATTGTGCTATATTGCATTCTAATGTAATTAAACAATGCAACTATTATAGAGATGGGATCACCTTTTCCATTATAAAGAAATTAAACGAATTCGAATTTTAATGTTTTATAAAGAGTCAAAGTCTTTTATTACTTCTTCCCATCAGGTGTCAGCAATTAAAGATGCGCCAATTTGGTAGAAATACGTCTTCAGATATTCCAAAAAATCAAATTGAAAGGAAGAATCAGTCTAAATAAATTCCGAAAGGCTAGAACATTTCTAACAAGGCGTTTGTACCAACTACCATGTGCATTGGCTTGGTGGATACTATGCTGGCACATGATAACTAATGAGTTTATTAGTGCCCTGCAAATTTTTTGCAGGTGCCCTATAGTAATCACCCTGTCCGTCTGTCTGTCCGTCTGTCTGTCCGTCTGTCTGTCCGTCCACATTTTTCATGATTTTTCTTAATAACTTGCAAACCGTTAAAGGTATTGACTTCAAACTTTAAACATAAGGTCACAGCAACAATACACTATTGTATGCCAAGTTATGTTACTCCAGCTACAATATTGTAAGAATTATGGCCCTTTGTAAAATTACAATTTTCCTCATTTTTCATCTTTTTTTCTACATTACTTCAAAACCGTTACAGATATTCAAATGAAACTTGCTATACATATTGACATTGAAAATACGCACATGTGTAGCAAAGGGCAACAACTCTAGCTTTAATAAATTTTGGCTTGTGCCCCTTTTTCGACTTCAAAACTTTAACATTGGCCATAGTTCAAAATGTTTTTCTAATAACTTGCAAACCGTTTAAGGTATCGACTTCAAACTTTAAACATAAGGTCACAGCAACAATACACTATTGTATGCAAAGTTATGTTTACTCCAGCTACAATATTGTAAGAATTATGGCCCTTTGTAAAATTATAATTTTCCTCATTTTTCATCTTTTTTTCTACATTACTTCAAAACCGTTACAGATATTCAAATAAAACTTGCTATACATATTGACAGTGACAATACGCACATGTGTAGCAAAGGGCAACAACTCTAGCTTTAATAAATTTTGGCTTGTGCCCCTTTTTTGACTTCAAAACTTTTACATTGGCCATAGTTCAAAAACTTTTCAAGATATTCAAATGAAACTTGCAATACTTATTTACAATGATAACAACAGGGCCCTGATCACGACAGTGATTGTTCTAGTTTTATTTGTCATTTCATAAAGGTGGCTGTGACAGTTCTACAGCAACATGTACATGTAACAAGGGATGGCAAGGTATTGGTTGTGAATATCCTGATTGTCCCGGTGAACCTGATTGTAACAATAACGGAGCATGTATTGATTCTACAAATCCACCCACTTGTTTGTAAGTGCGAAAATGCATTTTTATCTCCATAGCTTTCATATAACTACATATTCCTCATTTGTAAACATTTGACCAGCTGCATTCTCTAACCAACTTTTAGCTAAAACTAGTTAAATTATTTTTTTATACCCGAAATCATGTCTTTCTGGTTTGGGCAGCTGGTAATTGGACGTATGGTTTGTTAAGTTTTGTTTTCTCGTTCAGTTGTGTCTTGGGCATTATGTTGTCTGATTGCGCTGAACTATTTCTGGCGATTGCTACCTTTCCTGTCTGATTTTAATTATTGCTTTTCTTACCGAAATTTGATGTTAAAATGCGTTTAGTATTCGATCATTGGTGGAAGGAAAAATATGTTACATTAAAGACAGCCTTAGCATTTGTAATTCCCGTTGCAGCTGTTCAGATGGTTGGTTTGGTGAAGCGTGCGAAGAGCCATGTGTGAATGGACAGATGAATCCTGTAGGAAGTCAGAACTGTGAATGTGATCCTGGATGGTCCGGTATCAACTGTGATGCTGAATGCTCCTACCATGGTACCATTGTAGACAATGTCTGTGCCTGTGATATTGGTTGGCGAGGTGATGTCTGTGACCGTCCTGGTTGCCCTGGCGACCTGCTGGATTGCACAGGACATGGTGACTGTAACACGGCTACACACGAATGTACATGTTACAGTGGTTGGACCGGTCAAGATGATGGAAGTGGTTATGTTGATCCATTGACCAATGCCTGTGATATACCTGATTGTCCAGGCTCCCCAGATTGTAACGGTCAAGGTACCTGTGATGCTTCACTGACCACACCAAAATGTCGAGACTGTAACCCAGGATGGATGGGAGAGGCGTGTTCAGAGGTCTGTGATGCTGAACATGGAGAACAAAGTCCAATGAACAGTGGATTCTGTCTATGTGACTCGTGTTACACTGGTAAAGGTTGTAATAGTGAATGTTCCGGACATGGTCAATGTATCAGCGGTGTCTGTAACTGTACTGTTGGATGGAGAGGATCTAAATGTGAGAAACCTGGATGTCCCGGTAATAGAACAGATTGTAGCAATCATGGTGTATGTAATTCTGCCCTGCATAAGTGTACTTGTCTACCAGGTAAGTGTCTTGTTTGATAAGAGGAAGTTGTATAAAAGAATGCATCATACCTCAGACATTGCTTATTAATTAATATGTCCGTAGGAAATTGAGAGCAAAATTCGTTGTCCTTTCATCACCCATAAAATAACAATTTGCATTATTTACTTTAAAATTATATGAGCATCAATGTTAATGTTTGCCACGTAATTGTGTTAGTTTATACGTCGATGATGTCAATAACAACAACGCCGTGAGTTTATTCATAGCATCGAAGTTTTAGCGTTTTTTCGAAAATGGAGACGTCGCAGAAATGTGCGGCGCAGAGAGTTGTGATACAAAACTGTGTTGACCGCTGTTTAACACCCTGCACAAACAATAAAAGACATAGTCAATGCAAATTCTCAAGGTTGCGTGAGCAGGATTCTCGTTTATATCTCGCACATCTATTTAAGACGGGTTTAACAAAATCTGTATACTGGAAGACCGAACAGGGACAAGTCAGCACTAATTTAACGAGTTAGAAACGTCATCGACAACGGTAGGCGTCAGGCAGTTACGAGTGTAGCAACTAGGGTCGGTATATCTAAAACCATTGCACATAATATATTATCAGAAAATTTAGACTTGAATCATGTATCAGCGAGATAAGCCCCGCAAGTTTTCTCTTTCGATGAAATGTTAAAGCGAGTAGAGGTTTCAGAAAATCTTTAGCCAAAATCACAGAACCAAACGTAACGTCAGTGACATCGTAGAGTGTGTGCCAACCTGACGTATTGCAGTTACGATAAAGTCACATACTCAATCTATGATTTGAGATATCACCTTCACATTTTGCAATGAAAGTGTTAACATTACGCTGTAAAAGACTGTATATTCCAATTGCTAAGATAGTTGGAAGAAATACAGTAGAAACCAATGTTCGCGACTTTCGCGGATAACCCTCGTATGTGGTTTAAAGCATAAACCATAAGGAAAACACGAAAAGGAACGGTTACGGTTTAATCAAACACACTGTTTACTAAATGCTATGTACATTTGTACATGTAATGATTGTTTCAGGTTGGACAGGAGATGGTTGTGAGATCCCAGACTGTGGTGATGGAGCATGTTATATCGATGAAGGACGAGGTTATTGTGATGGATCATCTGGATCTGCACGTTGTCACTGTAACATAGATGATGTACGTGGTAGTTTAAACCACTTTTAAAACATATCGAATCCGTACAATGTGAATGTTATTTAACTAAAACGTTTTGTCTGAGTAATGGTAAAAGACGTATATTTAGCTAACAGTAAACTTCAGCGTACCAACGAGAGGCAATCGCTGTGAGGATGTATTGATAATTTAAGTTAAGTGAAATTGCAACATTTAATTGAATAATTTTATATCATTTAATTAAAATGTCAGTTGCTACGTAACAGAATTAGTAAAGGTGATCAGGTAAATTACAAGAAAAATGAACATACTTAAGATGAGTTGAACAGTTGGCATCTTTAAGAAACACTTGACAATTTTATTTAACGTATAAGACATGTATCTAATTTGTTGAAATATTGATGGGGCACCATGCATACCCATAAGACACGTTTACTATTTCTCTCAGGGTTGGTTTGGACTGGATTGTGAGAAGAAATGTGAGAATGGAACAGTTAAGATGAACCATCATGGCGGTGAATGTGTCTGTGATCCTTGTTATAGCGGTGATAGATGTCAACTGGAATGCTCTGATAATGGTTTCTGTAGCCCGGATGGTCAATCATGTATATGCTATGATGAACCTAGTAAGTAGACTCTTGTCGTACATAATAATGTAACTACATATAAAATAATAACTCTTGCAGTTGCTGAGTGTTTCCATGTACTGTTGATTCTGATGGTTTACCTTTTTATGTAATATATAATTTATTAAAATATATACTAGATCTTATGATCTTAAACGTATATTAAGGTAACATGGTGGGATGTTTTATGTCATGAACTAGAATAAGATTCGTTGATACTATTTGTAATGATCGTCATTGTAATATGTTTGTAGAGAAAGCATATAAAGGACGGCTGTGTGAAGACGATGGGTGTCCTGGTGCAGATAGAGATTGCAATAAGCATGGATCATGTATCAATATGGAATGTGTTTGTAGTCCTGGTTGGCAAGGCGATGATTGCAATTCTCCAGAATGTCCTGACAACTGTAATGGTATGTGTTAAAATTGGGATCTATGTTTAAGGTCTCGTCTGAAAGGCTATTAGTAAATTAAGTTGGTCATCCCCTTGGACCCGAAACCACAACCCCGAGATCAGAAGTCTCGTACTCTACTGACTTAGCTAAGCGTACTGCCATTGATTGATAATTGATAATGTTGAGCGTATATAGCCCTGCTTACCGCTATGTACGTGGTTGCGTATAATAAATACATACACTTGGACACAAGGAGGCACCCTAACGACTAGTGTGATGTTCCAATTATGTTTAATAATGAAGATATAGTTATCAAACGACAACACATTGCAAATCAATCCACAGGAGTCATAAAGTAATTGAAGTAGTAGTAGATTATAAGAGGCGTCCTAGTATTTATAAGCATCAAAAAAGGTATGAGAAAATCCGACAGGGAAGGTTGCACTCAACCTAACCAGCCAAGCACAGAAATCAGAAACACCACGACACAACTACCCTGAGCAATGCCCACAGAAACCCATGCCAAAAACGGCGACCAATTGAGGCACAACAACCCCGGGGCGTGACTTAGTTTAAAACACTAAGGACAATGACCTAACGTTATGCGACATAAAGAGGCACAACTTCGACTTGTCCTAGTTATAATAATGGGCAAGAAAGGAATAGGCTGGGAAATAATATTACATATTCCTAGCAACTACATGGAGCAATGCCCACACATAAGCCGAAGAAACAATAAAAAATCCAAGTCCCCACCGATAAATGTAGGATGACCCACTTTCACAAAGAAATTATATAATAGCGGTTATTGCCGAATGAAACGTAGACGATACTCGACGAAGTTCCACAAGGCTCAACTGCACGGCGAACCAACCGCACAAACCCGGGCCAAAAACGGCGACCAAATGAGGCACAAAGACCCTCTGACCTAGTTTAAAACACCAAGGACAGTGACCTAACGTTAATAATTCTTAAAGAGGCATTTTTGCGACTTGACCTAGTTTACAGTACTGGACCAAAAGAGGGCGAAAATATATATGCTAACAACGTTTATCATAGTGACCAAACAGCACAGTGACCTAATTAAAAAGCATCTCATCCAGCATCTCCGCAAGATACAAATGATGAAAAGGGGGGAGGGTGTTGTAGGCGGTGGACTTTAAAACAAAGGGCAGAGGAAATGACCTTCCAAGGACAAATTGAAACAAAAATACACCAACACTGCAGGGTGATGTAAACAGCATATGTTACAGGAAGAATTACATACAAAGCCTTAAAGTATACTACATAGTTCTTAACAATTCCAATTACGTGCCAACACGTGCATTTCACATAATACACGTTAACATTTTAATTAATACAACAAGGTAAACAGTACATCGTACAGAACACTGAACATTTAACTTACCGGTCGATGGGACCAAATACAAAGCTTCTATTTGTTACGAAAAAAAGCGGGACTTGCACCTCCATTAAACAGACTGAAAAAAACAAGCACAATTTCAAATTAATAAATTCAGTACATTACAGGAAAACATGATTAAATATTTATCAACCGATACCAACTAACATCAACATCAAATCTCGTAAACAATCAACCCAAAACAAGACCTTTATGAAAACTACATCGCCATTTTCCAAATCAGCTGATCGACTCAACATCATGTGATATCAAATAGCAATAAAAGAACCTAAGTAAAAATAACGTGCACAAAGAGTCACAGTTACGAAAAACAAAGACCTAAATTCTTTGCTAACATAAAAAGCACACATTGTTGTACTAAAACATGCTGATTATTTGCAGGACGTGGTACATGTATCTATGACACACAAGCTGAGTCAGGAGTATGTAGATGTAATGAAGATTGGATAGGATCCAGCTGTCATATCCCATGTGTGAATGGTACACATAACGGTGATGGCTTATGTACGTGTCATAGGCCCTGTGATACTGGTAAGCTTTTTTATTTCAACAACATTTTTTCTTAACTGATAAACTAAACATTTCACATAATCGTGTGCAGTATTACGTTACATCGGTGAATGTTAATTGTTCAATGTTTATAACATCTTCCTTTTAAACGTTGTCCTGATGCGATTCTGTTCGCTAATTCTACACCTACTGTTAGACCATTTATTGACCAATACATGTAATTGCGTTATTTTAGGAATTTCCTGTCATTTGGAATGCAACAACCATGGTAAATGTGATAGTATTGGTGAATGTGTTTGTGACTTCAATGACGGATTTAAAGGTAGGTTTATCACTTAAAATCATATTCAACATTAAACATTTAAATTGTAACTATAACGTAAATAATTCACACTATACTAAGTATGTACACTTCATTCACATGTCACAATGACAGCATTTTGTAACACATGCTAGTTTACGTGGTACAATAACTGTTCTGAGCTTAATGCTTTGTTATATAATGTTGATGGTTTGATAAGGTATTACAAGAGTGGTTAATTGTATGGAATGTATCAATTGTACTCGATGGAACTAATAAAGTGAGTATTTGATCACATGAAAACTGTGTAACCGTAGAAGGGGGTGTCCAAACAGACTACATGCATAACTATATTGAATTGAATTTTTTAATTCATGATGTACTATATTTGTTTGACCACGGGTGACCAGTGTAATGAAGATGGGAATTCAGGCTAGCCTAATAACTGTATGGGACAGTTTATAATTTATTTATTTTTGCTCACAGGTGACCAGTGTAATGAAGATGGGTGTCCAGGCTGGCCAGAGAACTGTATGGGACATGGAACATGTAACGCTGCTAACGGACAATGTCAATGTGATCAGGGTTGGAAGGGAAATGCCTGTCATATACCAGATTGTGACTGTAATGGTATCAATGCAACATGTGAACAGAGAGAAGATGATGACAAACCTAGATGTTACGACTGTGTGCATCCGTACATTGGCGACCAGTGTCAATACAAGTATGTTCTTTTATGATAGGATTAAATATTTAAATATTATTTTTCATTAACTGTTAAATCAAAATAATTTCTCCTCTTAATTACTCCTTTATGTGTTACTAATAAGTGTTATTCTGCTAGAGTAAGAAACAATACATTAACAACTAATTCCCACGGCATATTGTGCTCAGTTCACAGTTTTGTTCAGTACGAAGTGACGAAACATTTAAATCAATTTTATTACATCCCTAACGACCATATCGTTGTGGAAAATAATGAAAATAATATAAGATAATGCTATTTTAATTTGCCATTTATATGTGATTTGTTTGCGTATGTATTATCTTGATGCAGATGTGTCCATGGTATTGAAGTTCCAGACGTATTCTCGTGTAAATGTGACGATTGCTATAGTGGTAAAGAATGTGACAGTCTGTGTAACAACAATGGTACTTGTACATCAAAAGGTGCGTTGAAAACTTAAGCATCAAGTGTGATTGAGTTATCTGGTAATGGTCTGAAATCAATATTTTTATAGTGAGGGCATATTATTATTACACATTTGGGAGAATGTGGCAACTTTCGGTATATTTCCGCTTCCTTTGGTTCATTTTTTCTGTACTTCTTTGTTTAGTTACAATACATGCGTTTGCAATTGAAAGCGTTTTTTTTTCATTTGTCTTCATATGTTCTGATTATCAAAGGTTTTATAGTGAGCTTCTTTATACTATGTAATATGTTAATACTATTACAGCGTTGTTTGTTATTTTAACCTGGGGCGGTATTCACAAAGCATCTTAAGTAAAAACTTGAAATTTTCTTAAATTCTCAAATTTTCCTTAAGTGTATCAGCTAAACAGCAAAAAATCAAGATTGCCAATTATTGACATTGTTTAGAAGCATTATGTAAGTAGATTCAATAATCACATAGAAAACATGGGCTATTCTCTGTTTCTTGGGAAATATGAGCAGCTCAATTTTTGAACTTAAGTAAAAATATATAAGTTTTCACTTAAGATGCTTTATGAATACCACCCCTGGCCTTGTCATTGAGTTAACATTACTGCTATTACCTATATTCTAGGTACATGTGATTGTGGATTTGCTGGATACAGAGGAGACTATTGTGAGAAGAAAGAATGTCCCGGATATGATACATCATGCTCTACTCATGGAAAGTGTAATCCAACTACTGGACAGTGTCTATGTGACCCAGGCTGGACTGGGAGTGGTTGTCATATTGCTAAATGCAAGAATGACTGTAACAATGTAGGAAAATGTTTACCATTAGATGAACCTGTCTGTGAATGTAGTGCTGGATACTTTGACTCTGACTGTGGACATTACTGCCATAATGGTGTTATTGCTACTCCAACACCGAATGATCTCACTACACAGTACTGTAAATGTGATGCTTGTCATACGGGTAGAGAGTGTAATGTTGAATGTTCAGCACACGGTACTTGTGTCAAGGGAACATGCGACTGTGGATCAGCCGGGTGGAGAGGAGAGCGATGTGAGAGAACTGGCTGTCCGGGGAACAATGGCATTGATTGCTCCGATCATGGCTCCTGTATTGTACGCAATGCTAGTGCGATAGGTAATGAGATATTTATGATTAAATTTTTAAACTTCTTAACTGTCTGTCGTGCAAAAGTGGATTCTGGTTAATAAAAGGAGTGATATATACATACAAATGCATTTAAGAAATATCAGGTTGCATGGACATATCAAATTGATGTCATATATCAGCGCGTTTGTTTAAATATCGTTACATTTTAGTTAGTTATATATTGTAATATAATTCAGAAAACATTATATAATTTTCATATGGTATTCTAAGTATTTTCCAATTCATAGAATTGCGGCTTTTCGTGTTTTCAGATGTAAAGCAGTATTTTACAAATACTTAATCTTAACATGTAAAAACATTTTCTGTAGGTGAATGTCAATGTTCGTCGTACTGGGTTGGAGAGGGATGTTGGACAGCAGAATGTCCCAACAACTGCTCTGGTCGAGGATTGTGTAACGCATCACTAGACGTTCCATTCTGTTCTACCTGTGAGGAAGGATGGATGGGTATAGATTGTAATACGCCATGTTATGGCTTACAACAACCTATGGACAGTGGTATGTATGTTCGTTTGTAAAAATTATTGTGCAGATTTTCATTATCCAGAAACGTATTACATGTATATAGTTCAAGTATGGCAGTTACGCATTATGATATTACGTTATGATACATGTGATGAATCATATTTTTTGTATTTAATGCCAGGAATGAAGAGATATCTTAATACATGTATTGCTAAATGCCTGACGGAGTCTTTAAAATGCTTTAGCGTAATTCTCTTAACACGCAGTTTGGAGAAGGTGCGATGTATAAATGTACTTTGTGACTACTCTTTCAACATAAGATGATATCTATGATAATAGTTACGTGCTTTCATTGCAGGTAAATGTGTTTGTCAGAGTAACTGTGAAAGTCAGTCAGATAATTGCAAAACAAAATGCAGTGGCCATGGAACCTGTGATAACGCAACAGCAGAGGACACTTGTATTTGTCATGATGGTACCGGCTACAATCCGTCCGGATACTGGGGGCCTCTATGTGAGACTGCCGGATGTCCTGGTGTAGGTGAATCATGTAGCGGTCATGGACAGTGTATTCAAGGACAATGCGATTGTGATGAAGGATGGCGTATTAACACAACTACATGTCATGAAGCAGATTGTCCTGGTACACCTGATTGTAGTGGACATGGTTCATGTGATACTAGCGGTGATGTTCCAGTGTGTAGCTGTAATCAAGGTTACATGGGTCGAGAATGCCAGTACCAATGTGTTCATGGAGTAGCACAACCTGATGATACATGCCTGTGTGATGCATGCTATACCGGAGCAGATTGTAACCAGATCTGTAGTGGATTTGGAGATTGCGAAAATGATACATGCAGTTGTCATTCAGGATATTGGGGTTAGTATAACCTTTGACAGCATCAAATATAAATTATTAAGTTCTCATTGAATACATGATCTGCAGAAAACAAAGGGAGTTTAACATGTTTTATTTTAAATCGTACAATGCAAAGGCTGAAATCAACTGCATTTAACGTTTTACACATTTTATTTATGATTATTTTCTTATTAAAACAAAGAGTCTATGTTTTGAAATGCATGATTATTGCAATATAGAACTATTGACACATACAAAACTGCATGGCAATTACAGGTGCTGGTTGCGGTGTCCGAGGATGTCCTGGAGATATGGAAAGTTGTAGCGGACACGGTGTTTGTAGTATATCAACTCAGATTTGTACCTGTGATGTTGAATGGCAAGGTCATGGTTGTGACATTTGGAACTGCCCTGGTACTCCTGATTGTAACAGCAGAGGTAAATAACATGTCCGTTACTCTGTTGAATCAAAATAGTCTTTCTATCGCTAGTGTGGAGTACTGTACTTTAAGAAACACCATGTTCATGAATTAATTTCATTCACATAATTGATTTTATAGCCTATTATTTTGTGGAAAAAAGGATGATTGTTTCCAAGGAAAGATTTAATTCTATACAAACATGACTGTTGGCCATACCAGAGTACATTATACACCCTTTTAAGCAAGGCCATCCCTAAAGAATGTGTGAAGCATGTAGATGTGTTATTAGTAAAATCTAAATAAACCCGTTGTTTTTTGCAGGGTAGTTGTGTTGTGGTGTTTCTTATTTCTGTGCTCGGCTGGTTAGGTTGAATGCTACCTTCTTCCCTGTCGGATTTTCACACACCCTTTTTTAGCTGATCCTGTGAAATATTTCTTTACAACTAGACTTGTGTAACCCCAGATTTGTATTTTTTAAATATCTTTCCTTTCGATTGTATGTAGGTACGTGTGATGGTGCAAATCACTGGCCACCTAGATGTGTGAACTGTAATGACTCAATGGGACCAGAATGTCAGTATGATTGCATACATGGTACAGAGTATCCACCTTTTACAGCTAAATGTGTTTGTGATGTATGCTATGGTGGCTTCTCATGTGATGTTGAGTGTAGCGATGTGGGAGAGTGCGCATCTGACAACGTTGGAACAAAGGTATGTATATTGAAGGCAATAGAATATCCAGATTATTCAAAGCAAAGACACATGTAAAGTGTTAACCGAAAGGAGAAGTTGCATACAACTGCAAAAGCGGAGCAAGGAAGGCACAAAGAGGCACATACACAAACAATCAAGAAACCATACGTCGACTCCAAAATACTCGAAACAAAGCTTAACATGCCATCATGAAACTTTTAAAGAGACTAACCAGCTTAAAAATGGAGATCGGACACACGATCCGTAGACTTAACCAACACGACCTGCTTTCTGTAAAAAGCTTCAAAATGTGAGTGTGTTAGGTTCGGCTAATCCCTGAAAAGAACAATTTTGCTTTTTAGATATGCATAATAAAAGTCAAAGTCAGTCTCATTGTAATCTTAAAACCAGATGAATATTATACAGAACGAATTTATATTTCACCAAAATAATAATTATGTTTTTGTCCATAAATGTATAGCTAAAAGTATGTAAACGACAGTTTAACAATGATTGTAAATTATTTTTATCTTGTTAAATTATTTTTAAACGTACGCATTTGTGTTTATAATAATGTACACATTTTGTTTGTAGTATTTTACCTGTAGTTTTCCTTTTTTATAATATTCTGGGTTTCATGTTTCTTTTTTCTTTGACCAGACTTGTAACTGTTCTGTCGGATATAAAGGAGAATTGTGCGAGCTACTTGATTGTCTAGGTGAGTTGTACCATACCTTTTTATACTGTACACACATCATAAGTAATGTCCGTAAATATCTGATTTTTGCTTTTTTTACATGTCTCTAAAGCACAATCATGTTGGTCATTATAATAAATGATTGCATTTCACATTTAGATCTTACTATAATGTTAATAATTCAGTGTTTTCATAATGACCTTGTTATTGGGCCAGAGACTTTCATATTAGCCTGAGGTCCGAAGCCCAATAACAAGACCATTATGCAAATACTTAATAAGTGACAATTTATTAATCAACTAGCATAAACTTCGTGTAGTAGTACACTAAAAAGAGAACAAATAATAAGTAACAAATTAAAAAAATAATTAAATGAAAGTAACTAGCGAACTTTAGCTATTGATTTCGAATTTATCATTACCGTGTTCGAAACTTTGCGTATCCGAATTCTGGCCAGTTTTTGTTTGTCATTAAATTATACATCATCAAAATACATTTAAATCACAGTAGCTCTGATTAATTGGTGTTAGTGTTGTCCAAATGCAATATCGGGGATATATCGTTCGACAGCACTTCGGGAAGTATCCTCTTTCGTTCATTGTGTTTTATTGTCATCTGTCGTCCGTCTGTGGCTGTTGTCGATAGACACAAAACGATGACTGTACATATGCCGTCAAACCCGTATTACATTCCGTATTTACTTCCCTTTGTGTATGTGGGGCTACGTCATCGCGAATTCGGCCATTGTCTTTAAAACATTCATAAAATCAAATTATTGACATTCAATATGGCGACGATTAATTTTCTGTGAGAACAATGGGCTTTATTATGGCCGAGCTAGACAGCCAATCAGAATGCTCGAATCTCATAATGACCGTGTTTTTTCCATAATGGCCGAGTTTTGTCTCCATAATGTCGAGGCAGCGTCCATATTGGCCCTGCATTTTGAGTGAAAAGCTGCCAATATTGTTTAGTCAATTAATAATATTATCATAATACTGTTACTGACATCCTGTCTTTTGGTTTTAGAAAGCCCCCGCACCACAAGAATATTCGATTATCATCGGGCAATAGCTATCACTATCTTAATGGTGTAGTTAATCTAACATTCCCAATGTGTATATATGATTATATTTGGACTGTATAGGTGAACCAGACTGCAGTGATCACGGAACATGTGTACGAAGTAGTGAACGTAATGCATCTATCTGCTTCTGTCATCCTGGATTTGCTGAAGATGACTGCTCGAAATATATATGTCCGGGCCCCGAAGATAATCTCTGTCATGGCAATGGTCAGTAACCTATATTTGTGCTATGACTTTATTCATGGAGTAAAAGGGAAATGTGTGTATATATTAGTTAACAGGAACAATCGAAAACTGGATATGATGATTAATACAAAGTTTGTTTGAATGTTGATAATTTATTCAATTGAGACCATAATGGTGTTGATTGAAATGTATGTGTATGGAAAACTGTTGATTTCAATGCATTCTGATATATTTTACTTTGACTTGCGACTTCAAAATATCAATACATATTGTACAAAAAATTTATCCTTATTACATTCATTTGTCTTTATGGCAGACGTTTATAATTACCTCATTTTTGTGTAAATTAATAAATTTAATGGATTTCATAATGGTACGTATGTGCGTATGGAAATACCTTACGTAAGAGATTGCATGTATTGCTTTGGAAGTTATACAGTTGATTTACATAAGCGCGCTTTATAACCTGATCATTGTCTGTTCATTATTTTAGGTCAGTGTGAATTACTTGCGGGTGAAACTGCTCCACAATGCGTCTGTGACCATGGTTTCACCGGCCTGGATTGTTCAGTGTGTGTCCAAAACTTTGTTGGAGACCATTGTGAGCAATGTAGAGATGGTTATATTGGATACAATACCAGTTGTGATGTTCTCTGTGTAAATGGATTTCCCACAATGGATGGTATGTTTCACAAAATTTCACAAACAGTACCTTGAATAGCGAGTACCTTAATAAATCAATTTGATGGAGTTCATAATCGTGTTGATTATATTGCTTGCGTATGAAAGAAACTCCTCGCATATCGTTTCTAATTTTTCTTCATATCTTAACAGATTAACGACAGCAGTGTAAAGATAGTCGTTAAGTATGACACGTTGTTGAGACCATTGTTACTCAACAATCACCCCGATGACAACTGGATGATATGTCTTTAATGCCGTAAAGTTAAATATAAAATATAGGCTAGGTTTTGGCGCTAACTATTGTCCAGTCTGGGTCGTTTTTCTGCCCATGTCTGGTTCCCCCAGGCGCCAAACCCCATATTTACGTTTCGATAGTTTCAAGATGGCGCAGATGAAAGCAGAACAAAACTAGCATCAGTCCGTCCGTAGTAGAGCAACTGATGGTTTTCAAGGTCTCTAGTAGAACTATGTTTACCAAAGTTAGCGCATTAACCCAGCCATAGGCATACATATACAAAAGTGATTTGTATTTATTTTTTTACGCTAATCCATTTTGCTAGAAATATAGTATTTTGCTGTTTTGTAACCTTAACCAAGTATGTAGCATTTCATTAGATTGACTCATTTATGATTGGAATTAAACTGCGTCCAGTTTTAATTGTTATCTGAGCCAATATCACTTTGCGGATCCTTTGTAATGTATTAGATGCATCTGTTTAAGAGGTATTATTGTATATCATCCACCTGTATTGTTATATAGGTGGTAACGTATGTGAATGTTATGATGATGATATAAATGGACATTGGATCAACCCAGAGAAAGGATGTGGAGATTGTCTGATTGGATGGAATAAACCAACATGTACTATATGTGCTCCAAGTAGGTATTTCAACGCTAAATGATAGAAATACTCATCTAATATGTTTGCTTACAATTTTATTAAACTCAGTATTGTGTCTTACACTTATTTATCAAAGATAAGTTGACTTTATTACGATGACTGTGCACAAAGCTATGGTGCAGCACACTATGTAGTTATTTACATTCAATCCTTGTATTTCTTAGAATTGGAAAGCAACATTTGAGTTTTAATTAAAGTTTAATATTTTTTAAACAGATTACGTTGGACCAGACTGTGATATTGAATGTGTAGATGATCAGGGATACTTCGTGGATGATGATGATGGTGATGTAATGGACTCGGCTATCATTCCTGAATTCAGATGTGTTAGACAGTTATTGCAGAACAAAAATATGTATATTGCATGGTTTGGTTACCAGAATCCTAATCCAAATAATGTCTATATCACACCAGATGGTGAGAATACATTATACTCAGGATCAACTGCAGATGACAAGAAGCCCACAAAGTTCATACCAGGAACAGTGACTTATGCATTTTCTATTGGGTATGACATGTGCTTTATAATGCCTTATACACATTCTTGTTTATTCTAAATAAGTTCTTTTTTTAAGTCTATACTTGATATTTTGATGTAATGATATACTGTCAAGAAGTTAATTGTACGTTGAAATATCTTCACATATTAGTTTATATGAAATGTATAAACGTTGGTGTTGTTTGTGTGTCATTTTGGCTTATTATTTCAGACCAGCCAATCTATCGACAATTCAGACATATAATTGGACAATCACAAGCTTGAAATTCCAAACCGAGTCCTCCGCTATAGTAGATACATCTGTCGTATGTCAGCATCAACCTTCAATGGTAAGACTTTTTATGGTGTGCAACTACTAATCCAGTTTCCTTAATTATTGCAAGAATCATACAAAATGATAATGTTTGTGTTACACATCTGTGAGAAAAACACTGTTCTGAATAGTTATTCAATATCTATATTAAGTTCATGACTACACCGGGTCTACTCAATTGGAAATGGACAAGGTACATGGCTTCACTTATGCTTAATACTTGTCCCAAAGTTGCTCAACAGTCGAAACACTTTGGAGTTACACTCCTATGGATTGGTTTATTGCAATATTTATTAACAATGGCCAATAATGTATTTATTGTAGTGTTTGTAGTCATATTCATGCAATATAATGTATCAGCTTGAGTTACCGTTTTACAGGATATTCTACCAAAAGTACAAGGACAATGTAGATGTAACCATGGATACTATGGTATCCGATGTGAGAAGCAGTGTGCAGGAGGAGGATCTAATCCTTGCTATGGTAGAGGAACGTGTGATATAAATGATGGTACATGTACCTGTGTGAAAGGTGCTAATCAAACTATGAATTGTGAAACATGCGTAAACGGTTGGTTCGGTAACAACTGTTCTCTAACAACAGGAAATACAGGTAACCGAGTATAGCTTTTATTTGCTTTATTTCTTCTGAAACATGGCAGGCATATAAATGTGTATCCATCCGGAACTGAATCCGGCAAATGCACTAACACTGAACTACGGTAACGTAACATGATCACTTGTATATCATGTTTAGGGATGTGAATGGTACTGCTCTGTGCCAGGTGAACCTGTCTCTTGTTCGAGTAATTCGGTTGGCTTTGAATTGCATGTGCATACTCGGTATTTATTATATGCACGATGACAGTTTAATTCATAGGACAATATTCAATTAGTCATTATAGAAATTGGTTTTTGTATTGATATTACCGTTATCTCCTTTCGTAAAATTTAAAGAAATCAAATTCTTTCTTGAAGTAGTATAACGGCTTTGAAGTGCTTTAATATTGTTCATGTTTGTGGTATGATTTTAGTAGGTACTTTTTATGTAATGTCATGGTGTAAAACATGTCTATATACAGATCCACAGAGGGACTGGTACACGGGTATGGTATATGGCTATGGTCACTATCAAACATATGATGGAACTAAATATGATAGCAACGTGTATGGTCAATATCTGGTCTCCAGAGTAACAGTTGGCAGTTCCCAACAGCTTGAAATCCATGCTCTGAAGGTAATACTTAGTACTTTCTCAACTGCTATGTTTATATTTCCTACACCTGCCTCACAATATACATTAATAACCGTCGGTATTTCGTCGCATATGCTAAAAAGTTTAGTGTGACATATGCTTTAATGATTGATTGGTTTCCGTATCTGTATGATTTCATCGAAAGTGTCTCACTGATGAGCAACAGTCTTCGAGTTGTGCGACTTGGTGTTACGGATGTCATTGGCGCAAATTTGACCTATAGTCTGAAAAAGCACTTTTGAATTGTTAATTTTTATCAATAGTCACTATTGAGTCTGGCAACAAATTCCAGTCACAGATAGTTTGAGGCACAAAAGAGTATTTGTAAGTATCAGTGTTACTTGCTTTCATGCAACATGTGCTCAATCATACACAGTGCTATCATTGTATTTTTTCTAATTGAAATACAAGTCTGAATCCTGTAATATAATAAGATCTTGAAACGAATTTACAATTTTTACTATAAGTAGACGTTAGACGAGCATTTAGCATAATCGATACACATGTACAAATATTCTAAAACAATGGATATCATTTTCTTCTCATAATAATTGTATGATAGGACAAAGTTTAGAAAGATGTTGGTGTTTTTTTTTGTTATAGGTCTCCAGTTCGAACAAATATCTGCTAGCTATGACAAATGCTGTGTCCTTCACAATTGCTGGAAATACATTGATAATACAATCAACAGAAGATGGATGTTCAGTTTGGTATAACAACCAACCTTACACTATTGGATCTGGTCTACTATTAACTTCTGGGGTCAAGGTCATTCAGCAGTCGCCAACATGGTTTGTTGTCATTGCTTCAACTGATTTCTATGTTAACATTGATATCAAGCTGCGTTACATTGATATGTACATTAACTGTAAGAAGACTATATGTCAGACTGCCAGAGGGCTGCTTGGATCATGTGACCTTAACTCAACCAATGACTTCATGTTATCCAACGGTGTCAGTCTTCTTGAAGGTGACAAAGAATTCCCACTTACGGATCAGAATATCATTACAATGTTCATGCCGTCATGGAGAGAAGATAAGGGTATATTTACAACATTAATACCAAGTTTCAATGATGCAAGCGGCGAAACATGCCTTCAAGTGATATCAAGTTCTATGGAAAGTTCAGTGGTTGATTACTTCACTAAATCTGACATTACAGTTGATATCCTCTTCTACTTGCAAGATACTCCAGATTCCTGTTCCACACTCTGGTCCTACAGAAATCCATCCTCAGATATATTTGCATTGCTTGTATGTGACCAATATGTGACGTTTGCAACATTTACACCTACGGAAACGAATACCACTGTGAAATCTCTACCAGTACAAATGCTTACGTGGTACAAATTGACAATGATCTGGTCAATCTCTGATCAAACTCTCCATTTTTACCTGATAGAAGACAATTTAGCCTACATCACTGCGTCGGAATCTGCTACAAATATGAACAATATCTTTACAAGAGGTGGAACATTAATGCTCGGAACAACGCATAATTCGATCTACAATTTTAATGGATATTTAGATGGGTTTTCTGTTCGCAAGACAGCGTTGACTAAAAATGAGGTCATTGCGAATGCATTTCAATACACCTCTACTAGTTCAGGTAGCACCGACGAGTTGTCTTACCTATGGAGGTTCAATGAAGGAAAGCAATATAGAAGTGCGGATGCCACATCAAATGCAATACCCTTCATATGGCAGGATGGTGGCTGGGCTGATGTTCACTGGGCAGTGTGTACTTACAGCATGCGCTATGACTTCACTGAAGATGGTAAGAAGTTTCTGACGTCAAATCCGAGTGAGACAGATGTAAACGCTTGTCAGTCTATGATGAATTCTTTCCCTGGAATCAATACAATACATGAACCATTCAGAAGCATCTTTATGGAAGAGTGTGTGATGAACATAGCAATATCAGGAACACTTGACAGTAAAACGTATATTCTAACTGTAATGAAGGAGTTTGTTAACGCGAATCGCTCATCCATAGATCATCCCTTTAGAGTACTCTGCAATGTTTACCCCGATTTGACAAACTGGCATGGCTCCACCTGCAACATATACTGTATATCTGGAGCTGGTGTCTATAACTCTGTAGATGATAGTTGTACTTGTAATAATGGTTACTATGGTGACAGTTGTGAATATCAATGTCCTTACGCGCGGGGAGAACCGTGCGGTGGAGGAACATGTGATACTTTTACTGGTGAATGCACGTGTTCATCTGAAAAATTTGATCCAACTACTGGATGTAAGACATGTGCTAGTGGCTGGATTGGAGAGGATTGTTCTTCTGTAGCTGCCATAATACCTGCTGGTCTCTCTGAATATACAGCCATGTGCTTCGGTCAAGGTCACTGTACAATGTTCGATGGACAAGCTTTTGACATGAAATCACCTGGCGAATATCTATTGTTCGAAAAGCACTCCGCGTCAATTTCCGTGTATGCTCGAATGAGACCCTGTGAGGGTGATGGTGTTTGTATCCAACAAATCTGGTTCCACATGACTGACACTGATCTAACTATAAAAGTCCCACTCGCAGGTGATGGACAACTTATCATGTGGCATGATAGACACGTAGTTTCGATGTCTAGTCTATCAACTTACAGCATATCACCATCGGTTTCCATATCATGGATAGATAAAGTCAGACTATCATTTACATTCGGTTCTATCACAGTTAACACAACATATCTAGCTGGATCTCACTACTTGTCTGTGGCTGTTAGCTCACCTTGTTCAACAAATGATCAGTATGGAATTCTTGGAAACTGCAATCAAAATGTTGATGATGACTTTGTGGATAAATCTGGCAATTCTGTTCCATACCATAAGATTAGTGAAAAGCTAATAAAAGAAGAGTTTTCGACTTATTTTGCCAAGGACACTACCGGTTTTAACCACTTTATGTATAGTTACCCGTCATCTTTTGTGACCGAATCTATGGATATGAACACAGGCTATGCTTTGCACTTCAATGGTAGCAATGGAATGACTGAAATGATAACAAAAAATGCAGCGAATATCTCTATAGAGATTACAATGAAGTATTTTATAGACACTGGTCTTCTCGTGAGTTACTATAAATCTGGTACTGATAATGATTTCAATCTTTATTTGAATTCTTCAAAACTAGAAATCTTACTTGGAAGTGCTCACTTCTTTACTGACTTCAGGCTAACGCAAGGTACATGGTACTATATTTTAGTCACATTTGATGTTACACATCAGAAGGTTCAGCTGTTCGTATACCAGGACGGAAGTCTTATCTTCTCAGACAGGTTTTCCAATGACCATGTCAACTTTCCTTCCTCTGGGAACTTCTTCCTTGGTGATCTTTCAATTAAACCTGACTCACAACTTGAAGCATTTACTGGACAGATTGGCCTCTTTAGAGTGTGGAATATATTCCTTGACAATAAAAAGATTCACCGAATAGTCAATAATGGAGATCTTACAAAGGTTACTGGCTTGATATTGGACTATCAGTTTTATGAAGGATTTGGAAACTTTGCACTTGATTCTAAGAATAAGATTGGAATGGTATTTTCCGAAGGAGAATCTCTGATAAGCTGGATAATATCAGACAAACCACATCTACAAGCTGGATTTTATCCTCGTGTTAGTTCTTCAACTGACAGAATAGAAACGTGCACGGAAATGTTTGCAACACCGTCTGTAGTTAAATCTTGCAGTGGCTTCGGTACAGATTTCTACACATTCTTCATTGAGGCGTGTATCACTGACGTGAATTATGTTCCTGCTTTGTCATCATATATCTGGTATTGTGAAACAACTCTGAGACCTATCACGGATCCCATTGTGGATCTTTGTCACGACTACAAAACATTACATTACGATACTATATGTGGTCATCGCTACTGTTTGTATGGAACACCAACAGATGACGGCTGTCAATGTGACACTGGATACTGGAATTGGAATTGTGTGGACGATTGCCCTGACAGACTTCCTGGTACAAATTTACCATGCTTTGGAAATGGAGAGTGTCAGCAAGATACTGGACTATGTGTGTGTAAGACAAATTTTGATCTGAATTACAACTGCAAGAATTGCTCCATGCCTTTCTCGGGAGACAACTGTGATGAAACTGAAATTCCAAATCCACCGGATAATTCAAAACATGTTTGTCAAATATTAAGTTCATTGAAAGTGAAATCATTCTCTGGAGATATCTTTGCAGTAGCTTCATCTCAAGAATGGTATCTCGTGCAACCACTATCAGATGTATTTCCTGAAGTAAGAGCTAGAACAATAAAATGTGGTACTAGCATATGCCTGAAATCACTTTATTTAAAGTACCGTCAAGAAATTGTCATCATTGACGGAACACACGAAAATAAATCAGCTAGAATACAAGTAAATGGCATATTCAACAATACATCAGGTCTACAGAACTTTAATTACAAAGAGAAATCTGGAAATGCCTTCGTACTAAAAAGAAAGAAATCTGAGATGAATCATCTTTTTAAGGTGCGCGTGAACTTTGAAGCCAGGGGATACATGTCTGCGCTGCTGAAAACTGATTGCACCAGTTGTACAGCAAACACTCTGTGTCATCTTGAATCAACGTTTCTGTCCAAATATCAGCCTAGAAATGTTTCAACATTTGAACATATTCTAGTTCCAACAAACGACAGAAAATTAACTGACAACGTCATAGAACCAAACACTACGGCATACTACTGCATGAAGTTTAATCCTGGAACTGGATATCCTGATAGCAGTTCTACAGTACCAGCTTCTGGAGATAGGTACAGTGTTGTTTCATCACCAATACTACCAAATTTATTCTACCCTAATGTCGGAAACGTTATAGAGATGAAAATCAAAGCAGATCTTGACAGTTCTGGTGGTATATTCCAATATGTAGGAGCTTCTACCTTTACGATATTCACGCAGAACAACCATCTCAAGATACATGCAGATAGCAGTGTCATACACACTGGCTTTTCCCTTCCTGTTGGTGTATGGTGTAACGTGAGACTGACATATAATGAAATCGGACAGATTGTTACGTTGACTGTGACAACCCTTACATCTTCATCGACTTTACCTTCTACAGTGTTTTCAACAACTTTCCTGATCTCCCAGGAGTGTTTCAACAGTAACGGAAGAATTGTCATCGGCAAACCACTGGGAGCTTTTAAGTCTGAACTAGGAGTTATTACTGATGGATCATTCACTGGGGAAATTGACGATTTACTGATTTTCGTAGGACTTACAAATTTCCCAGTTTTGAAGTACACGTTTGACAAAGGAATTGGAGTAGTAATTAGAGATATTACTGGTAGTGGATATGATTTAACAATTCATGACCCTTACACCAAAGGCAGTGTTGCATTTGCTATATCTAGCAGACCATCCGTTGAGTTAGAGACCATATTAAATGCCGGGTTTTCAAGTAAAACTGATGTAGAAAATGCTGAAAAAAGATGCCAAGAAATGTTCAACGTATCAGAAGTCCAATCACTTTGTTCTGCTTTGGGAGATACCGCCAAGTATGTGTATACAGCTAGCTGTGTGGAGGATATTGCCAGGACAAACGTTGATGGTATTGAAGTTCATTCATTCGTTTCTTATACGTCCCTATGCTATAATCTTTTAATTGAGAATGAAACTATCCCATCTACTCTTGAACCCGATCGTGATCCAGTCCGATTCATTTGTCACAAGGATTTTGCTGAGGCCGGATTTGTTGGTGTTACCTGTGATCATCAATGTGTACATGCCGACTTGTATAGTAATGGAACATCATGTATGTGCGCCAAGGGCTACTGGGGTCTGCATTGTGACAACGAATGTCCGGGCGGTGCTGAAAATACATGCAATGGACATGGTATATGTGACAAAGACACAGGAGCATGTACATGCAGCTTCAATCGTAAAGGATATCAATGTATAGAATGTAACACTGGTTGGTATGGAACTGATTGTCAAGTCTCGGTACAGTCTACTACTTTCTCAACTAAAGCTACATTTACAGCTTCTTTTTCTAGCAACAGTTTCTTACGAACCCTTGATGGAGCGTACGTACAAATGAATAACAAGGATCAACCTTTCACAGTGTTCGATAATGGTAAAATACGTATAGAAGCACAAAAAGGTCACACACATATTTATTCTAGTACCCTGACGGCACTTGCGATACGAGTCAAACCTCAGACTGTTATAATATTTCCCCATGAGTTGGGAACTGTAAAATTGAACGGACGAATTGTTCATCTTGGAAATATCAATTTACCATTAGGGTATGCAATAATAAAAGAAAGTTTATTTGAAATATTGGTAACCGGACCAGATAAATTTAGGTTCAGATGTTCAATAATGACGGATGATGGTTTAAGAATTGGAATGTCTGTCGGAAAAGGAGGATGTAAATCGGCTATTGGTGTATTTGGAAAATGTTCAACAGCTGGTATAAAAACGTGTAGTAGTGCAGACATGATATGTATAATAAAAAAGATAGGAATTTCAAATGCCGTGAAAACTTACCAAGTCACTTCAGTCCATCTAGATGCTCTCTTTGTGAGTTACAATCTCCATTATTCGGAAACTATTTTTGCAAGTACGGAAATCCAGGTCACATCAGGGTCCGGCATACATCTAGCTAGTGGTGGATATGTCACTCTTCCTCCATTTGATAAAAATATCATAAATTCACTTACCATGGAAAAATCTATAGAAATTCGAATACGGATTGAAACCGATTCTGACGGTACCGTCTTCAGCGTTGCCAACACAAACACAACATTCGGGCTTGTTATCAAGAGCAATATATTTGCAATCCAATACGGAACAACCCTTTATTCAACTCAGATAAATGTTGCCCTCAACAAATGGACCAATATAGGAATCGCTATCAATGACACGTCAAATCAGGTGTTTTTCCATGAAATACATGAATCAACATATGGCAAATATGTATTCATTGACATTTCCAGTAGTGTAACAATGTATGGACATCCACTGATATCTGGCTGCAATGCTGTGATTGGTAAATGGCTGAATGTGACAACACTGTTCAAAACATTTGGTCCCGGAGATGGTAGTCTCACTCCCGCCTTTACTATTGACAGGTTTCTAGTTTATCAACATCTACTTTCTGTGAATATATTAGTGAATCATTTTGTACAAAACATCAACAATGATTCTTGGCCACAAACATATAGTCCTTCTCTAGGGTTTAATTTTGATGAAGGGTCTGGTTTATCAACTGTAGACTTCGTATGGGGAAAATCTGGATACATTGGATTTGATGGGAAATTTTCTTGGAAACCATGTGACCCATATATCACTACCATTGGAATCCTACACTTGGATAGCATCAGCTACATTCCTGGATCAATACATGACATATTGGCTATTCAGTTTTGTTCTGAAATAAAACTGAAACTTCAGGAACGATGTAATAGTTACAGTGCCTTGTTGGATTTCTTCTTCATTGGTTGTATAAATGACATCATAGTTACTAACAACCACGACAATGCCATAGATTCCGCGTTATCTGCTGCTGATGAATGCATGATTATGTCTTCAACATCGGAGAGACCAACTGACATTTTATGTAATATATTTAGAGATAGAGAGTATCCGGTGGTCGGTGGAACAACATGTAACAAACGTTGTTACTTTGGTGAAGTTTATGATGATGAATGTATTTGTGACGATGGTTACTATGGAGCTGATTGTCAACATGAATGTCCAGGAGGTCACGGGAATCCATGCAACAATCATGGACACTGCAATGTTGCTACTGGTGAATGTATTTGTGATGCAGAATGGAACGGTAATACAGTGTGTAGTGTCTGCAGTCAATACTGGAGTGGTGACGAGTGTGATGTGTTTAACTCTGATCCTGACACCGGGGATGTATCTAGTACTACACAGAAACCTGATGTTACAACGCCTAGTGGCATTGATGACGGCGTCGGAATGGGATGTGATGTAAAGGGTAAAGGAGGACTTATCACAATGTTCAAAACAAAAGGCCGAATACTGAAGGAAACCTACAACAAAGCTGTCTTACTAGAAATACCAGATCTACGCGTATTGGTAAGTACATTGATCTATAATTTTAAATATGTTATTCGTATTCTGCTTGATACATTGCCGTGTGGCTGAGATGGAGTCAGGTTTAGAGAAATACACTTGATACATGTACAAGTATTTACAAGACGACATAATTACGGAATCCATTGAGATTAAAATCACACTGTCATATGTTTATGCTTTAAGGTATTTTATACAAGAAGTTGATTCAATTTATTAATTAATATTATCAAATCTCTCTTCTGGACAGTAACCGACGAATGTTAAATATATACACAGGTAGATTGTTTATTATATAAAACTTTTATATTAAACTCTGAGTTACTGTGTATTTTTCTTTTGCAGATTCGCCAAAATGTCATCAAGAAAAGAAGAAACTCACAGTATGTGGTGGACAAAGTGTTTTTGACATACAAATCTGAATTTGTCAACTTTGAAATTATCCTGAAGGAAAAAACAAAGAGTGGAAAACATAAATTTAAAGCTCAGATCAATGGGAAATCTTGGGATAAAAAGACGACACTTGATCAAACAATTGGTGGTATATTAGTACAAAACAAGAACTCTAAAGTAATGACAGTGAGTGTACCTAGTATTGGCTTCACTATGGAGATCAAGAGAGGCAGTTCATTCTTCCAATTGTATATCAGACTGGCGTCTCGAAAGTGGAATGTTATTGGATTGTGTAACAATGTCCCTGCTTCAACCAAAGCATTGGCATTGAGTGAGTACGAGGTCTATACTGCAACAACGTCAGTAACTGGCAAATCAGGAACCTATGTAAGTATAAATATTTGGAATATATAACCAGCAAATGTAAGTATAAATATTTGGAATATATAACCATTGCTGGATGATGTTTTAACCAGGGGTTTCAAAAGAATAAGTTGTTAATAGATTGACAAATTGTATGGTCAAGCCCACGTTTTTAGACTATTTTGTGTCAAGAATTGGTCATTGAGAATTTTAAAATGTAGTCTAGAAGCGGTCCCAGAATTTGACAGGATTCTTGCTTACAGTTGAAGTTGTGTACTTGTGATTTACTTAAACCAAGTTTTAAAAAATGCCTGCATTTAGTTTGAAATCTGATTTTTGTAGATTTTGTCTTATTCTGGCCATGTTGTTTTTTGTTTACTTATATTTGCATATTCAAGTATGGTTTCTGTAGTCATGATGATGCAATAGCTTAACTAATTCAATGTACATTATGCGGTTATGTCCCCAAGATTGTTTTTAATTAAATAAAATATGCATTATCTAAAATTATATTTTGTCCTCGTTTCAGTGTTCAGCAGATACGGATTTTGGATCAGTAGAATATTTTGACAACACAAATATTACTAACAAAGCTTCAGGTTTGGCAATTTGCTGTAACTCAGCTAGTGCCAGCAGTAAGTCTGTCCGTCTGTTTGGGTCTACAGAGGAGGCTACTATATCATTCTATGTGAAAACGTGTTCTGGTTGCCATGGTGTTATATTCTCTTACAAGAAAGGGAAAGCATTTAGTTTAGATTATAACTCGACAGTGATTATCAACTATGGCAGACACCTGATATGGGACACAGGAATACCTCTGGATGACAATGTATGGTACCAACTTGTTGTAACATTCTCCAGGCCTCTGAAACAACTAACATTGTATGCATTTAATGAAAACACTGGAAACACACCGACTGTCTACACAGTTGATAATTTTGAGGAAACACCATTTATGAATGGAGGTAGTTTATCTCTTGGAAAGTTCCAAATCAGTCAGGAAGTACCAAAATGGAAGAAAACTGATTCCTTCGTTGGCTGCTTCGACATGCTTGGATTTGCATCAAGGTATTTATACCAAATGTTTTGTACTATCACAAACAATGGTGCAATGCTTTTTTATCGTTTAGCATATTTCCCTGAGAAAATGAGTACATTTGACTAATTTTTGTATACGTTTTCTTTTATCAAGTGCCAAGTACAAAAGTGTATGTATAACTTTACTTCTGTAGATACTGATACAAAATCACCTAGTTATGTTCTATAAAAAACATTTTGTTTGAAATTAATTGTTTATGTTTTACCTAATTTGAAATTAATAGTTGTTTTATACTTGTTACATAGGGTACTAGACGCATCTACTGTAGTTGGGCTATATTCAAAATCCCCAGAATGGGTGAAGAGTTACCTTACAAATACTGGCGTGACCTTCTACTACTATGACTTTGATGATGATGTTACATACAGTAAGTTGATCCATTCGTATAATCTGTAACAAATTTATCACCCAGGTTTTTTACGTGACAGCAAACGTAAACTAGATTATGAAGCAGTTCGTCTTAATTCTTGACAACTGAATATATCAATACAGTAGCATGGGCAATTTAAAACCATCCTTCTTTGGATCGTTAAAGCATCATTTCAATTTCGTCTTATATCTATGACCATGTAACACGTCTGTTTAAAGAGATTGGTAGATGAACTAATTTCTAAGTAAGGTAAATCAATGTGTGGTTTCTTTCAGCTCGCAAAAAATTAATTAAAGCACATAAGTAAACAGGTAGGACTGTCCGAAAGATACTCTAATACCTTATTATATTTTCAATTTGAAAACATATTCAGTCCACACTGCGTTGATTAATTACATTGGCTCCTGTAAATTAATTTTCAGGTAATGGTTTCATGGAATTAGATTTAGCAGAAGACGAGTTAAATAGGGTGTTTAAAAGAAAAGCCAAGAATACTGTCATTAAGATAGACAACACACCACTTCGCTCTTGCTATCAAAGAATATCTGACAGTCCACTGTATGAAATGGATACATTTTCCGTGGTACCGACATCACGAAGACGTAGAGATGTGACCAATCAACTATCTGACTATGATGTTGATGAACACATTCCCCTCAGACATGCTAGGCGTAGACGACAGTTTACATACTACTATGATGCATTGTGCGAAAACGTCTTCAATGGTGCCCAGTCAACATTGTCTCAGTTAGTCTAATATAACAAATTCTATTTAACCCTACCAAATGGGTAGTTTCCATGAGGCTGTTTTCACAAATGATCAATAATCAACGCCAGAATGTTTACTATATATGTCGAAATAGCATGCCAAACATCATATCTACCAAAATTTACGAGTGAAAAATACTATATTTGCAACAGTTGCTTCCCTTAGACTTTATATGACGAATTTATTATTTACACATCGTTATATTGCCAACAAACCAATTGGATGCCTATTTTCGTTGTTTTCTAATACATCTAATACTGTTTCTACTATAGGGACTCGACTCGAGTGCTCAATATGCACCATTTTGCATATAGGTTATTATAAGTTATTTCTCTTAATAGTTTGAGTCTTATGGGACTTTAATCTTTAAGATGTCATTCCTCCAAAATTGTGTTGAACAATTCAGTATTAATCAAATGGGTATTACATTGAGCATACAAATACTTTGGCTAATCGGATCAAACAGTAATACCGATACCAGTAGTAATTTTGACTGATACATCTAGTAAAGAACTATGTAATAAAAATGTACTTATTTATTTCTCTATTTTTTGCAGGCTATGCTCTCATTCCAGTCTTCTACCAAAACTTAGCGTGGCCTTGTTTGACTGTACATACGCCGAAGGTGATGGAGAAGATATTGCTACTGCTATATCAGGATTTGCTGATGAATGCGAACAAACACTTGGCCTGTCGTCTTGGCCGGCAGAGAATACTTGCTTGGAATTTGAAAACAGTTTCAATCTCTTTCCTTATATGGATGAATCATGCAAGCCGGAATGCGTGTTTGGTGGTCGCTCATCCTCTTCATCTCAATGCATATGTGATAATGGCTACTGGAATACTACATGTGAGGAAGTGTGTCCAGGTGGCGCCACGAATCCCTGCAGTGGATATGGAACATGTAATCAAACTACTGGAAAATGTGATTGCCCAATAAAGAGAATGACATCAGAAGATTGTAGTACATGTTCTAATGGTTGGTATGGTGATGTTTGCGACTTCGCTGTTAATGATGGAAACCATCTTGCCAATCATTCAATTGCCATCGTTGGACAACAAGGCTACATCTATACTTTGGACGGAATCAGCTACTCTGTTGATGCTCAGGACGAGTTGCATATCTTGGCTATATCAGGCAATATCATAATCCAAGGAAAGTTCGTCACTTGTTCTCAGAATTATTCATGCATGTCATTCATAACAGCAAGAATGGGAGATGAACATTTTGGCTACGCAGAAATAACAATTCAAGCAGACACGGCGTACTACTCTAAACCAATAGTTTATGTAAATAGTCTGAAAACAACTCTAGATACTCCTGCATACTTCAATGGATTCAAAGCTTATCGGTCAAGCTTCCTACAGATTACTTTAGTTGTTAAGGATTTAACCACGATTAAAGTTAGTGTTGAGGGTCATTATCTACACCTGACTATTGTGCTGCCAGATGTTTTGTTAACTCATACTTCGGGGTTACTCAGTGGATCATCTGCATCAAATACATCTGATAAGCTACTGCATTTCAACCACCTTGAACAGCAAATATTCAATATTTGCAACAGCACTTCAATCACTCAGTCTCCACTTTCATCAGAAAGTTCAAGCAGTCTGACACTTGGAACTATGCAACCAATATCCAGCAACGAGACACATTTCCACATTGACGGACTGAAAGTGACCGATTGTGACTCCATACTGTTCTACCCAGATGTTGGATATAAGTACCAAACACAAGGTGGTTATGGACTAAAATTCAGTCAGTCGAGTATCACTCATGAATTCAGCGTAGATACGAGCAATACCAATGAACTAACATTTGAACTGCTGGTAAAGTCAAACAGCACTAATGACAGCGTGCTCTTCTCTTTCACAAGCAATACAACTTCCCTTCTTGTTACGAATGGCGAGTTAGGACTTGCAATTCAAACTTTAACGACGGACAACTTTACATCACATGAATCGGAAATTGCTCTGGATGAAAATGAATGGAACAAAGTAGTGTTAACATACGATAATGAGTTGGGTACTACAAACTTGTATGTAATTGATACAGATTCAGCAGTGTCCACAACTGGAAGTACTGCCATGAATCCGGGTATTTTCAACACATCTGGTGTTCTGACTATTGGTCATTGGCACTCTCCATCAGATGGAAATCAGTACAATATATCAAACAACTTCGAAGGTGTTATAGAAAATGTAATGGTCTGGAACATGATCGTGCTTGACAATGAAGTAAGTCAGTTGTGGGAGATGAATCCAGCTTTAGTTTCTGGAAGTTTACTTTTTGCGCTTCATTTTAACGAAGGTGATGGCTCTGTCACAGTTGACAGTACAAACAACATTGACGTTTTTCTCCCTGTCTATCCTTGGAAGGCTCCTGAATGGTTTATATCCGACATCAAATACACTTCTCACCAAAAGCCTGAATTTTCATTGGTATTCTTTAGTAATGACTCTTGGGCTGAACAAGCCTCATTATTCTGTGGGTCAGAGATATTTGCACCAATTTGTCCTGAAATGAGTAATGCGACCAAGGAGTTTTTCTTTGTTGCGTGCAAACAAGCGATGTCTGTAGAAAGTAGTAAGACGGCCGGGTACAATGTAATACTGGATATGTTAGCTATTTGCGAATCCCAGCACGGTTTGAATCCTGCTGAAACGACGTGGATCTGTACTAACATGACTGATGGAATAAGAAATGGAACTATGTGTGAAACACATTGTCAATTTGGAGTTGCACAATCCAACGGAACGTGTTCGTGTTTTAACGGTTATTATGGAGTCAATTGTGACTCTGTATGTCCAGGAACCTCAGATAGTCCATGCAGCAATCATGGCGTTTGTCAGTCTGATGGAACGTGTCAATGTTGGTGGAACTGGGACGGAAATAATGAGTGTTCGTCGTGTACAACGAATACTACAGGTTCTATAACGGGAGCGGATTGTTCAATCTTGCTTTCGTCATCACTACAGTCGGCCGCAAGCAAAATTGCTTCTGTTTCAAGTAATGCCTACTTCATGACATTCAATGGTCAGCAAATATCGTTTCATGGAGAAATCGGAGTGTTTATGTTGTTTCAATCAACTTTCCTAGAAATTGAAGTCCATGCTTACCAGGTTAGCTGTCATAAAGGTTCATGTATCAAAGCTATTGCAGTCATCACTTCCACTGATACTATTGTGATAACTCCAGCAGGTCATGTTAATAAACCCATCTTTTTTGTCAATGGACAACAAACTGTTGCTAACAATATTGAAAATACTTATGGTAGCATCGTTTTGACCCAGCTTTCATTGACGGAAATAAGTATCAAATTGACAACTATTGGATCCATTTCGTTGAACATACTTACACATGAACATCATCTACAAGCGTCAGTATTATCAGCAGCCACGGTTTGCCAGTCATCTGGAGGCGTGTTTGGAGCCTGTGATGGATCTTCAAAGGACTATTCTTCCCTTGGCGACGCTGAAATAGTCAGCTATGTTAACAGCAACTTGAAATTGTCTACGAGTATAATATTACAAACATTAAACGTTCCATATGTGGATTCGACAAGCGTTTCTGGGTTTGCGCTCTCTTTTAACAGGACAGCAGCAATTTCACTTCCTGTTTCATACTCTGGTGGATTTACGCTGGAAGACCTTGATTTCAGCTTGTCATTTTACTTCAAGCCATTTGAATATGGCGGATTTGTGATATCTTACAGTAAGATCGTTACTTTTGGAATTTTAAATACAAATCCTATGCAGTTACAATACTCATCAAATAGAGTGTCACTCTCTTTTGCTGCCGACTTGAATCAATGGAACCAGATTGTACTGACTTTTCGGAGAAGCACGAAGACCATTGATGTATATCACTTTGGAGATAACTCGAACGTCATACATGAAATAGTCGACCTGGATTGTCCACATTTGTTTGAGAAGGAAGGAGTTGTTATGCTCGGAGAATACATGCCATCTGTAGGTGGAGAGAAGTACACATTTACTGCAGACAGTTATGTTGGGTTAATTGATGAATTTACAGTTTGGAGAAATGCCATTCCTAATTCTCTAATCTACCAAGCTTACAAGTTAAATGTCAAGACTTCTGACTTCATGTCTGAATTATCAACATTGATATCATTCACAGAAGGCGTTGGTAATGTTGCATTCGATCAAGCATTTGGCAATGGCGTAGAGTTACCTTACGAACCATGGCAAGCTCCAGTCTGGATCGTTTCGGATCTTCACCTGAGATCAATACGAACTACTACTAAGATTACTCAAACTGTACTTCAAATCAACACACTCATTGAAGCCAGATGTTCTCAATTCTTTGATTCACTTGGTGTTATATCAAACTGCCCTGGTGTACCTGATTTCCAACGTTGGTGGTACAGACGTATGTGCATGACAACTTCTACTAACAGTGGCAATGTGACAGACGTATCTACCACAATTGTAGATTTTATTTCCCTTTGTGGAGTAACTGGGGGAACCGTGAATAACATATATGATCATCTATGCACTACTGATAACCAGCTATCTGAATGGTTAAAGCAAAAATGTTCTGGTTGTATGTTTGGATACGGAAATGACAATAAGTGTGTTTGCTATTATGGTTACTATGGAGAAAGCTGTGGAATGGTCTGCCCAGGTGGAGCTGCTAATCCATGTACCGGAAATGGAGAATGTGATGTTGCTGGAAATTGTCAATGTTTTGGACATTGGGACGGAGAAGAGTGCAATGCATGTGCTACTGATTGGTCTGGGAATGATTGCTCCATATCTACTCTGCCATCATTTGCTCCGCTAGACAGTGGCTTGGCAATAATTGTTGCACAAGTGAATCTGATTGGACAGATATCGACATTCGACGGCGCCATAATTGATGTACCGGTTAAGGGATATTATACAGTATTCACGTTGACAACACTGGATATACAAATAATTGGCCGATTTTCCGCCTGCACATCAGATACCCTTCTACACGTATGCTTGGTTGGTGTGATAATTTCTCACAATGGGGAAATGTATTACATTGGACATGATGCATATGGACCAACTAATGTTAATTTGCTGATGGCAAATGCGACTAGCACAAGGCTATTTGATGCATTAACTATTGGCAAAGTAACCTTGGAACTTGAGTCACAAACAACAATAAAGGTCACTGTAACATCCTCTTCAATGATCATGAAAATATCTTCAGTCAGCAACAGTTTATTGTTAACTCTATCGATCGCAAGAACTGAGTGGACATCCAATCTGCCTAACATAGATGGAACATTGGCATCATGTAATACGTCCTTGGCTATTTCAACTGCCGCGTGTAACATAAGTCGAGAATCTATATGTACCGATCCTGCCGCAACTATCCTCTCAAACTGTGACATAACCAGTATAAATGCAATTGAAATCTTTATGACTAATGCAGTGTTCCACCATGTTGAGTTCATAGCTATTATCGAAGAACACCATGTATCATTGATGGAATCTAACTGTCTGTATTATACTGGTGTCGGAATGTTGGCCACCGGAATAACCCTTCCGGCATCAGACTTCACCATTGAACTGCATGTAAAACTTGTTTCCATTGGTGGAATCATTCTGACATATAACATTAATGAGGAGTATGTGATTCTGATCAGTCATTCTGATGGACTTATTGTGGTTGTGAAAGGCTCATACCTTACCACTGGATTAACACTGGAGATAAACTTATGGAATCAGATTAGTCTGGCTTGGAGGAAGATGGACAATATACTGGAGGTCTATGTCACCAATAATCAAGGTGAGCAACAACAGGTTTTTTGTCATGTGTTCACTTAAGGTAGCAATAGGTAAAATATACCAGGTTGAATTAAAAAAGTACAGTCCTGTGATATCATCCGAAATCGTGCAATAATATGTTGCAATGTTCTTACCCAGAATATATAGTTTTTACGAACAGGCAGTTCTAGTTCTTGTTTCGTTGTATTTGTAGTACATGTACACCTTGGTCGTAGTCCATGACTATATATTGATAAATATGCAGTTGCAGCTTAACTCGACATCCTGACTATAAAAACATGAAATACCAGTAGTATACCATTGTTTATTATAAGATGGCAGTAATTGGCGTATACTAGTACTAGTATGTTCTTTGATATTTTGCCAAACCATACTAACATGTTCACTACTCAACGTTTGCTAGTTATAAAGTTGTCGTTTTAATGTGTTTTAAATCTGTTTTTGTCTATTTTCAGGTGTTTCGTCAGTGAAGGCTTTGTCTATACCTAATTCAGTGTTTACAAGCAGTGGCTCACTCACACTTGGACAACTTCCAACTAGCCTAGCTGTTGACATTGCAATGGGAACATTTACTGGGTACATTGATGAGGTTCGAATTTGGTCCAGACCACATAATCCGACAATCATTGTCAACAACTTTAGGATTATTGTCTCATCATCAACTAGCGATGTTTCTCAAAACTGGAACTTCAATGAAGGCACGGGATTGGTGGCCTATGAAGGTAAAAGATCAGAACATATGTTCGCTGTAGATCCACTCAATCCGCCAAAATGGGTCAAATCAGATCTTGATCTTAGCGCAGACAAGGACCTTAATGTTGCGAGTGTAACAAAGAAAAGTGAAATCCCAGCAGAGGTGATAAATGCGGCTCAAAATACCTGCTCTAGTCTATACAATAACATATCCAAAACAATGACTGGTTCCACGGTCGAAGTGTTACAGGATTTGCACGAATCGTTGTGTATTCAAGAATTTTCACAGACAGAAGAACCCTTTCAGGCAGACGCTGTCGTGGTAGGAACAGCTGATTTATATATGGGCTTTGAAAATGGATCCACGAATCCACTACAACTGATGTGCAATCGAATGGAATCTGTGGCTAACTACATCGGAGCGCAAGGTGATACCTGCACCCCATGTGTGTTTGGAAGTGTGTCTAATGGAACATGTGTTTGCTTTGATTCACGATGGGGAGATGCTTGTTCTGAAGTATGTCCTATAGGAGAACAAGGTGCATGCAATGGATTTGGAATATGCGATATTACTATTGGACAATGTCAATGTCACCCAAGGCATTTTACAGCGTCTTATACAGTTACTAAGTTCTGGGAAATATATTCATTATCACAAAGTATTGACATATCAATAGAGTATACCTGTGGTATTTGCTCCGAGAACTGGGTTGGAAAGGACTGTCATTTTGCTAAATCAACAAAGACTCGCAATTCAGGCATAATATTTGGGTCTTACATAACAACGTTTCATGGAATTTCATTTTCGCATGTTACCCCAGGCATTTATACACTTATCAGTACAATATCTCTAAAGATACAATGTTTATTCTTTCCTTGCACTGGAACACCGAACTGTCGCTATGCTAAGGCACTCGCTATTCAAAAGGACAATGTAAATGTCATCGTAGAACACAATACTACAACATGTAACGGAACTGTCATGCTACAAGGGAATCAACTGGTTTACCCAACAACACAAACATTGGGTGGTGTTCAAGTTACATGGACGGAAATGCCCTTCATCAAAATAAGCTTTGGAAACTCCTTTGTCATTATTTATGACTCAAAAATAGGACTTGTAATATCAACAGAAATGCAGACAGATATTGCCACCGTAAACACGGGACTGCTAGGATCTGGTAAGGGTGAATGGACTAACGACTTCCTTGGTGCAAATAATGAAATAAATGCCAATGACATTACTGGAGAATATGTCGGATCGTACATAAGAGATAAACATATGCCCAACGAAGACGAAATAATCCTACCAAGTGGTTATGACAGTATTTCCTCTGGTGGATATGCTATAGCACTATCTACGAACACTATGTTCAAAATCAAAGATTTCATTGTTGAAGAAAATATAAAAGCATTCACACTAAGTTTCTGGACTAAAGTTACTAATTCACAAGGGAATTCAACATCGTTATCACTACAGCTTATTTCTCTGAACCTTGGATCAACATATTTGCAGTTAAAGGTCAACGACGGACATTTGATGATAGAATGGAACACAACCTATTCGACAACACTAGCCATCACTCTAAATATGTGGCATTATGTTACATTCTCTTGGCAATCATCTGATGGCTCATGTATGGTCTACGTTATCAATAAAGAAGGTACTGAGTACACTACGTTGACTTCGGTCAATATTGGTGCTGCTGTAACTGTGCAGGAAATAACTGTCTCGCCACTTTCAGCAACTACATGTACCATTGACTTTATCAGAATATGGAGAAGAGTGAAGACTGTGAATGAAGTTATTGAAGACATGACGAAGTATATCGATTCAGACAACGATCATGATGGCTCTACTGATACAGCACTGATGCTTGAAATACCATTTGATGAAGGTATTGGAACTTCACCGGAGATGAAGACTTACCTAACCAATAGAGGAACATTGTCCGGCTCTGCTGCCTCATCATATACTGGCGAAATATCAGGTAGTGTAATAAAACTTGGAAGTGTATTTTGTCTTTAATTATGTAATCAGTAATCAAATTTACACAGTGTCTGAACATGTACAAAAAATGACACTCAGTAACATTTGATATTTTGTGATATTTGTCAAAATTACTGTGAATTACCAACTAACGATACAATCGCGATTAATAAATACAATGTATGATTCTGATATTATTTAGTTCTCAAGTAAAAACTGACGGGTTTTGTTGTTATGAGGGTACTGTATGCAAGTGAAAGAAACCAGTGTTCGTGTTAATGCTGGGCATCAAGCCAGGCAATTGCTGCTATCACTTTAATTTCGTCTTATAAAAATTATATGACTTGGTCTGTGTCGAGCCGGAAACCTCCCACGCCTATATGCCTTGTATAATATATTTTATTAGCTCTGTCGTTTTAAATACATAATAGTTAGTAGTATAGTAATTATGTTGTTTTCCTTTGTAGGAGATAACGCATATAATGTATGGGTGCCATCAGGAATTCCAGTAATGGCTGTTGATGTACCGACTCCACTAACACCATATACTAGAAGCATTGCATCTGACTATTCCGCTGCAGCTTCCGACTGTTTAAGCGTTGTTAACAAGAAGTCTCTGACAGAGAAATGCGAATCTGTTACAAGTAGTGTTATAGATCATTTCCTAGAGGCTTGCATCAGAGAGTACGACAGAGCAGGTAGTCAGCATGCTAAACAAATTCTTGAATATTCCATCATCTACTACTGCGTCACAACATTCGGCGTGTCAGAATGCTCGTTTGACGGCTACTTCTATTTCTGTGACAAAGGAACTGGCGATTCAGAGTTTCCAATATGGATCATTATACTGATCGTAGTAATAATCGTTGTGATTATCATAATCATAGTTATTATTTGTGTATGTATAAAATACTATGCTGGTAAAAATAAACGTGGCGATGACAGTGATGATGAAGACGATGAAAGGCCACATGGTCATCAGTTCAGTTTGATCCAACAAGGTAAACGGGACGATTCCAGGAGATATGCATTCGAAAATGAAACCGCGTTTATGTCTGAAGACGGAAGTAATGCTGGTTCTACAGCGTGGTTGCATAAACCTGACGACACAGAATCTGAATTCTCAACAAGACCTCACTCTGCAGGAACAGTTGGTTCCAACGTGTTTGAAACCCCTGTGACATTCATTAGCTCACCGCCTATCGGAACAGAGGAGAAATCATTGAGTCAGGAACGACCGCAATCACATCGACTACCAGCTCTACAACGATTCCTGGGAAGAAGAACCGTCTCTCCAGATCCTCACAACATAGAAGTCCACCCAGCGCCTGGTAGTGCCGAGCTATTTGCAGCACAATCACGCCAATCCGATGATACGGGTATGCAGGTGCCACCACAAGCGCATGCGCAAGATGCTGACAACGATACAGCGATAAACCCAGGAAATGCTCAGTTCAAGCCTGTTGCTGAAATGCTTAAGAAAGTTAGAGAGTTGGCAAGACCGTCTTCGCCACATCCTCTACCTCTACCGGAATCTGACCTGTTGATGGATGACCCAGTGCCTTCAGTACACGCCAATGCACCGACAAGTATTTTATTTGGAGCTAGAAAGAAACCACTTCCTCTATTTGAAGCTGAAATGACTGGAGCATACAGCACATTCAAACCTGACGAACATGACCCGAAACCAACCATGGCATCAGATGCTCCAAAAAAGGTCAAACAAAAGAAGAAGAGTAATAGTGTTGATTTTGAACGTCCGTCTCCATGGGGTGCCTACATGTCCGTACAGAATATCCCACCTATTGCTGGAACGGACAAGAAAAAGAAGAATCAGAAAGCGAAATAAGATAAGCAAGCGAAAAAGAAAAATGACGACAAAGATGTGCCATTCAAAGAAAAGCGTTTCTTCAATGACTCGGATACTGAGTAATGTTCCCGTTTTGTACTTAACGACGTTAATATGTTTTTAACATATAACAAAAATACAATGTGACTTGATAAACTACATTCACCCTACAAAATGGACAACTATACATATTTAGTCTTTATTTGTATATAATATAATGAATGAACTGTGTTTATTTGATGAAGTGTTTTAATTATAGTAATCACTGTATATTCTGCTTTGCAATCTTGAAAATATGTACATAATATGTTACCCTCGTGGTTGGTCAAACCTGGACTTAAAACCTGTATAAAGTGAGTGTTATTTTTCCTATTATTGTAAATGTGAGACGTTTTTTCGTGCTGTTGAATACAAGTACCAGTATATTAAAGTGTATAGAGCTATATTCTAGCAGTCATTCAATGTCAAAATAATTACTTGCATCGTTTTTAGTATGATACTAGACTACCTTAATTGCAAATTAAAACTTTGGACGGGTTCCGTGTACTTTGATTCAATCGTTGAAAAATAGACGATTCTTATAGTTTCATAGGGTGTTCTAGAACACGTTCGTATGAACATGGACAGTTTGCATGTGCAATAAATCACAGAAAGAAATTCTGTTAAAACTGAAGCGAAAAATGATCTAATGGATATGAAAGCATAATTGTTTTTCAGTTTTTGATACTTTAAAATAAAATTTCTTCCGATATAGCTCTAAACACTTTAATCAGAATTTAATAAGAAGTGTTTTACAGAGTTTTATGTTGTGTCATACGTAACCAAATAAATATATACGTGTATCTGTGTTTATTGATTGACTAGTTTTGATTTGTTGGTTATAAATTTGCGGATCTATAAATAAACATTTTTCTCATACAAGCAGTAGTACAATACACTAAATTATAAGGTATTGATCACTTCAACACTACAAACACGGCTCGATAGATATACCAATGTATGTATATACGAAAGGAGGAAATGAAACACATGTCTTGAAAATCAAGGACTATGACATTCATCAATAGAACCTTGCACACAGAACACGAAACAACCTTGCATGCACATATATATTCATGAAATACAAAATACGATTGAGCCAATCTCCAGGAAAACCTGTTGTTTTGACATCATTTATTGTTACTAGTATGAAAAAGCTAAAACAATAACCAAAAATGATTTTTTTTATGTGAACAAATGTTATTTTGCATATGGTTCCACGAAGATGGGAAGTCTCATTATCAAATAGGTTTGCCTGGATACTGGCTCATTTCTTATTTCCGTGTAAATACGTTTATGAATAAAGATAATGAAGTGATTAGCAAGTGAAAGGAGAAAAAAATTACAGACTAAGAAGGTCGCCATTTGTGATGGAAGTTTGTTTGAATGCTGAATGCAATATTAATGTACCAAGTCTTTCAATCAATGTTAACCCCCGTATTCCCACATGAAGACCAAGTATTTCTCAAGTAAAAAACTCATCTGAAGTCGAAATTTTGTTCAAATCAAAGACTGAATTTGAGATCCATCTGAAGTTCAAGCCCTTTAAATTTTACTGTTATGAAACTAAGAATAATGTTTTCTGTTTTGTGATGTAAATTTTGAGTCCTGAGAAAACTATCTAAATGGCACATGTCAATATTTGAGATGAGATTTATCTCAGATTGGGATGATTAGGGAGATCAGGGCCAGACGTCCCGTGTGGAAAATGCTGAAGTACAACTCGTACAGTACAATCCAATGAGTGTCGTTGCTTTAATACCTAGATAAAACAAACTGGTGCTACGAAGCGCTTTCCACGGGAGGTAACCCCCCAGTGGGCACCCAACGTTGCTGCAACGTTGTATTTAGGTTTCATTTGAACGTTGCAATAAGGTTGTCATAATGTTGCCTGTGAAAGTTTTCCTGACGTCTTTTCCCAACGTTGCAGCAACGTTTTATTCAAACGTCTTCCAGACGTTTTTTTCTAATGTTTTCAGGACGTCTTTATACAGCGTTTGCATCAGGATATATACGCTCACACATTGTATAGTATGCAATACCAATTTCCAAGATTCCTCAATGATTCAACATAATGGCCCAAGAAAATCTTGGTACACAAACACCACTCTATAGCCTGCTTTGCGATCACTGTACGTAACATAGTGTTTTTGCAGGAAGCAGCAGTTGAACTGCCTCATGTTTATTCAAGGCGTTCTTTATTATATATTAACAAGTTAAAAATTTACAAGCTATATATATCACATTTACATCTAAAGTTTCCAGGCAACTATGTGGTAGAATTTAGAAAACAATGCGCATAAATCAATTTACTTTGAACTTATGCAACACTATTATTTGTACTGAAAGTAAATATAATAGCAAGAAGATTTATATTAAATTTACTCATATTTCTATTCAAGGGAGGTAATACTTTTTTATTCTAAATGAAAGTAAGATAGGTTTACCGGCAATTTAGAGCGCCGCCTAGTGAACACTTTCTGAGCACAGTAAAGGGAACTGACTCTGTTCTGGTTACAAATTCAGCAAATGCTACTACAATTTTTTGGGTTTCTACCACAGCAAATAGGCTTGTGATAATTTTATCAGCTTGTTCAATAGTTATATATTGTTATTGCGTCTTACTCGTTTCCGACCACAATCAGACGTTGTAACAACGTTGCACCCCAACGTTGGTCAGACGTCGGGGTTTTAACGTTGGATTAACGTTGGATTACGGTCTCCGACGTCGCGACCCGAATCCAACGTTAATCCAACGTTGTACCGACGTCGTGTGTTTGCTGGGAAAGACCGGATATTGGATCCTCGCGCATGCGTTGACATGCGAAATTAAACACGTGTTTTGAAGTTTTTTTAAATTTCAATATTATTCGTTAAAAGAACACTGGTCGATAATAACAATGTATATTGTTATCATACAAAAAAATAAATTATTTTGACAAAAAATGTTTAATTTTACATCCCACCTAGGCCCTGGCGGCGCTACTGAATTCAAGGGAGAAAACTGCAGAAAAACACTGCAGACGATGCATTACTTAAGTCCTGCAACAAAGTATTACTGAAAAGAAAACATCGCAAACACCGGGAAATGCTTTTAATTTTACAAACTGTTTCATGTCAAAAAAGTCCAAGAATAACCTAGAAACAACGTTGTTGCAACATCCCTAGAAAACGTTTGACCAACGTTTCGTGCGCAACGTTGCAGAAACGTTCGGAAGTGGTTGCCGATGTCGCGACCAGAATGCAACGTTGCTGAGACGTCCTTGCAACGTTATGATCAAACTTCCGGGTAACGTTTTGTGTGCAACGTTGTGGCAACGTCCGGAAAAGGTTACCGACGTTGCGACCTAAATATTACGTTTCAGCAACGTTCGTGCAACGTTTGGTGCCCACTGGGGGCCATGCCTTCTATATTTAGGCATCGTAAGGTAACTGAATAAAGGCGCTCGGTAGCGCTTCGTTTAATCCAACGGCCACCAGGGGCCTTATTCACCAACGCTGTTAGTCTAAAACATAGACTTAGACTTTACATTATCAAATGTTCTATTCGCTCTGGTGTTGTTATAAATGAACCGATTTTGATATAAATCGGTATATATGTTCACAGAGTAACAACGAATAGTCAGATAAACTTTCACATGGTTAAATCTTAGTTCAAAGAAATGCCAGTGATTATGAATAATGACATTTTTAAGTCTAAGTCTGAGTTTTAGACTCACAACGTTAGTGAATAAGGCCCCTGTACTACTCGGACGAGTCCACAAATTGCAGAACCTTACCGGCTTCTGTTTGTAGTGCCTTGACACATGTCGCACATACACCGTGCCAAAATAGGCATGGGATGAAATCAACCGGGAAATTTCAGACAAGGAGCACGACATGACCGTGCACGGTGTTCGACATCAAGATGTTTTCCGTGGTGTCCTCACAATGTCCGGCCACGTGCACTGGTCTTTTTACTTTTATAAAAGTCGCATGTACAGCTAACACAAGCTCTCCGAAGCGAATACGATTTCCATGCGGGTTTGAAACGTCAAGTTCTATGCATCAGAACTCCAAGCTAATGCTGCGCCAAGTTACGATTCATTACTCACCAAAATGAAATTGAAATAACATGTAGACCGCTGACAAATTATTAGTATTCAAGACTGATCGCTGACATCGCAATTTGCGACGTTGCCGTTAAATTGCCGCGGTTCTTGTAATAGTGCCAACTATATGGCTTATAAACCGGACAGCACATTATACATTTTATCGCAAAACGTCAATTTTTAAAGTGCATGAGCGCTGGATTAAATTCATCCAAAATGTGCATCCTATGCAAGAAGTAGTAATAAACACCGACATACTAAACCAAACATAGTGTCATCCAATTAATGAAACAAACAAATAAGTGACCCGAGTTGATACATGAAGATCGGTAACATTGTCTAATTACGGCACATAGGCTAACATCACACTCAATATGCGTGTATGTAGTACTCATATTTTACTCCACAACAGATTTCAAAAAATTTAAGACAGAACAATATCAACTTTTGGCGTAAATTTCAGATTTAGTCTTTTTGTGATTAAGTAATTACAAGTACACTTGTACTAAAAGGCTAGTCAAGCGCAAAAAGCGTAACGGTGTCATTACTGCTATGACCTATAGAAATACAGGTAATTCGGTTTGTCCGAAACAAGTTTAAAGGCGCTGGTGCGTTTGTTCAAACGTGGTTTTGTCAATTATATTATATTGGAATATCAGAATTTTCGTTTTGTTAATTACGTTGTACCCGTGCCAGCATTTTCTGAAAACGTTATTTACAAAAAAGGAATAACTACCAACTGAGTGTAGAGTTTCATTAAGGTGCGAATAGTCGGCGCGGGTAAAACTAGTTTTCGAGCTGATTTTCGCAGTTACAATAAATATTCTAAAACTCATTTTATTTTAAATATTTTGTAAACCATGTAATACTTCATGGCGGAGTTACGTATTTTGTGTTTATTGGCACTTTTGTTGAACGTCCCGAAAGTTACAAATGCCGTGGAATGTGAACCCAGCAATGGTGCTGACTGGACTGTTGCCGACGGTGAGGAGTGTACGCTGTCGGCGGATGTTGATATCGGGGATGGAATTGTAAGTGTATTTGGGAAGATCACAGTAACGTCTTCAAGTCAGGTGACGATCAGCGGTCGAATCATTGCAGTACATACTGGTGCGCAAATATCCGCCGACGCCGTTGCTACCGACGGGATAGGAATTGGAAACAACTTTGGTTCAGGAGGTTTGTATCTAAAATATGTCGCTTATAAACGCCTTTCAGGTAGAAAAATTAATCAAAATTGTGTATAGTATTAGGCTTTCATGATTTGTGGAAAACTTTATGTAAAAGCGTGGAAGTTATGAAGGTAAAACGAATAAAATAAATAAACAAAAACAAATAAACTGTATCGAAAAGCAAATATTAAACTGTTTTTGCAAGCGACACGGGTCTTAGATCGAACAACTTCAACGCAGTTTCGCGGCGCCTTTTCTATCGCAGATGAACCAATATATTTTGTGTAGTTGAGACATAATTATTTTCATTTACATCAATTTTTATTTTTGCAGGGACTAGTTCGCGAAATTTTTAAAACAGACAAGACACTTTTTTAAGAAATTGCTAAAATTTGTTTTGACACAAAGTCACGAATATTTGTACACGCGAAAAGTGAACAGTTACACACTGTAACTACTTTTATCTCGGGAGGAGGGTGTAATAATAACAACTAAAATGAATAATTATAATATATATTCTTTATTCAAGCTTAGTTTCATTTATGTACACGTACAAGCACACAATTTCATATAATGAAATATTTTAAATGTAACGTTACATAACCATTCACATTTTAATCATAAGAGATATTTTGCATTATAAATACTCACAACAGTTCCACAGTAATTTCGACAATATGATCGTATTATCTATAGTAGAGACATTATTAAGATATTTACAATTATTAACATGAATAAGACTAAGAAACTGTTGTAAGAGTTTGATATCAGAAAGGTTTTAAAATGATTGTTTTGATAAAAGTGAAATTTGCTTCATCGCGAAAACAAACGTTACGTCATAGATCAGTTTTTGTTATGAGCGTCGACTTTCAGGATCGGCAAATACCAAAATAACATGGATATCAGGGGTTCGTTTGAATTTAATATTCGAGTCTTATAGAAAATTGATTATTGGCAACAAATTAAATGTGAATTACAGTTCTTATGATGCAGTAAATCATAAATGTTCATCTCATCGACTGTGTCCGGAAATGAGCACACGTAAACTAGACGGACACAAACATAACGTGAATCTGTATGTTTACGCATGGGGTTCCTCCCATTTATGTATGAGCAAAATCATCGTTTTATGCTATAATATCCGTTAGTTGAAAGTTGTTTATAGTCAGTTTAATTATTCCCGTTATTTTCGAGTGCCTTTCCACGCGATGACATTCTGTATTATATCCTAGTAATTAAAATGGTTTAAAAGGCAATAATAATTAGAAACTTAATTTCAATTATCAAAGACAGCAAATAAATCATTACGAAACTAATAAACATAACGGTTCAATATAATTCGTTAACATAATGTGTTTACTATCAATATTTCATTCATAAATTGTCAATAGATCATTTCAAGCTGTATTTGCGACGAGTTGTGCTTGAAACATGAGCACTGAGCACACATAATCTGTGTATCATAATTAGGATTGGTTAACGTTCAATGGTTAACAAATAATGAGACGTTTTAGGGATTTGTAGAAGCGGCTACAAGTGCACATTGTTTGTATATAACATCTATCAAAATGTTGATTCATAACTATTGAAACCACTAAATACGAGTTGAAACTAAATTCTAGATAGTATCGTTAAAATCACCGACGTTGTAATTATAAGGTACCCTTAATGGCTTGGTACCCAAATTAAATATTCATAGAGAAACTGTATCTTCATAAATCATATAAAAGAGATGATTATCATAATAATTATCTGGATTATATACAAACTTATTAGTTTTTAATATTCACATTTTCTTTGCTCGGTTATAACCGTCCGCTCATCTTATCGCATTATGTTTCCATTTAAATCCAGACCGCTGTAAAAAGACAACGCGTTTTCTGTTTTGCCGATGCCGAGCTAGCCTTTATTTTCCCTAGTTTTCTGTTGAAATATTAGTGCAAATGAAATAAATATATACCTCCAAACATGCAATTGTCTACGTGTTGTATCACGACATTTCGTAACCGAGTCTTCATCGTGGTTTTATACATGTATGTTTCTAGTAAATATAAAAAAGATATGCCCCGTTCTCACTATCCCGGTTCAGCATACCCGGTAAGTACCGGTGAGGGAACCAACCTTGATGACAACGTGAACATCTGGGACAACCAGAGGGTCTTTATTAAGCTGCGTGGAAGCGATTAATGTTAACATTTCTAAAATGTTAAATACTAGTTTAACAAGGGGCTATGAAAAATATATTGAGAACAGGGGATTTCCGGGGCAATATCAGCACATTTTTGTTGCTTTTCCCCCATATATCGTGATAAACCGAAACATGTCCGTATGACATATGCCGCGATCAAACATTAGTAGGGTTGGTTCAACCCTGGTAAAGAACGGTATCGCCTGGTTTCGTACCAGCGGAGTTAAGAAAAGAAACGTCGTGAGCCAGGAAAGTTCCCCGAAAATAGCAGTTCAACTACGGTAAGGACAGGCATATCCCGACTTCACCATGGTTAAGGACGTCGAGGTTAATATGACATTAAGTGTATTACCCATATATATTAAACAATAAATAAAAAGATGCCGTGTCAGATAATAGTTTAATTACTTAACAAAGTGAAATTGACTTTGAGATCAGCCCAGTTGTAGTTCATATGAGCTAACAATCAACGCTCGCGATCTCACAGATCAGTTTTAATTACAGCCATTACTTACAATCAGCACTCAAACATTCAAAATGGAAAATATTGAGCTATTGTTGGTCTTTGATTCCATATCCAATGAGGAACTTGTACAAATTGTTTAGGTCATCCCTATTGAAAAAGCTAGTCAAATTTGACTTATGAGACACTTATCGTTCATGCGCACAGTACCTCCCGGATCCCATTTCGTATTGCCGGGTGCCTGGCAGTGATGGGCCTACGGTAAACATTAACTAGCTGGTGGCTAACCAACCGATTACACCTGTTCCAACGCACCCGGCTTCCGTCAATATTCGAACATTTGATCTCCCGCTTCCAAGGTGAACTTTCTGACCACTCGAGCAAGGTCGCGAATATACATGTAGTACAATGCTATACACTGTATATGCGTGCTGAAAAAAAACTATTGTATACATTTAGATGTAATAATTGAACATAAATTGATTGATAAATTACAATATTGACGTGCAAATAACCAAAGAAAAGTCCACAAACGATACCCAGTACCAATTTAACAGTATCACAAGTCTTTAAGTAGAGTGTAGGACTAAATCCCGGGTGGACAGAATACCGTTCCCTCATTTTTGACAGGGTGGACATAATCCTGTCCATGTTTTTTACAGGGTGGACAAAATTCCCACCCTATAAATTTCAGGGTGGACATAATACCCATCATGACTATACATATATAATAAAGTTGATAGTATGCATGTTAAATAAAAAATTAACCTTTATTGTAACAAAATCATGGAGAAGTTCCTTTTTATTTGTGGGTAATTTTTTGTACCCGAACACGAATCTTGGAAAGAAGACGGTTGGAAACTGTAGTGCGTTCGTATTCGAACACATGTTGGAAACTAAAAACTGTCCATCGGCCATTTTATGTTAAAAAGTCAATAAAAGGGCACAAACCAAAGCCACACCCTAAACAATGTACCTTTCAATGGTAATGCGGACGAGATACCCACTGGATAATGTATATACTCCCCGCTGCTCATTTTTGCCAAAATGGTTAAAATCATCACCATGAATTTTACTAGGTGGTTAAAATCCCCAGCATTGGGTGGACAAAATCCCAATCATTCACTCTTTTGTCGTAAAATCAGTGGTTAGTCAATTATAACTTCCGAACAAAATTATACGCTGGTAAAATCAGTAACCACATGCTGAGAAAACTATGACCAAATTTGGTTGACCCACTGTCAAAATTCAGGAATGATTGCGTAAGCGAGTGCAATAATATATGCCCCCTGTTGTGCACCTGCCAGGCCCCGATTTTAATCGATCCAAATCAGACAGACGCATTCTCACATGTTTTAAAGCGCCTGAAAGACCATGATTTAGGTGAGCAGTGGCGTTTGACACATGGATCTATATTACTAAAATGTGTGAAATTATAGATTTAATGCACTTTAATTTCATGTGAGATTTTTAAAACATAAAAACTGCTAAAATGGTGTTAATCAAAAAATTTAAAAAGGGGCAGATTCATTTTTTGTTAGCTCATGTGTATAAGTTAACAGTGAAATTTTAATACATTTTAAAATGCATGACGTACCGCAAAGTCATGGTCAACGTATTCTGCAAATCAAAAAGCAGGGAATCCCACAATATTTAATGCCTTATTAAGGCAAATGCAACTGTATTATTGACAGAAAGTACAACGAAAAAAATGGTTGCATTTTTTTCAATAAAAAAATTATATAGATTTTACCAAAAGATAGGTTTTTGTTATTTTCATCAATGATTCAGGGTACAACATTGTTTAAGCAATTGTATAAAATTTAATGTCGTCTGAATTTGTTTGGAACGGTTGACCTCTGATTTTAATAATTTTAAAAATGGAAGAAAATAAAAATTGAAAGAAACAAATTATTTCAAAGCTTTTGTTCAAATCATGGTATTTGCAGGTGATGTAACAGTACAATTTCAATACATTTCATCTGATTTTGATAGTTAAAAATTGTAACGTTAGAAAATTGCACGATAATAATTCGACAATTGAAAAATTACCAGAAACAGTCTAAAAACTAGCTGTGTCCCTCGCTTTAATATTATTATTTATCTTGACCTGCTTACGGTTCACTAATTGCCCATATAATAACGGAACCGTCAACCTTCAGTTTCGATATGTAATAGTCAAATATATGAACACTATTTGTAATGCGACACAATTCAGCGCCTATTCCGTAAAAGCGTTGATAGGTATTTTTTCCAAAAAGCGCCAACACGACATGAGCATGTATCGGCTCCCTAGTCCAACATTAATTAATATAACCTGTCGTTCACTAGTATTACATTAGAGGACGGGGGCAGATGAGTCCATAACTCGATATAGACCCCTATGGACATAAGTTTAACTGAATGTATGGTTTATATTTGATAGGAAGCTACGGAGGCCGTGGTGGCAGTCCAGCTGATACATTCCTGGCAAGTTCCGATTCTGTTGCATATGGTGTGTATGATGAACCTACGCTCACCGGAAGTCCGGGAGGTGGTTCCGGTGGTGGTAATGGTGGCGGTGCTATCCTTCTTATAGCCACTGACAGTATATCCGTCAATGGGATAGTGTCAGCCAATGGTGGCGATGCTTCCGGTTCGGCTGATGGCGGTGGTAGTGGAGGAAGTGTCATGTTGAATGCTGATACTATCAGTGGTACTGGTCTTATATCCGCACGCGGAGGGAACGGTGCCGGTGATGGAGGTGGTGGTGGAGGTGGTCGAGTCACCCTATTACACACATCCTCATATAGTGGTACAGTAGATGTGCACATCGATGGTGGACTTGGTGGTAAGTAAACGAATATTGCTACAAAACATATCCACTATATCATTTTTACAACTTTAAAGAGGCAAACCATGTATTGTAAAATTGTGTTAAACCATTAATGATGCTTTCTGGCTTGTTATAGTAAAACTTGAATACAGCCTATAATGACATTTTCTTCCTTTTGGAAGGTATTTGAACCAAGAGAAATATTTGATTTGATCGAGTCACCATTACTTGAAAAATTTATGTTAAATGCAAATAATTTCATTTGGGCATGCCCTTATTGCTAAACGTAGGCTAGGCATGTTATTCCTACAATATACATACACTTGTATTTATATGTGTGACATTTGTCGTATAGTAACACGGGTAAATATATCATTGATGAAGACTAAAACGAAAACACAAAACACAACAGTGTTTTCCTGTAGCCTGTGTCCCATCTGTTTGCATTTCATGCATCTAGTCACAGATATAAATACATACTTACTATGTTTGAATAAAAAAACTTCGAATACTTCAGGAACCACAGAGTCGTCACTATCATCTTCGTCAATGTCCGCTTCGTCATCTAACGGTAACTATCCAGCATCATACGGCTCTATTGGTACACAGTCCAGCAAATCATGGCGTCCGTCCAGTACTTCCGGTAGCCCATATTTGGAAATGACTCTCGGATCACAGTATTATGTCTCCCACATCCAGACACGAGGTGGTCCAAACTCCAACTATTACGTCACGGAGTACACACTAGATTACTACAATGACACAAGTGGATCATGGGTAATTATTTCAGCTGTTTTATCTAAGAAATATAAAACTTGAACTGTTTCTCCACTTCGATCAATTCTGCTTAGAAAATATCTACCACATATTCCTTTATACTTAGTACTTCTAAACATTTCGAAGAATGCTATACGTGTTACTCTTCGTGTTGTGTACTTGACTGCTTGCTTGACTTCATTGCGTGATAACCTTACGGTCATTGGTTTAATTATAAGCAGTTCTGTGTTTCATGTTTGTTGAATTATAACATGGACAATCTTTCGTGGCAAATCAACAGATCATTTCGGAACAAATGCCAACCTTTTCCCCCAGCATGTGCAGCCCCTCACTTGCCCAATTAAGGACATATGGACAGCTCACACACTGTCACCGATATGTGCATAAAGAAAAATTATCGAATTATCTTAAGCCAAAGCACATTACAAGCACCCTCAAACAACATGTGATTAGTTCCAAGAATAGAATGTTTCGGACGAGGAAAAATGCTGATTGAACGAGAATGTAACAAGCGGATTATGTTTGGTTCCAAAATACTGTTATGTTTTGCAGGGAAGTGTTGGTGTCGACTTTGCTGGGAACTCGGATGGAAGCAGTCTCGTTACAAATACACTTCCTGTTCCTGTCTATACTAATAAAATCCGTCTGTATCCCATATCGTGGAATAATGGAATTGAAGTAGCATTTAAGCTGTTTGGATATGCTAAAGGTACGTTAGTTTTATCGAATGGTTTGCTCGTCACAATCAAAATGCTTGACGCTCTGTATTTCTAAAGAAATGAGGTGTCGAGAATGATTCTTAGATCTTAGATTCATAGTGATTCTTACGGTTCTTGATTCTTGAATTATCTTTTAATTTCATTGCTTGACGCTACATATTATCATAGGAGAATGACCTCCCCCACATGCCCTCTCAATGAATTAAAATTAATAAGAAACAAAATTACGTAGGTTTCTGCGTTACTTATGTCATTCAAGTATATTTTTATATGTAAACATGTATCATATAAGTATTTAACTTTGATTTACCGCAATAAAACAACGTGGCTCAACCAAGAACATATCATTTAATCAAAATAGTTTTAACTTTTTTCAGGGGCAACATTGGATACCAGTACCGTTTGCAGTGCACAGTCAAAGGGTATGTATTGCTGTTTTTGTTACAAAGAGTGGCGTTAGGTTATCACGCATGTAAATTAAGAACAGCCCAGAAAATTAATTGAGTTTACTGGTGACACAACACCTGTAGATATAATTATATAACACTAATTAGTCGAAGTTCGTCGTCTAATTCGGTCAGAACAAAGAAAATGAACTTTGCTTGCCATTGACCTGAGACTGTTTCTTACGAATCTAATGTATTCTTTCAATCAACCGTTCCGATGCCTTTGTGCAACCTGAAAAGAATATTTTAGAAAACAAATGAAACTAATACAAGTATTTGTCACGTTAGTAGGTCATAGAAAACTAGAATTGGATTTGAAAACGAGCCAGTAAAGTTAAAAGGGAGGGCTGTGCAATATTTGTTTTAACAATAGATAAAGTGTGTCCGTAATTACATGTACTTGTAAATTGGACTTTTCCACATGTTTGGGGTTTCGTCATATTGAAAGCCCGTATAATTAACTTATAGAGAACAAGGTGACTTTTGTTTGTATTGATTATCTCAGTATAGACCTTCACCTTGACAATATCACATTTCACACAACAATGGATCAGTCATTAACCGATATATAACAGTGTTTGTAAAAAACGATTTTTAAAAATAGTATTCTTCTTGGAAGCCATAACTAGTACAAAAAAGGCACACATTGAATGCATTTATTTATGTTCATGACGAAGACGTGAACTAGCGTTGGGGTTACAAATGCTTTCCAAATGATAGACACATCTTTGTACTTCGGATATTAACACAAAAAGGCCTATTCGCAACACAAAAATGTCGCTGAAAAGACGCACCAATCTGACTTACCTGGGTTACGAATGCAATCTGCACTTTGGTCTATTTTGGCACATGCGTTGCTACGCATCGATCGGCGTCTGCAAGATATCGAACACACTTTGGTAAAGGTAGCGTATACTTAATTATTTTTAAGTTAAGTTACCAATTTTCGAGGGTTTTTTCATCTGTTCAGCCGCTCAACCACCCTTTGACGTTTTAGCTTCACTCTGTTCACTGTGTTACTTAAGGAAACCTGTATTCGAGTCTCCTTGGTGAGAATATTTCTCTCCAGTAGAGTTGCTATCACAGGTACCAATTAACACCTTGATGTAATGGAGCATGTTGGTAATTCTTACTCACAGAAATTAACCAGTGGTCCATACGGGTGTTGAACCCGGGACCTCTCGATCCCAAAGCGCGCGTTCTACCTCAAGGTCACCGCTCACCATAAGATTAGTGTTGATCAGATGAAGGTTGCACATAATCAAAGTCGACATCGAGAAGCGTTTTCCAAAGAATTCAAGGTTTAAATAAGATTTTCAGAAAAAAACGAATGTTCACACTTGGCAGTAGCATCTGTTTTATATTCTATTATTTGTGTCTTCGTATTCTGTTTCTATTTCGCGGACATTTTTCAAGATTTGTTCAAACACTGTGGGAATTTGCATAATATTTTTTATGTTAATGTTGCTAGTTGTCGAGCGGTATTAGACACTGTTCCTAAAACGACATTTCTGAAATTTTAGACATTTGATAACGACAGGGTTCAAATCTACATAAATAAAGTAGTGTGATAAAACACTATGTCGTTTTAAAACTCTTCTTCGTGTATCGAAGGGAATATGATATTTTTTTATCTATCTATCAAGTTAGGATAATTTACATCACATTGTAGCATCTTGTAACATACATGTTGCGATATGTAAGCCTAAATAAAATTAAAAAAATATGTACAAATATATACGACGACTAAACATGTCTCAGAATGATCAGGCATGACATTGACCACAATTATAAGTCATGTGTGTGTCATATTCCTGGAACTAGACAGGCTGTGCCAGTTTGGAAACAATTTCAGGACATCATGTTTTGAAAACCTTTTTGTTGGACGGGCACCAAAGAAGTGAAAATTCGATTTTTAAACATCACAATTTGAACGCGTCTTTTCTTTGTTCTTGAAATTTAAATGGTATTGTAACAACTTTCTGATACAATACTGGAAATACATTCCAGGCCATATTGTACTTTTAAATAGGATTGTTATTTTGTCAATTTAATAAAAGACGCCAAAGAATAGAGAGTGCTATTTTTGCAAACCATATTTGATCACACAAAGCGTCTATTGTTTGTGCTTGTTACAAATAAATTACATTATTAGCAACTGTATGATATAATGCTGACAATTTGGAAACATTTTCAGAAAGTAGCAGACATTTAAAATATTTTGTTATTAGGTTAATTTGACAGGCGCCTAACAAGTGAAAGTTCTATTTCTGAAAACCACATTTTGTCAACTCTACTAGTCCATTGTTTGTGCTTGTCCCATTTCGTTATTAGTTTCTTTATACATGGCATAATGTTAGTAAAACTGTAATAATTACTTACAGTAGATAAAGGCCCTGACACACGTAACGAAAACCATCCGACGTCAACTTAAGATTTATAAGCGAATATGACTTCCACTATGACTGCCTATGTATACATGTGCGGTGTACATATTCATGATTCGTGTTGATAAAATAGTTTTCGAACAATTTTCGACTAATTTGCAACTAGTTCTGTCAAAAATTGAAGTATAACAATTAACTGTCGTATACGACGAAAATTCCTAATTCGATAGATTTTCGTATTCGGCAAATTGTCGTATTTGACGAAGTATCTTTCAACGAAGCATATAATTATGTGAAAGCTGGATATCGTTCGTAATGGTGTTCGTGTCTTTACATATGTGAGGCTTTGTGTCAGAATTCGCAAGAAGTCACAAAATTACTGTCTTCCCCAGGCTTTGTTAAATAATTATATTCGGCTTAGTGTGAAGGGGCCTTAAGAACTGCTTACTGTCAATCAAATAATATTTGTAAGGACATAGTTCGGGTGTATTATTAAAAACAAGGCTACAATCACAATAAAAACGTCTATTTTCTTTATAAAGTGTACAATTACAGAACAATGTCGATATAATAGACTATGTCAGAGAGAAAGTGTTTTATGTCCATAATTCAGTGTAATGAGCTAAATTTGAATTCGAATTTTGTCGTTTTTAAATTGAAAGAAAAACTAACAAAGCGTCTGACATTACCCCACAATTATATTATTAGCAAGACAATCACGTTTCAATATAATACGTGTTTGTATTCACGACCGAAACCAAGACATGGACACAGACGGTCGGCATGATTTGTTTTGTCAGGTCTCGTATGAATGTTCACCCCGAATGATCGTCAATCTTCAGCGAACCTTTACATTAGATGTTCACCCGTTGTATTGCCCAACCTGTCTGCGTCTTATCTCCCTTAGTCTGAATGAAATAAACTTCCGCTTCTATTCCATGGTAGAAGTCATAAAATATTTAGCTTGTGTACAAAAATCATGTACTTGGAAAGTTGTATTTATTTACCCAAAGGCCTTGCCCCCCGGATAACCCATTTGGGCGAGCATCCTCATACGTCAGTACTCGAATCCATAAAGAAATGAAAGCATCGCTTCGCAACTCACAAATGTATTAAACAAAACTAATGTAGATTGGCAAAGAGGCAAAAAGATGTAGTATGTTTTAACGTTAAACATGGTTCAGTTGTTATTCAAATACACATCGACAGAGTGGCGGGCCAGTTGGGTAACGCTAGATTGAATACGTATGGTAGGGTTCCTGGTTCGAATGTCGACCGGGCCACTTAGTCATCTCAGATACTTTCTATAGTATTATAAAATATCATAGTTCAGTAAACATGTATATAAGCACGTCTGAAATGACGTAAATTGGTATTGGTTCTGATTATAGGTGGACCAGGAGGTCCTGGTACTGTCTACTACTGGCACAGAAACAATCCATCTACACTTGTGGTCAACAACTATGGCAAGAGTCCGTATGTGAAGATGTATGAAGCTTGCTATGGTTGGGATGTCTTATCACAAGGTATAGTTAACACATTTACAGAAATTAGATGGTCAAATCACAGGTAGCTGTGTCAATGATGAAGACTAAAACGAAAAGAATGTGGGATATTTTGGAAATTTATATTTTTATATACTGATTTTGTTTACTTTTTTTCAATGATACAGTTTCCTGAGGTTCAAATCATGGTCGTTACAACAAATGGACCTTTATTGTTAAATTTCGTTGGTTATAAAGTACCTTTAATCGACATGGAATGCGTGGAATGTACCCACACATTGACCATTATTAGGCATTTCTCTAGCTTTTTAGTACACATGAGATCAGTTAGAGGCGTTAAGTCAATCACCCAACAAGCTACTAAAAGTACCCAAATAAACCATATGGAAATAAAGGAAAACATAAATTGAAAGTTTGAACATCGAACGGATGAGCGATAATTTTTTTATACATAATCGTTACGCAGAATTAAATTTGGCATGAATAGGGTATACATTGGTATCATGGGTGTAGAAGTATACCATATACTCGTATTGAGTATTGTGTGGTTATTTAAAACATCATAATAAAATGCATAAATCATGTTTGAACATATTTTGTATCATATCATTATTTTTAATAGGTGCCGCTGCTTATATTATGGGAGAAAGCAATGATCTCAGCAGCATTGTTCTCTATGATGGCTCTCATGCCGTAGTCAATGGAAACCAGAATGTAACGGAAATAATTGGAGACAGTAATTCAATGATCCACGTAGCCAATGGAGCGATACTTGATATACATGGTGAGATGTCGGCGAATGCTTATATATACATGGACTCTTCCCTTCGCTATCACACCAAGCCGTCCGTTGAGATTGTTGGTACGTTATATGTACATGGTTCGTTGCAATTCGCTGAGCCGAGCGAGCAGGACGTGTCACTGAAAGATCCTGCTGATGTTACGCTGAATTCTACCAGCCTTACAGGAATTGAATGCAAATCATTGGAGATCCAAAGTAATACAGAAATGAGCATCTTGGACAACGTCGAATATTTTAATATTTCAACACCATCCTTAACGGTAGCTGGACGATTTGAGGCATTCGGTCTACACTTACATGGCATGCAAGAGCTGTCAGTCGGTTCAGAAGGATATGTCAAATTGGACCCTATGTCATCGGAAGAATATCTCGGAAATGAGATAGATATTCGTGGTGAAGTTGTCTTATTGAAACATGTATCTGTTGTACGACCCTGTGAAAACTTTCTGCTTGATACTGAATCTTCCCTGACCTGGCCCGAGACAACAGATACTGTAGTGCTTGATTGTAACAGCGTAGAAATAAACACCGACTTCGACCTAGGAAACGTATCATTTGGTTCTGGTTTAGATCAGCTCACCATTGGACCCTCTGGTATTTTTACATTCACTGCAGATGGACCAATTCTTGTCCACTCAAGCATCGCTATATCTGGTAAAATGTACGTCGAAAATATTGCAACATTCAAATCCCCGTTAGCAGCTGATGAACGTGTAGAGCAGATGATCGTACATAGTCCTAGTGGACGGCTAGAAATCAACTCCGAAACCAAACCTGCTCAAGATAACGGTGCCGTCCTAACTGACCAAGAGTGCAGTGTATTAAAAGTCAGGTCATTGCAAGTTGATAAGACATTTATTGCTAACGATTTGAGCATCGGTGAAGGCATTGATGACGTCACGGTTAACAAGAATGGTGCCTGGACTTTTGGACCATGTGGTACATTCTATATGCTCGATTTATACACAAACGGTACAATAACCTCCGAGTACCCGCTAACGTTGGAAGGACTTGGTCAAGACAAGGTGAGAGAAATCCATATCGAATATGGCGGCACAATGACACTCGATGACGCTGTCCAGAATACTAAAGAATGGACAGGAACTTCAACAATTGCAGTACACGACTTTAAGCTGTACGGAATGCTAAAAGCAGGAGAGCTCAACAATGTAATAGCTGACGAAGGTTGGGATCAGCTGGATATGAACCTAAATGGATCAATTTATTTTCAACCAAACGGACCATTTGTTGTCGACAACCTCTTTGTAGACGGTCGATTCGAGTCCTATAGCAATTTAACACTCATGGGTGGTGATCAAGATCTTGTTGTTCGTCTTGGATCAAATGGATACGTCAAGTTTGATTCTTTAGTAGCATCTGATTGGACGAATCCTTCAGCCGTTATAGCTGGGTTAATCGAAACCGAAACAGGTTCGTATTGGCAGTCGGCACTAACACAATGGAACGTCACCCAAGCGAGCTTTGGCGGACGCCTTTATTCCAAACCACATTCTGTCGTTGCCATAGATTTCTTTACAGTGCTAAATGGGGGTAACGTAGATTTCTCGACCAATGCCTACTTTCTTGGGAGTGGGTTTAACGTAGACGCAGGCGGACAAATGGACATCGCTTATACGCACAATCCAGACACCATTCTAGAACATACAAAATTTAGATATATAACAGTGGATGTGAGTGGAACTCTTAATGCCGCCTCACTGGATATTTCACATCTAGAGGACGCTAGTCAGTATTGTGAAAACATATACATCTCTGGTACTGTAGACGTCAGCAGCGGTGGTTATCTGTATGATGAGGGACCAGGTAAGGTTAACATTATTCAATGAATTGACACAATACACATTTACCATAATTATGTTGCCTGTGTAAAATTCCAGTGAGATACCTTAATGGAAATATAAAAGCAAAACATAATAGTAGGCCTATTGTATTTGCCATTTCTGGTTACTAAGCATTAAGGAGCATACAAAAATGCTTCCACGGCATGGGACGGCGTAACCTAGAATGAACTTGCTTTTGACTTATTAAAAATTATATAAGCTGTTCAAAAGTTTTTCTGTCTCTTTACGCAGGTCTTATAAATAGTTAAATACACAATGACAATCTGAATGGACATTCCACTTTAAGGCAAAACCAATGTTTGATAAGTAACAAGATGACAAAATCTCCATTGTCATTATAAAGCATACGTTAGAATATGTTGACTGCTTATTATATATTACTGTTTTTGGTGATTTAGAATAATCATGATCAAACTTAAATCTACAACTATTTGTGAACAGAGATTGTAAAATTTGCATTCAAAAGACTGAGCTGAGCAAATATATGATATCTTTAAAACAGGTAAAGGACAAATGAACTCTAATGGTGGAAGTGGCGCTAGCCATGGTGGTCGAGGTGGTCGAGGATACGGCAGTCAAACAGCGTTGTCTCCTTACGGTGGTGTGCATGACGAGAGTGTGAGTTTCGGGTCAGGTGGTGGGAGTCATACTGTGGGTGGTAACTCTGGAGGTCGTGGTGGTGGAGCCATATTTGGACAAGCTACACAGAGCATAGAGATCAGTGGTACAGTGAAAGCTAATGGCGGAAACCCAACAGTAAGTATGGATACAATACGTGTAAAGCAAATCATGATACTATTCTGGAAAGGTTAGTCTAAGTTATGTCAATTGAGATGGTCCGGTTCCTTCAATATTGACTTGTAGTTCAGTACGCCAGTGCCTCATCCACGATACCATATAGATACCATATAGACAGAACAGTCATCTTACATGCGCCTCCGTAACTCAGTGGTTAGAGTGGTTGCCGTCTAATATGGCGGCCCGTGTTCAAATCCGTGTAGACATGTCATATTTCAGTAGAAAGTTGACTTGCAAATTAAGGCTAAGCTCGGCATTTTTAAACTAATTTGGTTAAAATTTGATTATGACTTTACAGATATTTTACAGTTTTATTTCGATTGATACTACTTTTTAACGTATGTTTCTATTTTCTTTTTTTGAACAGTCATCTTACGCCGGTGCTGGTAGTGGAGGCAGTATCTACTTTAATACCGCTGATAGGTTTGTACTGACAGGACAACTACAGTGTAATGGTGGATCGGTCAGTGGTAGAGGAGGAGGCGGTGCTGGTGGATGGGTACATGTATACTTCCAAGACGGAGACTATCATAGCGGCTTCGTAGAGGCGAAAGGTATTATTGTGTAGTACGAAGATATAGACAAAATCCTTACATTTATGCATGAATATTTTGCTTGGCGCTTGTGTTGAATATATTATATCTTATTCCGCAATATTTGTCAATTTGCACCGTAAATAAACAACCAAAACTTTGGTCGTACTACATTTCACTCAGTTTTGTATGTTGCATACGGATATGTAAGTTTGTTTCTGAAATATTTGTAGAAGTAGAGTCAAATTCATTGCATGTTTCGCATTAAAATCAATCTGATACAAATGCGCAACATTGGAAATGTTTGTTTTAAATAGGTGGCAGTTCATCATCAGGAGAGCCAGGTGGTCCAGGAATATCATACTTTGAAGGACCGGATATACAAAACTTACGTGTAGACAATGGCTGCCAGCAACCACAGGTAACCCTATCTTAATATTGTATTCCTGGCAAGGAATTTAGACTTTTCAAAATAATGTTATGGCTTGTGTCTCATAAAAAACTAGCAAAAATTTAAACTTTCGACGATTATTCCATGTTTTTCATCCATTTGCAAAATATTTTATTATTCTTCATAATTATGATGCTACGCAATACTACTTAGTATCATACTTAACATTTTACGACACGCAGTGATAGGCCCTATGTCCAACTACATTTGTACCTTCATCCAACTGCCAACTGCCTACTACGTCCGTTTTCTTTTGTACATAATCAATGAGACCATATTTACCCTACAGGTTACAGAACCTACTGGAAGTACTGCTGGTACCACGGAATATTCAACATATACACAAACAGGTAATGATCTCGAGGGTTGCCTGCAAGACTGTCGTATGTCCTTTAATAATAAGCAGCTACGACAGTAATGCAGAAATCACTAAAATTCTTCATTTCATCTTAAGATTAGATTAATTGACCTTGCCACCGAATGTGCAGACAATTCAATCACATTGTCCTGACAATATCCTGCCAAAACATACATAGTTTGTTGGATTTGTAATCCAGTGATCAATGTTGGATTCCTACTCAAGAAATGTCAGACAATGCCATGAATAAGTTACATCAATTTCGATTGAAATTTCCATGTTTCGAAGTTAGTTACACTGGGTAGTTAGGGTACAGCCCGTGAAAACTGTCACCACACGTTTTCAACGGAGAAGACACTAGAATTTTGAGTTTTAAAAATCAGATATACATGTAATTTAATTTCACGGAGATTCACGCCTTAAACCTCAATTTCACGACAAATGTACGTAACGTCTCGTTGCTAGGAAACGAAGTGATATTTTACAAAAATAAAAACGACAGAAAAATAACAGTTTAAAGCATATTTCTTGAGATTTTCATTAGATTAGGTGAAAAGTCGATTATGGCCGATGACGTCGGAGAAAGTTCCAATTTTGTATGATTCCATAACGCCATCTACTATAATCATAAACTCGTATACATACGTTTTTTTTTAAAAATTGTTCATAAACTAATATTGCATTACAGGTGCCATAGCTTTCCTGAATCCACCAGAAGATGACTATACTTTCACATTTACACATGTTGAAATGTATGGTGGTGCTCATCTAACACTTAATGGTACTAACACTGTATTAGAGACAGAATTTATGTACGGCGATGATACTGGACATTTACATATTGGACCTGGCCATACATTCCAACTAACACAGGTAACTATGACTGTTTTGTGGTTGGATATAACTCTGATCAATACATTTCGTGGTCTCTCATGCAGAATAGAAATGAGTTAATCCAACAGGGAACGCAGACGAGCACCGAAAACAGTAAGATCAAAACCGAACTACACGGAGCAATGCCCACACACAACGCAAAGAAATTATTAAAAGAAAATACAAGCCATAAAAGCCATACATTATGGGATAAGCATAAATAACACCGACCAACATGACAATCAAGTTAATGATGTTGTTCCATTGGCTCGCCTTGCGCTTTTTTCCAATGGAAATATTCAGTAGGAAGCGAGTTCATAACAAAGATACGTTCCTGTTATTAAACAAAAGGACTACCAATTACGTCAATCAGGACCACTAGATATACTTCCTATGTCTACTCCCCATCGATGTGACCGTGAAATCCATGTTTTTGTCGGTTAAAGACTTAAACTTAAAGTACTAACTGGGGAGCATTGCTTAAAGGTAGGACGTCTGCTTCGGGATCGAAAGTTCCCAGGTTAGATATACATCTACATCACTGTCAAATTTCTTTGAGCAAATGAATAATACAAATTGCCACATATCACCCATATGTATGAATGGGTATAGCCAACGCATTCTGGCTGACATCGGCACCCAGTGTAAAAGCCGAGTTGCCCCAGCCAACTTGCTACTCAAAGATCGGGTAAAAGTGTACAGTCAATTGAGCAGACACACGTCTGAATGTAGACTTAAACATGTACATTAAAAATTACTTGACTAACTTACGACCTGGTGTTGAAACGCAATTTTGAATTCCTATTGAAGTTATTGTAATTAATACTGGTAAATCGTAGTGTCACCCTTTTGTGTGTTGTGTTATTATGTGCACATACCGATCCTACTTAATTATACATGTACTGCAAAAGGTGCACTTTACTTATAAATGTATATACAAAAGAAAGTGTTATTTTTTGTAACTTCACTTGGATTTCGAAATAAAATAATAGCACAACTGTGTACATTTTTGTCTATATTTTCATGTGTCATCTGAGAACAATTGCCGACTTGTTTTAGTTTCACAACCATTGCACAATTTTAGAAAGTGATACGTTATTACCCCCACTTGGAATAATACAATTCGTCTTGAAATATTCCCGTTTTCATTGTTTTGTAAACAGATTTTATCTGTATATCAAGGTTTGTATACCAAATGACACAAAAATTAAATCAAGTGGAAGATTGCATGACTTTCTGTCATTAATTTTATCAGCAGGATCTCGGGTAATTGCCGTTATGTGGCTCCACGCCATGTAACACTCCAATTAGTAACAATTAAAACCTTTTTCCTTTTATCCGAAAACTATTGTCATTTTTCCGTTGGGTCGTTAGTAGCATAAATTAGGTAACTTTTAAAGAATGCTAATATTTGATTTATGTTTCATTTATGTGAAATTTGCGTCTCAACCAACCGTCATTGTCCTATTATCTTTTTGTGTACTCTTCAAGTTCGATAAGTCAGAACTTCCTGGTTTATGGCGTCCATCCAGTTAATTGACACATGTATTGTGTTTATTGTATCGTTGCAAAGAATAAAAACAAAATGAAAATGGGGAAATCATACATCTTATATAAGTATACATATTATATTCATTTCCGTAAACATATCTTCATCAGTGTTACCGGAACAGTTACCTGTCTTAAGGGGTGCTTTAAAATAAATATTCAAATTCGTACAAATTTCATCTGGTCGTCTTCAAATCTAGTGACGATGTTTATTGGTATAATATTTCGGTCAATTGATTTGATTAGCAGCCAAATGTCACAAGGTCTTCTTGGAGTATGACCGATGAATTACAAAATGGAAAGCATTTGTTTAATCAATAGAGCGAATGATGCTTATTTCCTTATTGCATTCTTGAAAAGTCAGGTCAGCTTGGAACTCGTCATAACCAAGTTTAACTTTATCAATCGAGTCAAACCGTGTCAATATGAAACATCGGTCTCAATTTTAATATTTCCAGATAGATAATGAAAAAACGGACAGGGAAGGCAGAACACATTTTAAATGAAACAGCGTAGCTCAGAAAGCATTTGTGTTAGTCTGATATACATTTCATTGATTAAAAAAAAAATTATTAGGATATATATTTTCTCCTATTAGGTATCACAATACATCCCTACCAATATATCGTACGAGGTATATCTATACGAAGGAGCGACATGGGTATGGCCAGAATCTCAGTTTATATTCAGGGAGGTATTGGACCAGCAAGGACTGGGTATGGATACCGGTTCTACATCGTGCCCAGTTAATATCATGAGAGCAACTAATGGACGATTCTGGGGCGACATTGATGGAACTAAAACTCACCTCATCGTTTCTCAAGGTAAGGCAATGGTACAAACTACTACGTAATGATATCCCTTGACAATGTGCAACGGTCGAGGGAGGTGGGTACAGCAGATCAGTGACACAATTATGGGTTGGTGATAAAGGCATGAAACGTTGTATGATAAATTAAATATATTTATAATCAATATCAGATCTATACGGGTCTTCTTTTGAAATTTTTAATATGACTGATATTTGATATATTTCGCGAATGGCTTCTTAATTAAGACACATATTATTTAGGTTATACTTATGACGATATGTATTACAGGTGCCCAACTCGTGCTAGGCACGGCCGCTGTGCGAGCCAACCAGTTTGCTAACTTGACCATTCAAGATGGAGGCACATTAGAACTTATATCAGACTATGATGACACCACTGATGTTTGGAACTTAGAGGTACGATATAACTACATGTATGCCTTTATTTGCCGGTTAGCTTTTTGTTAATATGACAGGCATAAATATGAGTTCCTCCGCCGGATTTGAAACCGGTCGTCACATTAAACGCCAAGCGCACTAACCACTCAACTACAAAGATGATGTACGATATCATCCGTTCAGTCTTAATCATTTAGTGGTGGTGAAAACTTGCGAAGACGAACCCCGTCCTCAAAATAAATACCAACATGATTAAAAAAGTCGCTTCTGGTTGCTTTCGTAGATGAGCACAGTCACTTATGATTGACCAAAGACACAATAAGCACGTATGAGCCAAAGTATTTTGCGTTTATGTCACCGAATATTGTGGTTAAATTGCCTGCATGTCTGTTGTACTACTGTGATGTGACTGTGAGACCGGTTGAAATTGCTAAGTGCCGTAATAACAGTCAAGCGGGTAAACATAATTTTACGTCTTTTTTTTAATGCAACTGCTAGTTTTCCTACAACAAAGAATGCATGAACATAATTGAAAGACTTCAATTACTCATCCAAATGCTATAAAGTTACAAACTATACTCATTCAAATGCTATAAAGTTACAAACTACAGTTGCAACTTACTAACTTTACCAAGAAACACATCTACATAATGCGAACTACAAATATAGCTTAGAGCATCATGTTATTCTGTCCTTGTAACATGGTGCTATCTCACTGCTTTTAGGTACGTAGAGATACCAACCCAGGGCAGATATCCATAGAAGCCGGAGGATCGCTGATAGGTCGTAATATCAAGATTGAAACAGAGATACTTCGTGTGGAGAAACTTGGAACACTTAGCTTGACTGGTCAGGGTTTGAATGCCGGTGACGGAGAGGGATCGACTCATGCCGGTGGAAGTTTTGGCGGTCGTGGTGGCAATGGAAACCATGGTATTTTTTAAAGATACAATTTTAGTAACAATAGTAACAATAGTAAAAAGTGTGTTTGGTCGGATCGTTGTCTTATAAAATGTTGTGTTTATGATGTACATAATAACGTGTCTGTCTTCTGGAGGCTGGTCGGCCATCACCGCTGTTAGTAATTTGTAATTGCAGAGATTTTTAGTAGTAAATAAGTAGGAAACTGGTCAACTATCAGCTGTCACGTATACATCGTATATATGGCTGAAAACGGCATGTTACCCCCAATGAATACTGTGTAACCTTACAATCGATTGTTCGTGTTTTAGCTGGAACTGCAGGGAATGTTTATGGAACAGTATACAATACAGATCTGATGTTTGGTAGTGGGTCAACCGGAACTTCTCCAGGTATGCACTCTTATACAGTACAGCCTGTAATATCACAGAAACTGAAATATTTTTATGTAACCATATTCAACATTAAACATGACATTCATTTACAAACTGTAGTGTGTGTAATGTTCCATACCTTTTGATGTAGCATAGATTGTCACCTTTGCTACAAATATCGTCCTAAATGAGTAGAGTAATGTGTTTCGTCCTTTTTGATCAACATCACGTTGTAATCCCTATCATTTCGGCTTAGAATGTTAGATTCTAGTATATAAGAACAAAAAACAAATGGTTAGAGAAATGTATACTACATCATATGTATATCGCTTGTTTGAAGGTGGAGGCATCTTACAGCTTTCGATTACCCAGATTTTACAAGTTGAAGGTGTTATCGAATGTAATGGTGCAGACGGCTCATCTAACACCTCACCAGGCGGCAGTGGTGGCTTTATACTGGTAAAAGCACGTGACCTAGAAGGTTCTGGAAGTATCGAAGTGAAAGGTGGAGATGCAGCAGACGATAAAGGAGCAGGTGGAGGCGGCAGAATGTCGATACATTACCTGACGACAGAGTTCTGGTTTGGTGATCTAAATGCGATGGGAGGATACAGTAATGATGGAGGGAATGGTGGAGCGGGTACGGTATACCTCAAGGTATATTGGCATTGACGGTTGACATTTTACATTACAAACAGGTGGCAGTATCAGTGTTTAGAAAATAAAATAAAAAAATGAAGGAAAAAATCCGTCACTGAGCTAATACACTATCAAGTATAAGCTCAGTGGCGGATTTTTTATATATATTTTTTTTTTAATCGCCGATACTGCCATCTGTGTTACAAACCTGCTATTGCATTTAACAGCTCTGCATCTAAAAATAATATATTTCGCGTATAACTTTGAAGTAGCGTTATATTTTGATATCAGCAACTGGTGAGTCAAGTTCTGCTTAATTTTGCGTTGGCGAGATTTTCTGCTGTTAACACAAGGAGGTCTGCTGATTTAATTGTCAGGGTAAAGGCCTTTGTTTGCTTTGATTATCTCATCTTAGGTGACTGATGGAAGGTCGGTTGTGTTACCCTGTCCCTTTTCTTCTATGGTGCCATCCTGTATATGTGCTGGGTTTACTTTCGGAAGTGGTAGGATCCACTGAGCTGGAACTATCTAGAGTGTTTGTGTCCAGTGTAGCAAAGACTCAAAGTGCTCTTTCCATTTGATTTTCCCAAATATTTCTTCAGGTTCATATATTTCTTCTCCGTCAACTTCAAGGGCCTTTGTGTTGTTGTTTGCTGATTTGCGTTGAGTCTTAATTGTTTTGTGAAAAGATTTGGTGTTGGCTCCATGACTTTTCATGATGTCATCAGAGTCGGCAGAGTTTTTGAACAACTAAAATATGCTCCTGTCGATGGGTATTTAATTAAAAACCCATTGGTCAGTTTACTTTAAGATCATGCTAATAGTAAAGACTCGAAAAAGGTAGATATTTTAAAAATAGATTTGATAGAGATTGCTTTTTTGACAATGTGTCAATTTCAGCTCGTGCATACCGATTCGGTACGTGTTACTTGCTTTTTTCATGTTCCTCGATATATGAGTTGCCTCCCTTTTTAAATTCAGACGCCGCGCTAACAGAAAAAATACAGGTTATTTTCATCGATATTGTGTTTAGATTTTGGTGTTAGCTGAGACAAATGAGATAGATTAATTAATAATTTCGTTCACTTCAACTTTCTGATGATTGAAACTTATAATGAAACTGAATTCAAGAACGTTTGTGAGATCAATGATAATTCCATGCGATGTTTTCTGAATTGTTTACAAGAAACAACCTGCGTCATACAGTTAGATATTTTTTTATTCCTGCCGGTGGTAATTATAAGCACAATATACGTGGATTATATTCACAAATGTCCTGAGGTCGGTGGTCTGTGTAGGGGTCTTGTATTCGTCCTGGAGCTCTTGTCTATGCAGCATGTCGGTTTTTTGTCTGACATTGACCTTCCGCTCACGCTCTGACGTCATCATCTGGACTTCTGGGTAAAACAGATGGTCTAAAGACCGTACCCCAGGACCCCCGTAATTTCGGCCGTAATATCCTAGTCAAACAATCTCGACCTTGTGACTACTCCAGCTAAGCATGAGGATAGACAAGATTTCGGTCTCCGGTGGTTTTCTTCCACGGACGCGTAGTAGTCACTAGGTCGAGATTGTTTGACTAAGCATGAGGACAACATGCAAAAAAAGCAATTTCACACCAACCGTTTCGCATGGATGATTTTCTCCATGAATACGCCATTTCTTTCCGGAAATCGATAAATTAGTGCGAAAAATAACACAGCCTAAGATTTATTTATATAATATATATCAAATGATAAAATATTTTTTCGGGTGGCCAATTAGAAATTTGTTTAGTGTATATTTGAGTGTAACTTTGAGTGAGTCGACCTGCGTAAAATAAGTAAAATATGAAGTAATTTTGTGGGCTGAACTGCATGATGCATGTTTCTTCTTTTGTATAGGTGTAGCTGTTTAAAGCATTTGTTTTTGCTTTATATGAAAGTTGTGTAAAACTAAACAAATAATTCCTTTACAGGACATGGTCACAGATGCCCAGAATGAAACGCTCATCATTGACAATTTTGGACTTGTTCACTCACAACTAGAAATTACCGATCATACATATTCGTCATACAGTACAGAAGGTGGACGTACATGGATTGCAGACAGTGAATTAAGTCAGATGGACACTATTAAACTACTGAGAAATGCTCATCTAGCTATACACCCAGACCTGAACTCGTAAGTAAATAAATTTATCAGATTTCAATAGGCGCCATTTGGTCAAAAATTCGTTTTCAATAAATTGTAAAAAGATGATACATATTCATGATTAGATAAAGCTAAAGTTACTTATATCACTAATTTTGTCACTTGCAGGGTTCTCAATAACAGTAGGCTACAGGCCGAACTGACTGCTAAAAACGACTTTGGCCTGGATGAAAATGTGAAATTTACACACAATGTTAAGAAAATAGTAAAACTAATGACCTTGTCAGCCTGTTGGTAAAGTATTTTTAACCGGCTGGGTTAAAACTTATTAAGAACCCTAACTTGATCATTACTAACTCATAAATAATTATTATGATAATAGATTATGTGCTGTGTAATAATAATAAGAATCTCTACAATATTTCAGAGATGTGTTTGAACTACGAGCAAGTATATTTATTGGGGATACCACTGGTAACTTACATATCGGACCTAATCAACTTGTAGTGGTTCAGTTTCCCGAGGATCTGGAGTTTCTGTCTAATGTGTTTGTTTATGAGGGCGGTACCTTAGTTCTTCCATCAGATTTCATTTGCCATGACATACACATGCATATCTGGTAAGCATATAATATAACTGTATAACTTGCATACTTTTGTTCCAATGAAAATATAATTATCAACATGAAAACTTCTTTTTTTTTTAAATTATCATAAAATATGATGTTAGTTTTCAGGTATAGGTTATGAATTTGAAAGGGAAAGTTTAAACTATATGAAGTAACAATGTGTTTGAAGTGAATCCAGAGTTATAGTGTTTAACTTTCTTATCCCTTAAACATCAGAATCATAATCTGCTGACCTAACTGACTTAATCTTACAAACTATACATATACTCGTTTTGTTGTCTGGCATACCTGTGGTAGTCATGCTGCCACCATTGCAGTTTAGTGATCGGAGGTCTGCACCACTACATAAATGACGTTTTCATCATTGACTTAAATGTGTGAATCTTCATATTTAAGGGGTACCACGACTACACAAATGACTGTTTCAGTACGACTACACAAATGACTGTTTCATCATGAATAATGTGTGAATCTTCATATTATAGGGGTACCATTGGTGTACAAGATCTAACGGTTGGAGATGGTTGCTCACTGTATCTGGGTCAGGAAGGTACAACATCACGTACAAGTGTATCACCAACACCAGGACTGTTTGATTTTGATCAGCTTATTGTAAATGCTGGCGGTGAAGTGACGTCCACATGGGATCTATTTGATCATACTGATTCTATTAATATCAAGGTATTCTGTAACTTAGTAATTGGCACCATTGTTTATCTATGTTTATATTTTAGTAATTTAAGGCAGTCAATTCAGCTTACAAGTTTTCCTGGACTGTATCCTAACCATTAATAACTACTATATGAAATAATAACCCTTCCACAAGGATCCAGTTATAAATAAAAATATCATGGATGGGTATGACATGTTAGAAACAAACCAGTGTAGCTAAGCTGAGTGTCAAATCTAGAGCACTTTTATGGCTGGACAAAAACCAGGACTGGCCTGAATGTCCAATTTATTTTATCAATCACAATAAATGTTACCATGTGCTCAGTGTTTGGTGAAATGTATACATGTATAATTATGTTCCTATGTGTGTGTAAATGCATTAATGGTTGGATTATCAATCATGATTTTATTAATTATCCCATTGTGAGTTGCTAATAAGCATTCAAATTTTCTGTTCAGGCAAACACATTAAGGGTGAAGGGTGAAGGTAGTGTACATGCAGTAGAGGTAAACATCGAAGCTGATACACTGATTGTTGATGACCTGGGTGAAATAGTTGGTGATGTAAATTCTGTATCATGTGACGCTGGATATAATGGTGTGGATGGAACAGTTGGCTCAGGTATGTTTTCTTAAATTTCTGATAAAATATTAAGTAATTTTTGCTATTAATTTCAAATATAGTTTAGTAACAAGCCTTTCAAGAATTGCTTAACTTTATATAATCATTTATACTGCTTGTAATTTTCATAAAATGTTGACAGTCGCAACATAAGTATATTGTATGCTAACGGATGTGATAATGAGTACTATAAGTAGACTCTCTATGAAATGAATCTGATGATATATATACTTAATGACCTATTTTAGGCTAACATTTCCAGTCAAGAAGATGAATATACCAAATGTACCGGAAACTTACTAAAATTCATGTTCAACCATTTATTTGTATTTTCCTATGCTGTACGTATTTGTATACCTGGGTGAAGAATGAAGATATGTTCTGTTATTACAGATTACCATGAACCTAGTATTGCTCATAAAAAATATCCAATTAGTTGTAGTGGTAATAAAATACATTCATATATTTCTATTTGCATAGGTGCTGGTCATGGTGGTCGTGGTGGAGGAAACACACAAAACCCCATCACAGGTGCTCCGTATGGTGAGATATTTGAACCAGTTGACTTTGGTTGTGCTGGTGGTACATCATCAGTATCTGGTGCCGGTGGTCGAGGTGGTGGCAGGATATATCTGAATGTACTCACTGAGCTACAGAATGATGGACAGATCAGTTGTAACGGAGAATCTGGAACAGGAGCTGGAGGTGGTGGAAGTGCTGGATCCATTCTTATTGATGTTGCAAATGTCAAGGTAGTTACCTGAGTATTCAAATACTGTAAAATCATTAATTTTGTGGGGGATTAAATTTTTATTTGTGGACTTCGTGGTTCACCTCAACACGTCAAAAATTCTTTTGAGTCTTGACCCTCGTATTTATTACCTGAAATGCAAAATCAACGAATTAACGTCTTATCAAAATTTCTTTTTTACCAAAACCATAAAAATTTCGTAGGGATACAAACTGAATGGCCACACACTACTGTCAAAGTTACACCAAGATTCCTTGTAGCACACAAAGTTTCTGTCTCTGCTCTGAAGCTGGAGGTCATTGGCTGATTATAATGTACTTGGATAAAACTGATTTTATTTGAAGCAAAAATAATCAAAACATGTGTTTTTGATTCCAGGGATACGGAGAGTTCCAGGTGATTGGTGGAGATGGATCAACTAATGCCACTTATCAGGGATGTGGTGGATCCGGTGGTCGTATAGCCATGTACTTTGACAGTAACTTCACCTTCACTGGTTCATGGGATGTATATGGTGGTGATTCTCCTACACCCGAATGTGACGGTGCTTCTGGAACAGCTTTCTTCTATCATAATGGTAAGTAATATTGATCCATGAAAACACCTTTTGGTTATGAAAAATTTATGGCACTTGTCCCAACACTTTCCAAACACCCCTCATATCAAATGTTAGGGGTGGCTGTAAAGGGCTAAAAGCCTCTCTGGCGATATCATACCATACCTTACAAACGAAGTTACAAAAGGACAATAATCTTGACTGCTCCATAAACATGTGATCAAATGTTTTGATGATTTATCTATTATTGGTTAGCCTCTCTGGATCTTTGTCCACTGGTAGGGACTTCTGCCAGTATTGTTGGGTCTGGTTGTGTTGACTTCCGATAAGTCAAAAAAAATATTTGGGCCCAAAAATCACAGTGTATAAACTCCTGTCCGCCTAAACCGGATGTCGCTCATAACTAAGCGTGCAGTTTCATATTCGACAGCTTTTCGAAGTAAACAGCAGTTAGTATTTCGTGTTTTTTACAATCGTTTTGCATTGAATAAACCTGTTTTACACATTGTATCAGCGTCTAATAAACGTCTCTGCATCAGAAAGTCCTTTACTAGGCATTAGCATTTCAAATAAACACGAATTTCATCAAAATACACCGCTGATCAAAGTGACAGATGAATCAATCACGCTAAAATCACCGTTATTTCGGACATTCTGAGGGAAATCGAGTACTAATCGCTTCTAAATGATGGTTTTATGAATCTATACGTATGCATTTACATAAGCCAGGTTGTATTTGCCACTCAAACAGTTACAATACTGTTTAATCCAACATGTATTCGAATCATGCTCTAAACGCCTATTCGGATAACTCCGACTGCCTCAATAGTCGCAACACTACTGTCAGCCTAATTTATAAAATAATTACGAAATGCTTATGCTTATTAGCCTATTCAAGGTGCTCATTTAAATGATACATAATATATTTGGTTTGTATCTTTAAGGATACCCGGGTCTAATAAAGAATCTCCTCTTGAAGAGTTCTTAAGTTCAGTAATTTTATGACAAATTGACAGATTTCCTATAGGTCGTGGGTTCAACCCCCACTAGAGCCAAAATATATATATTTTTTTATTTAATTTTTAGTTTTAAGACGATGTTTTGGCTTCGTGACATCACTTTATAGTCTTATTAGGAGAAAAACAAAAATTCTTCTTTTTTTTCTTTAATTTTATAGGAATTTGTGTGTGGTAAACAGGTTAAAATCGGGTTACTTTGGATTTCTGGAATGTATATTTTCAAAACCGCCCGGTAAAATTTTTTAATTTTTTTTAACACATTACACACTCATTGGAGTTATTTTTGGAAAAAAAATCAATGGTGCCAATTGTTTAGATCATATTTTATTTCCATTTATCTATAGTGTACTTGTTGGCAGTATGCAAAAAATGCCTTAATTTCAAGGAGGGTAGGGTTATATTTTTATTTTTTATCTACTTCATTATTAGACCAAACATCATTTTTACACTTTTGATTGAAGAAATAATACTTATCATTAGATTAAAACACACTTTTGTTTTTATTATGTCATCTGTTGGAGATTTGTTTCATTTATCATGCGGTTGCCTCCACTTGTTTTGCAGTACGTTCTTACGCTGGGTGTAGGGCAATAAAAATAGCAATTACTCTCTTCAAAGCAATTGAAGTATTTAAAAATTCACATGCAGTTGTCTTAATTGGTATACAATAGAATATAAACATTTAAAATGCATTCCTCAACATTTAAAAAAAAAGTTTTTACACCCGGACATCATTAATTGCAACAAGGAAACAGTCAATTTTAGTTAATTACATCCTTAATCAAATCACCGCTTGCAATATCTATTTTAAGATAAGATAGATAAGATAATCTTTATTTAACTTCGGTAATGTTCAACATAATAACATAAGCTTGAAGCTTGTATCCGACATAAACACTGATTATCCAATAACATACACACAAACAATCTATAAAATAAAAGAAGATTAAATATATTAAAGACAGTATCACATTCAACGCTCATTATCATATAGATAGGTAAAATTTGAATACACAAGGAAAGACATGGGTACAAACTAAACTAAGACATGCATCTTAAAGAATGTAAACACATGTTGAGCAGATTAATAGGAACATTGGAAAACAAATCTAGATAAACAACAACAAGAGCATTGGTAGAAATGTATATAAAAACACAGTCATAAAAAATAAAACTGCATTTAAAGAATGGTCATTACTAAAATAAATAGCAAAAAAGACATGTTCAATGGAATAGTTGCAATCATATGATTTAAAAGAATTCAATATATAATTCATGCAGTTTTATGAATATAAAGCTACATGCTATACGTCAAAGAATGTACATATACATGCAAATTAAGGCAAACAAACGAGCATAAAACGTATAAAACGTGTTCCATCCATGGTACAAGTGCTTGATATTTAGTCAGGAACCCATGATCCCCTCTATACCCACAAAAATAGTTTTAGCAGGGACTGTATCTATACAGTGAACCTAAATTAAATGCTAAATCTATCAAAGGTATTTTATTGCCAGGCTAATGAGCTTTTTCTTTCATATATGTTGTACTGTCCATAGAAATATGTTCCTCCAACCACTGAATTGTTTGCTAAAACCTATAATGAGTTTTACTGTCTTGAACAAAGATTGCTGATTTACTAGCGTAAAGAAAAGTAAAACACATATTAGACAGGGGTAAACGACGATCTGCTAACAACGTTGTAAATTTCAAGAATAGGTCTTGCTGTCCAGCCGATTTGCTTCAACGGTTGTTTTGTTTCTTCATCCATTCGATTGTTGTGGATAGTCAAAAACAAAGCAATCGTTCGTCTGTGTACCGACAGATGTTTGGAGAATGTGCATATCATCGAAACACAAACTCAGATTAGCTTCTTCATTGTCGGTACTGTCTACCAGTGACGCCTGTGTCGATTCTCCTTTCACAGGCGTTCAACACAGTCTTAGAACTTTCTTTTCTGGAGACGTGAATATATCATTATCCGGTAAACATTTAGAAATTTTTAGATTCCACGTCCCTATTTCTTCGAAACAGGTTGTAAATTGGTTATGCATATATATTTGAATGATTGAAAGTTTTTTGTTGAAAGGGAAAAAAGATTTTTCAATTAAATGTACTTTTTGTTTTATTTTTAATATGCAGTCAGAATGGAGTGTTAAAGTATGATCTATAACGTCTGGAAATGTTGAGTGAAAACTGCAGTAGTAGCATTGATATTGGTCGTCCATGAATTGAAATGAATAAAAAAATATATAATTTTTTACCGTTTTGACACAAAACAAAGCCAGAACAGTACATTCAAGTATGAATAGACGTGTTAAATCGGCATACAAATTTACTACTAGGCGTACATGCTAAATTTGACAAAAAACGAATAGTTGGCCTATACTGAATCGCATAGTCGTACAGTGTAATCGGCATACATGTCCCCGAAAAAAGCATTTTATATGAAAAAGAAACTGTAACAGTAGGGAAAAGTTAGTGTTTATCGATGTGTTATACATTTATTTACAATGTTATAAAAGTTGCAACACTCTTTGGGTACCACATAAACTTTCTTTTAAAGAATTTGTTGGTTCTTTGTGAAGTCTGGCAAATAACCAACTGTGAATTTACTTTAAGATAAAGTTAATATGGGGTTTTATTAGGACTGTTTGGTATCAACGTAAACAGTAATTAACGTGCTACATATTTAACAAAATAATATACTTACTATATGCCACGCTAACGAATAAACTAATAAATTCCAAAACATTCGAGACCGTAAATGCAATTTAATTTTTTTTGGCCGCCTAGTTATGAGCGACATCCGGTTTAGGCGGACAGGAGTTTATACACTGTGAAAATGTTGTCTCGTTCAAAAGAATAGCAGGAATTACAGTTAAATCATTTATACACTGTTAAACCAAGCTAAACATAATTTACCTGAAGGACAAGGTTATGTTTATAACCATTATCATTTAACTTTGAACATACTGTTTAATGATGTGCTTTGGAATATTTACAGATCATGATCACTCGACATTGCTGGTTAACAATATAGGACGAGGTGTATCTGGAGATAGTGGTGTTATACTGGACTATAATGATCTAACTATGGATACATCACATACATGGTTCCTACCACATTCTAGTAATACTAGGTTTCCAACAGGTATATATCACTTATTATACCTCCTACATATAGCAAGGGAAAGCTTGTCTGTAATACTAGGTTCCCAACAGGTATATATCACCTTCTACACTTAAACGAATTTCTAATTGGCCACCCTAAAAAATATTATATCATCTTATAAATTATATGATAAATCTTAGGCTGTGTTATTTGTTCATTCCACTCACTTACTTATCTATTTCTGGAAAGAAATGGCGTATTCATATACAAAATCATCCATGCGTAACGGTTGGTGCGAAATTGCTTTTTTGCACGTTGGCCTCGTGCAAAGCTTGGAATAGTATCGTATTTGGTATAAATTTGTTCCCTGTAGATCGGCTTTTCTTTAAACACTATAATTTGTGAAAATGAGCCATGTGGAACGCGCTCATGACGTCAGATGCATGCATACATTGAACGAATTTCTGATTGGCCACGTGTTTTTATAAATTAGTTTAAAAAAGGATTTTAGAAGAATATAAATAATCGAAACCCGATACTGTCCAATTTTATTGATGGAAAATATGTTTCTCGCAGTAATTCGAGCTAAACCCCACGTTATTATAAATAGCGCTTTTTACAAAAAGACGTTTTGATGTACATGTCTGGATTTTGGTGCTGGTACTCGTCATTCTAATGGCCCCAGCGCGCCCCGTATTACTTATTCTCGTCAGTATTAATACCTTTCATTAAGCCAATTGACAGAGAATACATTTTGACTGATTTCAAAAATCAAACATGCCCCATGTTTAGCTATTTTGCACTATCTGTTCCGCATGGATGATTTTATACATGTATGCGTAATTTATTTCTTGAAATCGATAGATAAGTGCATTGAATGATAATAACCACAATTTTAGAAATATTGACTGAATATATTGCATAATATAATATTTCATTGGCTGGCCAATTAGAAATTCGTTTAAGTGTATACCTCCTACATATAGTGGGTGCAAAGTTTGTCTGTAATACTAGGTTTCCAACAGGTATATATCACCCATTATACCTCCTACATATAGTGGGGCAAAGTTTGTCTATAATACTAGGTTTCCAACAGGTATATATCACCTATTATACCTCCTACATATAGCAAGGCAAAGTTTGTCTGTAATACTAGGTTTCCAACAGGTATATATCACTTATTATACCTCCTACATATAGCAAGGCAAAGTTTGTCTTTAATACTAGGTTTCCAACAGGTATATATCACCTATCATACCTCCTACATATAGCAAGGCAAAGTTTGTCTGTAATACTAGGTTTCCAACAGGTATATATCACTTATTGTACCTCCTACATATAGTGGGGCAAAGTTTGTCTGTAATACTAGGTTTCCAACAGGTATATATCACTTATTGTACCTCCTACATATAGCAAGGCAAAGTTTGTCTGTAATACTAGGTTTCCAACAGGTATATATCACCTATCATACCTCCTACATATAGTGGGGCAAAGTTTGTCTGTAATACTAGGTTTCAACAGGTATATATCACTTATTGTACCTCCTACATATAGTGGGGCAAAGTTTGTCAGTAATACTAGGTTTTCAACAGGTATATATCACCTATTGTACCTCCTACATATAGTGGGGCAAAGTTTGTCAGTAATACTAGGTTTCCAACAGGTATATATCACCTATTGTACCTCCTACATATAGCAAGGCAAAGTTTGTCTGTAATACTAGGTTTCCAACAGGTATATATCACCTATTATACCTCCTACATATAGCAAGGCAAAGTTTGTCTGTAATACTAGGTTTCCAACAGGTATATATTACCTATTGTACCTCCTACATATAGCAAGGCAAAGTTTGTCAGTAATACTAGGTTTCCAACAGGTATATATCACCTATTGTACCTCCTACATATAGCAAGGCAAAGTTTGTCTGTAATACTAGGTTTCCAACAGGTATATATCACCTATTATACCTCCTACATATAGCAAGGCAAAGTTTGTCTGTAATACTAGGTTTCCAACAGGTATATATTACCTATTATACCTCCTACATATAGCAAGGCAAAGTTTGTCTGTAATACTAGGTTTCCAACAGGTATATATCACTTATTATACCTCCTACATATAGCAAGGCAAAGTTTGTCTGTAATACTAGGTTTCCAACAGGTATATATTACCTATTATACCTCCTACATATAGCAAGGCAAAGTTTGTCAGTAATACTAGGTTTCCAACAGGTATATATCACCTATCATACCTCCTACATATAGCAAGGCAAAGTTTGTCTGTAATACTAGGTTTCCAACAGGTATATATCACCTATCATACCTCCTACATATAGCAAGGCAAAGTTTGTCTGTAATACTAGGTTTCCAACAGGTATATATCACCTATCATACCTCCTACATATAGCAAGGCAAAGTTTGTCTGTAATACTAGGTTTCCAACAGGTATATATTACCTATTATACCTCCTACATATAGCAAGGCAAAGTTTGTCAGTAATACTAGGTTTCCAACAGGTATATATCACTTATTGTACCTCCTACATATAGCAAGGCAAAGTTTGTCTGTAATACTAGGTTTCCAACAGGTATATATTACCTATTATACCTCCTACATATAGTGGGGCAAAGTTTGTCTGTAATACTAGGTTTCCAACAGGTATATATCACCCATTATACCTCCTACATATAGTGTAGGCAAAGTTTGTCTGTAATACTAGGTTTCCAACAGGTATATATCACTTATTGTACCTCCTACATATAGCAAGGCAAAGTTTGTCTGTAATACTAGGTTTCCAACAGGTATATATCACCTATTATACATCCTACATATAGTGGGGCAAAGTTTGTCAGTAATACTAGGTTTCCAACAGGTATATATCACTTATTATACCTCCTACATATAGTGGAGGCAAAGTTTGTCTGTAATACTAGGTTTCCAACAGGTATATATCACCTATTATACCTCCTACATATAGCAAGGCAAAGTTTGTCTGTAATACTAGGTTTCCAACAGGTATATATCACCTATTATACCTCCTACATATAGTGGGGCAAAGTTTGTCAGTAATACTAGGTTTCCAACAGGTATATATCACTTATTGTACCTCCTACATATAGTGGGGCAAAGTTTGTCTGTAATACTAGGTTTCCAACAGGTATATATCACTTATTGTACCTCCTACATATAGCAAGGCAAAGTTTGTCTGTAATACTAGGTTTCCAACAGGTATATATCACCCATTATACCTCCTACATATAGCAAGGCAAAGTTTGTCTGTAATACTAGGTTTCCAACAGGTATATATCACTTATTGTACCTCCTACATATAGCGGGGCAAAGTTTGTCTGTAATACTAGGTTTCCAACAGGTATATATCACTTATTGTACCTCCTACATATAGCGGGGCAAAGTTTGTCTGTAATACTAGGTTTCCAACAGGTATATATCACTTATTGTACCTCCTACATATAGTAGGGCAAAGTTTGTCTGTAATACTAGGTTTCCAACAGGTATATATCACTTATTGTACCTCCTACATATAGTGGGGCAAAGTTTGTCAGTAATACTAGGTTTCCAACAGGTATATATCACCTATCATACCTCCTACATATAGCGGGGCAAAGTTTGTCTGTAATACTAGGTTTCCAACAGGTATATATCACCTATCATACCTCCTACATATAGTGGGGCAAAGTTTGTCAGTAATACTAGGTTTCCAACAGGTATATATCACTTATTGTACCTCCTACATATAGTGGGGCAAAGTTTGTCTGTAATACTAGGTTTCCAACAGGTATATATCACCCATTGTACCTCCTACATATAGTGGGGCAAAGTTTGTCAGTAATACTAGGTTTCCAACAGGTATATATCACTTATTGTACCTCCTACATATAGCAAGGCAAAGTTTGTCTGTAATACTAGGTTTCCAACAGGTATATATCACCTATTGTACCTCCTACATATAGTGGGGCAAAGTTTGTCTGTAATACTAGGTTTCCAACAGGTATATATCACTTATCATACCTCCTACATATAGTGGGGCAAAGTTTGTCAGTAATACTAGGTTTCCAACAGGTATATATCACCCATTGTACCTCGTACATATAGTGGGGCAAAGTTTGTCTGTAATACTAGGTTTCCAACAGGTATATATCACTTATCATACCTCCTACATATAGTGGGGCAAAGTTTGTCAGTAATACTAGGTTTCAACAGGTATATATCACTTATTGTACCTCCTACATATAGTGGGGCAAAGTTTGTCTGTAATACTAGGTTTCCAACAGGTATATATCACTTATTGTACCTCCTACATATAGCAAGGCAAAGTTTGTCTGTAATACTAGGTTTCCAACAGGTATATATCACCTATCATACCTCCTACATATAGTGGGGCAAAGTTTGTCAGTAATACTAGGTTTCCAACAGGTATATATCACTTATTGTACCTCCTACATATAGTGGGGCAAACAGCGCCGTAACTACACTGTGGCCAGGCGAGGCAGACGCCTCGCCTAAAATTTGTGGACCAAACATTTTTTTTTGTTATTTATATATACATGTAATAAAATATCGCTGAATATATTTAAAATAAAATATCTCAAATTGCCGCATGTAATTTACAATGAGCCAATTTATTCTGAGTCACCAGGTTATCTAGGATGTACACGACCGTATGTATGGATCCAACGGCAGACGCTCAGAACCAGAAATTTGCGTCGCAATATACACTTCTTTGATACAGTTTGAAAATTTGTCTTCAACTTATATGTAAAATAAAATGCATGAATAAGAAAAAAACATTACAAGCTGTCGCAAGTTATAAACAAAGAGTGCAACTTGGGGCACTAGATTTGCACCTTAAGGGTAGTATACATAGTGCAACTTGAGGCACTAGATTTGCACCTTAATGGTAGTATACATAGTGCAACTTGAGGCACTAGATTTGCACATTAAGGGTAGTATACATAGTGCAACTTGAGGCACTAGATTTACATCTTAATGGTAGTATACATAGTGCAACTTGAGGCACTAGATTTACACCTTAATGGTAGTATACATAGTGCAACTTGAGGCACTAGATTAGCACCTTAATGGTAGTATACATTGTGCAACTTGAGGCACTAGATTTACATCTTAATGGTAGTATACATTGTGCAACTTGAGGCACTAGATTTACACCTTAATGGTAGTATACCGGACACTTTCCCTTTATTATATATAGAAAGCAAGTGGCACCGGCACACCATCCCCTTAATATCGCCACAATCAAGGTAAATGTTCTGTGAGTAAAAATAGTTAATATGCCAATTTTCGCTCGCTACGCTCGCATGGTACTGTTTACAATAGATTTAATAGTGAGGTGGGCTACACATTTAAGAGTATAAGCATGTGCATATAAGTATTTTCTCCTTTGAGCTCTTGTTTAAAAATTGCTATGAATTTCCTTGATGTTCCGTTTCAATACCAAAACAAGGGACCAAAGAATGTAGCAGATGAATTTGTTTGAATTCCTGTGGAGCATGACATTGATTCCTTAATTTACTTGCATTCAAATCGTTCAAGCTTCCCCTTAACACAAATGTGCAGCCTTCGAGTTCGTAGGATATGCTGATGAAAGGTGTCTCGAATAGAAAAACGATCCTGTCGCCAATGGTGCTCTCCAGAAAATTATGCTTTTTCTAGCTGGCTTCGCCTTCACATGAGCTGTATCTGTGACTATTATCAATTAGAAAAATAGTTTCTATAGGCTACACAGATAAATCTGTAAGTGAATACTATCAAATACAGAATATGTTTTGGCATGTTGTTCAAATAATATAAATAATGTTTATCTAGCTCGCTTCGCTATTCTACTTTTCTGATTTTGTCAATGTTGAACGTGTATTCGGTGGTTTAATTGCGTGCATTCAGAAACGTTCTAGGTTAACAAATCAACGGACCACTACATGGTCATAACTAAGGATTGCATCGTGCGCAAACGTACCCCTTTTACACCAATTTAAGTGGTCCTGGTTAGAAGTATACTGTTTTACATTTGTAAATAAATTCGGCTCGCTTCGCTCGGCAAATGAATTGAACACATATTTAAGAATGTCATGTAGAACGTAACTTTTGTGCTACCTGAACCTCAGAGAAATCATGTTCTTTTCGCTTGCCAAATAACTACTCGTTAAAAATATCATGTAGAGAACTAGTTTGCATGGCCTTAGAGAACGAGTTTGTGTGAGCTAGGGCAAATCATGCATCTTTAAGGATTTATCACACCACGCGACTTTGTGCTGACAAATATTGCATTTTTTCTGCCTCGCTTCGCTCGCCAAATACGTAAAGGCCCATTAATAACAGTTTAGTTTAATAGTTTATTTCTGTCTCATCCATTTACATTCTTTACATATATACAAGTCAATACAGATAAGATATGTTATCACAGATAAAACATGTATATGGCCATTCTATATAGAATTATAAGAGACTTTCAAATCATGTACAATCTCATAAAATACAATGCTACCAATAGTAGTTAAGACATACAATATTGGATAAAAAAGTTAGAATAGCAGATATTATAATTAACTAACTTGAATAAAAAAGATTAAGATGTAAGAAATTGCTAACATAGTCAAGCAATATTGTATTCTACAGTTGTGGGACAAAATTTATAACATGTAGACAACGAATTTCGTGGGGGCTCGTACAAATAGTTTTTTTCTGCCTCGCTTCGCTTGCCAAATAATTTATCACCATTCAATTTCATGCAGAGAACGAAATGTGTGGGCTGATACAAATAGTGCATTTTTGTGGCTCGCTTCGCTCGCCAAATAATTTATGAGCATTAATAATATCATGTGGAAAAAAATGTGTGTGGGCTCGGACAAATAGTGCATATTTGCCATAAATTAAATTTGTGTCAGCTTCAACAAATAGTCCCTTTTTCTGGCTCGCTTCGCTCGCAAAATACATTGCAAATATTCAAAATAGCATGTACAGAACGAATTTGGACTTCCCCTCCTGTAAATACCCCGTCACCCAATCAAGACCCGATTTCGCACCCTTTGGAAAATTCCTAGTTACGGTCATGTCCAGCCCCAAGGCTGCCTCGGCTAAAATTCGTGTCTGGGTACGGCACTGGCAAAGTTTGTCTGTAATACTAGGTTTCCAACAGGTATATATCACTTATTGTACCTCCTACATATAGCAAGGCAAAGTTTGTCTGTAATACTAGGTTTCCAACAGGTATATATCACTTATTATACCTCCTACATATAGCAAGGCAAAGTTTGTCTGTAATACTAGGTTTCCAACAGGTATATATCACCTATCATACCTCCTACATATAGTGGGGCAAAGTTTGTCAGTAATACTAGGTTTCCAACAGGTATATATCACCTATCATACCTCCTACATATAGCAAGGCAAAGTTTGTCTGTAATACTAGGTTTCCAACAGGTATATATCACTTATTATACCTCCTACATATAGTGGAGGCAAAGTTTGTCTGTAATACTAGGTTGTCAACAGGTATATATCACCTATTATACCTCCTACATATAGTGGGGCAAAGTTTGTCAGTAATACTAGGTTTCCAACAGGTATATATCACCTATTGTACCTCCTACATATAGTGGGGGCAAAGTTTGTCTGCGTTTGTTCTCCCTAACCAAAAACCATGATACAATTCTCTTTCATGTAATTTATGCCGCCTTATATGGCGAAGAATGTATGTAAATATGTTCATATGCCAATAAATTGAATTGAATTGAATTGAATTCAGAGGAACATTATTTATAAATGCAAATAGTTTCTGCTCCCAGAAATGGAAGTCATGACTTTAAATTGAGACTAAGGCAGGTTGAGCTTAAATCACTATGTGTTATGTCGTAGTTGTGAAGGGGTTGCTTAGTAGTAATATGTCCCTATACTGGGCTCAATCTTGTACTATTGTAAAATCATTTATTTTTGTAGGGATTTAATTTCGTGGATTACGTGGTTCACTTCAACCATGACATTTAATCCCATTGAACAATTATTTTGACCCATGTGCTTATTACCGGAAATGCAAAAATCCACAAATTAACGTCCCATCGAAATAGTATTTTACCAATACCATGAAATTTCGTCCCATCAAAATTAAATGATTTTACAGTCAATTGCGCCATTGCCTAATAATGCAAAGTATGAAAATATTAGACCACTCGATCATTTCAATAACTAAAATAAATTTGGGCTTCACCAGTTACTGATTGTAGATAATAAGAGAATAACAGAACAGACTTTATAAGTACTGAGAGACTTTCATTTCATTAATAAGATTGATGAACATAAGTGGAATCTTTTATCACCAACAGTTATCATACTAAGTTAAGTTAAGAATGATGCCCCTTATATTACATGCAAACATTTTAGAACAAAATACTCGGATTTTCACTTTAAGATAATGTGTTTATATTCCAGATACCAATGAGTACTACTTTGATGAGTTACAGATCTTTGGGAATGCTCATCTAGCTGTACTGACAGACCCGGTCGATACATCAGCATCCATTTATTTCCAAAATATGATTGGTGATCGTTCTGGTGCTGTTCACGTTGGTACTAATCAAGTTATGGATCTACAACGAGATAAGATAGACTTACCATTCAATGTGCATGTCTACCCAGAAGGGTTCCTTGGTCTCGCTCCGGACACTTACATTCAAGATATTGATATATTTTTAAACGGTACTCTAGCTTACATTGAGAACCTTACACTTCACCATGATGGCAATCTTTGGCTGTACTACCTTGGTAAAACAAATGGGCATGATGATCGTACCTATCAGTTTGAATATGTTCACGTTAAAACTGGTGGTTATCTCCACATGATAACTGACCCTGTCGAGGAATATGGTCTGACGTTAAAGACAACAGATATACATGTAGATGGTGGGGGCCTGATACGTGGTACCAGTCTTCACTTCCTTTCCACCAATATAACTATAGATGCAGGTGGTAGTATCAATGCTGATGGACTGGGATATAGGGCTACAGATGCAGATAATGGTTTGGAAGGAAAACTCGGACAGATCAACCCTGGTAGAGGTTATGAAGGAGTTTACACTGCTTCAGGTGGAGGTCATGGTGGAAGTGGTGGCCGAGGCGAAGGTATTGTATCTTAGTTACTAAATCATCTTTATAAGTAAAAAAAGTTTTCAAAGTGGACATATTGGAGATTTTCTTAAATCTACAAAACTTGCTTATATTGTCAATAGCGAGAATTTCGAATGAATAGAGCAAATTTAAGACAATATTATTGCTTATAGTTCTGCACTCTAAATCTTTGAAATATAGGATTTGTTAACTTTTTCAACCTGCTAAAATATCTCCTGATACAATGGTAGTTTATATCAAATGGTATTTAATTATCATTCAGTTTCTGTTGCAAATTTAGCTGTAAATGTTTGAGTTAAGTTCTTGCTGTTTTATGCTTCCTGTTTACGTTAATATTCTAGTTCTGTATGAAAATGTTGTAGAGCCTTTCAGGAAAATCATTAAAAAGTGTGGTAGAGCCTTTAAGAAAAATCATTAAAAGTGTTGTAGAGCCTTTCAGGAAAATCATTAAAAGTGTTGTAGAGCCTTTCAGGAAAATCATTAAAAGTATTAAAATTTAAAATGTTCACCTTTGGTATATAGACCTCATAGCAGTCCATTCAATATTTTACAGGAGAACGGATCGGTGGATTACCATATGATGATCTGTATGAAGCATCACTGCTTGGATCGTCTGGTGGAGGTTCAGGTGGTGGTCGTGGTGGTGGTAACATACAGATAGATGTCTCTAACACACTACATATAGATGGAGAGTTAACAGCAGATGCTGAGGATGGTACCACTGTACTTGGATATCGTGCTGGGGGCGGTAGTGGTGGCAGTTTGTATGTAAATGCCTCAAGGATAACAGGATTTGGGACAATGAGAACTTCTGGTGGACAGGGATCATCTGCAGATATAGTTGTAGAAGAACTTATAAGCGCTGATGAACTTCAGCGGTTTAGATGTGAAACTATCAATAAATGTGAAAATGGAAACTGCTTCGATGAGACGACTTGTTATAATATTGTATGTGATGAATATGATCAATGTGTTAATACCACTATAGATGACTTGCCACTGAATGAAATGTCATGTTCAGAAGTCCAGGATTGCTCTTCTGGTATATGTGTTCCGAAACAAGAATGTTCCTACCTCTGTAACGACCATAACAGATGTGATTTCTCTGGGTCATCGTGTGCTGACAAAGAAGTATGTTGTAATGATGACTTTACTGATTGTTGCTATGACTCCCTGGATACATTCTACAACGTGATGACTGGCGGGTGGCAAAATCAATATATCTGTTGTCATGACGACGACGGTTCCGCTACTGGTGAAGAATGTTGTTACGACGACGGTCCAGTGTATTCCCATTATTACAATAGTTGGCAGTATGTTCAGACATGTTGTTACTATACAGAAAGCTGTAGTGGAGATACATGTAGGATGGATCAAACATGTTGTCCACAAGGTTATAGTTGTATCACCAATACAAAAAGTAGCTACCCAAATCCTAGCGCTCAAAATGGAACTACTGTGACACCATCACCAACAGAAATTCTGACAACATCTTCTCTCTCAGCAAGAACATACACTTACGTCACAGATGTGCTTGAATCATCCGGGGGCGGTGGTGCTGGAGGTAGGATTAGTCTCTACTTCAACACCAATGCTACGTTTAGTGAGTTCCGCTATTTGGCTAACGGTGGTCTACCGGGTAGATTATGTGATGAATGCGAGGCTGGTGGCCCTGGAACAGCGTTTGTGTATAACATGGCAGAAGATCATAGAACATTGATCATAGACAATGATGGAGCTCCTTCACCAAGAGATTTATATGTTAACTGGGATGATCTGAGCAAGGATGGTGGTAGGGCATGGATTTTACCACTCTCTGGACGTCACTCATTAGCTACTGGCACAAGTGGAGCATACTCATATGAGTTTGAGGAGCTCCAGATATATGGAAATGCTCATTTAGCAGTACAGCCTCCTGAAGAAGCCAACATTGCAGAAATTCCAGCAGATGAAATCATCCAAACCCTTGATGGATCAGTGGACATGGATAATTATGATGTTATCATATTTTTTAAGTACATGATAGGTGATCGCACAGGTTCTGTACATGTTGCTGGTAGTCAAGCTATGGACCTACTCACTGACATGCCTAGAGAACAAATTGATCTTCCATTCAACTGTTATACTTATCCAGAGTCATATCTAGGCCTTGCTCCTGTTACAGTTGTACATGATGTTGAGATACATCTTAGCGGCATCATTGCTAATGTACATAACATCACGTTACGACATGAAGGTTACCTATGGTTAAAACATGGTGGCCATACTACTGATGAAATAGCTAGTAGTTATAAGTATGACTATGTCCGAGTACAGGATGATTCTACATTAAATGCCACAACTGATCCTATTGACGAAGAGGGAATTACCTTTCATGTTAAAGGTATCTCTATCGAAGGAGGTGGTGTAATGCATGGAACGTATTTAACCATTAATGCAGCTAATGTAACAGTTGATGCTGGCGGTCATCTTTCAGCAGATGGACTTGGTTATAGATTCGAACACAATGATGTAACACATGGATCTAGCTCTCTACATGGTACAGTGAACCCCGGAGCACCTGACTCTACAGATGGTGATGGCGGTGGTGCTGGCCATGGTGGTACTGGTGGTAAGGAGAATGGTACAACCTCACGTGCTGGATTTGCCTACGGTGACATCTATAAACCACAGAAGATGGGGTCATCTGGTGGAGAAGGTCTATATGGTCTGACGGGTGGCACAGGTGGAGGAAGGCTCTGGTTTAATGTTACAGATACTATATTTATTGATGGCGTAGTTAGTGCAAATGGTGCTAATGGTCCTTTTAATGCATCCGGTGGAGGATCAGGGGGTTCTATATGGATGCATTGTAATAACATAGAAGGCTATGGTAATATAACAGCACATGGAGGACACGGTTCTAATTATACACTGGATACAGGAAGTGGTGGCGCTGGTGGTAGAATAGCCGTCTACTACCATGTAAACAAGACCATGTCTGAGTTCTGTTATCTGGCCTATGGTGGTGCTGCTGGTGGCAGTGATTCAGAACATGGGGGTGCTGGTACCGCCTATATCTTCCACATGGGGACAAGTCACGAAACATTAATTCTTGATAATAATGGTCAACATCCTAGGGATCAGTATAATGTTATTGATGATTATGGTGATTTAACCTACGATTCCTGTCGAACTTGGATATTGCCGGAATCTAGTTACAATACCCTCGCGGATGGAATGTTTGCATTTCACTTCAATGAGCTGCAAATTTATGGTGCCGCACATTTGGCCATTCTTCCAGATCCTTTTGATGCCCCAGTGCATCTGTTCTTTCTGTATATGATCGGAGATAGAACTGGAACTGTGCATATTGCTAATCAACAAATATTGGACCTTGAAAGACCTGAAATAGATCTACCATTCAATGTTCGAGTTTATGCTGGTGGCTACTTAGGTCTTGCACCGAATACTATCATACATGGAGTAGTGATATGGTTGCACGGTGAACTGGATCATGTGGAAAATGTCACTCTCCATCATAGAGGTCACTTAGCATTACAAAGTGGAGGTCACACCACTGACAATCTACCGGATCATTTTGATTTCCTCTGGGTGAGAATACAGGACAATGCTACTATCAGCATACTAACTGACCCGGTAACAGATCCACAGTCCTTCTTTGGAATTGCCAAGGATATGTTAATGGAAGGCGGGGCAAACTTTTATGGTCCAAACATGCAAATAACTGCTGGAAATATTACAATCGACTACGGAGCAACAATTCATGGAGACAGTCTGGGATATAGGGCTGAAGATCCACAGACAGTTGACATTAACATCGGTGCTGGTACGACCAGTGAGTATGGTTCCTCAGGGGCTGGTTATGGTGGAACCAGCGGGAAGGGTGCTGGTACAGGTTTAACTGGTCAACCATATGGTGATCTATTTGCACCTCATCAACTAGGTAGTGCTGGAGGTGGAGGGGCCGGAGTGGGTGGACAAGGCGGAGGAAATATCTCAATATTTGTCACCAATAAGCTGATGATTGATGGAGAAATACGCAGTAATGGTGGCGATGGTATGGCCACATCCGGAGGTGGAGGTTCAGGGGGTACCATACTGATATTCACTGACGCATTCAGAGGATTGGGCAACATAACTACAAATGGTGGAAGTCAATACATTGATGGAACAGGCGGTGGTGGGGCTGGTGGTAGAATCAGTATATATTTCCGTCAGAACGTTACATATTGGGGAGAGTATCAATGTCACGGAGGGTATTCTACTGGCGACGCAGAATCCGGTGGACCAGGACTTGTTTTTATTTACAACGTTGAAAAAGATCATAGTACACTTTATATCAACAACAACATGAGAACAACAAGAGATGAAGTGAACCTTATTAGAGATTACACTGACATTTCAGAAGATAGATTTAAAGCTTGGATCTTACCAGAATCTGGTGACCATTGGTTGGCAGGAGGAAATAGCAACTATAGATTCAACGAGCTTCAAATATTTGGCAATGCTCATTTAGCTCTTTTACCGGAACCATACACGGATGGCTGCGACTTGCATTTCCAGCACATGATCGGTGACAGGTCAGGTTTCATACATATTGGACCTTATCAAGTAATGGATCTGAATCGATATTTCTTAGACACGCCCTTTAGCTCCTATGTCTATGATGGTGGCTACCTTGGTCTTGCACCAGAAACATTCCTTGAGAGTGTATTTGTACATGTAGAAGGTACAGTCGACCATATTCACAACTTGACCCTAGTACAAGGAGGTGGCTTGAAATTGTTTAAAACAGGCTCCACCAACAGTCGAGATCCACTACACTACCAGATTGATGGTAAAACCGTGATTAAAGCAGAATCCTACATCAACTGTTCCAACCCTAATGCAGACAGTGACTCATATGAGTTAACATTTGGTTGGGTGATTGTTGAAGGTGGCGGTCTCATCAAAGGTGGTAATCTACATATAATGGCCACAGACTTCACTGTTGATGATGGTGGTACAGTTGATGTCAGTAATGGTGGACACCTACCCGAGGATGGACCTGGTATGTACACTTAGTCTATTCTATAATTCATTGAAGAAATTAACAGCAATTTTTTTATTAATTTTTGCGATTAAACCTGCTCAAGTTCAACTGTTGATATATACTTATAATTTAAGAGTGTAGAAAATTGTGTGAAATTGTGTGATTGGACAATTTGAAAATTCCCCTAATGCTTTTTCGTGTGCACCATTGAGCAGGCAAGATGTTAAGAGAATTCCATAAGTTCCATATAAGTGAGTTGATACCCCCTTCTCTGTAAGGAATATAATTACATAATAAAAACAAGTAATTTATTCATGTGTTATTTAGTTTTATTCCCATGCAATAGAGTTTGTTGCACAATACGGTACATTGAGTAATTTTTTGTTGCTGAAAAAACCCATGGTATATTTTGTAATATTTTACCCCAATGTTCTTTGAAACAACTTATTGCTGAATCCTGTTATTACAGGTGTTGGTACATGGAGTATACTTGGATCAAGTGGTGGCTCACACGGAGGTCTTGGTGGAAGAGGTGGTTGTGGTGGTTATACCACATGTAGACTAGAGCGCAGTATGCCATATGGTGATCTATACCTCCCAGACGACCATGGTTCAGGCGGAGCAATATCTAATGGTGGAACAGGTTAGTAAACATTATTCTCTTGCAAACATGTGGAAAGGGACAAATATGGAAATAATGCATATCTAATTAATTTTTGATCTGGGCAAATATGGTGGTTGCTAGGGTTACGGAAATAGTAAAAAATAGTGAAAATACTTGTACATCTTGATCCTGCCCATTACTCTAACAGTTTTTATGCTAGATTTATGAAACTTGGTATGTGGATAGGGACTTATAAGGAGATAGGTAGTTTTTGTTTCGGCTAAAAATTGTGGTTGACATGGCAACAGAAAAATTGAAAATAAGTTTATAATGGTAGGGGTCTTATGTATTGCTTGCAATTCCTAATTACTTATTTCATACATAAACCCATAAGATCATTTTTCATACAATTGAATACAAGACTTATACATTCTGCAGGCGGAGGAGTACTACATATGGAGATAGCACATACACTGGGAGTAGATGGTTATATCAAGGCAAACAGTGAGAACACAATCAGCTATAGTACTAACGGTGCTAGTGGTGGCAGTGGGGGAAGTATTACCATCCATACACACAACTTTACTGGTAAATATTTCAAAGAATTTATCTTATAACTTTTAATTTTGATTTCCCCCTCATTTAAATATATGGGCGATTTTACCTCACACATGGTCAGTCTTTCTGTCAGTAGACCAAATGGGTTCTGAACTTCTGATCAGTAACTCAAAATTGATTAGGCCTTGCTTTAATGTATGCAACCCAGATTGACTTTAAGGTCAGAAGCTAAAACGTATGGTGAGTTTTACTATAGATTATTATTATGGCTGCCAATCATCCAGGGGTCATCAAGTTTTACAAACATCACTAAAACAAATATCCGTTGTTAACAGAGCCACTATCTGGGGATGACCGTTATGATTTTGAGGTCAAAGGTCAAGGTCACTGTTACCATTACCATTTCTTACAATTGAGTTGCAATGGGGGTCATTCATGTTTACAAACTTCTGTTAATTATTCACAGGAAGTCATACTGGACACATACAATCACTTGGTGGTTCGGGTGATACAAGTAAAGGTGGCAGTGGTTCTGGTGGTAGAATCGCTCTCTATCATTCCCGTCATGAAACTATACCATTGTACAGAGGATATTATGATGTTTATGGAGGAATACCGGGAACCAATGCTGAAGCTGGTGCTTCTGGTACCGTCTATGTACAGGATGACGAGAGAACATACAAGTAAGTTATTGTGTCTCCTGTTTCTAGTGCAGGAGACACATTGAGTTTGTGCAGGACATCTTTCTTGATTTCTGTCACAAAAATTGTCTGTGCTTCTTCTCCTTACCCACTGCTTCGATTTAATTTTTATCCGATTGTCTCATTTTAATAAAACTTCACACGAGTGCTTGCATGGAACTAAGACTATTTGTGCATATACAGTAAAACTTCGTTATGATGAGCATCGATATCACGAGTACCCGGCTTATCTCGAGCAAGTTTTAAACCAATATACGTTTGAATCATCAATACATGTCATTTGGTTATTACGAGCACCTTGTTTATCTAGCATTTTACCTGTTCCGATCACTCCTCGAGATAATGGAGTTTTACTGTAGTAAGAAATCTTAGGTCAGATGATTTTTCGGAATTATGGCCACTTGTGTGAGTCTTCTAGAAATTTGGCTACTTCTATAAACATTAGAGCTTGGGTGATATGCTTACACACATCAGTTATTTTTGCATGGTACTATTTAGGTAATATATTACTGGAATATTTCAGCATGTTACAAGTGGATAACAATGGTCAACAGCAGATGGTAGAAGATACAGCCATCTGGAATGAAGGATACCGTCTAGATCTCTCGTCTAGTACTGATGTCTACAGCAAAACAACATCTTACACAACTACTGATGGACACACAGTAAGTTATATTTCTTACACAACCAGCAGGCTTTTAACTATATACACATGAGAAAAAAAGATATAAAATCAATTCATAAGTAATACTAATGAGGGAGCTATCCCATTAGAAAGCATAGTGGGGATTACCATTAACCCAGGTAAGCCCAGTTACACCCACATAAACAAAGTTTACCTGACAGACAAGCCAATGTTGCAGATCGTTCTCATTTGACTTTGAAAGGACTGTTATCCTTTGCATAAGTTACCATTAAAACACAGATGTGGCAAACAACCACTAATTCCCTTAAATGACTTAGTAGTGTTCGGAGGAAGAAAATAGTGGAGTGGTTGCTATGCCTTGATGTTTTGTGAAATGCGGAATATTGGCTATGTTTGAGTTGAAATATCGGTAATGAATATTTACATTTTTTCTACTGTAAAATCATTTTAATTTCAATGGGACGAAATTTTGTGGTTTTGGTAAAAAAGACCATTTCAATGGGACGTAAATTTGTGGATTTTGCGTTTCAGGTAATAAATACAAGGATCATAATTATACCCCCACTACCATAGGTAGAGGGGGCTATATAGGAGTCACTTTGTCCGTCGGTCTGTCTGTCTGTCTGTCGGTCTGTCTGTCTGTCTGTCGGTCTGTCGGTCTTTTTTTTGTCCAGGCTGTAACTTACCCATACATTGAAGGATTTTAAAATAACTTGCCACAATTGTTCACCATCATGAGGCGGTGTGTCATGCGCAACAATCACATCAATATCTCAAAGGTCAAGGTCACACTTGGAGTTGAAAGGTCAAAAATGGTCATAATTTAGCTTGTCCGGACAATAACTTTGTCATCTTTTGTGGGATTTTAATATAACTTGGCACAATTGTTCACCATCATAAGGCGGTGTGTCATGCACAACAATCACATCAATATCTCAAAGGTCAAGGTCACACTTGGAGTTGCAAGGTCAAAAATGGCCATAATTTAGCTTGTCCGGACAATAACTTTGTCATCTATTGTGGGATTTTAATATAACTTGGCACAATTGTTCACCATCATAAGGCGGTGTGTCATGCGCAAAAAGCACATCAATATGTCAAAGGTCAAGGTCACACTTTGAGTTGTAAGGTCAGAAATGGCTATAATTTAGCTTGTCCGGACAATAACTTTGTCATCTATTGTGGGATTTTAAAATAACTTGCCACAATTGTTCACCATCATGAGGCGGTGTGTCATGCGCATCAATCACATTAATATCTCAAAGGTGAAGGTCACACTTGGAGTTGAAAGGTCAAAAATAGCCATAATTTAGCTTGTCCGGACAATAACTTTGTCATCTATTGTGGGATTTTAATATAACTTGGCACAATTGTTCACCATCATGAGGTGGTGTGTCATGCACAACAATCACATCAATATCTCAAAGGTCAAGGTCACACTTGGAGTTGAAAGGTCAAAAATGGCCATAATTTAGCTTGTCCGTACAATAACTTTGTCATCTATTGTGGGATTTTAAAATAACTGGCCACAATTGTTCACCATCATGAGGCGGTGTGTCATGCGCAACAATCACATCAATATCTCAAAGGTCAAGGTCACACTTGATGTTGAAAGGTAAAAAATGGCCATAATTTAGCTTGTCCGGACAATAACTCTGTCATCTATTGTGGGATTTTAAAATAACTTGCCACAATTGTTCACCATCATGAGGCGGTGTGTCATGCGCAACAATCACATCAATATGTCAAAGGTCAAGGTCACACTTGGAGTAGTAAGGTCAGAAATGGCCATAATTTAGCTTGTCCGGACAATTATTTTGTCATCTATTGTGGGATTTTAATATAACTTGGCACAATTGTTCACCATCATGAGGCGGTGTGTCATGCGCAAAAATCACATCAATATGTCAAAGGTCAAGGTCACACTTGGAGTTGTAAGGTCAGAAATGGCCATAATTTATCTTGTTTAGCTAGCCTGGAGTGTAACTATGTCATTTATTATGGGATTTGAAAAAAAATAGGCACAAATGCTCAGTACTTCATAAGCAACCCCAGTTTCCTTTCTCAAAGGTCAAGTTCACAGTTGAAGATCAAAAGTCACATTGAAGTTTGTATGGATCATTCTTCTTTATGCATGATGGGATTTGATGTAACTTAACAGACATCGCGAATCATCGTCGGACCAAATGGTCCTTTTGGACATTTAGACAATGGTCTGATGGTTGCAATGTTTCTCTCTGACCAATATCCGACAGTTGTTGAGGCGCTGACGATCGAAATTTACCCTGTATCGCGCAGTTGTGGTGCCCATGTTGTTTTCGGTACATTTGAAATACTCGTTCGTTAACAGGGTGTTTAATTCTGTACCATACTGGATTTTTACCGGGAATAAAGTTACACTCGAGATTGAAACATCATGTTCATATGTTGAAGGAACTTTGTTAACTTTAATGGTTTGGTCCTTTAACATACAGAAAAAAGTTAAATTAAATTGATAATTGAGAAAATTTAAGATTGGAAAACTTTGTATTCCTGTATACATGTATTATCACACCAGAACAGTATTACCTTGATATTAATATAGACAGACAATTACAATTATCTAGACCCCCCCCCACTCACACACAATGGGCTTATATATACAAATAAATTTGATTATCATTTCTTGAAATTTGAGTCCGTGTAAAATTGTTGCCCACCATGTGACATTAATTTCATATAGACATGGTTTGCCCTAAGTCTGTGACAAAGCGGTATGTGGGGGTATTCTTAGTCACTCTGTGGCAGTTCTAGTTATTGTTAGATGGGATTTCATTTTGTGGTTGAAGATGAACCACAAAATCCACAAACTTTAATCCCCCAAGAAAAAATAATTATTTTACAGTATAATATTATGCATGGTGAAAACCATCCGAATATGCCTACCTGTTTATTATCCAGGTGTCAGTTGATCAAAGTATATATGATTGTTATTGCTACGACTATGTTGATTGCTACTGTCCCTACAATAATGATGGCACATACTACAGACTACATCACCTATTTGATCATACACTGAGAACGTCAGAGACGGATTATTTCATGGCTTGGGCTGGATCAGCCACTCTTACCATCACACTCAACCAGGAGACATACATACACAAGATCAAAGTCTACCCAATTGTTGATCACTACACAAAGTTCAAGGTGAGTGCTTTTCATTGATGTTGTGTTAAACCACATTTTACATAGGTAACATGCAATAATAACACGAAATTCGAGCTCAGTTACAACATTTAAAAACAATCTTACAACGCATAAAAGAAAGTCACAAATCGGAATCCGAAAAGGCCAAATTTTACACACCCGTCTTTGATTAGGTTGTAGCTCACTTAATTATGATCTAAGCAGAAAAAACATTTTAGAATCGCCCCTTTGCATGTGTGACTCTGTCGAAAAAATGCCTCACATTATCTAATTCATTGTCCTATTTTAATCACCAAAGACAACTGTTCCTGCAAAATCTCCCTGGTGCACCTTCCACTTATAATCTATTGTTTGGTGATAAAAATCTAACTTTGATACAAAACAAACATATCTTTATAAGTGTTCGTAAGTACATAATATCTACACAACGATTTGACACTTAATCGACAGCAGACCCTCTCCATTACAGTGTGATATCTTTACAACAGTTTCTGTCCCTCCTATTTACTTCGTCTTCTAGTCTTCTTGTATTTCTTTTCCTCAACTAATCCTCTTCTTTTTCTGGCAGTCATTTGACCCGTTTGTTGTTTTTCTTTGTATGTGAATATTTATATTTTAAAAAGCGGGATTTATATAAGGTTTTTCAACTTTTTTCCCAATCCTTCATAGCTTGTATTTGATTACCACATGTTGTAAAAAAGTTATTGAATAAATATTGTTTAAACTACATAGGTATCACAAACGAACAAAATTGGTCCTGTATTTTTTCATCAAATCAATGTGCATGCATGTTCCTGTAGATAGGTCCTAATTTTGAATAACCTTACTCTGCATGCCTTTCAAATATTAAGCATGCCCATTCCAATTTTCCTTGTACTCTTCAGAAAAATTCACTGAAAACAAATAAAGCAGCAAATGTCATTTTGGCCTGAGTTTTCTTACAATTCATTGCATAGGATGTTCAAATACTTTGATGACATTCATGCTACACTATTATATTTTTATATGCATACTTATGTAGAAAACTGCCATGACTATGTGAAATTAAATTCAAACTTGAAGATAGTATTTATTCATTTTCTAGTATATTACTGTTTGCAGGTTATTGGTTACACTTCTACAGACGAATCATTTGAGGTGACAACCAACTATGTGCTGCCTAGCAACCAGAACAATCAAGGTGCTTATGCTGATTTACCAGTACGTAGAAACGTTGCCAGGTTTGAGTTCCTTCTGTCAGGATCGGGTTCAACCTATTCGTATGCAGCTTTAAGTGAGATTGAGATATTTGCTGAGCAAACATCTGATGAGTTGAGGTAAGTAGAATGTTCATTCATGAAATCCTACATGTAGGTCCAACTGAGGGAAGATCTTCAGCAATGTGAAATCACACTTATTTTCTCCTGATGACCCCCAATTAAGTTTTCATCTATTAAGTTTCAAATAAAAGTGGGGGTTTTATGGTCTGTTAGAAGTATATGATAAAATTTGAACTACAACTCTACATTGAAGTACAGTATGATTGCATGTATGTGGACTTTTGAAGTTTTCATCAATTTCAATTAAAATTAAATAAAATTATTTGGTCTGCTTGTAGTATATTTTAGTATTTGAAGTCAGCCACAATGAAGGACAGTTGGATTACATTATACTCTTAGGTAGTAACTTGGTGTTTGAATTCTATAGATACAAACATATTGGTCTTGGTGGTGTGTCTACTTGTAGTAAATTGTTATTTGTATTCTACAGATACAAACATATTGGGCTTGGTGGAGCATCTACTTGGATATTTGCTGACAACAATGAAGAGTTCTCATTCAGTGACGTCTACTTGAAAGGAGATGCACATCTTGCATTCATGCCGAGAAATTCTTACGTTGACCATTCTTCTGTCGTGGCTGGATATGTCCATGGAGACAAAAGTGGTTGGTCTTGTTGTTTGTCTAATCCCTAAGTTTTGTCTTTATTATGTCACTGTGACCTTTACCATTTTCGATCATTGGGCTGCCATGGGGGCATACGTGTTTTACAAACATCTCTTGCTTGTTTTTTTATATACAGTCCAACCTCAAACGATGACCTTCTTTAATATCCTATTTTGTAAAATCAAAGTACCGAATGTATTGTTACTGTGTGACACTTGCTAATCATTCACATTCTATCACGACAACAAGGTATTGAAAACATCATCATGTTTATGTATACAAATGGTTGTTACTGCAAAATATGTTGATCTAAAAATAGGATATTCATTTGTAAGATTATTGGGGGATCCATTCAACCTTTCAAACCACTTGGCTGGGACTATTTCTGTGCTCGAAAAAAACAAGACATGAGTGTTTTAATTTTGTTTTCTTGCTCACTGATTTGACTGTTTATACTCTTTGATTATCTGGTTCAATGTGTTGCAAATGTTGTATGTATTTTTTAGATTGAGGTTGCATTATTGTAACTTTGTTTGAACCTTATTGTTTTCAGCATTTTTACATGTGGGCTATAACCAGGGCTTTATAGTAAACGACACTGACAATGATGTTCCATTTAATGCACATGTATATGAGAGTGGACATATCACATATCCCCCAAGAAACTTCTTCTACAAAACAAAACTGTATTCTTCTGGAAAGGTATGTAATCGCTCATTTAAAAAATAAGATAAATTACAGAAATGCATTGAATTTGTTTTTAACACGATATGGACATCATTACTGTTCTTGACAGGTTGTTGTTGATAAACTGTAAGGTTGATAACCTAAACCTGAATGGCCTAATTCCTTGATAAGGAATGCATTTTTGCTGCTTAAAATTTTCCTTAAAGTGAGCTTTAAACACAATTAAGAATAAAATGTGTTGCAAATGCTATTTTTGAACATCCCTCAAATGTACAATCTCTCAATACAAATTTAGTTGATGATATTACACTCAGCTTTTTCATTTTCTTAAATGCCGAGCATTTGAACCCTGGTCACTTGATTAGACAGCAAGCTTGATAACCACTGAGCTATGAAAGTATATGACATTATTACAGCTCTCTGTTTCTTTATTTAGGTGTCGGGTATGGAAGATCTCTATGTCTTTAAAGAAGGCCTGGTGTCCATTGATTCAAATGGTAGCTTAGCAACAGACCATTCACCAGCTACGGTATCTCTGAAGTCACTACATGTACAGGAAGCGGGAACATTTGAACTGTACTCTGATTCACCAAGTAACACATTCAGTATTGATGCAACAAATATTTCAGTAAGTGGTAGACATTATAGTTAACGCACCTGTAGCATTAGTGATGATATAGAGATGTCATGATAACTGTTTGTCCATTGTCTGTGTGTGCATCAGTCTGTGCGTCAACATGTTTTACCTGCTTGAGTGTTGATCATTTAATCTCTGATAGGCTGTGATAAGTGGCTCTATCAAACTATGATTTCAAGAGTTTCTACCCTGGAAAGGTAACTCTATTGGCTATTTTTATCTTATCTTCTCTTTATGGTAGTGGCTTCATCCATGATTCAATTTGAGCCAAACCTTTCCACAACTTGAACCATTGTGATACATTTTGATTTCCTTTGTTAACTGGTTTTATTCCAGTATGGAATATGCTACGAACAAACTGTTTAAAGTGTACTGTAGAACCTATCCAGAGTGGCCCTCTGTAGAGGGTAGAGCTTCAACCTCTCTATAATAACATCTTTCAAAGTTCACTTAGTCAATATTTACTATAAATTTTAGCCTCTGTAGAGAAATAATCTCTAAACCAACAACCCAATATTTTTAGCTCCCAAAGGGTTTTGCTTTACAGAGGTTGTACTGTAATTCTAAGTGCTTAACAAACATGTGATTACATGGTGCATATTTGTAAAAATTCTTCATTCTGTAATAAATTACAGATCTATGGAGGCGGTCACTTCAAAGTAAACACTGGATTGGGCTTGACTGTACATCATCAGATAGCCGTTTACTCGGGAGGCAAACTGGACTTGAGTGGTTCTGGTTACAGACCTAATACTGGACTTGAAGGACCTGGTGCTGGCTTTGGTATGTTCCCTAGTTTTTTCCTGTGCTAAGTATTACTGTTGGAGGAAATGCATTTAGATAAGGAATGCATCCTGGAATTTTGTTTTAAAATCATTATCAGATATGGATACTTCGTCTTTTTTAAATCAATTGTTCAAAATTCATCAAAATTTTATTGTCATTAACTTTACCATTAGTAATTAATCAGAAGATAATATGCTGGCTCATAATTTATTCAAATCTGCATCACAAGGTGCTTCTCATAAGCCTATTATCATGAAAAGATGAACTTATTATGTTGACCAAACTGAAGTAGAAAAAGCTTGTTTTTCCATTAGTAAAGAATAATTTTCACACAGTTTTTTTTCTTTCTTCTAAAAAATGTTTTTTATGATTACAACCTTCTTATTCTAAGCCAGTGATTTGTTGATTGAATCAGGTTCGCTTTCTGGAGGCAGCGGTGGTGGTCATGGTGGTAGCGGTGGTCGAGGTTCTGGTCTGACTGCTGTAGGTGCCGGGTATGATTCTTTATACAATCCTGTACTGGAAGGTTCTGCTGGTGGCTACGGATTGTATCATGGTGAGTTATTATATATCTACCACATATTGATCTAGTGCTGGATTGCCGGGCTGGATGTCTATCCATCTGTCTGGAATTATGGATAGATATCATGAAGTGTGTCAGCATTTGAAATCCTTAACCATTGGTCAAATTTTCGTGAAACTTCAAATGAATACTTGGTACCAAGAGGAGTTGTAAATATTGTCAGGAATCTTAGGTCAGATGATATTTGTCAGAGTTACGGCCCTTTGTGGGTGGCATAAGTTTATGTGACAAATACATTTTTGCTTCAGAAACCCTTTATGTTCAAAGTAAATGAAATGGGAATCTCAGAGCAACATGTAACTTGTTGATTTATTAAGATTTAGTTACTTTTTTTACGAAGCAGTATGTAAGGTCTGCTTGTAAGTGAAAATTGATACATGTTAATAAATTGTCATCATTTTGATGATTTGAACTGATTTATTTGATGCAAAATCATTTCAGGTGATTTGTATTTTGGTGATGAGTCCTATGGAAATGAAATAATCTACAAGACACTAGGTGGAGCCGGTGGTGGATTTATTACAATAAACAGTAGACATGTGGATATTGATGGACTTATTGCTGCTAATGGATTAGATCCAGACACAAGATTTGATCAGGGAGCTGGTAAGATTTATTTTTGGCAATGCCCTTGAAATTATATGCCTTTAACATTGCTACCATATTTTTATATTATTATTGCTTTGAAAAATACTTTCGATTGTTTCACTAAGGAGCTTGTTAGATTTATTTTTTGGCAATGCCCTAAAAATTATTACTTTAAACATTCACTTCCATATTTTAATGTTTTTATTGCTTTGGAATACTTTTGATAGATTTGCTCGTTTAAACTTTTCAAAGGTTCTTTATGATTACCCCCTACACTTCCTATGAAAAATTCTACTTACCATGTTCAGTTTCTGACTCTCAATCTGGAACTAGCAATATTTGTTTGAAGTAGACTTAACTCCATTGCTACAGTGGTACCATTTGTTGCTTAGCTGTAAATGTTGTTATTATATACTCCCTTTTTATTTAGTGGAAATAGTTTGATACTGTACTGGATGTCTGTCTGGATGCATGTCACCATGTTTTCTACCCTAGTGCTCCTTAACCACTGGTCTGATTGCAACATGACTAGTATGTACCAAATCAAGTTGTGCATATTGTCATGAATTTGAGATCAAATGGATTTTGTGGGAGTTACAGCCTTTTGTCAGTTTCTCAGAGACATACCTTTTGGTGTCAAAAACCTTCTAGTTTGAAAGAAAGTTGAAATTAGCTCTCATACATCAGGCCTTAAACATGTGCTTTAACCCAACATAATTCTGTTCCCAGGTGGCGGTGCTGGAGGATCTGTATGGATTGTATGTGAAGAGATTGTAGGTCATGGACTGATCACAGCTAATGGTGGTAATGGTGGTGGTAGTGCCGGACAGGCTGGTGGTGGTGGTGCTGGTGGTAGGATCTCCGTACAGTGTGATAATGTCAACAAATTCAACATCACTATGAAAGCTCATGGAGGTAATCAAATTGTTTCTATACCAATCATTTGTCAAAAGTAAACTTCTTGATAGTGAGGTTCAGAAACTGCAGATTGGTATCCTGTTGAGTTTTATTTATGCGGAGTGTGCCATTTTACTTCGATGGAAACAATTATTGATGAAATTTTTCATAAAAGAATAATTGTATAGAAAAAAACCTCAATAATTGACCATCATTTATTATCCCTTGAAAAACTAGTCTTTCTCAACAAAATATTGTAAGTAATTAGATATGGTGTCTTTGGAGTAAAGGGTTGACACATTCATTTGCTATGATACTGCTAATTATGTCTCAAACTATAAATACTGTATTGAGAGGGGTAATCTTGATAATAGAGTGTGCGACGTTAGCTGACAGTTTAGTATTAATGGCGTATTTACTAAGATGGTCTTCATCATAGGTATGACTGTACTTCATATTCAGGTACAAGTAACAGTGAATCAGGTGGTGCAGGTACCTCATACCTGGAATCTGCATACAGTAATGGTACACTGAAGGTACAGAAACTCACCATTGATAACAACGGACACGCCTACCCTCATGCTTTAACATACAGTCAAGGGGACCTTAGAAACCTTCTAAATGGAGAGTATGTGGACATCAGCTTTGCTGGGGGTATCACCTGGATCAAGCATGATGATACATTTTACCGCTTTAAAGAACTAGATGTCCGAGGGAATGCTCATGTTGCTATACTCAGTGATACAGATAATGAAGTGATTGATGTACGTGTTGACTTCCTGTGGGGTGATAGAACTGGTGTATTACATGCCGGCAAGAATCAAACATTCGGACTCACAAAAGTGGATGTGTACTTACCTAGCAATCTTGCTGCATACAGGTAATGTATAATATGTATGGAATATTTCATCTGAACATTTAAGGCATATGCCAAGCATAGCCTTTATTTGCTGGTCAGCTGAAATATGGCAGACATATGAGTGCCTCAACCCATATTTAAACCAAGGTCGCCCGATTAGACGGCAAGTGCGCTAACCATTGAGCTATGGAGGCTGTATGTATATGAAATATTTTATCTAAATGATCTTGCATTCAAAGCATCTCACAATGAAAATGTCCTTTTGATTGAATACACAGCTGTTACTCTGCAGAGGTCCAGTTTTAGTATATTTAATTCAAGAAAAATAGTATATAAAATAATTTTGGGCAATTACTGACCTCCTATTATACTGAAGTTATTCTTAACGAACTAAAACTAAAATCTAGCAAACAAAGATAATTCTAGTATTGTATTTCATGTTTACACTATGCTTGAATGTGTGCCTAATTTGTTTATACCATTTTTGTGTTTTAGGTATTCACGAATAGAAGTTCCAGCCAAGGTGACCATGAGAGAAGTCTGGGCAGAAATCAATGGTACAATAGAAGGTATGGACGTGGTTGCCGTGGAGAACGAAGGAGCATTACATATCTGGTCCTACGCTAACACAGATGGTGAAGAGGAAGGCAGAATCCTGGCTACAAACATATCTGTACGTGCCGGTGGAAAGTTTGAACCTCTGACAGCGGAAAAACAGATGAACCTTGTTGTAACTAGACTGGTTATCAATGGAAATGGTTATGTGAGAACAAATAACCTCAAACTCGATGCTACTAATGTTACTATTGACCTATCTGGTAAGTTCATGTGTTTGCTTATGCTATATTTACTGAGTGTCCTGAATCTTGTTTTTGATATCCAAATAGTCTGCAATAACTTCAGATTTAGATAACTTAAGCAAATAGAGATGTTTTAAGAACCATTTTAGCTTGTGCTCAATTCCCTGGTCTCAAATGGGAAAAAATCATTGTGTAACATTCTTGTGCTGAATTGTTCCTGAATCTTGTTTTGCCAGCCAAAAAGTTGACATTGTAGTAACTACCAAAATTAAAAAAAGTCTTTAAACTTGAGTTTGTGTATATTATGTCCCATTAATCATATTTGGTCCAATAGTTTGCTGCCTGCAGCATAACAGTATTCTCAATATGTCTATTGTCAGATCAACCGATAATTTGATAGAGAAATTCAATATTTCTGAGATTTTAATTCTGAGTTTAAATGCAACATGTGCATACAATTTTGTACAATGTTAGAGTTATTTCTTTGTTCAACAGGTGAATTCCATGCTGACTTTACTGGCTACCCTGGTGGTGAAGGTCAAGGTGCAGGAAGAAATGCTAACGACTATGAAGGTGGTGGGTCTGGTGGAGGTCACGGAGGTCGTGGTGGAAGATGTAAATCTGGATACTATTCAGCATATGCTTATGATTCCATTTATACACCAGCACAGATGGGAAGTGGAGGTGGTAACTCTCCCGCAGGAGCTGGGGGCCGTGGTGGAGGTGAGATTAATCAGGCTCTACACTCTGTAAAACATTCAAAGCAAAAAGTAAATAGCCAACTGTATGAAAGGTTTTTGAGGAATATCAAACATGTCTGGTTGGTTCTAATTTTGTTGTTGAAGTATTTAAAAGGATGAACACATTTCACAAAGATATCGAACAGAACTCTTTTAACACAAATTATAAAATTCCATCACAAATGTCATGTTTATCTTGTACCAGTACCAGTATATATGTGTGAAGAATTTTAATATTATAATCATAAGATTTATAATTTGTTGAAATGATTTTTATCTAGGTATCATATACCTGTATATCGAGGATGAACTGAGAGTTGAGGGATGTTTACACAGTAATGGTGAAACAGGTGGTGACAGTAAGGCTGGCGGTGGTGCTGGTGGCTCTATATACATAGAAGTCAATCATCTAGATGGTACTGGATCTATTGAGACTACAGGAGGATCTGGTAAGTGTGCACACTTATTATACTGTTGATGATATAATATTTAAACATAAATACTAGTAGTTATGTAATTGTTCTATGATGTGGGGTTATATTGCTTTGTACATATCTGTTTATGTGTTTGAAGGGTAGACTTAATAGTTTCTGTTCAATAACTCAAGAAGGCTTGACCATAGCATCCTAAAACTTGAAATACAGGTTGGTCAGCAATAGCAGATTAGTTAATTTAATTAATGGTCAGTCTAGATTTAATGACAAGAGTTGATAGAAGTCTTTAACAACAGTAGTGTCTTGGAAGCTGAGTTATCAGCACTCTTACCATCTTATTTAGCAACTAGAGCTCAAATACAGGTGGAGGCTCTCATATGTCTGCATATTTCAGCTGAAAGCTGACTATCAAATATAGGCTATGCTCGGTATTTATTAAGTTAATTGATATATTGCAGGTTTATCGGATGGTGGTGGTGGAGGTGGTGGTAGAATAGCCATCTATCATACAGATCAGAATCACTTTACCGGTGACTACCTGGTGTACGGTGGAGCGGGAGCTTATCAGTATGGTGGTGCTGGTACTGTCTATCTGGAATCACATTATGTGTCACCAGCACACAAACACCTTATAACAGATAACGGTGGTTATACGGCCAGTAATAGAATCTATGAGGTAGAACGGTTGAACCTGACAGGAAATTACTTCACCACAACTTCTGCTCCAGAATTGTCATTCACCACACACAGTGGTATAGTTGTGACGACAGACACTGCACCATATGCCATACATCACACATATGATTACAACAACTACTACTCTCCACATCATTCCCTGAGTTACATGTTCTCTGACACCTCAGCCAATGTGAACTATTTCTACATGGCATCGGGGACCACTGCTACACTGACATTTGATCTACCATTTGTTACCTATGTGGAATACCTGGCTGTCTATCCTTACTGTAATACAGCTTATGGTGCGAGGTATGTTTATTTATTTATACAAATAATAATTTTATTAAAAAAGGCAACAGAAGCATGAGAAATAACATAACATGGGGCCATGGCCAATGGTTTGGACATCAACATTTGAATCAGGATCTTGAAGGTTTGAATGCCAGGGGGGGGGGCTTTCAGGAGAAAGATAAAAATGTTGGCAGGCGTCCAAGCAACAAATGGTGATACTATTTCAGGACTATTCTCAGCACAGAAATTATACCGGTCAAAACATACATTCTGAAAGGGACTCAATTGGGGATGGACACATAGTACCTTAAATAGATTTCTGTTGCCATAACTGAATTATACAATTCAGAAGCCAGGGAGCAAAGCACTATTCAATGTAGTAGAGTCAACTTGTTCATGATTGGTAATTGTTTACATTTCTCATTCAGCAGTTACAGTTATGGATCACTTGTCACATATTACTCAGTGGAGAGTTCCCTAGAAGGAAATACTCCGACAGATCGTACAGATGGATTCGTGACAACAGATTACTGTCAGACACAAACTATTGATGACCAGTTTGGTATTGTTGAAATCAAAGATAATGTTGACCAGGTATATAATATTTCCAAACTGTAATTGTGCTTCTAGATTTAATAAATTTGTATACAATGGGTAAGACTTACCTTGTCTGTTAGTTCCACCTTTGTTATGAATGTCTGAGATATGCTGGGTGCATGGCATTACAAAACTGTGTATGTTATTTAGATGCAACGGACAAGTTAGAAATCAAGTTCATGTCAAGCCTTGATGATTATTCCATAGTATCAGAGTATAAGTCCTCATGAGGCTCCATATAGTTGATTTCAGTCATCTCCAGCATATGAAAGCATATGTCCCGCATTCATATGTTTATCTTACCTTGCAGTTTGACTAAGCTCTTCAGACAACATTGGTCTTTGTGAAACTGTAATTTTGCTTAAGTTAATGATTGTGTTTTAAGATTGTATGTATGTAATTATATGTTACAGACCAGTGATTCTTTCTCCTTCGGGCTGATTGCCTCCATTTGTCTTACAATGCCTGAAAAAAATGTGTCAGAATCAGACTCTGACATAATCAAAGGTAATTCCCTTACCATGGTGATGAGCTGGTGGTAGGGATAAGCCTTTTTGCTCTTGAAGCAATCACAGCACTGATTTTAAAGTATTAGATGCAGCACTTGTTAAAACATAATAATTATCATTACTTTTAACTTTTTACTTTCAGATAACGATTCACCTGCAAGCTACAGGTAGCTATGTTGCTATGAGTGAGATAGAGATCTATGTGAGAGAAGATCCAGCGGCTATGACACAAACACCATATGCTAATGAGAACGGCACTGGTTATATTCTACCTGAAGGTTCAGAGAACACCTTCGAGTTTGATGAGGTGAGGGTTAACTTTATACTTTGCATATTTACCAGATGTGTGTTGCCCACTCAAAGCACTACAGAGCCCTTTTATTCTCTTAACTCCAAGTCAATTGAATATAGAAGATATGGATTACCTCCTGTGGAAAGTGCTGCATAGCGCTTTGCATAGGCAACTGAAACCAGTTAATTATTGAGTTTTGTAGATTGTTCTTACTTTAATAATATAATTTAGAAATTGCTGCATGCTGCATTCTACCTCTCACTTCTGTCAGGATCATAGTCCAGGTTTTTTAAGTTTCTTAGTGGCAACATAGTTGTCTGCAATGATTGATTTAATTGTTGTAAAAGCTTGCTAAATAGTGCCATTAATCTGCCTGTTTTCTGGCATTAAATGTTAGGGATTTGTAAAGTGGGATCAGACGATAGTTCTTTCATTAAGCCAAATTGGTTGTGTTCCTACGGGGGTGATGTTTGAATAAAGACACTGTTAATTTTACGGCTAAAACAGAGTTGAGTCAGTGTGTCAATCTAATATTTTCTGCAATTGTTTCAGTTGTAATACATTATGTTTCAGCTTGATATACTGGGAGGTGCGTCATTAAACTTAGATGGTATGAACATGCAAGTAACGGTGGACAAGCAACTTGGAGATGACACAGGAAGGATAACATTGAGAAGTTCTCAGACATTTGAGAACACAGAGAGTCGAATTCTCCAGACTATTGGTATATTGTCTCAAAGAGACTCCAGTGTCAATCTTCCATCTGAGCTGGATTGTCGAGGAATTGATGTGTACATTAAAGGTTGGTATCAGATATTTCATTCTGTGTTGTATATTAAAAGTAATACATGCCTGTTTATTCGATTTCCTTAGAACTTTCTCCTCAAAAGGAATATTTTTTCATGTTTGCTGTTTGTTTTTGTTCAACCAAGACATAACTGCATAACTTTTTCTCTGCCTTGTTATAGCCATTGACCTCTTACTTCAAAGGACAGTTGTTTATCAAATGAATCAGTATGTGCTACCCCTGCTGCTTGGTTCTAAAACATGCCCTGTTTTAGCAATTATACACCCTAGACTACCTCTGGGTTACCAACCAGTTGATCTCTATGGTTGGTTGGGAAGAAGCTATAGGAACCTCGTGATACATAGTCAAGGGTGTTACTTATAGATCCACATGGTCACCCACAGCTTTCCATGTATGAATGTGAGCATAAGTATACTTACCCAGTTCATTATTGGTAACCAGTATTTGTTACATTACAGGACATTTCCGTACGATGGAGAACATCACAGTAAATGCTAGATGTAATCTCACCATTGATCATCATGAAGTCACAGAAAATGTCATACAGAATTTGGACATTAAAACATTTGGATCTGTTGCTGTGTTTACGGAAGATGAAGCATTAACTACATTGATTGGTGAAACATTGACAGTCCGCAGTGGTGCTAGGGTAGGTTCAGTTATCGCTTATTTTCTAAGAGTTCTTTGTTTTGTTTTTGTTCACTATGTAATGGTATACATTTCCAAGAAATAACTTGATAAGAATGCTTTGACCTTTGTAGACAATCCAACTTCCTAGGAAGATTATCAAATGATCTTTTTTATTTTGAAGCCAGAAGTTGAAAGTTCATGGTCGCTGTGACCTTTGACATAATGCCTATTTGCCTTCCATGGAGACATACTAGTTCTACAAAGATTAACATCTCTTGGTACTAGTGCAAGATAGGTTTAATCAAATTTACTAGGGTCATGAAAATGTATCATAACATTTTTGTAAGTTAACATATCATAATGTAAACCTAGCTTACATTTTTCTATGTGTATGTCTATATCATTGACAATGTTTTATTGTCTCTTTCAGTTGATGTCAAATGACTTGAAGTTGGACTACTATAACATCACAATTGAACCTTATGGATTGCTATCAGTAACTGAAGGATGCCCTTATAACATGCAGCATGATGGTTCGTTTGATTCTGTATATCCTTACGTCTCTGCAATTATATACTTCTAATATTTATTATTTTTAACTGTACAAAATATAATAGCTTTTAGAATTAGAAATTTGCCTTGTACATAATTGCAACTTCGACCTCTCACTTCTGACAATATCAGCTATATCTATCAGGGCACCCAATAAATTTTGAAGTTCGAGGTCGCAGCTACCTTAATATGAAAAATGGGTTTCAATCAGTATGTAATCTCAAGAACTTTGTGTACCAGAGGATCTTCAAACTTTTAAAGTTGTGATTTCTCTGACCTAGAATATAGTTTATTCAAGGTTAAGATTACTCTGACCTTGAACATAGTCATACAAAGGTCATGATAACTATAACCTTGAACATAGTTGTTCATAAGTCATGATTACTTTGATCTCAAACATAGTTGTTCAAAGGTCATGATTACTATGACCTTGAATATATTTGATCAAAGGTCACGATTATTCTGACCTGTAATATAGATGGTCAAAGGTCATGATTATGCTGACCTTGAACATAGTTGGTCAAAGGTCATAATATGACCTTAAACATAGTTGGTCATAGGTCATGATTACTCTGGGGGTTGGGAATTTATGATTTGTAAGTGTCTCTTGTTTGCTTATTAATGTTAGTTGATATTTTATTTGTCTTGCCTAATTTATCTATGCAGGAATTGGAGCTGGTCATGGTAACACTGATGGTAGTTCTGGAGGAGGTCATGGTGGTAACGGAGGTCAAGGCCAAGGTGAACCTGTTGCTGGGGGTGCCCATGATTCATTCCTGTATCCAACCAGGTTTGGTAACAACGGTGGACATTCACTGTTCCCTCATCTTGGAGGTATCGGAGGTGGTAGATTATATCTGAAGGTGAATCATACACTGACAGTGGACGGTTTCCTGACTGCTCTCGGTGGTGACTGGAGATCTGTGGCTGCTGGCGGTGGTAGTGGTGGTACCATTCATATAGAAACATATACCATAGATGGTAATGGAGATATTGATGCCTCTGGTGGTACAGGGTATGATGGAGCATGGACCCCACATGGTGGTGGAGGCGGTGGTGGCAGAGTTACACTATATTACATGTACAACTTTTACGTTGGTACGTATATATCAATGCTTTGTCTCAAACGTAATGATCATGAACTACAGTAAATCCAGCGAACTTAAAATTTAATCCAATACCGAGGAGATTGGGTAGTTTATTAATTAAATTGCGATGAGAAATATTTTTCGACCTGTTTTATAAAAGCACATACTGTGTAGACTGTTTCTTTCCTATGTGATTCAGCATGTCAGATTGGAAATGTAATGTTTGGTAGCAGGTAATAATATGTGAGACCTGTTGTCTTCATGATGCATGCTTGTCTGTCTGAAAGTCACCAAGTTTGTCAGTGATTACTCTCTATAACCATAAATCATATTCTCATTTGTCATTAATTGATGTTTGGATGGTTGCAGGTGATTTTATCAATCACGGTGGTGCTGGAGGAAGCGATGCTGAACCAGGTGGTCCAGGAACCGTCTATATCCATAAACTACCAGACATGGTTGATGGTGTAATACCGGACACATTTACTGACAACCGCACACTCTATCTAAACAACAAGGGCTATGAACCCAGAGATCCGTACAGAAACTTGACTGATACGTATGCAGATTATACAACAGCTAGCGGTGTTGCCTGGATGTGGCCGGGAAGTTACCCTCCAGCAGTCACTGTGGCCACTCTGGACATTAATATAAATGAGGATATTACAGTTGACTATCTTAAGGTATTTGTTTTTTGCAAGTTTTACAGCTAATTTTGTACTTCATTTTATGTCTATTGTGAAACAAGTTATTTTTGTAAATTGTATTAAACCCTCTCAACACTTCATTCCTGATGCTATACATCACCTTGGATATCTGTCTGGATAGATGTCACGATATTTATCCATGCTTGTTCTCTTTAATCATTGGTTGGATTTCAATAAATCTTCACATGAATATTTGGTACCAAGCCTAGTTGAGTATATTGACAGGAGTTTAAGGTCAGAGGAATTTTCCCCAAAGTTCTGGCGCTTTCTCGGAGTTGAATGATTTTGTGTTAAAAATCCTTTACATTTTATATTTTGATTTAAAGGTTTATGAGAAAGCACAGATGGCTATGGTTAGAGATGTACACACAGACAAGATTAACCTTAATGCTGTTTATACTGAAGGTGACAGAACAGGGCATGCACATATTGGATACAATCAAAAACTATATATTGGTATGAACTTTTCAATATACATTATGCATTGTGACTGTAATACTCTACCATAGCATCCAGATCTTGATGATTCAGGCTATGTGCCTACAAAGCTCAGTGGTTAGTGTGCTTGCTGTTTAATCTGGGTGGAGGCACACATATAATATGCCTGCCATATTTAAGCAGAAAGCTGACTGTCAAATATCCAACTTTCAGATACTGATGTCATATGGCTATAAGTATAAGTAAGATTTCTAAATAAAAGTATGATCTGCTCGTCAATTTGTAATTTCTAAAAGCTACCTTTGACATTTTACATCAGTGTTTGTCTTGTGGTCTCTTACAGGAACCGGACAGCTACCTCTGGATGTATCATTATATCATGGTAGTGCTACAACACTACAAGGTGAACTCAGAGTGGCTGGTGTCACTGTTATGATTGAAGGTGTCGTGGACAACGTAGAAAACATGACAATCGTTGATGGAGGTATGCTTATTTCTTTGTATCATATCACATTTTGTAATAATTGAATACATAGCAAACTTGAATATTCCTTTAAGCACTTCATAAAGAAAGAGAATGTTCTAGGAGTACTAAAAGTATCAGTTTAAAGTTTAGCTCTTTAGACATGTGTCAGTTAATTCTGGCAACTTTACACTTACCCCTGATCCTTGAGTCTCAAGACGGCTGTTACACTTTTGTGGGTTAACACATTTCAGGTTTTTGACTCTATTTGAGGTACCCATTCGAACACCAGCCCTCAAAGTCAATGATTGCTACTTATGTTTATTAAATATACTGAAATTCTGTGTCATTCTTACTTCAGGTACATTGAAAATCAACTACATGATGGACTTGGACTATCAACGTATTGACCATATTGGATTTGATACCATCAACATTAGAAACAGAGGTTCACTTTTAATGAACAATGACGAATTCGAACATGTTATGACTGGAAATAATATCCAGGTAAATATTGTACTTAACTTCAGCAATTGCATGATACTTCTTGTGTTTTTCGTTCAATATATTTTCAAAAGTTAATTTATTTGGAACAATGCTTTAAAAAAATTGTAAAATTTTGGTGAAAGCTATCTAAAATGCATTAAAAGTCAGATTGTTTACTGGAGACAACAGACATAGGCTAATTTGTTTGTTTGTTGTTTTTCAATTGACTTATCTCTTAACTTTGTTGTCATCCATTTTTCCCCTGCCAAATTGGCTGATGAACCCTAGCTTTGAAAGAGGCAGAGACTCTTCTTTGATACAAGGAATCTAGGTTCTAAACATTTGCTCTTTCCAAATAGACTTCTTGCTTCTTTAACCTGCCCTATGTACAGCACCAATATTGATTAGATTATTTCTTGCTTACCACCCACTTCATCTCACATTGAGTTGGGAACACTGAAACATGTTTCAGAAATGACCAAGTGTTCCAGTCAAGTATGGAACCATGGACCTCTAGATCCGTAGACAGAGCCTTATACACTCAGCCACTGTGCCATCAGACCTCTTTTAAATTATTATTCCTGGGATACTTGGAATATTTATTTCATGTGTATTGTTTTGGTGTACAATTTCTGTTCAACGAATTGTTGATTGTTTGAATCAGGTATATCCTGGTGGAACAGTACAAGCTAAGAATCTGTATGTGGATGTTGATACACTACTAGTTGATGTGATGGGAAGTTTTCAAGCTGATGAACAAGGCTACTGTAATATGGGTAATCATTTACTGTTCTTCGCTTCTGATCGACTCTAAAATTTGATGTACTTTTTCAACCAATCATTTGCTTGATTTCCAACATCAAAAGATGTTCTATCTCAATTTCCAAAAAAGCAACATTGAATATATTTTTCTATAGTGTTTACTGTGAACTTATGAATATTTTTGCTTATCTGTCATCCTATCCAGGATTTTTTATTGTAACAAGTCAAAACTTCGATGGGTTATAAATGATGGCCAGTTTAATAGTTTTGCACAATATCTACATTAGATTCAGTATGTGTATACCATTATGTTATAAATTATGTTGTTTCCACCTATTCAGAAGGACCAGGTGCTGGAACAACACTCACAATGGCTGATAGTGTAGAGTATGGAAGCGGAGGTAGTCACGGTGGTGAAGCAGGGGCAGAGAACTCTGGTTATACTTCACCTTCAGCGTACGGTAACTTTATCTCCCCGGACAGATTTGGAAGTGCTGGTGGAGATACATCAACACAGACTGGTACGATACTAGAATCTTTATGTGCATTTAATCTTACTCACAACCATATAACTTTATCCAATTTTGTATAGCCTTGAATTTTCAGTGATACACAAAAGTCAATGGTCAGAAAGCTTCATGGATATAACTTTCAACCAGTACTAACTTGCTCTGCTGGAAGCTGTAAACAACTTCATCTCATGTGGAGAGAATTGTTAGTGCGAATGTCAAGTAAAATGGACCAATTGAAAAACTTTAAGACATGACACCATGCGTTTTGTCAATTGACTTTACATTGAGTCACTAGTTGGCTGTTATAGTACTCATGGCAGTCACAATATATAGCCTTTGGTCATCTCTGGTACCCATTCATATGCCTGTGTAAAGTGGAGCATTATGGGTCAATCTTTTGCTCATGAAATTAACCAGTGGCACAGATAGAGATCAAACCCAATACCTGTTGATCCCAAAGTGCACATCTTTGCATATTTGCCTAAAGTTGAGCATTATGGGTTATTCTTACGCAGCGATTTCACATGTTTTTCTATCAGTGCACATTTTTGCATTGCTATATAAAGTTGAGGAGTATGGGTTACAAACTTGCTCTGTGAAATCACATGGTTTTCAACGATCAGCTGTCTATTTGCTATGTGTAGGTGGTTGTGGTGGTGGAATTCTCACACTGAATGCTACCAGATTACTGAAGGTGGATGGTACATTAAGTGCTAACGGAGCTGATGGTATGTCTAACACTGGAGGTGGTGCAGGAGGAAGTATATATATCACAACACCTGAATTTGATGGATCTGGTACTGTCGAGGTCAGTTCTTACTTTTATTTTTCTATCCCCATCTCCATCTCTTTGAACATTGCTTAGTGTCACATACATTGTATGGCAGTCAGTCAGTTGGTCTGTTGGTTGGTATGCCAGACATTTCTTTTTCATTCACTCAAGAATGCTTAATGTAAGTTCTACAAGCTTCAACTAGAGGCTCAAGGAGCAGCAACAGAATATGGACCCTATTGATTTTGAAGTCAGTAGGTTAAATGTCAGGAACACATCTTTCATCCTGTTCACCTTATTCTGTTCTGATGAACAAATCAAATTTTAACAGATGATAAATTATGTTAAATTAACAGAAATATTTTCAAAAAGGATCATACTTTTTAAAAAGTCCTAGACCTTGTATTGTTTGTAATTTGATTATAAGCTAAAATAATAAAAATATCGAAAACAAAATATTTTTTAGTGATTTAAAAATATAAAATGTTGGTATCCTTATAACCAGGTGAAAGGTGGATCAGGTAGAAATGGTGGAGCTGGTGGAAGATTTGCTATAGTATATGGATATATCAACTTTATTGGAGAATATTACTCACTCGGTGGTGTTGGTACTGGGGGAGAGAACGGTGCAGCCGGTACTGTATTCACCAAGGATACTGGTGTGGATGGAACTAAAACACTGAGGATATACAACAGAGAGGGTGATGGGGTAAGTCATACTGTAAAGATCCATGTCTATGCATGTGTTAAATTTCTGTTTTTGCAGCCTCTTATCAATGTATGGGTTTATCATTTTTGCATGTTTTGTATGCATTGAGAACATTTTAAATAAATGTTCTGTGCTGTTCTGTAATGTTATAAGTTGTCTACATTGATTACATTTGTAATAAGCCTAAAGTTACACTAACGCGTTACATTTTATGTAAGCTTAAGATAAGTTTCTGTGTAATTTTGTTTTGTTTTAAGCTAGAAATTGCTTGCTTTTACTCAATTACTGCTTGTTATGAATTGTGGCATGTAGGACATTGTAAAGAAACTATCACTGAAGGCTACCTTTCACTAGCTTTTCAACAATTACTATTCCCCCATTTGTTGTGCTCTTGCCAATATTTATCTTTTTTTTCAAGATTTCTGTCAACATGTATACAATTTTCTGTTATTTGAAATGTTTGATTCATATCAAATATTCTGTCATTTTGTTTGATTCAGAACCGCAGAACAAGGATCTCTATTCCCGCCAGTAAGACAGAGGACCATGACATTGATACATTAGATCTTGGTGATTATGCTGAAGTTGGTCTCCTAGCTACTGATGAAGTAGGAGATCCAGTCACTGGAAGGAGAGATCTATACTTAAAGGTACGAAATTAGAATTAGTTTGTTGCTTTAATTAGTTTAAACTATTTTTAATTAAAATGATGCACGCTGCCCTAGCTCTTCCCCGGTGTACAGCACCAATGTACACAATTCTACTTCTGGGTTGCTAACCAGTTTATCTCTAGTTGGGTGGGAAACACTGAAAAGTAGTTCAGAAATGGTACCCTTGCTGAGAGACCAACCTCTTGATCAGGAGTCCAAATTGTCCAGTCTACCACTGTGCCACCCACTTAAGGGATCACTTCCAAAGATAATTTAATATGAAAAATGTTGTTTCTTTAAAGTTTGAACATGTACAATTTGTTATATTTCAGCTTGTTGAAGGTGACTACACAGCAACAGTGCATGTAGAAGAAGGGATGTGGCTGAATATAGACTTCCAAGACTCGGCATCATTATCATTCAGTGTGGCCGTATATCCGGTAAGCCAAGCATAGCCTTTATTTGCCAGTCAGCATAGCTGTAATTGAACCCGAGTCGCCTGGTGAGGCGGCAAGGGAGCTAACCACTAAGCTACGGAGGCACTTATTCTTACAAATTGTTCTGAACAGATTTTGAAACATGAATGTGTTTTTTTTCATGTTCACTTTGTTATAAAATGAAGTTAGGTTTCATAAAATAATTTGTCTGTGCTTGTTCTATAGCACAGATACACTGGCGACTACCTTTTTGCTAACGACAGTTCATCTCTAATTGGTTGGAATATACTGAAGAGCCTTTCTGAAATTTCCAGTGCCTCGGCCAAGATTCAAACCAGGGACCCTCTGATTGGAAGATGAAAGTGCTAACTGCTAACTACATGGCCACTGTTTCACCCTCTCTTCTTTCTGTTGGGAGACTGAAGTGCTGCAGTTTTGTAATAACTCCTTTTTCGGCTTAAAGATGTACATTATTTCTTGTGTTTTACAGGATGGGCAAGTTAACCTGCCATCAGATACCTACCTCAAAGACGTGACAGTATATGACTATGGTGGAACTATAACTGGCCTTGAAACGTTCAACATCTCACGAGGTGGAGCAGTGAAAGTCTACCCACCATCTATTGATGATCCACATTTCAAACCCATTGTGTATGACCTTAACACCATAAGTATCCTAGATGGTGGAGTATTCTCATACTACGGTACAGCTGAAAATGATGACGAGCTAGAAATAAATCTTGCTGGTGACCTGATGATCCGAGGAGGTGGTGAAATGAATGTCAACAAACTTCGTCTAAATGGTAAGTGTAAAATGATTGCATTATTCATGTCTTGGTGGATGTCACCGTGGTTATCAAAATTTATGAGCTTGTGCTCCTTAACCATTGGTCAGATTTCAATGAAACTTTATTGATATCAAGCCTAACTGTTCATATTTTCAGTGCTTTTTTAGGTTGCATGATTTTTGCAAGAGTCAATGCCCTTTTATAAATTGGCTTGTAGGAAGAATCGTACATGCAAAATGATTTTTAAAAAAGTGGATTCATATGTCATAATATCAATTTACCCCAGTAACAGTTACTGTACTTTCAGTACTTTGATAATTTCTTTCAGCTGTCAATATAACGGTTGAGACAGAAGGTATACTGAGTGCGTCTAGTGGAGGTTATACAGCTAATGGTGGTGATGGTGCTGGCACGGCTAGTTCATCAGGTAGTTCCGGTGGTTCACATGGAGGACTCGGTGGTAGGGGAAGTAATACATCCTTTACCGGTATAGCACATGGAAGTTTCCGTCTACCATCCGTCTACGGAAGTGGTGGAGGATTGGTCGGTGATACAGCTGAACGAAATCGTGGCGGAGGAATTCTATCTCTGATAGCATCTGGGTACATTGAAGTAGATGGAGAAATCAAGGCTGATGGAGAGGAGGCAACTGAAAGTGGGTCTGGAGGTGGGGCTGGTGGTTCCATCTTTGTGGAGGCAGACACTTTCTCAGGTAAATTTTGAATATAGCAAGGTTGTGCCATTTTCATTGATTGCCAGTACCAAATCTATTCTAATGTTTTGATTATATTTATAACAGATCAGTTTACATTGCATTTGTCATTGTTGTCTTCAAAATGTTGTTATCAAAAGTGAAAACACCTGTCTCATACTAAACACTCTTTTGTATTTAATGTCTTAGTTTTATAAACTTATTTAGCATTTTACCAACAATTGGATCCAGAATGATTGTATATTAATGTGTGAATTTCATGCTATTGTTTTCACATTACGAGCATAGCCTTTATTTGCCAGTCAGCTTTCTGCTAAAATATGGCAAGCATATGAGTGCATCCACCCAGATTTGAAACCAGGTTGCCCAATCAGGCAACAAACGCGCTAACCACTGAGCTAAAGAGGCATATTATTTTCAACAACTACAGGAACTGGTGCAATATCTGCTAATGGTGGAGATGGGGCATGTGTACCTAACTGTCAACAATGTGACTCATCCAGACGATGTCTTCAATGTAACTCAGGCTATACATGGAGCAACTACTTGTGCTTGGGTGGCAACATTCAAGATGAGGTATTTGTATTAGATAGTTTAATTCTTCCATGTGATGCCTTTTAATGCTGCGGCTGTGTTCCAGTGGTGATTACACTGGATTTGTCATTCAAGTTTAATTTCTGTTTGCTGCAGGTCATGCTGTGACATGAAACTGATACGCAGGCACCCTATGTTCTATGCAGTCATTGATATGTTTGTCTGTTTCGATAGATTCATTTGATAAACTTTGACTGACAACTTTTTAAAAAAACAAATGGGCAAAACATTGAACCTTCACTTGTATAAATTGCCATCATGTGATGCTTATGGCTTGTTTGCTGTTTTTACTTGACAGTTTAATACTCATACTTTCATTTCTCCAGGTTGCTGGTGGTGGGGGAGGTGGAGGTAGAGTTGCTGTATATGTCACCACGGAGAATACATACAGAGGTGAATACCAGACATACGGTGGTAAAGGTTTCTCTGAAAGCGGTGGATCAGGTACAGTGTTTGTCAAAGCTCCATCGAGTACAACAGGAGCTGTGGAAACAACATTGAGGATTGACAACAGAAACTCTGACCCTAATGATATTTATATAAATGATGTGTTGGAAGATAGCTGTAGGACGTATGTCGTCACTTCAGACAGTGACAGTCAGGATGATCTAACCTTTGACCATGTTTACATAAATGGCGATGCCCACTTAGCTTTCAGGAAAACTTCAAATGCCGATGTTGATGTGACGATTCGTTACTTGCATGGTGACTGGACTGGAGTAGTACACACATCTGTTGACCAGAAGACTATTATTGAGGATAGTGACAGTCCATTCCCAGCTTCATTCAGAGTCTATGATGGAACAGCAATACAACTACCCTCAGGTATTTACAATACTAATTAATTTCAGGAGGTTGAAATTTTATCAATTAACAAATGTATATAACTGTACAGGTGTTTTACAATGACGTTGAGCTCAATAAGAACAAATGAACTACCGGTTAAAGGATATGATGTTCGAGAGTTGATAAAGGACTTACTTAAACCTCTTCATTCCTTCTGGAACATATGGCCTCTTTCAGTGCTCGCCAATGCGCGAGCACTGAACTCAGTTGGAGAATAGATATTTGGCTTCCAGGGATTTTCATCAAGTCCGGTTTGAGATATGAACTGCATGTTTACTAGTGCTTAAGGGTGATTAAAATTTGAAAAACTGAGCTTAGAATAACTTTGAATGTTTTTTTTTGTTTTAATAGATTTTTATTGTCATATGATTGCATTTTCTTATTTCAGTTGTATTTTTGAGTGGTTTAAAGTACCAGGATATTTACATTGATGGTGAAATCATTGGAATAGATGAACTGAAACTAGGGCGCGGTGTCAATTTCCTTATTGGAGAAAATGTAAGAATAAAATCACTGGCCATTTGAACATTGCATACTTATATAGTAGAATAGCTTTGATGCATCAAACTTGCTTATGATAGAAACCAGCAGATAATCAAATTTCAATTAAAATTGTTCTTGTTACATAGTGTTGAATTGTAAGTCAATTCAGTGAAGATAATTAGACCAAACACTCAAAACTGGATTCACAGTCCATACCTAATATTTAAATCAAAGCATTTTGTCTGAAATGGACAAACTTTTCAACCACGACGAACCCAGAGGTCCATGGTTTGAATCCAGGCAGGGGCATTTGAAATTTCACAGAAGTGACAAGCACTCAACAATTTCACTTACTTTCCAGATATAAGAATAGTGAGTTAGTTTGTAGTTCACATGCTCATAGTGCTGATCATGATTGTGATTCTGTTTTCAGGGATTTACAGAAGGCAATGATAAACTGAAGCTTTCATTCAATGAAGTACAGATATATGCTGATGGTAAAATGTCTTCAACATTTGTCGATGAACTCTCCCCTTCACTAATACTGGAAATATCTTCATTATTAAGACTACATGCTGGAGCAAGCATTGAGGTAATTCTATTGTCTCGATTCATAGAATTTTCTGGGAATAAGTTCCCAAGTTCTTATTCATTTAGCTGATTACTGAATTGTTATGCCTTGGTCCAACTGATTTTTTTCCTCGGTGATGAACCCCTGATTTAATAAATGAGCATAGGAAGGCATTGGGAATAGGGTCTTTTTGGTCTAGGGGAAGTTTCAGTGTAATCATTAGTAAATGTGTGATACCCCTGTTCCCAATGCCTCCCAAAGCTAATTCATTAAAATTGGAAGTACATTACTGAGGCCAAAAAATGCCCAATGGGACCAAAGCATAAGTTCAGTACTTGGCAAAAAACTATTTTAAGGGATTTATAACCTCACTTTTACTTTTCAAATTTTTCTACTCCTACATACCATATGAAGAAAGAACAATGAGTATAATTAAAGCATTAGTCCTACAAGTCCACATGTAATAAGTTGGAGTGAATGAAAAACTCTTGATAACACTAATTGACTTTATTCATGGCTTTTATACTCCTGACTATTTTAAGGCACATTTTGACTTATTATCTTAATTTTTTTGCCAATATCTGGTGGTTTCAATTACAAATTATCAAATATCCAGTATGGAAATGTAGTTCAAACATAACTAGCCTCTTATCAGAATACTCAAAGTGAGTATTTAAGGGACTGTGGAGTAAATACTCAATTATTTGTGCAGGTGTGAAAAGTTACTTTCTCTTTAATGACCCCTGCGAGATATAAGGCTGCACTTGGTACGTCTTTAGCTTATTTCTACCCATCACCTATTGATAGACCCATATCAGCGAGTATGAAGATTTACTTTATAATTTTTCAGGCTCCCTGGGTGAGAGTAGATGCCAGCCCTGCTACAATACAGATAGATTCAGCCAGTGTGATAGACGCAAGTGAATCAGCACCTGAATATCTTAGACAAAGTGGAGTGCTAAAAGCTGAAGGAGGTGAATAGAATATGCATGATTATATTGTAGTTATCCAGACATAAAAATTTCACAAGTTTAATGATTTCACGTCATCATCAAGCAAAGTATATTTACACAAATTTAGAATTCATAAACCTCAACCTTTTCGGAGTAGCCCTTTGTGGAGTAACAAACTCAAAACCTTCAAAACTTCCCTTAGCCTAATATATATACTATTGATTAATCCTCTGTAGAGCGACAACCTCTAAACAATGACAAATATTTGCAGCTCCCAAAAGGTGTTGGTGCTACAGAGGTTGTACTGCTGTACTAGCAAAATTAAAACACAAATTTTACCTGACATACAATTTTTGAGTCGCCCATCCGTAGGACAGTCTAGATTTTCACGAAAAAAATGCATAAAGAATTTGACCTATTTTTTGACACTATAATTTTCTACCAGTAGACTACCAAAGAACTAGATATTGTGACAGGTTTGTCCAAAATGTGAACACAGTTGAAATCAAAAGTTTGATTAATTTGAATGTTTACAATGTATGTTTAAGAGTTTGAGATCTAAAGATCATTGTTGAAATCAAGAGTTTGATCAATTCCTGTTCAAGAGTATGACTTTGAGAACATTACTTGAATTCAAGAGTTTGAGCATTGGTTGAAATCAAGAGTTTGATCAATATTTCTGTTCAAGGGTTTGATAACATTATTTGAATTCAAGAGATTGTTCAACAGTTTAAGCATTGGTTGAAATCAAGAGTTTGATCAATATTCATGTCCCCCCCCCCCTGTATTTTTATCAAATCTGCCTTTGCGTGGTCATTTCCATCAAGGCTCACAGATTTTCAGCCCAGACTCCTGTGGAAGGCAATGTTTGCCATGTTGTTTAGCTTTCTTTCTTAAAATTGAGCTTAAACCCCCTCATACCAATGTTTGGACTGCTGCTGATGTTGATTTAGTACAGGTGATTTTATTTATCGAGACATCATGTTGAAGTACACTATCAACAATGCGTATTTGCATCCAAGAGATCTCACGAATGTTGTAAAGATGAACGATGCAATTTATGCTGTTAAATTAAAGAAAACATACACTGAAAATTTGTGCAAGGGCTATGTGGGTGAATATCCTCTGCTTAGTTTAGAAAATGCTACATGGGCGACTCTCAGGGCCTTCAGTCCTTTGATTTTATATCTGTTGTTTTATTTAGGCCTGAACAGTCTAAATATAGGGAGTTACTTTGGTAAGTGGTGCTTGTCATGTCCCAATTTGTCCATCAGCAGCATAACTTTGTTATTTCAACTTTGAAGGACTTCAAATTTGGTATGCATGTTTCTTGCAATGACTTGAAGAGCCATAACTCTACCTGGTGCAGCATTCGGAATATCCGACTTGCATAGCTTTTATCTAATTAAATGTATGTAAAGGTGATTTCTGCCTTAATGTACTGTAATAGATGATGTTTAATTATGATGTGTTTACAGGTGGATCTGGAGGTGCAGGTGGTGCTGCTGGAGGTCAAGGATCATACCAGGATTATGTTGGAGCACCTGATGGTTCACTATATCAACCTACACAATATGGTGGTAATGGTGGTGCAGGTGGTGGCTCCACTTTTAATGTGAAATGTTCACTATCTACAGAACAACCAGGTGGTCGAGGAGGTGAGCACACCATTCTATTCATATCTTAGCTGTTGTTAGAACGGGGAGTATATTGGTTTGCACATGTCTGTCCACCGATCAAATGATTTCCATTCAGTAACTCAAGAAGGCTTTGCCCTAGGATCTTCAAACTTTAGGCAACTGTAGATGACCCCTATTGATTTTAGGTCAATAAGTCAAGAGGTCAAGGTATCTGTGACCTTAAACCTTTATAAATAGTGGTTAGGGGGCATACATGTTCTACAAACATCTTATTCATTTCTATGAATACTGGTTATATCATCTGCCCAGCTGTAGTTACATCAACATTCTTTTTCATTCAAATAAGGTGTTATTATTTTATTACCCTTTTGTACTACATACAATGACATTTAATGTACAGTTTCATGTACAACTATGTGTCTATATTATACAGGTGGAGTGATAGAACTTACTGCAAACAGTTTAATTCTGGATGGAGATTTAAATGTTGGAGGTGGTGATGGTGAAGGACCTAGAGGAGGTGGCGGTGCTGGTGGCAGTGTTTACATTCAGGTAAGGACCAAGGATTTTGGGGTTGGTTGGCAGCAAACAGGGTCTGGATGCCAGACAGAAATTGGTGGATAGGAAGGGGGTGGCAGACAGAAGTCTTCAACTTCTTGTATTGTGTGTTTATTTAAGCTCTCGTTATCATGAAATTTTACCAGCAAGTTTATCTGCATGTGGAGCTGCACATCTTGGTTTTGCTTTTGCTAGAACAAAAGTTAAATATGTTCTTTTGTTTTCTTAGAATTTCAATGTTACTTGTAGTTTAATTTGTCTTTATTGTAAAAGGCTTGTCATCAATGTTGATAGGTAACAGATATGTCTGGTGATGGTGGTATTGATGTGTCTGGTGGATCTATCGGTCCAGATTCAGATACATGGACACCAGTAGAAGTTCCAACAACTGCATCACCTAACGCCACTAATGCTACAGATACGCCGGTAATAGGTACTGTGTCAATTTTTGTTCTTTCATAAATTGCTAACTGAATGTCAATATACTTAATGTTGTTAACTGAACATGGTTTATATGATATTATAAACTTTACCAAGTTTTTAGGCACTGACCATATCTGGCATCTGATACACATGAAATTACAGGGCACTTCCTAATTCCTGTCCATGGAATGCTGCACAAAGAGCATGTTGACAAACAGTTACCATTTTTTAACAACATCTATTGGGACTTATAATTTTTGGTCTCCTTTTCCCTCAGTAGCCTAGTACAGCCAATATGTTTGTATTTGAGAGGGCCAGTTTGATCCTTGTTATCCGTAGTTCTCTTGTTTCAGGCTTGGCATAAGCTGGAAAAGCTGGTGCCTTTCTTATGTCTAACTTACTGATGGGTACCATCAAGAATGAGGTGTTGAATTAAGATTATTATCATTTGTTAGGACTCATTTTACAATCAACCTGAAATAAATTTGCATAAAATAAATTTTATCAACTCACTTAATCACTCAGTCCAAAGATAGAATTAGTTTTTGTTTATATGCATAACATCTAATACATGTGTTGTAAATCTGTTAATTTCAGTTTACATGTGAAAAGTAATAGCTTAATGATGACCCTCTCAATGACTCTTTTTTACCATCAGAACTGGACTCAGACTGTCAAGGTGGAGGTGGAGCAGGTGGTAGAGTTGCCTTGTACTTCAACACAAACACATACACAGGACGGATCAGTGCATTCGGTGGATCAGGGTATGAATGTGGTGGTGCCGGTACCGTACTCAAGTTTAACACTGACAGTGGTTTCAAGGAGTTGATTGTTGATAATGAAGATGTGTGTACACCCCTGTCAACACGAGTGGAATGGTCCCTACTCTCTGAAACACATAGAGGACAGCTCAGCTTTCATACATGGCTCTTTGATGAAACAGATTCACACGACCATGAATTTGATGTAAATTTTACTTTTTTTTATTTTGTTTTAATATTTTATTGACTTATTTGTCTAATAATTTGTAGAACTATACAAGTGTTGACTGTTGAGAATGTACTCTTTAAATGCACATAAATGCATATCAAGGAATAATTGTGAAAACAGTCTGATTGTCTTCAAACTTGATGACAATGTTTGATGGGCATAACATCTAAGCAAATTAGATTATGAGCCCAACCAGTCGAGGGCTTTTTGGATAATGGCCCTTCAAATTATCCAAAAAATGAGAAACTGCCAAGTTAGGATTGTTTTTAATTCAGTTAGTGCCCATGACAGGCATATTTGTAACATTTTGGCTCTTGTTAGCTTAGTGTGTTCACCTTTGAAGGTTGTACATGTGAGTGGTCAAGCACAACTTGCCTTATACCGGATGGATGGAGAGACATTTACACAGACAATCACTGTGAGAAAAACCTCAGGCAATAAATCTGGAATGTGGCATATAGGTAGGTTCATATATGTATATAACCGTGTTCTTTGAAAGATATGTCACTTATTGCACTGTTTACTGCTAGCATGTTGGTAGTAGCATGATGTACATTGTAATATGAAATTATTTTTTATGCCATATATTAGCGTGATACACCGTTGGTATTGAATCATTGTGCTAAATGTCTTAAAACGATATTAAATTCACTCATTTAATGATGTTTGACTCATTTAAATCTTATATTAGCATGATATTCCTCCCTTAGTGAGGTAGTTCCTTGGACCTTGTATGTCATTGATCAGTCTGGCAGAGAAAATGGCATGATTTGTAGTCAATTATAAAGTTTCAAGCTGGCATGTTGTACAATGTACCAGTATTACATGGGTGAATATAATTAGTGTCTGATGTTGTTCCATTTGTACTTTAAGTTAGTTTACCTATCTGTCCACAGGTCCACAACAAGAATTTGCTGCTAGTCTACCAGATGATAGTCCAGAGTTACAGTTTGGTATGTTTGTATATGAGAATGGTGTAATGTTAGCTGAACAGATCCTTACTGTGACTGGTATAACAATAGAGAATGAAGGAGCACTCAGTGGTGTGGAGAATCTCGTCATAGGTCCTCATGGAAAAATTATACTCAGGTAATGTACATATGTGTGTAGGTACCTATATAGAATTCTGTGTAGGAACAAGAATAATTGCAATCCAAAATTAACCACATCCACTGGGAATCTAACTTAAGGCCAATGGAAAGCCAGTCCAGTATACTAACCACAGTTAGTACATCACAAAGAAAAACATAATTTGACATTGTTGCATGTTGTAGTATGTATTTATCCTGTCCAGTGATGTGCTGTTGTGCTGACTGGTGTATTGTCTGTGATGTGATTACAACAAACAGTGGTTACAAAGTAAAATGACCCTGAAAAAGAAACACACTGGAAAATAACTATATATACTGCTTTTTCGTGGAGTCGAGCCCCTTAGGGCTAAAGCCTTCTATGTACACTTCCTACAGTATATTCTTTAACCAATTGTATTTTTACTGACAGAGAAATTACTTAACTTTATGAAATCAAAATAGTTTTGCCATTAAAAAGTTTTTGTTGTTAATTATTTGCTATAAAGCATGTGCCAGTCAAGAGCCTACATCATTCTGAAACTTTCTCATCGACTCGAGCCCTCTGATTGGTCAGTCTCTATTAAACAAAAGACTGAAAACTCTTCACAAAACACAGTTGTGAAATAAAGTTAATTCATCTAAGATGATATTCACTGACTTTAATCAATGTGAACGAGCCTGTTGACAAATAAATCGTCAATGACATAACCCCATGGTAAAAAGCTTAGGCATTAATGCTTACCAAAATGGATTTTCATGGTTGGTTGCTATAAGTGATCACAGAACGATTACAAGTAGTTTTCATTCACATTTATTTTGCTGTTGTGACAGAAATAAGACTTCCAGCAGATTTTAACATGTTTTGGATAAGAACCATCTCCGCATGTGTGCATATTTGACCCAAACAATTAGGGCTCGAGTCGATGAGAAGGGTCGAGTCGATGAGAATCAAGTATAGATGGATAAGTCATATAATTCAAGTTCATGTACTGATTGTCAAACATTGTTCATTACAGACCAGATGCCAGTGCAGGTGTACCAGAGATCACATTTACCTCAGTGACTGTACAAGGTGGAGGTACATTGGTTATAGAAACACAAGGCAATGGTATGAAGCTGGTTGGTACAGATTTTACCGTACAGAGTGGTGGAACAGTGGAAGCTGATAACCTACATGTAGAAGCAGATACACTTACTGTAGAAGACTCCGCCTACATCAAAGCTGATAAACTGGTATGTCTGTATTGTTTTGTGTTACCTTTTAATTAAGAAATATAAATTTGCAAGTGAGATCATTTAGGTCAATCAAATGAGTGGCCTCTACTTTTTTACCAGATTTTCCAACGAAAATAAAAGTTATAAGATCTGTGATTTGGGATGAAACTTGCTGAGAAGGTAGCTTATGTGAAGGGCTGTTTGGGTTGATAGTGGGGCCAGTGGGGGAGGCGGTAAGGGCACCATTACAAAAGATAGAAAACTTTTTTCCACTCATTAACTTTAGTTTGCGATGAAACTTATTTTGTGTCCTATGTCTGCATTTCAAGTTTATCTGAAAACGTTTGACCATGATACCTATCAACTAGACTAAGTGATAATGTTATTGTGTACAATATTTCAGGCTGTTCACACTAATGGTGGCACTGGTAAGGGAGAGAATGGTCGTGGTGCGGGACATGGTGGACAGGGAGGTAAAGCTACAGACCCAGCCTACAACACAACACAAACCACGTATGGAGGGGGATTGTACTATGGTGATGTAACCACACCAACATTAGCTGGTAGTAATGGAATCTTCTCAGATTACACAAATGATGTGGAGGTGATTGGTGGAGGAGTGTTAAGGTTTGACGTCACTTCAACTGCCAATATTGACGGTAAATATAATATATTTAACTTATTATTGCTTTGAACCCCTTGTTTTGTTACATAATTTATTAAATGCATGCTATTTTAGCTCATTCTGTAGTACATTGAGGATTAAATTCGGGGTTATTCCCCATTTTACCTTAAACTCCGGTACAGCTCTTAAATTTAAACAGAGCTTGAAGGACTTATTACTACAGAATGACATGCAGTTGCAAGTCACTGAAACTTTGAGTTGTATATTATAGGTGTGATCAGTAGCAATGGTGAGGCAGGTACAAGCCTGGCTGGTGGTGCTAGTGGCGGAAGTATTATACTCAATGCTGCAACATTCAATGGAAAGGGAAAAGTTACTGCCAATGGTGGACAAGGTAAGCATACATTAGGACTGAAAATCTGAATTGTTTGGAAGGAATTTAGTTTTTGCTGAGTAAATCATTTCAGTTCGAAATTCATATTTCAGTATTAATAAATAACAAGCCTGGTTGTGCATATCGTCAGGAACGCTATGTTGGACAATTTGTGCAAGAGTTATGGCCCTTGATTAGAAACTTTTTTGTGTTTAAACCTGTTCTAGTTCAGTTCATCTAGTCTTATGTTTGAAATACGTAAGGTTACATGTATATGATTGTGTATATTATAGGATCGTCCACAACTGGAGGTGGTGCTGGAGGTAGAATTGCTATAACCTACACTGACTCTGAGTATACAGGAACATATGTTGCCTACGGTGGTAGATCAACACACAGTACTGGTGGCGCTGGTACTGTCTATGTCAGCGATAATGGTAAAACCAAACTCTATGTGGACAATATGGAGCCAACAAATGTACAGGTAAATTTATTTTATTGTCTCATATTAAATAACAGTAACACCATTGTGTTGATGGGAGTAGTTGCATCTAGATTGTTTTATAAAAAACATAATGTACAATCATTTAATTTCGATGGGATGAAATTTCATTGTTTTGGTAAAAAAAGACCACTTTGGTGGGACGTAAGTTCATGGATTTTACATTTCAGATAAAAGGTACAAGGGTCAAATTTAATTTTAGATGGGATTTAATTTCGTGGTTGAAATTAACCAGGAAATCCACCAAATTGAATCCCCAACTAAAATTAATGATTTTACAGTAGTTGTTGCCGCTTTCAGTTCAGCTGATCAGCCTTCCTATTATATTTTATTTATTCCATCTTTATTGAAGACGACCATCAACACTTATGATGTGGCAGGAATTAAGGACTACGATTCTGGACGTACATGGATTGTCTTCCCTGAGTCTGGTTCCCTTACTGTAGATCAAGTTCACTTGTACAATGGAGCACATTTAGCACTGGAACCAGCAGCCACCCCGGCTTCCGCTGATTATAGTTTTACTACTGAAGGTTTCTATGGTGATAACTTTGTGCTGGATTCTACAAACCTTGGAACCATTCATGTTGGTCCTCATCAAACATTCACTGTCAGGTAGGTAGTTATTATCCCCCTCTTCCCCCATGTTGTATGTTGTTTGTACAGTGTTATTCTGCGAAAGGATATGAGAAAATTGGACACGAAAGGCAGCACTCAACTGAAGCAGCCTAGCACAATATATAAAACCACCACATACCATGGTAAATCGGACAGGGAAGGCACAGCATTCAGAAATAAACTTAAACAGCAGAGAACAGAAAAAGTGTAAAACACCACATACCACAGCACAATGCCTAAAACACAACTAAACAATATCAAAGCGCCGATGGCACTGGAAGAACAGGGATTGTTCCTGTCGTCAGAAAAATATTTTTCCAGTCACAAAGCATGTGAGGGCAAATGCCACCCCAACGCCATATGTATGTACCAGCATCTAGTTAATACATTATTACCTCTACTGCCTATACTACTCGCAGTATTTAAACGTTAAGCGTTTATCACTGACCGGATGGTAACCTAGCTTAGGTAACATAATACAGTCGCTGTCTCGATGTATTTACCAAGCTTCCTGCAATAAAGTGCTAAGTTATCATGCAACATTATAAACACTGTCACGGCTAAAGATTAGGCGATAAAGTCCGAAGTCATCCCGCGGAATGCGCAATTGGAGCTATTTTTAGCTCTCAATCATATCCAGTATATTTTTAACGCCTACACAGACCAGGAAGCAAAGCTCCCTGTTCAAAAACCATGTCTGATCTATAGAGAACTTTTTAGTCTGAGATTTTCAACCTGGGTCGAGAGGTATGCCATTACCTGCAAAGTTATTCTATCAGCTATAAAGTCTGAAAGTCTAAAACTTTTTCAAAGTATCATTGCATGAACAATGATTACTCTATCTTGCTTTTTTAGTTTTTGGCTTCAATGGATTAGTCAACAGCACTTTTATTACTCGTAAACATTATTAAAGAATGGCTCAAACTGAATTTCTACCTTAATACTTTTATTTTTTACAGGGCTATAGACTTGTATTTCCCAGCTAATGCAATGGTGTATGAAAATGGTCTCCTGGAAATGCCATCCAAAGTGAAATGGTACAACTCAGACAATAAGATTTATGGTACAATTGGTGGTGTCACAGAAATGACATTGATACAATCAACATTAGAACTCAAATCTACCAGTAAAACACAGGTTTGTCTTTCTGGTTTGTTTTCATATTTCAGGAATGTCCTTTGTTATGTGTTGTAAGATTTATTCTCTAATCAGTAGTTTTATTGTTATTGGTGTGATGTTGTAGTCAAATTGTTACTGGTTGTTTGCTTTACCTTTTTTGAGGTTGATCCAAACTTCCTAAATATCCTTGGGCCACATTATTATAATTATTTTACATATTTTTGTATGCTGATATTTCACTATAAAATGTGTAGCTGCTCCATAATATTGTATGAATTTGGCTTTCACAGTTAATCCTTTTTCTGTTTGATGATGTTTGATAGGGTAGTACAGTAGATGGGAAGTACACTATAAGTAACATGAATGTGATGGCTGGAGGTAAACTGTTACTCACTGAGGATATACACTATCAGCTGATACTGTCCACACTGTATGTAGCGCCCTCTGGTGTCATTGATGCAGCTGATGTTCTCATACAAGCTACTGATGTAACTATAGAGGAAGGTGGTGTTATAGATCTCAATGAAAGAGTAGCACCAGCTACTGGAGCAGGTACATAGGTTTATTCTATTTCTTTGGTTTTACTTTCATAAAGCTTTTCTTTGTTATCCCAGGTGAGTAGTCTGGCGGATGAAACTTTTGACCACTCACCTAAGTTTGAAACTACATGTAAGCAAAATTTGGTCTGTTTGACATTGAGTGTCATAGCTACGGTTTGCTTTCAGCCTATGCTTTATATAAACAACCAGTGGTGAATCAACTTGAAATAAATTTATCTACATATTTAGAAAGTCTCACAAACTTACAATGCTGATTAAAGAAATTAAAGCACTTTTCCTCAAAATTGCTGATTACCCCTCATATATGTCTGACTATGCATTTTTATGCCCCAGTCTTTGATGAGGGGGTATATTGCTTTGTTCATGTATGTAAGTATGTCGTTTAGTAGACCTAATAGTTTCCGTTCAATAACTCAAGAACCCTTTGTCCTAGAATAATCAAACTTTACATAGAGGTTGGTCAGCATCACTAAATAACCCCTATTGATTTAGAGGTCAGTAGGTCAAGTGTCAAGGTCACTGTGACTTTAACCAATGTTGACTTTTTGGCTGCCATGGGGGCATTTGTGTTTTACAAAACATCTCTTGTTTAGGTTATTTACCCAACTACGGAGCTAGTCACAGTGGTGAAGGCGGTGGTTATACTGGTGAGACAGCCCTGGATTATATCTGTGGAGCAACATATGATAACTATAAGGAACCGACTGAAGCTGGCTCTGGTGCTGACAGTACATATGGTGGTGGGGTGATCAAACTGGAAGCATCTGGTACATGTGACATACAGGGAGAGATCAAAGCTGAGTAAGTCATTTAGTTAGTGTGTATGCAATGAAATAAATAAGTTGTGTCACACATGCTTTAATCATACATTAAGCTGATTAATATAAAACTGGTTATAGAACTAATTGGAAACTTTACTGTGCCAGATTTTGAGATTAGACCTAGTTGTTGCAAATGTTTCATGGCATGTGATAACTAATGTTATGTAATCAATATATACTTAACTTGAAGATGTTTTGCTCTTTTCAGTACCAGTAGATTTACTTGTCACTTTGTCAAGCTACACTGGCTAGAATTCAATAAAATGTATAAAAGGCTTCACTATCTAGGGAAGAAAGGCATATATTATTAAAGTGATAATGTTTCACATTTAATTGATTACATGTTGTTTACAGTGGTGGAAGTGCTACATCTGTAAATGCAGAGGGGGTTTCTGGTACATATGGTGGTGCTTCGGGAGGAAGTATTTGGATAACATGTTCTACAGCCAAGATTGGAGGTAAGTTGACGATAAAAGTTTTATGTTCTTGGTTTTGATTGTAGTTTCCATGGTTTGTATAAAGGTTTGCAGGAAATATAAAGCATAGTTTGTTCATTGAAATTCCTATTAACTAACTTCCATATTTGGTGTAAAAATAAAAATTTGTGACCATATACCTGTTATCGGCTACATTTATATTCTGTGTATCATTGAATAGGTATAATTCACACCAATGGTGGGTCAGCAGCAACCTCAGGAGGTGGTGGTGGAGGATTTATATCCATCTACTATGATACTAGATATGTTGATGATCGATATATAACAACATACGGTGGAACTGCATCCAGCGGAGAAAATGGGGCAGCTGGAGTTATCTACCTTGAGGAAAATACAAACATGGAGGTTGATATTTTAAAATGATTATATACTTACAAGCTTGGTGATTTATGACATATACCTATTAAATAGATGTCTAGTTTGGATAATGCATCAATGAATCCAGAAATAATATATTTATGCCTCAACACTATCAATGTAACACTATCATACATTTCAACAGAATTATGGTCCCTGAATGACTTATGACTGAATGAGTTATTTTCTATGGACATACGCGTTTATTGAACACAGTCTTGTTATTTCATCTTTGGTATGACACCAATTAAGTTTTATCAAAATACATGATCTTATTAAAAACACTTTTCATATTAAATAAATAACGATAAAATTTTCAGGTATTGGTGAAAAGCAATGCAGTAACGGATGGTTTATCAACTATGGCAGTACCAAGTGATACATTCGACACCAGGTTTGGCACATTGAAAATATCTGGGCCAGCTAAAGCAGGTTTCCAAAAAAGAGCAGAAAATCCACCACTTACTGCTAGTATTGATACAGTTATAGGTGATCAGTTATCATTGTTGCAAATTGAGCCGTATGTGGCAATGTCTTTTGGTACTTCAAACGATGCATTAATTGTTCCGATCAACGTGCTTGTTAAACCTGAGGGTGAACTAGATCTACCTAAGTCTGTCATAGTTGGCAAAGGAGTGGATTTAGACGTCTGTGGAACACTTTCTTCCAATACTGATGAGTTAAGTGTACAAGAAAATGGTGGTTTAAGAATGTCATACCCTGCAAGTGACCTTGCTATTCATACACTTGTTATTGACTATGAAGGAAGACTTGAACCATCACTTTATTGTGATACCACAGCCAATAAGATCCAGTTAAATCTTGTTTACTTCAATACAACATCAGAGTTTAGTTTGGACACTGGGAAGTTTTCTTTAAGTGCATCTAAAACAGGAACTGTTTCTAAAACTGGTACAAATGGTGACGATACTGAATGCTCCACAGGAGGAAACCTTAACCTGAAACGAGAACAATGGTGTTCATTACCTCCCGGTAATCATGACTTTACAGACATAACAATCTACACAGGAGGTGAAATCAGGCTGGACGGAAGTAAGGACGGCTCAGAGAAGACAATAATCAATGCTAGGAACGTATATATTTACTTTGGTGGTTCGATCACTGGTGTTGGAACAGGTCACAAATCTGGAGGATCAGGATCTGCATCATCTGCTGGACAAGGTGCCACACACGGAGGAAGAGGTGTTGATAATACAAAATCCACAAATGGAAACTTTGATAACCCTCAGACTTATGGAAGTCAAGGACCTAGTGCTACACTAACATCAGGTAGAGGTGGTGGGCAAATAAAACTGATTGTAACAAAGACATTGTCTGTTGAAGGAACTATAGATATGAGTGCTGGGTCTGGTGAAGGTGGCAGTGGTGGATCTATACTTGTGGATGCTAAGACAATTTCTGGAGATGGTTATATGAAAGTAGAAGGTAGTTCAGGAGGTGGTGGAGGTAGAATTGCTGCTATAGCTTCATCGTCGTATACCTACACTGGTACACTGTCAGCACAGGGAGGGGAAGATGACTCCGGTAACAAGGGATCTCCAGGTACGGTTTTTATGGTATCAAACCGAAGTGGCTGTATCTTTTTTTTCAATTCAATAACTCAAAACCACTTTGCCCTATGATCTTCAAACTATACTTTGTTGGCAAGCAACATGTTGGCAAGCAACAGTAGGTTACCCCTATTGACCTTTAGGTCAATAGGTCAAGGTCACTGTGACCTTTACGATTTTAAAGGACAAATAGTTTCCGTTTAATAACTCAGGAAAGCATTGGCCTAGGATCTTCAAACTTTACATGGAAGCTGGCCAGCAACATTAAATGACTCCTATTGATTTGGAGTTCAGTAGATCAAAGGTCAGAGTGACCAACCCAGACCTTTTCCATTTCCAATTCTTGAGCTTCAATCAGGGTATACATGTTTTGCAAACATATCTTGTTTATTATAGTGGTTCAATTGTTGAGTAATCATACAGCTTTTTCACAATAGTCAGGAGGATCTAATGTTTATTAATTGTTGTATAGGTACCATCTATCTAGAGCACTCTGGAAGTAACATGGTTATCATCAGTGGTAACAGTACAGAGACGACACCATTGGTTGAAGATATGAGCACATTGAGTATAGAAGATGGTGCAATGGTTACTGTAGAGGATGATATCAGTATTGATGAGATAGTAGATGTCTCACAAGATTCAGTTTGTAAACTAACTGTCACTGCTGGTAAGACTCTGTCTTCAACAACTGTGGGTAAGTATTAGCCTCATATCAACCCATTACTCATTGATATGAAATGATGTATGTGTTAGACAATAGCACCCTACAGTACAAGTTTGAATCTTCAATATATAGGTGTAAACTATTCATGGTGTTTCATGGCTCTTTCTGCACTATGAAGTCCAAACTTTTGTTCCTCAGTTCCTATCACTGAGATTTTAAGTGTCTTTTTTGATCATTTGGCTACAATTACTCATGATTGAGTTTTTGTCATTAGCTGCACTATGAAGTCATTAATGCATTTACCAGCAGTCCCCTTCCGAATGTCTCAGAATCCCACAGATTAAATAATTGGTGAAAATGTGGCTTCCATTTTTAATGCTGTTGCATACAAGTAGATTATATCTCTGCAGTATTTTATCTAGAGTGTGTGTGCTTTTCAAGTTTTAGAAGTTTATTTTATTGGCTTTAGTGTGTATAAGTCAAATTCATAGTTTGTGTATATTTGTTGGGAAAAATTGGTATGCATTGGAAAGGATCTCTGAAGATGTCAGTTGTATGAAAAGATATTGTCAATTATTTTAAGACAGCGATAAAACTAACAATGCCTTCAGTAATTTGGCTTTAATATAAATAATATTATGGGTGAAACAACACAGCATCACACAACAGAGTGCACCATTTTAAAGTACTATATAAATTTTTATATATATCATAAGTGGAAGTAAAAGATCACAATACCCTAATAAATCTATCTCCTGGTGTTTGCCAAGGAGAAGATAGGAAAATCCCAGACGGCAGATACAAGCAGATATTAAGCTTCAATATATGTTTAGTAACGCGTCCCTATTATAACATCTATTTGTTAAAAATCTCAGCGCACTCAGTAAGAGTATGTTTTCCAGCGCAAACAGCAATGAATCATTTCTCTGCGCATATTATCTACAATCTGTACAAAGCGCAGTGCAACCAGGACAAAACTTCAGCGCAGCATTTGCTATTTCATAAATAACCATCTCAAAGCGCACCAAAGGCTAAATGTGCCAAAATATGGGATACACGGGAAAACCTAGCATAATTTCGCTCTTAGGGCTTAACCCGAATCCCATAATGTATTTTAAGATGGATGGATTTTTCGGAGATGGCAATTGAAAAAACCACACGACAAACCTGCCCCACCCAGGTGAGCCAAAGGTCAGTGGAGGTAATCGTGGTATAATATTAATAACTAGGTGTCACCATAGTCAAGATTTGTAAGAATTACATTAAAAAGATATTGTCAACTATTGTTCTTCTAATAAATGTATTACTTTTGCAGGAGATGAACACAAGGGATTTGCTTGTGAGGTACATGTTGAAAATACTGGTGCTCTGACTGTATCGGGTGATCTGTTGATTTCTGGTGACAAACCTGTTCTTGATGTGCAAGGAACCATAACCTCTAACAGCCTTACAATGGACAACCATGGTGCACTTACAGTAACCTCAACTGGTCAAATCATCACTGATAGATTAAAACTATCCGCCTGGTCACAGACAACAGTTGCTCTAACAGCAGTGTTCGGTAGTTCATCTGATATGATAGCCGTTGATCTTCTAGAACTGGGATATGAAGCTAATATAACCTTTGAACATAGTGAGCTTAATATTGAAACCACAACATTAAAGATGGATGCATTGTCTAGTATTATTCTTCAAGGTGATAAGAAGAGCGTGAGTATAGTTTCTACAGATTTGACACTTCAAGATGGAGCTGTAATCAATGTTAGCGAATCAGGTGAGCTTGATGAAGGGACTGGATCATTAACTGGAACAAAAGGGGCCAGTTACGGAGGCGATGGAGGAGATGATGCTCGCACTGATAATATATACGGTTCTACTGTAGATCCTGTAGATTACGGCAGTGGTACTACAGATGTTAGAGGAGGTGGTATCATCAGCCTGGTTGTAAGTGGTACAGCTGAAGTAGACGGTTCCCTGCTTGCTGACGGCGGTATGTCTTCAAGTACAGGCGGTGCTAGTGGTGGAACCATCTTTATCCAAGCAGCTACACTACAAGGACATGGTAAACTCTCGACGAATGGGGGTGAAAGTTCTGTAGGAGGTGGTGGAGGTGGTGGAAGAATTTCCATTCAAGCCCCGCTGATTTCAGATTTCCAAGGTAGTATTACATCATACGGAGGACCTGGAGCAACTAGCCACGGTGCTGCTGGTACCATATATAAACAGTATGAGCAATCTGGAGGCTCTCAGATCAAGAAAGTCACCATTGATAACAATAAACAAACCACAGAATCCTATTCCTATATTTCTGGTATTACTGATATGACAGAGTTGGAAATCAATGGCTATGGTCAGGTAGAAGTTGAAGAAAAAACAACAATTATAATCAACACTATTACTGGTGACTATACTGGTACACTGTCTGTATTTGACAACCAATACATGGAGATTGCTACATCTTATGGTACACTAACACCATACGCCTTGAAATGTAAGTTAATCATCAAAGAAGATGGTATGGCCACTGTTCCAGCAAAGATTCTTCTAACAGATGATGATACGACTGGCCTTGATTGGTATAATCTAGAAATCTATGGTACAGTACTTGGTATTAGAGAGATGACAGTATCATCTGGTGGACAGGTTCTGATACATTCCCTAAGTAGGTCTGGTCTGTCTTCAACTAACCTCAAACCAGTGGGTACCTTATCGTTCAGTAATATTGATGTCACCACAGATGGTCTGCTTGAACTGAGTATGGATAGCATGGATTTATATACTCTAGAACTGATCAAGGAGTTTAATGTTAAGTATGGAGGAACAGTGACTGCCAGACATCTACAGGTCACAGCACCTGATGCTGAGGTTGCCTATGGTGGTACACTTAGTGTGAATGGTGGTAACTTGAATGTTGGATCAGCTGTTGGTGATTCTGGTACCACTGGTGCCGGTGGAAGTCACGGAGGATCAGGTGGTGCCTCGGCAGATGACGTCAAACCTTCTGCTAACTACACTGGAGATATCAATACAGCTACTGAGCCTGGATCAGCCGGTGGTGATGGGAGCACATACAGTGGAGAACGTGGTGGTGGCTACCTGTATATATCTGTAGCCAACTTGTTCACAGTACATGGTATGATCAGTGCCGATGGTAATGGAAACAGTAGTATAGATAGTGGTGGTGGCAGTGGAGGTGGTGTGTATATATACGTATCTGGAGATATGGATGGGTCTGGTACTGTGTCTGTGAAGGGTGGAAGTTCTGGTTCCGGTGGTGGTGGCGGAGGTGGAAGAATACATATCCAAGTGGATGGAAGTTACGACTACTTGGGTGATTATAGTTTATGTGGGGGATCATCAAGCACTGGACAGGCTGGTGGCTCCGGTACAGCATTTGCTACATTCCAGCAGACAGGAACACCTGGCTATGTGAACTATGCTTACCTGGATAATTCCTGCGGTGTAGGAGCTAAGGATGGTATGACATACATTGACCTGCCTGGAACAACCTTGTATACCCTGAGCAACCTGAATATCGGTGATAGTACGAAAGTTTGGCTTCAAACTCCAGATCTTCATGTTCAAGCTAAGACACTAACCTGTGGGTCAGGTAGTACTATTGTTGTGGATAATGATGTGGTATTCAGTGCCGATGTTGATCTATCCTACAGTGCTATCACATGTAGCTTTGACCTCAAACCAGACGGTGAACTCAGACTTCCAAGCTCCGTAGAACTAAAAGGAGAATCTAGCACATTAGAAGGTAAATATGTTAATATAATTGTGCTGACTGCTCTGTTTATTTTGTATAAATGTGAAATGGGTTGTTTCTTTGTGGTTGGAGGTATACCAATATGTCTGCCTACACAAACATTGTCCATTCCTTAATAGTTCATCTTGTTTAAGTGAGTGGGAAGGGTTAATTAATTGATTTATTTGTGTTGGACAGTTTAGAAGCTTAAAAGGAATACTTCATGTATTATCATTTTAGCAGTGCCACTGCAGCTACTCATACTTTAGTTGTGCTCCTTTGAAACCACTATGTCATAAATAGCAGGAGTTAATATTACAGCTGTGTAAAAAATTTTTTATCTATCTTTTGTAGGTATTCTGTCAAACATACAGGACTTGATCATCTCCTCTTACCAGAAGGTAACATTGTCAGCTAACGCTCGCACAGGCATATGCTGCGACGAAAGTGGAGAACATACATCACTTTCAAACAGAGGAGAATACAGTTTCTCCAAATTCACACTAAAGAGTTATGCTGAAGTGATATTTGAAAAAGATCCCGATACATTGAAAGGCATTTCATTTGCTACCCTTGAGCTACACTATGGATCAGTACTGATTGGTGAAAGTCTAGATATCACTGCTACGGATGTGATTCTACATCCCGGCTCTACACTCAAGCTACAAGGTGGGGGATATGGGCCGGAATTAGGACCTGGGGCTGGTGCTATGGTAAGCATACAGGTCTTTCTTTATCATGACAGTCAAAGTTATGGTTCTCTAAGATAAAATTATTGAAGATTTTAAATATTTGTGTAATTAATTAATATTTTATCTTTTCTGTTAGTCAATAGTTTGTTGAACTATAATGATATTTGAATGTTCAATCAGTCTAGTAAAGCTAAAAATGCACCTATTTTAGTAATATGTACTATTATTAGCATATGCTATTAGGCTTGCTTGAATTATCCTTTTTCTCCGGGTAAGAATTGTATATTTGTAAAGTCTTCAGTGGCTAGACACTGATGCCCCTTGTAGCTTAATTGACTGTGAATTGTTTGTACCTTGGTATTTACTTACTATATTACCAGGTGGATCAGATTGGAACCGGTGCTGGTCACGGTGCTCCTGGTGGATCACAATCAGCTTATGTGTCAGGTGGTGTGGTATATGACAACACTCGACTACCGGTAGAAACAGGCAGTGGTGGTGGAAACTCCGAGACGGGTACAGGTGGAGCTGGAGGGGGTTATTTTAAACTTTACCTGTATGGAACACTCACTGTCGATGGTAAACATTTTATTGTTGAATTTATCGGTCATATGCATTACCTATTGCTGAATTTTATGCTAATTGATATGTCTTTCATTTGCATAACCGCTGTCAGACTAATATCATATTTGATAGTTAAATCTCCCAGTTTTAGTTGGGAGATTTATAGTGTTTTGTGCTAGATGTCCTGATGTGGTGTCTCTCTGGATTGATGTCACAAAATTTGTCTCCGCTTGTTGTCCTTAATCATTGGCCAGATTCCAATATATTTTCCCAAGAAAACTTTGTACCAAGCCTTGTTTTGCATATTTTCAGTCATTTTAGGTTGGTTTAAGCAGAGTTATTGCCCTTTATGGGGGGTGTAGGCTTATATTGTAAAAAAACCAAATCTATTTACAAGGGTTGGCCACCAGTCCTGCAGAAAAGAAACGTAAAATTTGTAAATAAAATAGCTACTGGTTCTTCAAGATGTTTACTTGTTGCTTCTTGATTTTCACTTTCCTCGTTCCACCAGATCAGTGTTAGTGTTTAGCCCTGATTAACTGAAGTTTTCTTCAGGTACTAAGCCCTGTTGTGCATATTTTCAGTAATTTTAGGTTGGTTGAAATTTCCCTTTCGAGTTATGGCCCTTTATGTGAGATATAGATTTTTATGTTTGTTTACTGTTGTTGTCCACAGGTACCATACAGGTTGATGGTGAGGATGGTAATGGTACAGATGCTGGAGGTGGTAGTGGTGGTACTATGGACATAACAACACCAGCTCTAGAAGGTGATGGTGAGATCAGATCTAATGGTGGTCAAGGTAACGGTTATGGTGGCGGCGGTGCCGGTGGAAGAATGGTGATCAAAATAACAAACACGTAAGTTACATCAGTATTGTAGGTTAGGCACACTCTTTGTTAGGGTATTGGGTTTCAATCCAGTCCAATGGATGAGGGATCATGTAGCAACTTAAACATTTAATGGATAGCTATAGTCCTTGCATTTAGAGCTAGATGCTGTTGTGTGGGTTTAAATTCTGCCCAATGGTTGATGGTTCATGTACAACTTCTAAAAACATAAAAGCATTCATAAAAACCATGTGGTGTGCATGTCTGCAAGGAAAATTAACAGATAAAATTGATCAAAGATAATTTCTTGGGTTTCAAAAACTTCAGAACAAGTTTCATGCTGATTTGATTTCATTTGTAGTAATAACCAACATACCTGTTTCTTACCATAGCCTATCAAATTATACATCAATATAAGTCAGTAAAAACCTTGTTATCTCGAGGGCTAATGGGGACAAGCCAAATGATTGAAATTAATAAGGGAGCTTGACATAGCGGGTGTGAGATAAGTATACAACATGTATAGCTTGGCTATTTTGACCTGAGCCTGACCTTTATGCAAGAATATATTACAAGGCTCTTGCTTTGAATATATCAATTTCCGCAAGCAAATCGTGCAATATCGGTATAATTCAGATTTGTGTTTGTATTACATCTCGAGCGTCTTCGTGATACTCCCAGTAAACATACACTCGGTGTTGTAAACGTAGACAATATATCAACTGTTAAATTATGCTAATCAGTAGGTCAGGCTTGTGTCAAATTGGGCAAGCTATATATATAGCTAATTTGCCAGGACTTTGAAAATTGCCTGAAATAAGCCTGGTGCTCGTAATAACGATGCTCCTCTTAATAAAGTTTTACTGTAGTCTTTTTTTGTTGCATCAGTAGCATCCAACAATGTTTCATGCAACTGTCCAAATTTTTATTAAAATGATTCTAAAATTACAGCAATGATTTTACTGGTGATATGAAGGCCTATGGTGGAGGAAATGACCACAATCTTGAGACTGTAAAAGCTGGTCCAGGAACTATATATACATTGACTGGCAAGTCACCCAAGGAAGTGTACTCTCTGACTATTGTTGGTGATGCAGACTCACCTGTACAAGAACAGACATATACATACATCAGTGGCAACAGTGATGAATTTGAGTATAATCTGCTCACTATCTCAGGTATAGAAGTTACATCAGTTAAGTTACCAATGTTCAAGGGCTGTTTTCAGCTGTTAAGTCACATAACCACCCATTGACACTTTAACTTCCCTGCTCATTAGGCTACCTACACATAATGAAACTTACATTCCAGTTTCCCTGGTGAGACTATTTCTGTACTGTGGGTGTGGCAGTCAACATAGATCTGCAGTGGCCAGGAATAGTCCCTGTCCTCACAGGTACCAATCTACACTTTGGTGAAGTGAAACATGTGGGTTTCTCTTGCTCACAGAAATTAACTAGTGGACCAGACGAGGGTTTAACCAGTGACCTCTTGATCCAAAAGCACATGCCATATGGCTAGGCCATGGCTTTCAGCAGGTTTAATTTCCTTGTTAACACCTTCATGTTGGGAGGGCTTTTGTATGGAATCCGTTTTATGCCCAGGAATTTACTGATGCTGAAGGCATATTGTTCTATCCATCCGTTCATTCTATTGAATAAGTATGTAAAATTAACTTTAATGATTTGCAAAACTGGCCCTAATTTTTTGCTAAATAGTGCTTGAAAGCATGTATGATTGTTAACTTTCTTGTAATACCTTCAGGTTATGCCAATGCTGACTATGGAGAAGCGGATACTGAATTGAGACTTGAAGATATCGACGGAGACACTTCTGGTACCTTACACCTGACAGACCAACAAGTGGTCAGAGCTGCAGTGGTTGAAGGAGTAGTCGGTAGCTTTACCACAACTGTGAACTTCAAGATCGGTGAGGAAGCAATTCTTCATGTTCCCGAGACATTAACAGTGGCTGGAGTCACCCTGGATATCAGAGGGGCATGTACATTTAATGCACTAGTGGTTGAGAACGGTGGCACCATCATAGGGCATGATACAACATTCACTGCAAGTTATGCTGGTGGTGATTACCTAGCAACTAGTACACGAGGAAGCTATTCTTTATCCTCCATTAAACTCAAGGCTGGATCAGAATTTGCTCTCACAACAGGTGGACTGAAGATGACAATCGGTACGCTGGAATTGAAAAGATTTGTTGTGATGCAAGCAGAATTTGTTGAACTTATAGCTGTAAACCTGATCCTAGAACGTGAGGCTGCATTTAGTACAAACGGTGGTGCTGCTGTAGATGATCCATTGGTTCCCAGCGAAGCTCATGGCACTGATAAGAATGGTGGAGCCCATACTGCCGCTGGTGGTGTTGGTGATGACTACACCATATCCGATGCATCAGAACCTTATGGAACCATCTATGACCCTCTCACACCGGGAGCATCCGGAGGTCAAGGTGGAGCCGGTGGAGGTTACATTAAGATTACCACAGATGAGCTTGTCCTTGATGGAATACTACGATCATCCGGAGCAGATTCTGAAACTGGTGGCGGTGGTGCTGGTGGTAGTATATATGTAGTATGTAGCTTTGCACTTAAAGGTCTTGGTGCTTTCGAGACAAAGGGTGGTTCAACACTTGTGTCAGATGCTGGAGCTGGTAGTGGTGGACATATTGCTGTCGATATGAAATCTGATGAGTTCCAGGGTACATACAGTGCTGGTGGAGGCACCTCTCCGGCAACTCACGGCGATGGTGGGCCTGGTTCCATATATCTTCTCTCAGATACAAACGGTGAAAAGCTGATAGTGGACAATGAAAATGGTCAAACTGATTACTATACTACTTTAGATGAAACTGAACTAACTCTAAACTTTGATGATGTTGATATATACAACTATGCAAAACTTCAAGTGATCAAAGATGGTGAACCAAGAGAATTGAATGTTATGAAAGTAAACGGGGATGGGACAGGGCTTATAAGAATTCAAACAAACCAAAAAGGAACACTTGAAAGATCAGTGACCGATACCAAAGCAAATTCCAAACTTCAGGTAAACATAGAATTACATGATGGTGGAGAATTCATTATGTCAGAGACAGTAACAGTTCTTGGTCTTGGTTCTGTAGCACTGGACTTGGATGGTGTACTAAGAGGGGTCTCCAACTTATACCTTGGTCCAAACAGAAAAATGAGAATGGGATCCAATGCTAAAATTGTTTCTTTCTCAGTCACTGACATTGAAAGTATTGATTATGTAACATTTGGAACGTTCCAACTTGAACCAGGAAGCACTGTGGAATATGACGCTGACACCGGTGCTTACATACAAGCAAGAACCATTAATGCTAAGTTTGCTGCTTCATTGTTTGCTGATTATTTCAACATTACTGCTTCCTATATTGATCTGGAACTTGAGAGTGTGATGAGTTGTTCTAGTGCTGACAGACCAGATTCAGATACCATTGATATCACTACAGGATCAGGTATTGCTGGTGATGGTTATAATGGAGGTGCTGGTCATGGTGGCGTCGGTGGAGGAGGGGCAGATAACTCTGGTTCTAACGTACCTGGAAGCTCTTATAATTCACTATATGAACCAACCTATGCAGGCAGTAGAGGTACATACAATACATCCACCAGTGAAAAGTCAGGAGGCAAAGGTGGTGGTTGGATACATTTGCAGATTGGTAATCAGCTCATTAACGACGGAACAATATCTGCTAATGGTGAATCAGCGTCGGTCAGTAGCCCAGGTGGTGGTGGCAGTGGAGGTAGTATATGGATTGATGTGTACGATTTTGAAGGTTATGGTTATATAGCATCTACTGGAGGATCAGGTACAGGACAGAATGGCGGTGGATCTGCTGGTAGAGTGGCTGTTTATTGTACCATACAGATTGAGTTTGACGGATCATATGTTGTGTATGGTGGAGCCGGGGCTGATGACACACAAAGTGCAGGAGGTGGAACTGTCTATTTACAAGATACTAGAACTGCTAAGGTCTACAAACGACTTTTACTGGATAACCAGGACAGACCACATGATAAATATGCAACAATTGATGAAAGTTTCACTGATCACTACTTTGATGAAGTACATTTAGTTAACCAAGCCTCGGTCCATTTAGCTGATGACAACAGAAATACTGTCCTAGAAATTGATCAATTATTTGGTGATGGAACAGGCCTGATTCATTTGCATAGAAACCAGCTTCTGAAAGCCGAATACAGACCATCAGTTAGGAATGCTTTCCTAACCGGTGTGAACTTGATAGTGGATGCAGATTCCGAAGTATATTTCCCATCCATTGTGTATGTTTATGGAGATGGCGTGTATCTAACTGGACAAACGGAATCCAGATCAGTAGCAATATTTGGACGTCTTACTGGTATAGCTGACCTTATCCTCGGCTTTGAAACGCTGCTGTATTTTGGAGACGATGCTCATACAGCATCAATTGATGCAACAACTGAAACTCATGGAAATATTGATAGCGCTGGAACAGTTACATTTGGCACAGTAGATCTTAGAAGTTTCTCGGAAATAAAATATTCACCAGACCAGACTGTGTTACAGAGAATTGCTAGAATTGATGCACGGTACCAGTCTGTGATATCTGCAGAAACTATCACCATACAAACTGGAATCTTTAACTTAGAAGCAGGAGCCACATTGACATCGTCAGCTATTTATCGACCACATGATACTTTGGATGAAGCATTAGGACAAGGTGTAGATGCTGAGGGTAATATAACAGTGGGTACAGGAGGAGGCTATGCTACTTCTGGTGGAGGTAAGGCATAGATCATATCTTTATTTGTTAATAATAGATGGGTGGCACAGTGGCCAAGTGGATAATAATATTGACTACCAATCTTTAGGTACAGGGTTGGAATATTAGTACTAGCTGGGGCACTGAAATTTTCAGAAACAATTAGCAGTGTCTCCAAGTGAACTAGAATAAACTGAGTTATCACTCAGGTGTAGACTCACTTGTATCGGTGCTCTAAACTTGGGTGTATTAAAGAAACCAAGAATTGTATGTGCAATGAGCTTGAGGTTATAGTGCCCTTTTAACCTTTGTCACTGTATTGAATAATTATTATGTAAATTGATCATCTGTGTGTTATTGTAATTTCCCTGTAGTGAATGTCTGATCATGTAAATATAACTACATTATATAAATGATGCTGCTGGATTGGCTGTATTCCTACATGTATGTAATCTACCATTTATTGATGGTTTTTCACACAGGATACTATAATTCTGATGATACATTACTGACATCTGGTGGACGTTATTATGGAAGTCTGTATGTACCAACACATCGTGGTAGTGGTGGTGGTCATGGTGCTACAACTACAGGTGGTCGTGGAGGTGGTTTCATTGACCTACAGGTATAGTACAAGGTTCATGTTATACATCAGTCTAAAAAAACAGGTCATTGTTTACTGTCCTAAAATGTAAACATTGCAGTTAAATTTAATATAAAAAATAAATAAAACAAGGATTTGGATTTTTTATTATGTATATTAAGTTCTATGCATCTATCGTTAAGCAAAATGGTCATATTTTTTTGGACTTGGTATTTTTGTACAGTAAATAGTGTTTTCATTAAATTGTGTTGCTCAAGCATTTCTGAGTCAGATTGGCCCTTGTCATTTCCTCGTTCCACATGTGTAGAAGTTGTTGGTTGCTTGCGCAAGAGGATGCTATTATTGGATGATAATTTTTATTAAGTGAACTTTTTCCTTAGGAATGACTTGTTCTAAAAATTTATGTGTCAGTTGTACTTGATGTATGGTGTGGCAAAATGAAGATTGTGACAGGCCTTAAAGACTTAATAGCAATAAAATTATCTGAATCTGACTAAGGAATGATACAATTACATTGTTAAAAAAATGCCTTTTATCTGGCTTACAGGTAGCTACAGATCTATTGGTAGATGGTACAATATCTGCTGATGGTTCACATGGAGGCATTGATGCTGGTGGAGGTACTGGTGGAACCATCTATATTGAGTATGTTGCTGTTGTTTTTTAATTTTTATGCCCCGGCATATTGTTTATTTGCCCCGGCATCTACTGATGAGGAGGCATATAGCGATTGTCCTGATCGTCCATTACAAAAAAAATATTTTTTTGTAAAAATTCTTTGCCAGGTGATTGTAAAATAATATAATTGTCTGACAATATTTGTAATGTCTGGGTCACCAATCCAATCCAATGGGGTGGGGTATTCTTTGCCTAATTGGGCTCGGGGGAGTTCAGACATAATTCAGACATTGAGGCATTGTATCTAGCATAAGGCTTTGGCTGGAGTTAAGTGTTGTTTGCAATATCCATGGCTACTTTTCGGTGACATCCATATGGTTTTAATTACCGGTATGATACATTGGATGCACATTCTGTTACATAGAAATTACATCAAATTTCTTTTGTAGACTCTAGATGTTACAAATTTGGCCTAATCCATATGAAACTTGGTCACAATTATGAAGTACCCAGTTAAAATAAGTGATGTGCATGTGTAATTCTTATCTCCACTTTATTACTTTAGCTCATATAACTTAGAAGGACATGGCATCTTGCAATCTCTGGGTGGGGATGGCTATAACGGAGGCGCTGGTGGAAGAATTGCTGCATATCTTGATACTGAGATATATTTCCACGGAACATACCAATCACTGGGTGGAGATGGAGATGGATACTATCTGACGGAAGGTGGACCTGGATCAGTCTACATACACGATGTCAGGTTTGTTAACTCTAATTATGGCTCCTACATAATTACTATATTTTGGTCAATGGTGGCATATTGATTTTGTGCAGGACGTCTAAATATCTGGATGGCTGGGTAAAATGTATGACACAAAAATGTTTCATGTTAGTTCTCCTTAACCACTGAACTGATCTGAATGAAACTTATCCTAGTAGTGCATAATGCATTATGGGAATTCTTTGTCAAAGAATATTGGCAAAGTTATGGCCCTATGTGGGAGACAATTGTTAGTGTGTCAAAAATGCTTCTAGCTTTTTTTCTTTCAAGAGCTAAGATTTTAACTACTGATATAGACAAATAACAGGAATTCTGTGGGTACAGTTCATTAACCATATAGTAGTATTCTCTCTGTTGCACGGATATACGTGCTTTTATCCACCATTTAGGTGAACACTGAACAAGCTGGAAACAATTTCAAATTAGTGACCAGGGTATAAATTAATGCAATTGTATTACAATGTATTTAAACAAATTAATTGTCTATCAAAAAAATATTTTTTCAGAGATTCTCGGGACTATAACCAATTACACATTGATAACAAAGAGCGTTCCTGGGACCATCAATATATACTGGATGAAACAGACAATACCTCACCAGTGTCTATGTTCTACTTTGATGAGATCTATCTTACTCGCAATGCTTCTCTACAAATGAAAACTGGGGATGGAATAGCAAGAAGTTTAGAATGCAATAAGATCTATGGTGATGCATCTGGTCGAATCTATCTACAGGTAAAATAATAATTGGTGTTTTAGTTTAAACTAATTGATTTTAGGTTGATTGTGAGTTTCTCTAACTTACATTAATCACTCTAGACACCTCATTTCTAATGTTATTAATCACCACAAGGGTATTCAAAAAGAGAAGCTAGATCCCTTATAAACTGAGAGTCTAGCAAAGGAATTACTAGTACCATTTTTTTGTCTTTGTTATGACATTTCCTGACATCAAACCCGGGACCTCCTGCACTGGAAGTGGACGCTCTACTTTTAGGTTATTGAGGCTTTTGGTATTTTCATTGCATAAGACCACAAGGCCATGGGTTGGAATTTAGATCATAGGTTTTTGATTGTAAATTATATAAACATTATGCTTGTTACAGGCAAATCAAACTGGCTATCTGGAGGAATATCAGGCATTAACCAAACTGCCAATCAACTTATGGATTGATGATGCATCTAGAGTCTATCTCTCACCAAAAATATACATTCTGGGTAAAGGTGAAATTGCTCTGAAATGGAACGGTGAAATGATCGGTGTCCGTCACATCAGAATTGTACCAGGAAGAGTGATCAACATTAAGAGTGAAGCTATGACAAGTTATGAAGAAGATGGTGAACTTGTGAAAGGCACTCCGGGATCCTTTGAGTTTGCTACTATGGAGCTCGGAGCTAAGGCTATCATGGAGCTACCACCTCCCATGCCGCTCATTCTTACTGTTGGAGTGCTGGTAAACAATTTGCATACAATTTTATAGTTTATTGTCCCATCAGTTACATGTAAATACAAGAATATTTTATAAGATTTTTTACATGAATAGTTCATCAAAAAGATTGGTATTAGACAATAATTATCATTGTCAATTTTCTTTTTATTTGATGCATTGACAAAAGAAGGTTCAAGTTTACTGATTTAGCTTTGGGTCAGCTACTTTAAGGTGCTTCTTCAATGCATAAATATTCAGGTAACCTTAAATGACCCACTTTCTTTTAATTCTATCTTCAAAGCTATTTGTGCATATTTTTTGTAGGAAATATTTTTGTTTGCAGTTTTTAAGTATGTCTCTCTCATATAATAGATGAGATAGATTTTGTCCTGGATGTTTGCCTGTCTGCCACAAAGTTTGTCCACCCTTGTTCACCTTGGCAATTGGTAGGATTTCAATGAAACAATAAGTTATAGTCCTTTGTTGGAGGTTTACATTTTTGTGTTAAAAACGCTTAATGTACATTTTTCTGACATGGACCTATTTTACATTTCAGGACATAAAGTACGATTCAACATTTATATCAGACTCCATGGAAGTACTAGCTACAGACTTTTACCTTGAACCTCTTGCTCAGTTTATCTGTGTAGGTACCAGCCGTACTTCACAACCAGGTGATTCACCAACCGATGGAGCCGGTGGTGGCTATGCTTCTATGGGAGGTGGAGGTGAGTATTGGCTATGTCGAAATTGTTCCACACATAATTGAATACTATTTTGAATATAATCTTTTAAAATAAATTCCTCATGAAGACTTGTTAAAGTCAAAATGTAGAAAGAGACTGGAGTTTATTTTGTTTCAACTATTTGAATTACTGTGAATTACTGTGAATTACTGTTAAGGTGTTGTCAAAGTTACATGTTTGTTAATCTATCAATCAGTAGACCAAACATGTCAGATTAATGACTAGAGAACACATGAATAACTTTCCTAAAACTTAGTAAGTGTCTCCATAGCTCAGTGGTTATCTCACTTGCAATCTAACCTGGTGATATGGGTGGATGTTTTTATGCCCCCGTATCGATAGATCGGGAGGCATATAGTAATTCACCTGTCCGTCCGTCCGTCCGTCCGGCCGGCCTGGTTAACCCAAATTGACCGTTTCTTCTAGCATTAATATGGCTTGCTACAAAATTTTCAAACTTGCATGGATGTTGTATATGACCACTCTCCACGCGCCTGTATCACCTGACTCCATTTTGACCTTCACCTTGACCTAATTTTGGACTTAGACTTATTGAAAGGCCAAATTCTTGATTAACCCAAATTGACCGTTTCTTCTAGCATTAATATGGCTTGCTACAAAGCTTTCATACTTGCATGGATGTTGTATATGACCACTCTCCACACGCCTGTATCACCTTACTCCATTTTGACCTTCACCTTGACCTAATTTTAGACTTAGCCTTATCTCCCCTTAAGTATTTTTACAATAAAATTTTGTCTGGAGTGTATCTTCAAAACTATTTAACATATTGACTTAAAACTTGAAATATAAATAGATGGCAACTTGGAGAAGTGCATTGACAAAGAACCATAACTCTGTCTGTTTTAAATTTTGAATTATCTCCCCTTTAGTGTTTTTATAGTCAAATTTTGCTCTTAGTATATCTTCAAAACTATTTAACATATTGACTTGAAACTTGGAATATATATATAGATGGCAACTTGGAAAAGTGCAATGACCAAGAACCATAACTCTGTCTGTCTTAAATTTTGAATTACCTCCCCTTTATGATTTTCAGAATCATATTTTGACCGGAGTGTATCTTCAAAAGTGTTTAAGATATTGCCTTAAAACTTGATATGTAAATAGATGGTAGCTTGTAGAAGTGCAGGGACCAAGAACCATAACTCTGTCTGTCTTAAATTTTGAATTATCTCCCCTTCAGTATTTTTATGATAATTGTTTGTCCGGAGCGTATCTTCAAAAGTATTTAAAATATTGACTTGAAACTTGGTATATGAATAGATGTCAACTTGGAGAAGTGCAGTGACAAAGAACCATAACACCTGTATCACCAGATCACACATGAAGTTGACCAAGGCACTGCTTTCAATTGTGGCATATTCGTTTACCATCAAAAGCCCCTTATAGTTCAAAGCCATGTAACACTATCAAACATTTTAACTGTATAATGGCCCCTGATTGACTTAGCTTTTTATGGACATGGCTTCCATGGGGGCATAAGCGTTTATTGAACGCAGTCTTGTTATTTTAGCAGAAAGCTGATTTGTGAAGAGAGACTATGCGTGGTCATTTATGTTGAACTACACATAAAATCAGAGAATGAGCCTATGGATACTTTATTCCTTGACATAGTTTGTTACGATATAATCTTTCTTTACAGTTGACAATGATGCAAGTACTGGTGGAGTAGCATATGGATCTGTATACAAACCTGATGATTTTGGTAGTTCTGGCGGTGGTACTGGTGCTGGTCTCGGAGGTGGTAGAGTTAAGATTCGAGTACCAGCAGAGTTTCTGTTAGATGGTTATATACTAGCAGATGGAGCTGCAGGTAGCTGGGACGGTACTGTCGGAGGAGGTGGTGGTAGTGGAGGATCTATATACATTGAAACTGGTAATTATCTTATATGACAGTTGTTTTATCATGATGCAGGATAGATCAAATATCTCGATGAAGCATTGAATTTTCATTCATTTTGTTGTCATGGTTAATTGTCATATATTTAATTGTGCTATTGGACTTGCACTGCCTTAAACAGTTTTACCTTAAATATTCTAGAAACTTCAAACAGGTTCTTTGTTCTCTGCAAAACAGTTATGTATTATTATCCAGTGGGTGACTGGAACAGGTAGATGGCTTGAATTATTTTCTTGGTCCAAAGACAGTTTTAGGCATCAAAGCTCTACTGTACATATATTTTTGCTGTAAACACTGTACATATTTGATAATGTTTTAGGTCAGTTATCGGGACACGGTACCCTGTCTGCCATCGGTGGACTGGGATATGACACTTCTGGTGGCGGTGCTGGTGGTAGAATTGCCATAAACACCTGGGACTCTAACACATACAAGGGTGCTCTACTAGCATATGGTTCTGGTGGTACAAGTTCTGGTGACCTTGGAGGACCTGGTACGGTGTTTGTTGAAGACAAGGTTGGAGCATTCTCCTACCAAAGCAGGTGGGTTGTGACTTAATTATATCCATTTTGAATTTGGTAAAAGTAATTAAATAAACTCTGCTATAGTTCCAGATCCATATTGATTGTTTTCAATCTACTTGAATGGTTGTGAGAAGTGGTGTTTTTTTTATTTAAAACAGCACACTTTCTGTTGAATGTCATTGAGAGTACTTTGTAAGTAGTTGATCCCAACTACAATTTAACAGTAACTGGTTCAAATACACAAAAAGTGTCGCTTCCAGAAATCATATGTGGCTGGAGTTTAAACATGCCTGTCTACACTTTCAGCGCAAACTCAGCACTATGGTGCATTGTCCTGGTTCTTTAAATCAGTTGAAAGCTTGCTTATTGTTGTTAGATACCTTATGACATGGAGTTATATTTTCAGGCTGTATCTGGATGGTAGAAATCTAGTGGTACCTAAACCTGTGGTAGTGGATGAAATAAATCCAAGACATGTAACAGATGCTGCCAGTGGACTACATACAACAAACCAGGCTGATCTAGACTTTGAACACTTGATGCTGAATCAGAATGTAAGCTTTGTTTATACCTAGGTCACAATTAAGCTCAGATGAATTCCATTTTAATCCATAGAGAAAATCAAGACCAGTATCCTAAACCTACAAATTGGTCTTATACCCAACGATGTCTAGTTAATATCCTGCCAATTTAGTGCTGTTGCCCTGTATGTTGCATCAGTTGAGTACCAGGTCAAAGTTGGTGCTAATAAAAGTCTGCTGGGATTCAGCCTGGCACAAGCCAAACACCTCTGAGAGTTTTTATCTGCTGGAATTCGAACTGGCTCTAACCACACATTTCTAGCAATTTTGTTAATGGCAATTCATCACATAATTGGCATATACATTCTAATTCAGTTAAGCTTGCATTTTCGGAATATTTATTTCTTGAGGTGAAGTTTTACGATTTAATGGTTATGGTTTTTTTTTCAATTTCAGGCTATGTTGGAGATTGGACCTGGAGACTCCAGTATTACCTCCCTTAACCTTGACTTAGTTATGGGAGATATGACCGGATATTTACACATGCAGACTGGACAGACAGCCTATGTAGAATACTCAGACTACTCCATCCTAAGATCTGCACCTCCGGCTAATTTCCATATTGATGAAGGATCAGAGATTTGGTTATCAGCAGACTTCAAGATTCTCGGTTTACAGAGCCCATCATTCCAGGTTACTAGCTTTATATCATTATGCCTGCTTTTTGGTCAAGTATCAATCAACATATAGAGGAAGAGGAATTAATTTTGTGTGTTTGTTCTTGCCAGTTGTCCTTGCTCCAATTTCAATGAGGGGCATCATTGATTTTGTGTTGTTCATCTTTCGGTCTAGTAGGATATCACTAAGTTTGTACTTGCTGGTTCTGCTTGGTCAAATTTCAATGAAACTTCACATGAAAACTTGATACCACTGTATGTTTTGACTATGGTCTGTTATTTTACGTCAATACATTGGCAGAAAAACTTTTGTGTATCAAAAATCCTAGTTTTCCACTTTATGTTTGTTCTTAACATTTGTACTTTACCGTTTATGTTGTATGTTTTTTCTAGCTGGACGGTCAACTGATTGGTGTAATGAACCTGACTATGGAAGAAGGAAGAGAATTGTTTATATCAGATACTGCTACCAATAGTCGAGTTATCAATGGAGAATTACAGCAATACCCATCAGGTAATCTCCATTCCTTGCTTGTACTACAGTACAACTTTGATACTTCAAACTCAATTTGGGCCTGTAAAACCTGAACCATCTACCTGTTTTTAAGGCATTTACAGTATACCAGTTAAGCATTTTTACTGAAAGAATGACAAAAGAACATATGGAAGGTTTAATCTTGGTTTAATTTAACTGCTGAAGGCATCAACGTTTTACTGTATATAACTGAAATATCATGATGTAAAGTTCAAATGTCTAAAAAATTGCTGTATGAAATCTTTAGGTCATTAATCTGACAATATTCTGACTAAATGATCATGATTAAAAATAAATCTTGGTTCACGATAATCGTACCTTTATATTCAATACTTATATACATGATTTTTTATGTTGTTTTAATATGGACAGGAACTCTTGGAATTGGAAGACTAGCCATGCAGGCTGAGTCCTTGATAGACCATACTGACCACTTCAACTTTGAGGCATCAGACATACATATGAGATATGATTCACGAATCACTGCTGATAGAATCACTGTTATTGCTGGAGATGTTCATCTTGAAGGCGAAGCAACATTTGATGTGTCAGGTATGTAGAAATTATTATATTTTGCTCTCATACCTTCATGGTGATGGATAACATCAGAAACTTGGGAAAATATCTTATACCAAAAATTTTTAGCTGTTTTTGAATTATACTTATTTTCCATACGCCCAAATTCTGAATTCAGAATTCACTTATTTTTAGCAAACAGCAATATAAACTTATTATGAGTGTACTGTATTACAGGACGAGGTGGTATAGGTGATGAATCCACAGCACGTGGTACAACTGTCACAGTAAGTAACATAACAGTGGGTACTGGAGCCGGTCATGGTGGATATGGAGGAGCAGCTGACAGAGATAGTTACGCTTCAGGTACAAGTCATAATGTATCTTACTTTTAATATCCCAATATTCTTAAATGCTGTGACTTCTATCACAGGACTTTTATATAATTTCTAATTAAGCCTGATGTCATTGGCCAATTAGACATGGGAAAAATGAACACACTATGACTGTCTCAGTCGAAAGCCAAAATAATGAAGAGAAAGTTTTTGTTCTGGAGATAGTCTTTGTTGACTGTGGTTTATTCTGTGTTCCTTCTGTCTGGCAATTTTTGTCATGACAAAACCTCATAAAGTCATTGATTTATCAATTTATTTAAGATTCCGGTCACTGTAATCAGAGAAAGTGCCTTATGGTACTGGTATTTCTAGCTGCCTATGCAGTTTCTTTCTTAAATGAAAAAGTTTGTCATTAATTTTATTCAAAATTCCAATAAATGACTTTCAGGTGCACCATATGGATCATATGAAAAACCACACCACACTGGAAGTTTAGGTGGTGGAGCTGGTGCTGGTATGGGAGGTGGTAGGATTGATGTTGAGATATCACGAGGACTACATCTAGATGGAAATATTGAAACATTCGGTGGTAACGCTAACGGGTCTAACAGTGGTGGTGGCAGTGCTGGTAGTGTCTATGTGATGACACAGAACTTCTCTGGACATGGTCTCATTGATGTTACTGGTGGAGATGGGATAGGTTACGGTTATGGTGGTGCTGGTGGTAGAATCGCTGTCCATGTTAAATGGTTTAGAGAATACACTGGAGATACTATAGCTTATGGTGGCTATGCTGGAGCTAATGTACCTACTGATGATGAAACAAGGAATGGAGCTGGTGGTACTGTGTACACTACAGATTCTAATGCTCTTGGTCTGGACAAGAAAGAAGTGATCATTGAAGACGGTGTACCAGTTTATGTGGATGGTTACACCAAACTACTTATAGACAATGATGACAGAAACCATGTGTTAGGTACTATGATCATGAATGATGAGGGAACTTCTCCATATGAATTTGAATTTGATGAGATTGAAGCTAACAATCATGCTGTGTTGTGGATTGAAGGAGATGACTCACAACTGATTGCACATAAATTTGATGGAGACAAAACAGGCTTAATGCATTTAACAGGAATACAGATTGTATTTGCAGAATATGTGGAATCTACTAGTGGATACACTGTTGCTCCTGTAAGCTACAAGATAGATTCTGGTGCACAAATTGTTCTACCATCCACAACGATCATTCTGGGTTCAAGGTCAGATATGAGTGGTCTGATGACAATGGTTCAGAATCTAACAGTCGCTGATGGAGCCTATTGTCTGTTTACTTCTACAGCTCAAACTGCTCTTATAGAAGCCGGTGAATATGTCCATCTAACTGAACCTGGTAATATCACCTTAAGTCACTTGACCATTCAAAGAGGTTCTGAAGTGCAGTTCACTGAGAAAGAAGGATCTAACCTTGTACTGGATCTTACCAAGCTCAGTATAAAGTATGAAGGACTGATGTGGATGAACAAGGGTTCCATATTCTCAGGTAATGCTGTTGTTGAAAGTCTTGCTGTCTTAAATGTAGATTTCATGGGTCATGATGCTGATGATGGACTCGGAGCAGGTGGATCAGATGGAACTATTGGTTATGGTGGAGCACACGGAGGTCATGGTGGTGCTCCTGAACCTGATGTTGGCGGTACTCCACATGATTCTGTTTACAAACCCACAGAGCCTGGAAGTGGTGGAGGTAATGGTGATGGTGTTGGTGGCAGAGGTGGTGGTTATCTACTGTGGGAAATTGGTGAAACATTCTGGGTTGATGGTGAAATAACACTTGAAGGAGAAGCAGGTCAGAGTGGTAATGCTGGAGGTGGTAGTGGTGGAGGGCTGTTTGTAGAAACAATGAACTTTACTGGTTTTGGTCATATAGACTGCCATGGTGGTGCTGGAATTGGTAACGGCGGAGGAGGCTCTGGTGGTAGAATTGGTATTCATATTAACTTTGCCAATAAGTACATTGGTAGATTGAATGTGATTGGAGGACTTGGGTCTGGAACAACACCAGCTGGTGCTGCTGGAACAGTGTACCTGCAAGAGAATAACCGAGGACCCCAATATGCTGACATTAAACATGATGATTTAACTGGACAGGTCATTGTAACTGCTACTCATAGAAGACTTGAGGTCAACAATGATGACATTGACTATCACTTGTATGTTGGTCACAAGGAACCGTGGCTGTATACCATGCTGTTTGAAGGCGATGATGAAGAATATGAATTTGACGAAGCCATGCTTGAAGGACACTCAAATCTTCTGATTGAATACCCTACAGGTACTGAAAGTGGCACAGGTTGGGCTGTCGAAGTCAAGATGCATCTCTTCCATGGAGACAATACAGGAGTGGTTCGAGTGAGAGATAGACAGAGATTGTATGTAGAAGTGATTGAATCTGTTTCCAATGAGACCATTGCTCCATGTAGTTTCCGAATTGATGATGGCGCTGAAGTATTTATGCCAACTACTACCAATATTCTTGGATCAAGAACTGTTATGGCAGGTATGATTACTGGTGTAGAAGACATGATGATTAGAGGAGGTTCAAGTCTGTTTATGTCTACAGCTCAAACCGCACTGATGGAAAATAGAGTTTACACAATGAAGACATCACCTGGAAATTTCACATTTGCTATCTTACGTATCATGGCTGGTGCACAAGCTGAATTCAGAGACATTACAGGAGAATGCATCATTACAGTTGCTGAAATGTACGTGAAATACCAAGCACTACTGTTAATGAACTTTGTGCAAGTAGACTCAGCATACGCTCATATAGAAAGCCAAGGTGAAATGAACATGGATGCTGTTGGTTATGGTCCTGAAGATGGCCCTGGTGCAGGTTCTACGTTAGAAAGTACAACAGGTGTGGGAGCTGGACATGGTGGCTACGGTGGTGGGCCAGGTCCAGATTATGGTGGAATACCTTACAATTCTATCTATGAACCTCTAGAAGCAGGGAGTGGTGGTGGTAATGGTGGGGGTACTGGTGGAACAGGTGGTGGTTACTTGGAATGGAATGTTGGTGATCTGATTGAAGTTAATGGGTTCCTGACCCTGGCTGGAGGTGATGGTGTCGGAGCTAACGCAGGTGGTGGTAGTGGTGGTAGTATTCTAATGCATACAACTAACATAACCGGACATGGAATCATGGCTGTCAATGGAGGAAATGCAGCTGGCACTGGAGGTGGGGGTTCTGGTGGAAGAATTTCGATCAATTGTAGATTCAGATATTCCTATGGTGGTGAATATCACAACTATGGTGGAGATGGTACAGGTGAAAATCTTGGTTCTCATGCAGGTGCCTCTGGTACTACGTTTAAAGAAGAAAATCTCAGATCAATCGAGTATAGACTGACCAAGTATGATCCTGTATATAACACAACATTCCTGGATGTGGACCATCATATGATCCATTCAGATAACCGGCTGAAGTACAGCCCTGCCCCTACTATGATACAGGACCCTCCCAGAGAACGTTATGAATTTGATGAAATGGAAATCACTGGTTCGACTTACACTTGGATCTACCATCCCTACGGAGTTGACCTAGTAACACTCATTGCTCATAAGTTTATTGGTGACAAGACCGGACAACTTCACATACGAGAAAGACAGGAAGTGTTTGTAGAGTATGTTGAATCAGTATCCAATAAAACCGAAGCTCCTGCTAGTTATATCATAGATGATGGTGCTGAAGTTATTTTCCCATCTGAAGTTCATATCCACGGCACAAATAGTACATTCGCTGGTCTGATAACTGGTGTTCATAATCTGTACATTGAAGACAAAGCATGGGTTGAATTCATGAGTACTGCCAATACTGCCTTAATGGAAAATGGTGTCCATTTTAGACAAACAACACCTGGTCACTTTATTTGGGACCAACTGCACATGAAGAAAGGTGGAATTGCAGGCTTCCTTGATATCGAAAATGAACTCCTCGTTGAAACCAGTGAAATCAAGGTTAAATACCAGGGCAATTTATACATGAATAAAGCCAGAATCAACAGCACATACTCCTGGATTGAAAGTGAAGGAATATTTCATCTTAATGGACATGGCTATGGTCCTGAGTTGGGTCCCGGCGCTGGATTTACTGACACCATTGGTTACGGTGCTGGGCATGGAGGTTATGGTGGTGGGTCTGATCCTACGATAGCAGCAGAACCGTATGGCAGTATATTCGCACCCAGAGAACCAGGGAGTGGTGGTGGTAATGGTGGTGGTGTAGGTGGTAGTGGAGGTGGTGTTCTACATTGGGTCACAAGTCATTACTTTGAGCTCCACGGGTTGTTAGCTTTACAAGGTACTAATGGTGAAGGTTCTAATGCTGCCGGAGGTAGTGGTGGATCACTGCTTATTGAATCAATGAACTTTACTGGACATGGTATAATTGATACAGCAGGTGGTAATGCTACAGGAGATGGTGGCGGTGGTGCTGGTGGCAGAGCAGCCATACATTGTGAGGTAATATCAACAGCTTTTATACCAGTAGAAAAATCTAGTCTCAATAATTTTGAGTGCTTTTTATTGGAATGTTTTAAATAAATTCACTTGTTTTCTATACTGGAGTGAAAACTATGTACTAAATACTTGTCCCTGTGGCCCATGGTCTTGTTCTTTTGTGGAACATGATCCATAGGTCCTCTGAAAATATTATTCAAGTAGGCTTCTAGGAATTCAAGTGTTTTTGAAGATTTATGTATCATTAAATTGTTGTCATCTTAGAGCATTTTATACAGTTCCAAAGTTTTGACCTTTTCCATGATCAACTGACCCTTTTATTGCCTTAGCACTCAGATAATTATGCCATTCAATTATAGCAGATTTTAAGCTGATTTATTGACATTGTAGTGGCGGTATGAATTTGGTGGTACATTCGTGAATCAAGGAGGAGAGGGTGGGAATAACGATACAAGAGAAGATCACGGTGCAGCAGCCGGTACTACGTATGTACAGAACAACAAACGATCCCTCGAGTACCGAGAGCTCAAGTACAAAGAGATAGGGGAACATACAATCAAATATTTTGAAGTTGATCACAGGTAAGGATATTGATGATTTGATTTATTTATCCCCCACTTAAAGACATTTTGACTTCTTGTCAATGTCTTGATGGATGTCACAAAATTTGTCCACACTTGTTCTTGTTTAATAATCACTTATGTGTAGGGTTTCAAAGACACTTATTTGCTTGAATTCTTGGTACCCATTTGGAAGATGATGCTGAAGTATGTGTAATGGAAACAACTTTATTTCAATTTAACAACTGAACCTAAGATAATCTGATGCTCTTAATCAATTCATATAAAAATTCTAGTTAACTATAAACAACTCTGAATTAAATTGTTCGACAGATTTCAAATAAGCAATGGATATTGTGTTCAAACAAAATAACCAGTCAAGATGTTCGGGTTAACCAATAGATGAGAATGTCATCATATTATTTTCTAATCTAATGTCCTTGTTTCAACGTTTATTTGTAGGTATCTTCACATGGACAATGATGGCCTAAAATCACCTGTTGCTACCATGATAATGGAGGAAGATACAACACTGTATGAATTCAATGAAACACAGGTGGATGGTTACACTAGAGTTCTATTTTATCACCCAGAAGATTCTGAGGTCGTCAATGTTATAATTCACAAATTCCTTGGTGATAGAACAGGCCAAGTGCATGCAAGATCCAACCAGATTATAGCTGTGGAGTATGTAGAGTCGAAAACTAATTGGACAGAAGCACCTGTAAGTTACATCATAGATGATGGAGCTGAAGTGATCTTCCCTACTGAGGTACATTTACAAGGTATTAATACAACACTGGATGGATTGATGACCGGTGTTCACCACTTGTATATGGAAGATGGATGTACATTGAGTGTATCCAGTACTGCTCAAACTGCACAAATACAAAATGAACTTCATGTAGAAATGTCTGATCCTGGAAACTTTGAATTACCAACTATCAATGTGAGACAAGATGGAATACTTGAATTCAGGAAAATCACCAGTGATTTCACCATAACTGCTGCATTCTTAGAACTTAAATATGGTGGTACAATATTGATGAATCATGGCTTTGTTCAAGCTGGTGATTTAGATATGGAGTCTACAAGTGTGTTCAGTCTGGAAGGACGAGGCTATGCTGCTGATGAAGGCCCTGGAACTGGTACATCTACCAATGGTGCAAGCTACGGTGGTGTTGGAGGGGGTGCTGAGGACTCTGATGCTTACGGTTCACTGTTTGATCCTTACCATCTTGGCAGCGGAGGCGGTGGCGCAACCGGTGGTGCTGGCGGTGGCTTTGTTAACTTCACCATCGGTAAATCACTACATATTGATGGATATGTTGATGCATATGGAGGTGATGCGACAGGCACTGCTGGTGGTGGTAGTGGAGGCTCAATATTCATCAAAGCATACAACATGTCTGGTCTAGGAACTTTAGATGTGTCTGGAGGAGATGGTAGCGGTACTGGCTACGGTGGTAGTGGTGGTAGAATTGCAGCTCATATTGAAAGTTACAATCTGTATGCTGGTCAATACCTTTCTCATGGAGGTCTGAGTGGTAATAATGTTGCTCAGAATGCAGGTGGTCCAGGTACTATCTACAAGTTTGAATCCAACCGAGGTCCGTCATATAGAGAGCTCAAGTATAACCCTAGATTGGATAAGACTATGATTCTACCAGAACACAGAAAACTTTCCATTGAAAACGGTGACCTTCAAACTACAAATCCGGCCGTAGTTATGGAAGATGACAGTTTCTTTTATGAGTTTGAAGAAGTTCAAGTAGAAGGTTACAGCTACGTACATTTCTACCACCCGAGCACAGTTGGTGTAGTTCAAATAATAATCCATGAATTGACTGGTAACCGGCAAGGAATGGTGCGAGTTCAGAGTAACCAACAATTAATGATAAAGTTTGTAGAAGCAACTCATACGTATCTTGACACACCATGTGGTTTCCATATCGATCCTGATGGTGAAGTTATTCTACCTTCTACAGTTGTCATGCTGACAGAAAAGACCATACTTGGTGGACTGATGAATGGTGTAGAAGAGCTGATACTGGAACGTGGAGCAGAGTTTGTCATTGACAATGATGCTAGCACAGCTCTGGTTGAAAGTATTGAGATGGGAACAATGCAGACACCTAATCCTGGAGTAATACACATATCTGATATAGCTGTCAATAATTTGGGAACCTTTACTGTAGATATAAATCCAATAACTCCTGTACTTGAATCTGGTCTACTTACTGTACGTAATGGTGGAGTTATTGCTTTGAATACAATGGTAGTAACCATACTGACATCCGACCTAGATATAGAAAAGAATGGTTTAATCACTGGTTCAGGTCAAGGTCATCCTAAAGGTGAAGGATCAGGAGCAGGGACTTCAAACAGCTACGATGCTAGTGGAGGTTCATTAGCAAGTCAAGGTATTTATATAAGGTTTTTTTACCATTCTTGCTTGTTTAAGTTGGGGGTGTTACATAATGGGTCACCTTTGAGAGATGAGTAATGTTTCTCCGAAGTTGTAACTTAAATAATCTTATCTGATCCTTTCGATACTTTGACTCAGGCTTTCACATACCAAAATCGATTAATGATACTGGTATATCTCTTTTGATTGATGCTCAGCATAGTCAGTTCCAGGTAATCGCTGGTTTGCCTGGGTTGTTGTGTGAGGATAGTGTGAATAAAATTATGCAATTGTTTCGCAGCTGTTAGTTCGAAAGATGGTAACTTTTAATTCTTGCAACGGGTTAATTTGATAGTTTTGTATATTGATGAGAGTTTATTAGGCTCTGTAGAGGTTATGAGGTTGTTCTGTATGTATAACATGAGATTATGACTGTAGGTGGTGGTAGTTCCAATAACGCAGCAAGAAGTACAGCATATGGTTCCACAGATTGTTCAGATATACAGTATGGTAGTGGTGGAGGCGGGTCTAATGGAGGAGCTGGTGGTAGCTACCTGAAACTCGTTGTCGGCTCGGTGAGTAATACACATACATGTACAACAATAGTGTGATATCTTTCAGTTATGAATTGATACTCATCTACTGTATAATGTCTCTCGATATTTGAAATGTTTATGATTTGCAAAGAGAGTTCCTCACTAATAAATAGATTTGTTTAAATATATTTTTATGACATGAAAATCCATCATGAAACCTTCGAACATGAAATTTACCTAGGTATCTAGTAACATGCGTGTCAAAATAGGGAGTTACAAGATTAAGTAAGAGCAATTTTATCTATGTATATATGTCATCGTCTGTTATTTTATTGAAAAAATATCAGATCTGTTTGATGATTTGTATAGAGCGTTCAAACAAGAAAGTATGAATTCCAGAGAAATACACAATAATTTGTGCTGAAACCAACCAATGAATGCTGTACTGATTGTTTAATTTGGTGATGTTGATCATATCTCGAGTTTTATATTTAAAAAATTGGTGAATAACTCCCCTGAAATACTGTATGTGAAATCTAACTTATGACTATCATACACAATGCTTATAGTTGATGACCCTACATGGTACAGTATCAGTGGACGGTGAAGCGGGTACCAGTAGTTCAGTGGGTGGTGGTGGCAGTGGTGGTACCATACATGTTCTAACACAATCTCTCATTGGTAGAGGTTCCCTTACAAGTCATGGCGGCAATGCTGAAACTGGTATGTATATTTGAGTATTAATCATTCCCTAATTACTGATGAGTTTCAATATTTGGAGACTTTCTGGTATTTTCTGTGAAACAATTTAGAATAATTAATTAACCATATTTATACCCCCGCAAACAAAGTTTGAAGGGGGTATACTGAAGTCACCATGTTGGTCTGTCGGTCTGTTGGTCTGTTGGTATGTTAGCATCGTGTCCGCTCTGTAACTTTGTCATTTCGTACTGGATTTTAAAATTGCTTGGTACGAATGTTCACCACATCAAGACGGTGTGTCATGCGCAAGACCCAGGTCCCTATCTCAAAGGTCAAGGTCACACTTAGAGGTCAAAGGTTATATAGTCATGCAAATCGTGTCCGCTCTGTAACTTTGTCATTTCGTACTGGATTTTAAAATTGCTTGGTTCAAATGTTCACCACATCAAGACGGTGTGTCATGCGCAAGACCCAGGTCCCTACCTCAAAGGTCAAGGTCACACTTACAGGTCAAAGGTTATATAGTCATGCAAATCCTGTCCGCTCTGTAACTTTGTCATTTCTTACTGGATTTTAAAATTGCTTGGTACAAATGTTCACTACATCAAGACGGTGTGTCATGCGCAAGACCCAGGTCCCTATCTCAAAGGTCAAGGTCACACTTACAGGTCAAAGGTTATATAGTCATGCAAATCCTGTCCGCTCTGTAACTTTGTCATTTCTTACTGGATTTTAAAATTGCTTGGTACAAATGTTCACCACATCAAGACAGTGTGTCATGCGCAAGACCCAGGCCCCTACCTCAAAGGTCAAGGTCACACTTACAGGTCAAAGGTTATATCGTCATGCAAACCGTGTCCGCTCTGTAACTTTGTCATTTCTTACTGGATTTTAGACTATAATTATAAATAATATTCCTATGTCAAGGCGGTGCTGCGGGGGTATGATTCATCACTCCTGTGATAGCTCTAGTTTTTTACGAAAACCAAAATTCAGACCTGACATGCCTTTGTTTTAGCACTGATTCTGGTTGCAGTAGGATATACATGCACTACCCTTCCAGGAACATTCAACAGCATTGTGTCGATTTTCCTCCACATTTAAAATTGAGGGTTCTAGAAGCTTGTGTAAGGGTTTGTTAGCACTAGCTAAGATTCTGTCCAATTTTAAAAGCTGGTTTGGTGAATCAGCTGCCAAAAACGTTGAGAAGCGTCTTTTAGTTAAACCACGCTACTAATTTTCTGTAAGGTATGTTAACTTGTATGGTTCTTTTTTCCAGTACTAGTGACCTGCATCTTTTAGGTTGTTTGACAGTTAAGTGTATCAAACTTTTGTCATGAGTAAACTCTTGTTTTCAGGAAATGGAGGGGGTTCTGGTGGCAGGATTTGTGTTTACTTGGATGAGTCAATAAGATTCCTAGGAACTTTCATGGCACTTGGTGGTAGTAGTTCAACATTCCCTGGATCTGCTGGTACTGTATGGGTACAATCTACTGTGGGATCTGACGTAACAACACATCTATGGGTAGATCATTCATTGAGAACGTTCAGCTGTACAACTTACCCTGTCTACGTGGATGTCACATCAATCAACCATCTCCATCCTATACGCAATGCATGTGTTTATCCAACACAAGTAAGTAACTTGCACAAATTGATCCTATCCTCTTACTTTATATTAGCATGATTTAACAGTTAATTTCCTGTCTATATTTATCTCATAACATGTGGTCCAGCTGTGCCATAAAGCTGTGCTGAGAATATCAATTGGCATTCCCAGACTGTGCAATAAATGTTTAATTTAACCTGACGTGAGATGAGCCAATCCATGCTTCGAGCAGATGACAAATTGACAATTATACCAACATCATAAAGATGTTGCACTTATTGCCTTGTTTAGTTTTGGTTGAAACATATGCAGAGTACATTCTCTAAGGTTATGTGATAAAAAGAATGATTGAGTGAGTGAAGTTTTTCAGAAGCAGTATGTATGATTTTGTAATTGTGTCAGCATAATGTGGCTTTGTTGTACTATGTATAAGATCATTTCAAGTTTTTTTACTGACATTAAGAATTATTATTGTTTTTATAGGACATCATAGTTGAGCACATTGGTGGAGATGGTACCGGGGAGATACAGATTGCCACTGATGTTACCATGGATCTAGCACAGGACCATATAAGGACACATGTACAATCATCCATATATATCCATGGTACTGTAAACTTCCCAGTTACCACATATGCTGAAAGTTATATCACAAATGAAGGCAACATGCTCGGCATTGAACACTGGTATTCTAGAGGTCATACTAAACTTCTTTCCACCGGGCAGTCCGGTTGTTCCATGAGTAACATAAATTCTGGAGAATACTACTTCACAACATTCACAGCTTTGAGTGATGGCCATTTCAGTTTTGCGGACACCAGCAGTAACTACAACGTTAGTGATAGTATATCAATATTTACTGACAGATTTAGAATGGAGGGTCAATCACATGGATATATCAACAGGTCAGCAAACATCATGGGACTGGAAATGCAGATTGAAAAGCAATCTATTCTTGATGGTATTGGCGAAGGCCATGAAACTAACACAGGACCTGGTAATGGATGCCCTAATGGTTGTGGATCTGGAGGTGGTCACGGTGGATCAGGTGGAAGTTGTTCCGGATGTGGAAGCTGTAGTGGTGGTGGTACCTACGATAGTCAGACGTTACCCGTGTTGTCTGGTAGTGGTGGTGGAGCGTGTACACATAATGATGGTGGAGGTGGTGGATCAGCTGTTAGACTAGCACATGTATACAGTTGTATTGATGGTACTGTCACTATGAGTGGAGAGGATAGTATTGGTGGAAGTGGTGGCGGTGCTGGTGGAGCTATATGGCTGGACAGTGACGTCATCGAGGGTTGGGGATCTATCTTGGCAAATGGTGGTACAGGCTCGTCCGACTCGTGCAGTTACTATGACACCCACAGAGGTGGGGGAGGTGGAGGAGGCCGAGTGAGAACATGGGGAATGTACTATACTAGTGAAGTTGTTCTGTATAAGAGAAGTGTGAATGGTGGGTCTGGAGCGTCTAGTAACGGTGCAGGAGGGAGCACGTACAGATATCATGGAGAGGTATGCAGTGGATATGGAACCTGGAATGCCACCACTGGTCTATGCGAATGTAAGAGTGGTCATGTTGGTTACGATTGTCAGTTTGTATGCCACGATGATGACACCTGTGATGGAAATGGTATATGCAATGATCAAGGACAATGTGGATGCAACCCTGGCTACGTCGGAACCCACTGTGAGAGTCAATGCCACAGGGATGTTGATTGCAGTGGTAATGGTGAATGTTCAACCTGCGGTACATGTGTATGTGATCCTTGCTTCTCAGGGCCTGATTGTTCCATTGAATGTGGAGGATTTGGTTCTTGTGTTGCTGATCGTTGCGTGTGTGATGATTGTCACCTGGGTGTGTTCTGTGAGTCAGAGTGTAACTCTCACGGTTCTTGCACTGAAGATACATGTACATGTGATGCTAACTGGGGAGGAGATAAATGTACTGACAAAGGTTGTCCTGGAGATGATCTCAACTGTAATGGACATGGAATCTGTAATTCTGGAACAAGCGAATGCTTCTGTAACATTGGATGGGAAGGTGAGTAGTTTTGGTTTTTTGTAATAAATTGATTCAGCTCATGTTTAGTTCTCAATGGACCTCGGTTGACTTAGATAGAGCTTATAGACGAAACTTCTACTGCCAGTACTGGGGGATAAGTGTTTGTTGAATTAGGGTCTTGTTTGATATGAAGTCATCCAGGTTGCAAAATTAGTTGACAAAAGCCTAATAATGAATATGTAATATCCATGAATATTTGTCTTAATTATGTTTGTTGATATAAAATCTAAGTTAGTTTTTAATTTGAATTAGCTGGGGTCCATAATTAGATATTTAGAACAAATCATAAAACAGGCTTCTTTGTTCATTGGTCATGCTATTTTTCTCAATAAAATGTTAAGTTTGAATAAGGGTAAACCATACCTGCCAAGATAGTTAATTTTAAAATAGGAGTAATCAAGGGAAAAAAGTATTTATATATAAAGAAGCTCTTAAATGTGATTTCAAAGGGATTTAAACAGAAGATCATAAAATGAACCAAATGTACCTTTTTGCAAAGGAATGTGCTTGAAAATTAGAAATTTACCAACGAAAATATTAGTAACTCAACTTTAATAGGAGTACTTGGCGCCCAGGTATGGGTAAACTAGTGTTGAACTTATCAAAAGTACTACATTTGACTATAGTATTGTATGTGCTTGTACTTGGCAGGTGATGACTGTGGAACTTCTAACTGTCCGGGTGAGCCGAACTGTAACAACCAGGGTGTTTGTAATGAACTCTATGATCCACCGATATGTATGGACTGCCATGCTGGATGGATGGGACCTGCTTGTAATGATGTCTGTCTACACGGAACACCAAATGATGATGAAACAATCTGTAATTGTGATCAGACATGTTACCATGGTAAAGGATGTAACATTGAATGTTCAGGAAATGGTGTGTGTAATACAGATGGCTCTGGAGAATGTTTCTGTGATCCTTTAATTGGCTGGGATGGAACTTATTGTGAAATACCAGGTAAGATATTGCTTTTACTTTGCAAACTTATGTTTCCAAATATTCCATAAATATTGGGTGCCTGAATAAATGCCTCAATAGTTTGCAGGATTTCTTCTCCACAACTATTTATTTTTGAATATATCTTCACATTGGTGCTGAGTTAAGTATTTTTGATCCTTGATTGCTTACACATACGCTTCGTATCTAAGGGCTTTAAATTAACTCTTTTAACATTTATATATGTACATGTAAGGCAGTGATCTGTTAGAAAACTCTCTACAATTACTCCCTGCTACTGTAAAATAAGTAATATTTGTGGGGATTTAATTTTGTGAATGATTTCAACCACACAATAAAATCCCCACAAATATTAATGACTTGTATAGAATATGACTTAGTGGATAAGTTTTCCTTGAAATTACGAGGGGGTATCAAAAAGTTTGTGGACTGACCTTTTCATTTTAATATGCGTAATGCGATTGAATTATTTATTTTGTCATCTTAAACTACATTCAATTGTGTACTCAGAAACAAATGAAAAGTTGATTAAATGATAATATCAATCAAATATTCTAACGATTTAAAAAACGACCAACAGCCACCCGGCGCACTTTTATGACGTTACGACGTCATGAAACGTCAAAACTCCTGCCACTTTTCTATCCTCTGAAGAATCCAAAACTGACAAACCTGGACTGAACTGTTCTATTGCCTACCAGCATACTTAGGTTATGCTTTATAGCCCTTTATTCATAAAACAAGTTCGGCCAGATAATGAAAGATTTGACAAATTCATTTATTTCAGCGCCGATAATCACACAATATACGAAGTCAACCCTACTGATATTAGCAGCATTCAAGTCGCATCGCTACATCATTTAAACCATTTAAACAGATTAATTTTCGCAAGACAATCTCACTTTTATATGTTTAGGTGACATGTTCTTATCTGAGAGAAATATCGGTGTATAATTGAGTAAAAGGGAAAATGCAACGGAAGATGTATAGTCCGAGTGCAACGTCATGTCGAAAAGTGCGCCGACGTCTTGAAATGCGTCGAAAATCAGACGACACAAAACGGCATGTTTATAACGTCCCATCAGTATCCGTGACATCAACGCTGTTATATATACATCAGAATGATGCTACGGTCTTGGTGTTTACGTCGACGGTTTTATATTTCAAATTGGATGACGATTCACAGAATTATAGGTATATGTGGGAGGCCAAGTGAATGGTATTTTTTAAGTGTGCTGCGGAGCATAATTTAAGTTACCATAGTAACCACCACATACTTGGAAAAACGTTATATGTGCTTGAAATTTTCAAATCGATTCAAAATACGTAGTTTTAAGGAATGTGTGATTTTTACTAAATTCGATCATAAACTAAACAAATGGCAGGCACAGTCCACAAACTTTTTGATACCCCCTCGTACATCCCTGCAGACAGGTCATTGTCACCAAAACCACAGAATTTTACAGTATCTTTAAGCAATAATTTGAATGTCTCCACAAAAGTCATTTGTAAAATGTTTGTTCTGACCATTAGGTTGTCCAAGAAACCCAGATACTGATGTTGAATGCAGTAATCGTGGTAACTGTGACTCAGAGAAACATGAGTGTATGTGTGATGCTGGATGGGAAGGTGCAGCGTGTCACATTGCTGATTGTCCTGGTGAACCTAATTGTATGGGACGTGGAACATGCGACGAATCAACCAATCCACCACTTTGTGTCTCATGTGACGCTGACTGGATGGGACCAGCATGTAACGACCCTTGTCTCCATGGAGTACAGGAACCAATGGACAGTGGTATTTGTGTATGCGAGGAAGGTTGGACTGGTGTAGGATGTAACTCAGAATGTTCCGAACATGGTGAAATCAGTGATTCTACTGGAATGTGTGTATGTACATATGAACTCGGCTGGAAGGGACGTGTTTGTGACATACCGGGCTGCCCTGGATTGAACAACATGGATTGCAGTGGAAGAGGTAAGATTTACATAACAGAAACTGTGATTATGTACTTAAACTTAAACAGTTTTCAAAAGAAAGGAGCAGGATTTATATAAATTACTTAATTTGTTTTCCAATCCTGTCATTCTTATTGATATACACAAGTTGCAAAAACACAAAACTTTTTTTGGCAAAAATATAATTATGTAGAAATAAACACTGTTGAAACTAAAAGAATCTCTCGAACCTGAAAGTCATTGGTCAATTATGCATGGATAAACTGAATGACGCTGTACTATGACTGTCTCAGTTGAATGCAGATTATACAATTAAAAAATGAATCCGTTTCTAACTAGCATTAATATGAACTTCTCCATTGTTAATCTGTTTATTGATGAATTTTGATACCCTGCTCACATCTGTATGTCAATCTCATTACAATCAGATCCTAACATTAGTTTTATTCCTGAGGGCTGTTAGTTAGATCTGACCACTCTGCATTAGAGGTCATGTTCAAAAGACCTTTCTAGTGCATGTTGTATTATGGCTATTCACTTGTATGTATAGAGAGTGTGTCTACGCTTAACTCCATATGTATTAAGTTTAAACATCTCTCTCGCTGTAAACTACAGCAGAGATTCTCTGCACTTTCAGATTTGTGAAAGTAACAATTTGATTGGATGATGTTAGGTTCACATCAACATGACCCCATAAAGAGTGTTATAATAATAATTATTAAGACTTTATTTATAGAGGCAACGTAGTTAGGCATTTGGTTATCAGTGTAAAGTAGTGGATCTAATATGGGTCTGATTTAAATGAGATTGATGTGTATGTGTACAGCCCACCGGGTACTATCTTGTTATAATGACATTGTTGTATTATTCTAGGTGGTTGTGACAGTACAACAGCAACATGTACATGTAACAAGGGATGGCAAGGTATTGGTTGTGAATATCCTGATTGTTCCGGTGAACCTGATTGTAACAATAATGGAGCATGTATTGATTCTACAGATCCACCTACTTGTTTGTAAGTATATACTGTAGATATCTATGAGTATATTATCTCCCTTTAATTGTTTTGTATGTCCTGGAATCTACTAATGTAATCCGGAACATATTGAGACTGTCCTGTCCATAAGTCCAATCATTCTTTCCCTCCTCCATTGACAATGTTAACCAATATTTTTGAGGTCCTCAAGGCATTGCTTATGAACTTGTCTTACTTGTTTGCTATCACAAGCATTATATAAATATCATATGCCTGCATGAGTGACATTGATATTGTCAACCGGAGGGCAGAATGTCATCCCGAGGCGAAGCCCAGTCAGAAATCGGCTTTTGGGGTAATTGGAGTTTAGCCTTGTAGACAACAGTTTGCCTTCTTGCCTTAGTATTTTGATTTTATAAATTACAAATGATCTGTTTCTCTTGATAGCTGTTCAGATGGTTGGTTTGGTGAAGCGTGCGAAGAGCCATGCATGAATGGACAGATGAATCCTGTAGGAAGTCAGAACTGTGAATGTGATCCTGGATGGTCCGGTATCAACTGTGATGCTGAATGCTCCTACCATGGTACCATTGTAGGCAATGCCTGTGTCTGTGATATTGGTTGGCGAGACAAAGTATGTGACCGTCCTGGTTGCCCAGGTGACCTGCTGGATTGCACTGGACATGGTGATTGTAACTCAGCTACTCATGAATGTACATGTTACAGTGGCTGGACCGGGGAAGATGATGGAAGTGGTTATGTTGATCCACTGACCAATGCCTGTGATATACCTGATTGTCCAGGCTCCCCAGATTGTAATGGTCAAGGTACCTGTGATGATTCGCTGACCACACCAAAATGTCGAGATTGTAACCCAGGATGGATGGGAGAAGCATGTGCTGATATCTGTGACGCTGAACATGGAGAACAAAGTCCAATGAACAGTGGATTCTGTCTGTGTGATTCGTGTTACACTGGTAAAGGTTGTAACAATGAATGTGATGGACACGGTGTGTGTACAGATGGTGTCTGTGAGTGTGAGGTTGGATGGAGAGGATCTAAATGTGAGGTCCCTGGTTGTCCTGGTGATGGAGATGATTGTACCAACCATGGTGTATGTAACTCTGCTCTACACGTGTGTACTTGTCTACCTAGTAAGTTCTTCACAATGTTTCTTGGAATAAACCTCCCAGCGCTACTTACCGCTTTATATAACACCTAGACATACAATATTTGGAATCTGCATCACAATGCACTTCTTCTGAACCGATGTTCATGAAATTAGAGCATGGTCATTGTGATCAAACTGAAGTAGAAAAACTTAATTTACTATAAATCAAGAATAAGTTTTTGCTAGTTTGTTTCTTGTTTTCTTACCAAGTTCGTCTTTTTAGCCATCCATTGGTGGCCTCTGTGACAGTATAACTAATGCAGTATAAACTGGAGTTAAATATTTATCTTATAAAAAAATATCTCATAAAGAAATGATGTTTTTGCTAATTAAATATATAGGACATTGTGAGTAAAATCTGAGGCAAAAGCTTTTGAGATTTGTATTTCTGCAAAATGCGTGGGTGCAAGAATGAAGTCTCAAATAATAAGTCATAGATGTAATACTCTAAAGTTTACCTTTTTTTCGGCTTTGTCGTGTTGAACTTGCCCATTTATTAGTCCCCGTCTAAAGTTTTACCTTTATAATGATTGCTTCAGGTTGGACAGGAGATGGTTGTGAGATCCCAGACTGTGGGGTTGGAGCATGTTATATCGATGAAGGACGTGGTTTATGTGATGGATCATCCGGTGTACCTGAATGTGTCTGCAATACTGCTGATGTATGTATAAATGCATATTGTTTGTAGACTGATGATAAATTCAAAATTATAGTCTTAGCTAAGCAATAACTTTGGTTATTTAATCAAATTGGGGTCTGATGTAACAACTGAGCTCATGCTTGTCCCCCGGGATCTCTTTCAGTGCTTGCTAGTCCCCTGGCTCTTTTCCAGTATGTGTTTTTCCTCTGGGCTCTCTCTTGGTATATTATTTTCCCTTGGCTTTCTTCTATCACATGCTTGTCCCTGGGCTCAATAACTCATCTACTGAGCTCTCTTCTAGCACTCACTTGTCAACTGGGCCTTCTTAGATCTTCCGCTTTTTGCTTGTCTACATGCTTGTCCCTTAAGCTGTATTTTTCATTGGCAACATTTTAAAGTATGGTTTATTCTTATTCATAATACTGGAAATTGCCTTGATGACCTCTTAATGTCCTATTCTAACTTTAGTTAATAATGTGTTTCTATTTTATATGCCACTATTGTATTCAGGGTTGGTTTGGACTTGATTGTGAGAAGAAGTGTGAAAATGGTACCGTTGAGATGAACAATCTTGGTGGAGAGTGTGTCTGTTTCCCTTGTTATAATGGTGATAGATGTCAACTGGAATGCTCAGAAAATGGTGTTTGTGAAAACTCTACATGCCAGTGTGTCAGACAACCTAGTAAGTAAACTCTGATTATCTAGTATGGGTACAAGTGGGGGTGGTACCTTTTGTACTTTCTGGTTATCCATGAATTACATAATTTCCAATTTTTTAACTTCATATCATCATTTTCATCAATTTACTGTATAACATACTGTTAAAGTTTTGTCCTTCTTGATTCAATAGAAGAAAAAGAAACAATTTGTTCATCACTGATTATCCTAATTAGTAATAGAAGAAAGTTGGAACGGTGCTAATAGATGATCAACCTTGTTCACTGGTACTAGACCAGAGACACATTTTATAAATAGCTGTGGTCTATACAATGTTTCACTAATCGAGTGCCGGTGACCTTATTGTAGTTTGTCTTAATTCTCATTGACTGTTACTTTCTACTACAGATGATGCTTGGGTTGGTAGTCTATGTGAGATTGAAGGATGTCCGGGATCAGATGGTCAGTGTGAAGGGCATGGATCATGTATTAACATGGAGTGTACATGTTTCCCTGGATGGCAACATTATGATTGTAGTATACCAGAATGTCCAAATGATTGCTATAGTAAGTTTCATTCTCTTTTTTTTCTCATTTTCAAACAATGGGGTTTGAGTTTTTCAAGCATTTCTTTGGAGAATTTTCTGAATTGTTCTTCCATAACAGAAAATACATCCTCTCAAGAGAGTGTACAAGATGAGAACATATCATGTTATGTCATACACTGGTATAATGTCACCAGGACTTAAGTAAAATGAGTTTTGTGTCACGTCTACTTTTATACAATAACGGGTCTAGTGAAGCCCAGTGAAGTTAGCACACTATGATATTTTTCCAATCTGGCCACCGGGTTCAAATATGGGTGGAGGCACTCATATGCCTGCCATATTTCAGCAAAAAGCTGACTGGCAAATGAAGGCTATGTTTGGCTTTTTGAATCTGAATACAATGGGTACATATATGAGGTACAGATAGAGTATTTGGTTAATATGAACTGTGAATTATGTTATTACAGTACAACTACGTTATCTCGAGGAGACATCGGGACAGGATAAATATCCATATATAAACCATGTGCTCATAATACTGATGCTCATCATAAAGGTGCAATTTCGCCGGGACTTTTAAAAAAAATGTGCTCAAAATGATGCTTTTCATAAGGAAGTTTTACTGTATTTGATTTGCAGGTCAAGGAGTGTGTGAATATGATGAAGATTTAGAAGCTGGTATATGTTATTGTGAAGCTGAATGGATAGGGGATGATTGTAGTATACCATGTATCAATGGTACCAATCAAGGTGATGGTGTGTGTACCTGTCATAGACCATGTGATACAGGTATGTAATAGTATGTTCTCATGTATATGTCACCCTGAATGGATAGGTGATGATTGTAGTATACCATGTATCAATGGTAACAATCAAGGTGATGGTGTGTGTACCTGTCATAGACCATGTGATACAGGTATGTAATAGTATGTTCTCATGTATATGTCAATGTCACCCTGAATGGATTGGTGATGATTGTAGTATACCTTGTATCAATGGTACCAATCAAGGTGATGGTGTATGTACCTGTCATAGACCATGTGATACAGGTATGTAATAGTATGTTCTCATGTATATGTCAATGTCACCCAGAATGAATAGGTGATGATTGTAGTATACCATGTATCAATGGTACCAATCAAGGTGATGGTGTATGTACCTGTCATAGACCATGTGATACAGGTATGTAATAGTATGTTCTCATGTATATGTCAATGTCACCCAGAATGGATAGGGGATGATTGTAGTATACCATGTATCAATGGTACCAATCAAGGTGATGGTGTGTGTACCTGTCATAGACCATGTGATACAGGTATGTACTAGTAATAATAATATAATAATAAGATTATTAAATGTCATTTATGCTAGTTACTTACTTACCTTCATTATGTCCACTTGGATATAAGGCCACTACCAGGTGCCACCACTGGGTCAGACATCTTTACACTACAATTTTCTCAGAGTCTTGCATACTGAAAATGATACCTTTAATCTTGCTGGTAATTCTTTCTTTCCATGTCTCTTTTGGCCCTCATCTAATTCTTTTTTTTGTGAGGTATTTGTGATATGAAAAACTTACAATATTCTTTTAATATCTTAGATATGAAAAACTTACAATATTCTTTTAATATCTTAAATACATGTATGTACCATGACCTAATATGTGCATATATTCAAAGTATTATATTTCAAAACTGAATAATTATGTTATAAAAACAACTTGGTATTTGTATTATGATTCAAGGTTTATCGTGCCATCTGACGTGTGAAGCACATGGTACGTGTGATTCTGACGGAGGTTGTATATGTGACTTTGACCTCGGATACAAAGGTGGGTACTGTTTTGTTTAAAACAAATTTTTGAGAATACTAAAATGTTTGTTTGTGTGTTCACTTATTTGTTCATTTGTATGTAATCGAAACAGTCATAAGTCCGAGTCTAATTGGGCAATGTTCTCAGATTGATTAAACAGATTGGTAATATGCAGTCAGACATTAAGTTCATACACTCAATAATGTAGTGTTTTAATTACATTATTTATGCCCCAGTGTGGGGCATATAGCAATGGTGCTATCCGTCTATCTGTACATAATCTTGTATAGTGAACTCCTCATTAACTGTTGGGTGGAATTTCTGCAAACTTTTAAAGATGAACAACTCCAATGATGACCGTAACGGATCAAACTTTTGCTGTGTCATTTTTTACCAGAGTTATAGCCCTTTGTTACGTTTACTGTATACCCCAATAATGGGGCACCCATGGACACATTTCTAGTTTAAATTAATTGTATTTGTATTTGACCACAGGTGACCAGTGTAATATAGATGGATGTCCAGGCTGGCCAGAGAACTGTATGGGACACGGAACATGTAACGCTGCTAATGGACAATGTCAATGTGAACAAGGTTGGAAAGGAAATGCCTGTCATATACCAGATTGCGACTGTAATGGTATCAATGCAACATGTGAACAGAGAGAAGATGATGATAAACCACGATGTTATGATTGTGACCACCCCTACATTGGCGATCAATGTCAGTATCGCTGTGTGCATGGTGTAGAAGATCCAGACACATTTGAATGTCTCTGTGAACCATGTTACTATGGTGCAGAATGTGATTCACTATGTAATAACCAAGGCAACTGTACATCGGAAGGAACATGTGATTGTGGGTTTGATGGTTACCGTGGTGACTACTGTCAGATAGAAGAATGTCCAGGTTATAATACATCATGTGGTGGACATGGACAGTGTAATGCAGCGACCGGTGAATGTGCATGTTGTAAAGGATGGGTTGGTATTGGTTGTCATGTGGTACAATGTGATAATGACTGTAGTAATGCTGGTGTATGCATACCTGGTACATGCGTGGACGTTTCAGCATGTGACTGTTCCGATGGTTATTTCGGATCAGATTGTGGAAGTTACTGTTACAATGGTGAGATTGTGACACCAGACCCGGATAATTTAGCCACTCAGTATTGTTTATGTGACCCATGCTATTCTGGATTTGAATGTGATATGGAGTGTTCCGATCGTGGAGAATGCACTGATGGTATATGTGACTGCGGTACTGATGGGTGGAGGGGAGATAACTGTGATCTACCTGGATGTCCCGGTCTATATGGAGAAGATTGTTCCGGTCACGGAAGTTGTATCACTGCTATAGGTAATAACAATAATAACATCTTCATTTAGCGAAGGTTACATATAAAATAAACAAAAATGTTTTTAAACAACATACTGTACATTTTATTTTCATATGGCCCTCTAGTATAATGGTAATGAAACGAAATAAAATAATAAAGCAGTAATAAAAAGAAATCTATGATGTTACATGGTAGAATGGAGCATTGATTTGGTTATAAATTTATCAATCTAACTAAAGCATTTTCGATTTAGCTTAATGCCAGATCTGATGACGAGCCGTTTTTGCCGTAATAGCATACCCGGCTTGACGTTTGTAATCAGATTGTAGATTTATGAGCTAGTCTGCAGAGAATTTGTAAGTTAAAAAATTTTGATTTTGAAATATTCCATAATTTAAAAGAGTAGGCCTTATCCTTATGAATAATTCAAAACAATTTTTTTTCATTTCAGGGCTTTGTAAAAATCTAGTTAAATACATGTATAGTAATTACATAATGTCAAGATAGCAGGTTTTCATGGAGACATGCTCAGTCTTGTTTTATCCATGAGCTTTCATCTAAAACAGTATTAAATTCTATTTCATCAACACCTTCTGTCTAAAATTATATGGTAATGCCACAATCTCTGTATTTTCAGCTTATCTTTCCTTGAGACTCAGTAAAGCAACACCCATTCGAAGCCACAAATATTAGTTGTCATTTAGAGGTTGTTGCTTTTCAGAGGTTAATTTATAGTAATAAGCAATTTTGAATGTGTTGTTAAACAGAGATTGTTCCTCCTCTTTGGAGAGGTTGTACTATATTTATATTTACCTTATAGGTACATGTATCTGTGACACTTACTGGATTGGAGAAGGATGCTGGACTGCTGAATGTCTCAATGATTGTTCTGGACATGGTATATGTAATGATACCGTCGATGTACCGTTCTGTACTAATTGTGAGGAGGGATGGATGGGTGCTGATTGTAGTGAACCATGTTATGGTGTACAGGAACCAATGAATAGCGGTAAGTAGATTGTCACTGAATGATTGTACTGGGCATGGTATATGTAATGATACCGTTGATGTACCGTTCTGTACTAACTGTGACCAGGGATGGATGGGTGCGGATTGTAGTGAACCATGTTATGGTATACAACAACCCATGGATAGTGGTAATTAAGTTACTGGAGAGATATAATGTACACTTGCTGCTATTATCATTGATTAATTGTTATTATGCAAACATCATATTAGTTTAAATATTTGATTTCACCATATCTTTGATGAGGGGGTATTTTGCTTTGCATAATTATGTTGATCTTTGTGTCCATATGTTGATCAAATGGTTTCTTTCAATAACTCTTGGCCTGAGGAACTTGAACTTTAAAATTGTAATGGAGGTTGGTCGGTATCAAAAGATGACCTTTATTGAATTTAAGGTCAAATGTCAAGGTTATTGCAATAATTTACATAAATGACTTGTTTGCTGCCATGAGGTGTACTTGTTTTACAAACTTCTCTAAGCTCAGTGGTTAGCTGGCTTGCCGTCTAGTCTGGCAACCGGGATTCAAATCCAGGTTTAGTAACTGATATTCCTGCCATATTTCAGCAGAAAGCTGACTGCCAAATAAAGCCTATGCTAGGCTAGACATGTTGTTATAAGGGTTAGGTTTGATAAACAGGATGATGCATTTTATAAATATTACAATTTCAAACTTGTGTTGTTAACGACAGATGTTCCTTTCTGGGTACTATAAAGTATGCTTTCCTTAAAGATTTTAAATGTTAAGCTTTATTTTGACCATTCTCTCACTTCTAGGTATATGTGTATGTACTAGTGGTTGTGAAAGTCAAGAAGACAGCTGCTTGCTTACATGTAGTGGAAACGGTGATTGTAACTTGGACACAGATTCCTGTGAATGTAGTGACGACACAGGGTATAATCCCACAGGATATTGGGGCGACTTGTGTGAGACCAAGGGCTGTCCTGGTATGGGATCATCCTGTAGCGGTCATGGTGAATGTATTCAGGGTACCTGTAAATGTGATACAGGTTGGACAATCAACTCTACGTCGTGCCATATACCTGACTGCCCCGGTAACCCTGATTGTAATGGTAACGGTGATTGTGACACAGAGGGAGTGGTACCAGTATGTGCTTGTTACCAGGGATGGATGGGGAATGAATGTCAGAATCCATGTATCAACGGTGCGGCTCAGGAAGATCAGACATGTCTGTGTGATCCTTGTTACACAGGAGCAGCTTGTGACGAGACATGTAATGGATTCGGAACCTGTGAGGACGATGCATGCGTGTGTGATAGCGGATTCTGGGGTATGTTTAATTATGATAATCATATCTATAGTAAACTCCATTCAAACAAGATTGACCTGTCAATGTACTTTCTATCAAACTATACTACATTTAGAAGTTTACAATTTACTTAAGTGTATCAATGAACTTGAATGAAGTAAATATTAAAACAGAGTTTCAACAAAAGGGGATTTTAATATGCTAGTAACTTCGTGTTTTAATGGTGTGCAAAGACATTCAAATTAAATTTTTTGTCTAACAGAATTTTGTTTGTTCTTATGAGATCACTTTGGCCTGCACAAGCCCTTGTTGTAGAAACTTCCATTGGGGAAGAAGCGAGTGATTTATATGTTTATCAATCTGAATGAACAATGTGTTGTAGGTGACGAGTGTGATGAACAAGGTTGCCCCGGTGATGAGGAGAGTTGTTCTGGGAATGGTATATGTATTATATCCACACAGACATGTACATGTGATGAAGGCTGGACTGGTATTGGTTGTAACATTTGGAACTGTCCCGGTACACCCGACTGTAATGACAAAGGTACAGTAAACTACTCTATAATCATTAACTTTCATGGAGTATTAAATTTTAAATAATAATTTTGAGCCTTGTATTTTTCACCTGAAATTCAAAATCCACAAATCAATTTCCTATTGAAATAGTCTTTTTACCAAAACCGCAAAATATCGTCCCATCGTAATTAAATGATTATGCAGTATCTCACACGCTTTGTACATCTTGGCTAGTCCTCTTATAGGCTTACCGTTAGTATTCCTTGGTGTTCCTTAGTAAAGCTAAATCCTTAGCAGCCATTATACTAAGAGAAAATCAGACAGTAGGCAGCACTCAACTTTAACAGCTGAGCACAGAAAACATAAAAACATTGGAAACCACAAAAATACAGCACAATGACAACCACATTACTGAACAAGAAAATGATCTGTCAATGTCCCAGCTATCAAAAAGCTGAATTTTTATATAACAAATTTATTTAGGGAGCATAGGAAAGTAATAGGGAAATATTTTATTAAGTTTATCGTGGATTTCCATAAGTTGTTTTACTACTTTAAGAAAGTGTTTGACAAATACATACAAATATTTCATGGCCCTTACTATTTACATTTTAACAAGACTTTCTGAATGACACTGGTATAAAAGGTGGGTATTTTGTAACTATTTATATTACCTCAAATGTTCTGATTGACCCTGATGTGTAATTGTACATTCTGGCTATCACATGTTTTAGGTACATGTGATGGTGACAACTACTGGCCACCACAATGTGTGGAGTGTACAGATTCTATGGGTTCAGAATGTCAGTATGATTGTGTCCATGGTGACGAGTATCCACAGTTCTCATCTATCTGTGTATGTGATGCGTGTTATGATGACTTCGCTTGTGTGGTAGAATGCAACCATGTGGGATCTTGTGTGTCAAATGGAGACTCCAATGTAAGTTCAAATGTCACAAAGGGTGTGGAAATATTTTCTTGGAAAACATTGTGTTAATTGTGTTGTGCAAGTGGCCGGTTCAATATTTCTCTTTTCAGAATACTCATAAAATACTGGATTTGACTGGTTGATTATATGATTAATAATAGAGATGTTGTGCAATTAATATTATAAATTGAGCATCTTGTATTGTGTGAGTGGTGTTTACTTCAAAATACCTAAAATATGCCAGGCCTCAACTTGTACCAAACTTGTTTAGCTCCTAGATAATTCAACAATTAAATTAGCTTTACTATACCAGGACATTTTACTCTGCTTCCTTTATGTGTATCCATGTTATATAAAAGTTTGTGTACAATAGCTGGTCATTTAAATATTTGAAACATTTGACCAAAAGTTTGATCACAAGATTGAATAGAGCATGAAAAAAGCTAAATTTACAATCATGGCGCACAATACACATTTGTTACCAAGAAATATCTCAAGTGATTAATTTTATAGAAGTTTTGTTTACTTGTTACTCAGCTAATGCCAATGTTAAATATATAAGTTCCAACTAGTCATTGATGATTACTATCTTTCAGGCATGTAGCTGTGAGAGTGGATACAAGGGAGAGTTTTGTGAAGAACTTGATTGTCCTGGTTTGTAGTTTCCATTTATTTCTGATTTCATAAAATTATTGTGATTTACACAGATATTTATTCATTGATATCTTCTGTAAAAATTCTACTTAACTTATCATTTTGACCATGAAGGATATTGGATGGTTTGTTCTTTGTCAGACTCTTGCTTGGGTTGCTAGGAAATACCACTGTTTCTGTGTTGCTGCGGTCTGTTAGTGCCCTTCAGTATTCAGCACTGGTAAGGACACAGTCCAAGAAGTTATGTTTTGGTAGGCGAATCTGCTGTGGTATACAGCTGTAATTGTTTGTTATTCTTCTTTTTTCTTTTTTTCTATTACGAACAATAGACAAAAAAAGAATAATCAAAATAATAAGCAGCTATGACATGATCTTTCGTGTTTATTTTGCACAGGTGACCCAGACTGCACAGACTATGGAGAATGTATCAGAGACCCGTCCACTAATACATCTATATGTCTATGTGATCCTGGATTTGCTGGTGATGATTGCTCACAGTTTGTTTGCCCAGGACCTGATGACAACTACTGCAATGGAAATGGTATGTGTTTGTTCATCTTTTTACTCTTCAGAAAAACTGATCTTTTTGAAGTTCTGTTAAGAGTTTTTGGCTAAATTGTATTTTGAAACCATAAATTGTGTAGAGATAGTTAACTCAACTGGCTCATTAGACATTGGCATTTTCCCCTCAAAAAAGCATTTGGCATTTTATAACAGTTCAGGTGTACTTGCAACTAGCAATACATGGAGTTCTATAAGTGCATATTTGGTTAACTTTTTGAAAACAGTATTTTCATCATCTGCCAACTTTCCTAAAAACTGTCCAATTATAGATTGATTAAAGTTATTTAGATTTATTGAATCTATTATGGATCACCATGTTTCATTCACCATGCTTTCGTGTATCTATTTTGTAGGTGAATGTTTATTACTACCGGAGCAAACAGCCCCACAGTGTGTATGTGATCATGGATTCACTGAACTTGCATGTGGTCAATGTGTGACTAACTTTGTCGGGACAAATTGTGAAAGTTGTCGGGAGGATTATATAGGATATGATACAACATGTGATACACTCTGTGTTAATGGATATCCCACAGTTACTGGTATGTGTTTTCATTAATGATGGGTAAAATATAAATGCAGGGGAAAGTAAGACTAAAATCCTTGTGTATTGTAAGACAGGGTTGTGTGCCCTTGAATTAGGACTTTTACTGTAGATTCAATAAGTAATACTGGTTACTGATAGGTTTTCTATGTTTTCATTAATGATGGGTAAAAGATGATGGCAGGGGAAAGTAAGGCTTAACTCCTTGTGTATTGTATTTTAAGACGGGGTTATGTACCCTTGAATAAGGATTTTTACTGAAGATTCAATAAGTAATACTAATGAGGGAACTATCCCATTTGAAAGAATAGGGACTATAGTTAAATCTAGTACACTCGGATACACTCAGGTACTCCCAGTTTAACCTAGATAAACATAGTTTACCTGATGGACAAGCTTATGTTTATAGTCATTCTCATTTGACTTTGAACCGACTGTAACATTTAATTTTGTATTTTGATTAGAAGTTGCACAAGGATTTTCTGATGTGGTCTGTGGATTTCAATCACTTTTATCTTTGTACGGATAAAATCACAGAAATGCATGGTCCATTGTTCTTTTCATCAAAGCAGGATATTTATCACTGATAACTTTTTTGGTTTTATCATTTTATTTTAGGTGGAGATGTATGTGAATGTTATGATGATGATATCAATGGACATTGGATCAACCCAGAGACAGGATGTGTAGATTGTCTCACTGGATGGAACAAACCAACATGTACTACATGTGCTCCAAGTATGTTCTACTATTTGTATGAAGATATTTTTGAAATCTTAGCTCTCCTGATGTTAGGAAAAAAAGCTGATTTTTGTTATCACTTGATCATCGGCGTCGTTTTCAGTTCCATCAGAACCATATGAAATAAGTTAAATTCTCTGACAGAACTGTAGAGCAGTGTATTGAGTTACTCCCATTAAATTGAACAGTTCATTTTCTGTATCTACATGACTTGTGTTTAATTTTCAGATTATGTTGGACCAGACTGTGATATTGAATGTGTAGATGATCAGGGATACTTTGTGGATGATGATGATGGTGATGTACTGGACTCGGCTATCATTCCTGAATTCAGATGTATAGAACAAGTGGATACAGATATGTATCTGGCTTGGTTCGGCTACCAGAATGACAATCCAAATAATATCTACATCCCATCTAACAGTGAGAATTCCATGTTCAGGGATGGAGTCATTGATATGTCATATAGCCCACCTACCAAATTTGTACCTGGAACCGTACAATATGCTACCAGCATTGGGTAGGTTGAAATTTTATGATCTTGTGACTTTTTAGCACATTAGATCTTGTTGGGTTTTTTCAATGAAACATCCAATTTCATTCATTGGATGATAATTTTTTATACAAAAAATCCTTCCTATTTTAAATGAGGCATTCTACCAGCTTCCATTTAAAGTTTATAATTCAGTGACTTATATATTATTCTTAGGCGTAGGAATCAGAATGATACCCTATTAGTTTTGATTATTCCCTTGGTTGGTGCTCCACAATAAAAAAGAGCATTATTAGTTGTAATTCTGAGGTACCTGTAAACCTCTTTTGAATAAAGTGGTTCAGTGCAACCTCCATGGAGCAACATCCTTTTGGGGTGGCCAATATTGGCCACTGTTTACAGGTTGTTGCTTTAAAGAGGTTCCACTTAGAGAAGGTATCTGATTAGGAAATTTTTAAGGTGTTGGTATAGAGAGGTTTTTGCTCGACAGAGGGCTGCTGGGTTCAGTATTGTACAAATAATGTATATGTTTTTATATTTCAGTCCTATGAATTTAACCGAGATTGCCAGATACTATTGGGACATCATTACACTGGATTTGGGGATCACATTGACTTCATCTGTTGACACCTCTAATGCATGTTCTTCATCGCCTGAATTGGTAATTATTTTCTTACCTGTTCATTCAACTGTTCTAGGGCAGTGATTCTTCTTCCTTAAGTGTTATTTTATGTCTTAAAATCTTTGAAACAGAAAAGTCTGACCTTCTCAAAAATGATGTTTTGCAAAGGCTGGGGTATTTTGCCTTTTGCCTTTTTTGTTCTTAGGGCAATCACATGCTTGCTGTTGTTACAAATTCATTTGTAGAATATTTATTATGCCACAGTCATTTACTGCCTCTGGTTAAAACACTGGCTGCACATTTGTTTCTTCTCTATTATACAGTATTAAGTCATGAGTTAAAATATCTTTATGCAAAGTTAAGGGTTATTAGAATCCGTGCACACTTGATCCCAGATAGTGACAAACCAAAATCTTTTAAAATGTTATTTCTCCCTTGGTTGATGCTTAACCTAGTTAGTTCAAGGTAACTGCTGGTTTACCACCGGTTTAATGATAATGTGACTTGGTAGTCTTCATGTGACTAAAATTCTGTTGAACAGTGAGTCTAAAAACAAAATTGAAAAACAGAAAATCGAAATATTAATGTTGAAATTGAAATATATTGTTACTACAGGATGCATTACCGACAGTGACTGGAACATGTCAATGTAACCATGGTTACTATGGGGATGATTGTAGCAACGAGTGTCCAGGAGGAGGACAGAACCCTTGTTATGGTAAAGGTACATGTGCTGTAACCACCGGTGAATGTACATGTATACAGGGAGCTGAACAGTCCAGTAATTGTGAGACATGTAATACTGGCTGGTTTGGTAGTGACTGTTCTTTGGCTGATACCCACATTGATGGTACGTTTGTTTGCTTTAATTAGATCTTTCCACCACTATAGAAGGTTAGTGGTTAGCATGCTTGCCTAATCTGGCAACCAGGTTTATATCCAGGTTGAGGCACCCATATGCCTGCCATATTTCTGCAGAATGCTGACTGGCAAATAAAGGCTATGTTTGACATTAAAAAAAATTATAACAATGTTTTCTCTCATCCTGTGCATTTTTTGAATATTTTTGACATACTATTTACCATTGGCCTTGATATTTATGAAGTTGTAACTGTATTTTCTGTAGGACTGGCTTAGATCTTTTCATTTAGTTCATTAATATGATATGGTTTTTCTGTCATAAATGTGTATATGTAGGTCAGTAAATGTTGACATAAGCAGTTTTTATTGAATTATTCATTGATCCCCCTCAACCTTACCTGCTCTGCTCCTCCACAAGCAACTGACTAACTTTCCAGTGTATGGTGCTAATATTCTTACTGCCCGAGTTAGCAGAGCTATATATGTCAAACATTACCATCAAGACTGTAGTAACTGAACATCTACCACTATTTACCACATGCTTAATTGTAGACTATACCAATGAATGGAATACTGCTGTATTATATGGCTTCGGACACGCACAAACATACGATGGTACAAAGTTTGACTACAACCACTACGGACAACATCTGTTGTCATCTGTCAATCTACCCACTTCACAGACACTTGAAATACACGATCTAAGAGTAAGTTTGTCAGAACTCAACCTCATGCAACATCTCAACCTAAGTTAAATCTTAATTCAAGTAATGTCAGCAACTTGCTATAAGTTGTATGATTCAAGAATATGCCTCAAAATTAGAATCAGTTTCAATTAGTGCTCTTGACTACAGATCAGAGGTCCCTGGTTTGTTGTTCAGTCAGATCACTTGGTCATTTCTGCCACACATATCAAAGTTTCCCTCCTAACTAGAGATGTTCTGGTAAGTAACCCAGAGGTAGTCTTGTATGAAACAGCATGTTTCTTAAAATACATGGTGTTTATTTTCAAACAGCTAGGGTATTGCATCCGGACTCCTTGTATCAAACAATTGTTTCTTACCTTGAAGGTGTAGGTCATAAGCCTGTCAGCAGGGAAAATATGAATGAGCACACAGTAGAGAACTGTTATAACGGTTTGGTCAAACACATTGTTAGACAATATATGGTAGGCATTAAAAGTGTTAATGTTTGACATTGCTTAAAGATTTAATGGCTTGTTTTCTTATTTAAGGTATCAGGCTCTAATACAGTACCAGTTGCTGTAACAAATGCATTGGCTTTCACTATTGATGGTGATACAGTGGTGATACAAGCAGATGGGGACGGATCTAAAGGCACAGTGTTTTACAATGGTGTGGAGTACCCAGTCGGTGAAGGTTTTGATCTAGCTGCTGAAGTCACCATCACACAGACTTCTCCAACCAAGTTCACAGTCACTGCTGGATCAGACTTCTTTGTCCATGTCGATGTAAAGGAAGGGTATCTGGATACATATATCAACAGCAAGGATTCCGTTTGTGACACAGCTACAGGTCTGCTTTCAAATTGTAACTCTGATCCTACTGATGATTTTCTCACGTCCGATGGTTCGCCTATAGATCCTTTGACATCTGAGAATATTGCCAGCGAGTTTGTCGAGTCGTGGACAACTGAGGATGAACTATTTGATGATATTATCCCAGGTTACAGCAATGGAGCCGGGGAAACCTGTCTCAGAATCATCGCTAGCCCTTTGACCAGTTCAACTGTCCACTATTTCACTGAATCAGAACTCACAGTTGATTTGACCTTCAGCCTAGAGAGTGTACAAGATGCATGTGCCACACTTTGGACATACAAAAACCCAACTGGAAATGTATTTGCTGTTCTGATTTGTGACTCTACCCTATTCTATACCAGTATTACCTCTGATGAAGAGATCATTCTAATAGATACCACACTTCCTGTGGAACTGGCTACATGGTATAAGGTAACAGTAGCATGGACAATTTCCGACGAGTCACTGGACTTCTATGTGATATCAGATTCAAAGTCCCTCAAAACTAAAACCATGATAACCAGTGATATGCAAGATGCTTTCCTTCCAGGTGGTACTTTCACACTAGGTTTAACAAAGGATAGTCTGTACAAATTTGATGGATATATTGATGACTTTATTGTATGGAAACAAGCTTACGATCTGAACGACATTGTTGGTAGAGCTTTTAAATACACTGTCCTTTCTGCAGAAGATGAGTTGTCGTACATTTGGAGATTCAACGAAGGTAGAGGATATCAGACAGATGATTCTAGTGCTCATCATCTATCTATCAGCTGGTTAGATGGTGGTTGGGCTAATATACAATGGACAGTGTGTACATACAAGATGGACTACCCAACAAGTGAGGACATCCAGAACATACTGCTATCTGAAGTAACTACTGAGGATAGTGATTACTGCACAGAGGTTCTCAATGCTATACCAGAATCTGATCTCCTTAGTGATGCTGCCAGATATTTGTACCATGAGGAATGTTTGATGAATAGGGAGATTACAGGTAATCCAGATAGTGGGAATGATATCCTGGAGTCTATAAGCGATATCATTGAACCAAATCGTACTGCACCGGGCAACCCATTGAGACAGCTATGTAATGATTTGACAGAACCATCAGACTGGTTTGGTGCAACTTGTAACATCTACTGTATATCTGGAGCAGGTACCTATAATCCAGTTGATGATAGTTGTACTTGTAACAATGGTTACTATGGTGACAGCTGTGAATATCAATGTCCTAGTGCACGTGGAGAACCGTGCGGTGGAGGAACATGTGATACTGTTACTGGTGAATGCACATGTTCATCTGAGAAATTTGATCCAACTACCGGATGTAAGACATGTGCTAGTGGATGGATTGGAGAGGATTGTTCTTCAGTAGCTGCTACAATACCTCCTGGTCTCTCTGAATATACAGCCATGTGCTTCGGTCAAGGTCACTGCACAATGTTTGATGGTCAGGCTTTTGACATGACATCAGCTGGAGAATATTTGTTGTTTGAAGAACTGTCTGAATCAATATCTGTGTATGCTCGAATGAGGCCATGTGCTGGATCTAAAGCTTGCATTCAACAAGTCTGGTTTAACCTTGAGTCTGATGATTTCACTGTAAAGACACCATTGACTGAAGATGGTGATGTTATCTTACAACACAATGGTGAATTTGTCACTCTTCCCAGTTTGGAGCCGTATGAACTAGATGCTTCTTCAACTATAGAATGGACTGACAAAGTTACTCTACAGTTCACCCATGATGATGTGTCCATCGATATATCATACTTACCTAGTTCTCCATACCTATCAGTCAGTGTAAAGACTCCATGCTCAGCTAATGACATAACTGGAATGCTAGGAAACTGTAACATGGATGTTGACGATGACTTTGTGGACAGTGATGGGAACGTAGTACCATACAGTGACATCAGCAGCGAGCTAATTGATGAGGGTTTTGCTGAATATTTCACCATTGATGACTCTGTTATCAATCATTTTACATACGACTACCCTGATTTAGATATAGTAGAACCAGAACTTGTATCAGGTTACTGTTTACTGATCAATGATAGTGGTGTCATGTCAGGCAGAGTACCAACTGAGGCGTTCAATTTCGACGAGCCTTTAAATGTATCTATAGAAGTCAAGATAAACCTAATGGATGGGAATGGTCTGATATTTGGCTACTATCCAGATGTCCCATTTGCTTTGTACCTAAATGATGCCATGCTAGAAATATACTCACCTACTGGAGAAATTCTATCCACTGCGTCAGTGCTACAATTCAACCTACTGTACCATATTATTATGACATTTGATGTCACTCATAATGAGCTGCATCTACATGTATATCAAGATGGAAGCCTACATTCAGAGGTTGTGTTCGCTTACGATGTACCGTTCCCTAACTCTGGCAATTTCTTCCTTGGAGAATGGTTGTATAGTCCACCAGCCAACTTTGGAACATTTGTTGGTCGCATTTGTGAATTCAGAGTGTGGAACATTTATCTTGATAATACAAAGATTCCACAGCTTGTCAATCATGCTGATGTTACCAACATAGAAGGTTTAGTGATGAACTACCAGTTCACTGAAGGCTATGGATACATCACATACGATAGTAAAAACGGAGTAGGTATGTCTATCACAAAAACTGACAATAATGTTGCATGGTTTGGATCGGACGATCCAGGCAGTGTGAGTACCACCACCAGCACTACTGATACAAGCTCAGTGACTCTTGATGAAGAACGTATAGCTGAATGTAATGAAATGTTTGCTACCCAGTCTGTGACTGACGCTTGTGATGGTTTAGGTGTGGACTATGTTACATTCTTTGTGGATGCCTGTAAGAAGGATGACAGCTATGTTCCTGCACTGGATGCTTACATCAAACAATGTGTGGCTATACTAGACCCAGCTACTGATCCAATTGATGGTCTATGTGGTGATCATACTGCGCTACATTACAACACCTTCTGTGGACATTTCTGTATGTATGGTACACCAACTGAACATGGCTGTGAGTGTGATGTCGGATTCTGGTCCTGGAATTGTGCCGAAGTTTGCCCAGCACGATTGGAAACCAGCAATTTGCCTTGCTTCGGACATGGTTCATGTGATCAAGATATTGGCACATGCATCTGCCATACTAACTTTGACCAAGATTTAAATTGTGAAAGTTGTGCTGCACCATGGAGTGGTGAATTTTGTGAAAAAGGAAATGTAGTGATCCCAGACCACCCAGCAACATACTCAACTTGTGATCTGATTGGAGCACTTACTGTAAGAGCTTTTGATGGAAGTGCATTCTCAGTTCCAGAAGTAAATGAATGGTACCTCATGAAATCCTCAGACAATTCAATCCCAGAAGTTAAAGTACAAACCATTCAATGTAAGACAAGCGTATGTTTAAAATCTCTACAGGTAACCTATTTAGGAGAAACTATAACAGTGGATGGCACTGTTCAAACCAAGTTAGAAATGATACAAGTTAATGGACACTTTGACCCTCACTCCTCGGCTAATTTCATAATCTCAGAACTGTCAACTTATTCTATGGTTCTGGAGACTATTCTGGATACTGATCATTACTTGAAACTGCGTATTAATTTCCAGCAAGAAAAAGGATATATTATGTCTCTTTTGCTAAAGACTGATTCTGAAGCACTTTCCGACAACACATTATGTAGACCAGCAGCAGGGTTTGTTGATGCATATGATCCTACAGATTCGTCAACTTTTGAAGAGTTTCTAGTAGTCACCGAAGAACAGACTCTTAATGATGAACAATTGGAGCCAAACACAGAAGCATTGTTTTCTCTAAACTTAGGCTCTAGTACAGGAACTGACACTGGAAGTGGCTCTACTGATGGGTCAAACACAGAGTATTCTGTCAGTGCTACTGGAGACACCTTCACATCTATAACTTCACCCATACTTCAAGATGTGTTTGCTAAGGACAAACCTAATACTGTAGAAGTAAGTATAAAACCAGATGGTGAAAGCTCTGGTGGTGTTCTGCAATATGTTGGTGAGTCTACCTTAACACTTTTCCTGGACAATGGTAAAGTTATGGTACAGGCAGATGCAGATATTGTTGATACAGGCATTACCCTACCACCTGATACATGGAGTGATATAAAACTTGATTATGAACCAAACCTCGAAATCATGACTATTGAAGTTTCTGACACAAGTTTGTCTGGTGATTCTGTGCCACAAATTGGTGTCATTCAGGTACCTAGTGTTTGTTTTGAAGATCAAGGTACATTACTGGTTGGTGCACCGATTGGTTCATTTGATTCATCGTTAGGAATTGCTACAGATGGTGCATTCTCTGGTGAAATTGAAGATGTAAAAGTGTTTGTTGATGGATCGGATACCCCAGTTGTTGATTACAAGTTTGATGAAGGCTCTGGAAATGTAATTTATGATCAGTCAGGAAATGGGAATGATCTTGTGATGAACGATCCTTACAATAAAGGTTCTACAGGATTTGTTATTTCTTCAATACCATCTACAGCAATACCAATTGAACTATCAGAGGGATTTCACGATGAGGAAACATATGCTACTTCTAAAGAAGCCTGTGACTCGCTGTTCAATGATGAAGACATTTCTGCTGCATGCTCAGATTTAGGCAGTGATACTAAAGCACTGTTTGAAAGTAGCTGCATGGACCTTACTGCAAGAGAAGGAGAAGGTGCCGGAATTTATTCTCTTCTTGGATATACAACTGCTTGTCATGAAATACTTGTTGCTACCGATATAGAAGATGACAGCCCAGAATTACCTGGTCCATCTCAATTCCTGTGTCACTTTAATCATGAATTAGCAGGCTATGTTGGTGAAAACTGTGACATCAAATGTGTGCACAGTGTTGCAGATGATCCTTTGACATGTTCTTGTACTGAAGGTTATTATGGTACCCACTGTGAGGATGAGTGTCCAGGTGGAGCAGACAGTCCATGTACTGGACATGGTAAATGTGATACCACTACTGGACAGTGTTTGTGCAGTTTGAATCATCAAGGTGAATCATGTTCAGAGTGTGCTCCTGGTTGGTACGGAGTAGACTGTCAGGCAATCATTCAACATGTACCATCCAATACAAATACATTCTCAGGTGCCTTCACTAGCAATAGTTTTGTAACAACTTTTGATGGGGTTCATGTACAAATGAACAATAAAGATCAACCATTTGAGGTATTCAATAATGGACAAATAGAAATACAGGCACAGAAAGGACCAACTGAGTTATACCCAAGTTCTCTTAAAAGCCTAGCTGTAGCAGTTGGTGATCAGATTGTTACAATACATCCACAAGACTCGGGAACTCTATATCTGGATGGACAGCTGGTTGATTACGGAACCATAGAGTTATCATCTGGTTACACGATAGAAGAAATCAATCAAGATCAGATTTCCATCACAGGCCCAAAACAGTTTGAGATGATTTGTACCATTGCTGAGGATGGACTCGGGGTAGGGATGTCTGTTAGTAAATCTGGCTGCAGGGATGCTACAGGTATATTTGGAAGCTGTGTACAAGGAGATGCCTCGTCTTGTACCGATACTGATACCACTTGTGTTATAGAAAATGCAGGATTAGCTGAAGCTCTGACATCCTATGACATCACTACATCAGATGTAAATGAATATTTCGAATCTTTAAGTAAGGACTATTCTGAAACACTGTTTGCAGGGGAGACACAATCTACATCAGGAGCTGCTTTGAAAATATCTGAAGGTGGCTATATCTCATTACCTGAATTTGATGGAGATGTGATCAGTGAAGATTCCACAAGCCATTCTGTTGAAATCAGAGCTAAGTTTGAAACCAGTGATGAAGGTACAATCTTGAGTATCGCAAATGAGAATACAACTTTCGGTGTGGTTATAAAAAACGACAAATATGTAATTCAGTATGGAGATACTACCTATCCAACAAACGTGCCTGTAACAACAGGGGAATGGTCAAATATTGGTGTGACAATGAATGCTTCTACAGGAATGGTATTATTTCATGAGATTCATGAGTCAAGCTATGGACAATATAAACAGATAAACATGTCAGAAGCTTTTGAACAATACGGATCACCAATGACAAATGAAAGTTCTGCTATGATCGGTAAGTGGCAGAACATAACCACAGAAATCAAAACATCAGGCCCTGGTGAAGCAGGCCTGACCCCTGAAATACTTCTGGATAGGGTGCTAATTTATGATGAACCTCTGACGTCTACTGACTTTACCAATCACTTTAAGCAGAACATTGATGGTACCACATCATCTGAATCGTCTGGATCAGTTGATGACACTGACACATCTGATGATGCTGGTGATACTAGTTCAGAGTCTTCGGACACGAGTACAACATATACTCCCCCTGCTCCTACGATGATAGTAAACTTAGATGAAGGAACTGGTGGAAAGGTTACTGATAGCGTTAATGACAAAAATGGATATACTGGTATGGAAGGGCAGTACTCTTGGGAGCAAAGTGATCCACCTATTACAACTGATGGTGTGACAGACCAAAACAGCGTTGATCATATTCCTGATCCTGAAACAGATTCTGCAGTAATAGAAGCATGCGAGGCTTCCAAACAGATTTTAGAAGAACACTGTGGTAACTTAGCAGAGACATTAGACTTCTTCACTGTGAATTGTATCACAGATGCTTTAGTATCTGGAAATGTTGATAATCAATTAGACGCTGTACTAGCAACAGGTGAAGAGTGTGTACGCCGCGGTGAGACTGATGGATTCCCAGCTGATAACTTATGCAACGCTTTCCAGGATCGTTCATTCCCAGGTGTTGGTGGAGAGGACTGTTCAATGCAATGTAAATTTGGTGAAGTTGTAGATGAAGAATGTATTTGTAACTCTGGTTACTATGGAACAGAATGCAGTGAAGAATGTCCAGGTGGTCATAAATCACCTTGTAGTAACCATGGTGAATGTGATGTTCTGACCGGTGTATGTAGCTGTGAGGAAGAGTGGACCGGTGATACATGTGACTCATGTCAGGAATATTACAGCGGTGATAACTGCGAGACATTTAATTCAGATCCAGGTGTCGGGGAAGTCGATAATTCAACTAATGGTGTTGGTGGAGGTAGTGGAAGTGGTACTGGTGATGGGGGTGATGATGGTGGCGACGGTGAGGAAGAGTGGAATGATGAAGCAATGACATGTACAGTAAAGGGAACAAAAGGAAAGATTACAATGTTCAATACTAAAGGCAACAAGAAATACAAAAAGGCATTCAACAAAGTCGTATTTGTGGAAATGGACAACTTAAGGGTCTTGGTAAGAGTTAATATTTATTTTAGAATTAGGCTTGCCACTTATTTAAATGATAATCTAAATTCTTAAAAATGCAGGTTCAAAAATATATGGAATGTGTTTGTATTTTAGGCTTAAAATTGAAATTGCTTCTTTTGAACTGCTGCACAGGTTTTCTTTGGCTATTATAAAGCATGGTTTACTTTCTATGTGGACTAATATATGATGCTAACATGTGATGTGATATTTTCGCTGTTTACATAATGCCTAATTTCATTGGCATTTGGTCTTTTTGTATACCATATTGTGTCAAAAACCCTTCCTGTTTCAAATTGTTACAACTATTCAATTGTTTCAGTGCAGTTTTAATATAATAAATTGTATCTTTTTAGGGAAGACAGATAGTAGGAAAGAAAAAGAAGAAAAAGATACAATCCATTGACAAAGTCTTCATTACATACAAGGATTCTTTTATGAACTTTGAAATTATTCAACAAGTAAAAACGAAAAGTGGAAAGCGTACATACAAGGCACATATTGATAATGTAGTATGGAAGAAGAAAAATCAGTTTGACAGTACAATTGGAGGGATGGTAGTTAAAGGCAAGAATGCAAAAACTATCAAAGTGACTATTGATGAAATTGGCTTCACAATGGAAGTAAAAAGAGCGAAAACTTCCTTCCGAACTAAATTCAAGCTGTCATCGAGTCATTGGGATGTTATAGGCCTCTGTGTGTCTGTGGATAAGAAAGACTTGGTTAAAAGAGAATATGAAGTTTATTCCACTGCAGCATATTCCACAGGTCAACCTGCTACTCAGGTAATTTCTTATACTTCATTTCAGTTTATTAATAGTATTATACCCATCCCAAAAACTAAGTCTCAAAGAGGAGTGTACTGCAGTCATCATGTTCATTGATCCGTCAGTTGGTCACATCTGCTAAAATAGGGCAGTTAAAATATTTGCCAAGATAAACTAGTGACATGGTTAAAGCCCGAATTGTATTTGCTGATTGCATTTTTCCTTCAGTACATATGAGTAATGAAGTAGCACATTTCCATTTTGTCTGTGAGTTATTGCTTATGTATGTGTGGCGCTATAGCTCAGTGGTTAGCACACTTGCTGTCTTACCAGGTAGGGGGACTCGTAATTAAACTAGGCGTGTTTCAACAGAAACTGCCAAATAAAGGCTATGCTTCGCTAGCTTAGTACAGGTAAAAATGTGTGTTAAGTGTAAAGTTGAATGTTGATATATTTCAGTGTTCTAATGACATGGACTTCAGCTTGAATGAGTTCATTGACAACACGGACACAGACGGGAGAGATTCAGGAGGAGCACTATGTTGTAATCGAGCTAGTGCCAGCACTTCCAATGTCAAGCTATTTGATGAGACGACCAGCGAGACGACCATTATGTTCTATTTGAAAACATGCACTGGTTGTGATGGCATCATCTTCTCATATTCTGTGGGCAAACCTTTCAGTTTGGATTATAACGATGGGAAGATCTGGATCTACTTTGGCAGGAAAGGAACCGATACAGAAATCGAGCTGGGGGATAATGTTTGGTACCAAATTGTGGTGACATATGTGAACAAGATTAGACTCTTTGTTTTTGAAGAGAATGCTGCTAATAATCCTGTTGGGCTGTTTGAAACAGATGAAGTAGATAATCCTTTTGTGAATGGAGGAGATCTCTCACTCGGAAGATTCCAGATCAGTAAGCAGATCAAGAATTGGAAGAAAACTGATGAATTTGTTGGATGCTTTGACTCTCTTGGAATTGCCTCAAGGTGAGAGATCTTGTGTTGTGATCTTGTTTATAGCCATTATGGATTCTACATTTTTATTCCTCATTTAAAGTTATTATTATTATTATACCATATTTATATAGCCCTTTTCTCATGTATACACACGTTCAAAAGTGCTGTACAATCATGACTAATACATGGTTAAAACAGTATATAATGTACATAAAATATACAAGTAGGACCTACTAAACCCAGTAGGCGGGGGCTCTACTTAACCCAGTAGATGGGGCTCTACTTAACCCAGTAGACGGGCCTCTACTTGACCCAGTAGACGGGGCCCTACTAAACCTAGTAGTAGGGATCTATTTAAACAAAACAATACTTTCCTATGGTGTGTGCAGTAAATTTCGCATCTGTTAAAATAACGAGGCAATTAAGTGTATGGACATAATATACTTTACAGGCACATTTAGGCCCTGACCCCTGCCCTTCAATGGTGGGTACCAGGCAGGTAGGAACATTTTATTAACTGATGGCTAAACCTGCAAACCATATCAGAACTGATTTCTTCTAAGACTAAAACCTTCAACCTGCAACTCTCAAATCATAATTGCTTTAACCCCTGGTAGGTTGGAGAAGTCGATGATGTATAGGTACAGCTGAATAAAATATATTCAACCTATGATAATATGGTGATTTCACATCAATTGTTTTATTTTCTCTTTCAGTGCTCTTTCTGCTACCATGATTGAACAGATGTATACATTACCTATCGAACAAATAGAGGCAAAAATGGAAGAACTAAACATCAATTTCTTTTATTACGATTTTGATGATGAAATTGCAGATAGTGAGTATAAAATTTCATTCTGAAGTGTGGTTATTTATTGTTTGAAATTGGCATCTTTTGGGGAAAAGGTTTTAGTAAGATAATCCTTGTGGCAATGTCATAGTGTTGTCAGAACGATTCCAATCCTTGGATTTAATGCCATTTAGATTGGCATTTTATTTGTCATGTACTGATCTTTGTATTCCCAATTCATTACGACTTTGGTGTGTTAAGTATAGTTTGTAGATGTACATTTTCTCACGGAATGCTGATCAATAACAGCCATCATGTTCTGTCTACCGGTATCTCCCATGCACATGTATATGTGGCATATGTATAACATTTTACCAGATTTGCTAATGTTCAAGATGCATTTAGCATGTTAAAAGTTTGACAAGTATTCAGCTGGCTCTGGCTTAGAAATTTTTTAATGACATAGAAGCCAGCATTGACAGAACAGTGACTGATCACCACTGGTTGCCCTGCCATCATAAGATCTCCAGGTTAAAGGTTGAAACACATGGTCACAGTTGGATACTCAGCTGATGATGTCTATTTTTAGCTGATTGTTCTGTACTAAATCAACTAAGTTCAAACGAAATGTAGTACTGTTATATCATTAATTTTTGTGGGGGATTAAATTTTGTGGATTTCGTGGTTCACCTTCAGCCAACTAATTAAATCCCATCAAACAATAAGTTTTACCCTATTTGTATTACCTGAAACTCAAAAACCACGAATTAACGTCCAATCGAAATGGTATTTTTTACCAAAACAACAAAATGTAGTCCCGTCGAAATTAAGTGATTTTACAGTATTAAGTTACAATGCGCATGATCAGTTCATATACCAATGTATAGTACCATTTTACAAATAATGTGTATCCACTTACAGATAATGGTTACACTGTAATAACTGGTGATGAAGTTGTCCTACAAAAATTATATGGGAAGAAATATGAGAAGAAAACACGTATGAAGACAGAAGGTACGGAACCACTGAATTCATGTTACAAGCGAACCTCTGATAGTCCACAGTTTGACAGCGATACTGATACAGCTATTGTGAGCAGGAGGCGACGTGATACACGGACAAAGAGATCTCTATGGAATGTTGATAATATGGATGATGTCAATCACCATGGTTATGAGAGAAGTGGCAGGAGGAAGAGAGATGTTACCTACAACTACGACGCTTTCTGTGATAAAGTTTTCAACGATGAAGGAGCATCAACACTTGCTCAGTAAGTAACATAATATAATTAATTTTGATTTGATTAAATCCTGAACATTTTATAATTCCCTTTTCACATATTATGACTGCCAATCAGTCAGTAGGTCAGGAGACTTTAAAGTGGTTTTCATACAATATATTCAAGAACAGTGAGACCTGAAATTCTCAAACTTGGTATGCATGTTGTGTGCCACCAGTAGATGAACCTAAATTGATTATGAGGTCTGCCGGCCAAAGGTCCATTTGGTGGCCACAGAGGCATTCATTTTGACATACAGTTCCTGTTGACAAAATTTCAGTTAAACTTTCAGCAGGCCAAAGGTCCATTTGGTGGCCATGGAGGCATTCATATTTACATACAGTTCCTGTTGACCAAATTTCTGTTAAACTTTCTATACAAAATGTACCAATATGAAGCATACTATGATGAATGGGCTAGGTCTACATGACAAGGCCTCGGGAAAAAAAGATGAAAGGTTTTGTGAACAGTATGACAAGATGTAGAAGTCCATTTTATTATAAATTTGTTTATGTTTGTGTTACAGAAGCTGCAGTGACTCATCACTCCTACCCAAGAAAAGTGAGGCATTGTTTGAGTGTACTGATGCTGATGGTGATGGTGAAGATATTGCAACGGCTATATCAGGGTTTGCAGATGATTGCCAGAGTGATCTGGATCTGGCTTCATGGCCGGCTGAAAACACATGCTCAGATATGGAGGACGACTTTAACCTATTCCCTTATATGGATGAATCATGTACACCTGTCTGTCTGTTTGGTGGTCGAGACTCAGGGTCTGCACCATGTGTTTGTGATGATGGGTACTGGAATGATACCTGCTCTGACATTTGTCCCGGAGGGGCGTTACTACCGTGTAGTGGGTACGGTAACTGTAACCAGGATACCGGTAGATGTCCGTGTCCAATCAATAAAATGACAGAAGCTGATTGCAGTGTTTGCTCTGATGGTTGGTACGGAGCAGATTGTCACATGGCAATAAACGAAGAGCATTCATCCGTCACTAATCTGACTGCGTTGGTTGGACAAATAGGATTTGTATACACCCTGGACGGTATTAGTTTCACACTGAAGACACAGGGGGAGATTCTACTGCTTGCTGTATCAGACAATATCATCATTGAAGGGAAGTTTGTTACCTGCTATCAGAACTATTCCTGCATTTCATTCATTGGAGCAAGGATTGGGGACTCGTCTAATGGTTATGGGTATGTGACTGTACAAGCGCAGAACATTTATGACTCGAAACCGGTAGTGTACATCAGTGAGGCATTGGATCCCCTAGATGACCCGGCTTATTACAATGGTTTTAGTGTATACAGATCTGGATTCTTTGAAGTGGTTATAGAGATCACTGATCTTCTTACATTAAAGGTGAGAGTACAAGGACAATATCTACAAGTATCTGCTGATGTACCTTCTACCCTGATAGAGTCCACCTCTGGTTTACTGAGTGGAGCTCTCCTTGAAGACGTCGATGAAAAAGTCAGTCATTTCTACAATGCAACTGTTCCAGTATTTGCTGTTTGCAATGACACATCAGCTGTACAGACTCCGCTTGGTTCACAAAGTGCGACCGTACTAAGCCTTGCATCCTACACACAAACATACGGAGATGAAACTTCCTTTGACATAACAAGATTTGTCATAGATGAATGTGATAGCGTGATCTCTTACCCATCCAACCAATATAAACAACAAACACAGGGTGGATATGGACTGAGATTCAGCGAATCAAGCATCAACTACGACTTTAGTGTAAATACAAGTGAATCCTCAACTCTCACATTTGAACTACTAGTTAAACAAAGTGAGCACAATGGCACTGGCATACTTTTCTCCTTCACCAGTAATATCTCTCTGTTCTTGGTTAAAGGGGAATCATATATTGAAGTACATACATGGGTGGACACGAATGAAACAGTCTACGATACAGAACTTCCTCTAGATGACAATGAATGGAATAAAATTATCCTGACTTATGATAATGATGATGGTTCTATGGTTGCATATGTGATCAACTCAGACTCCGCGCTGTCAACTACAGGTAGTTTCCAGATGGACACCGGACTGTTTGATGTTGCTGGAACGCTGACCATTGGTCATTGGTATGTACCGTCCGATGGTAAACAGTATGATCTACCAAGTGGTTTCACAGGAAGCATTGAAAATTTCTTGGTCTGGAATACAGTTATATTGGAAAGTGAAGTAAGCCAGCTGTGGGAAATGGATCCAGCTCTTGCTACTGGTAGTTTGCTGTTCGGGTTACAATTCAATGAAGGTGATGGACATACAACAACAGACTGTACTGCATACACTGTAGTAGATCTACCACAATACCCATGGAAAGCACCGGAATGGTTTATCTCAGATTTACAATATTCAACAGTCAGTAACCCAGACTTTGCGCTGACATATTACCTAGATGATGCATGGAAGAGTGAAGCTGCTACATTCTGTGCAGATGAAATATTTGTCATTGATTGTCCAAGTTTAAACAACGGAACAAAAGAACTCATCTTCCTTGTCTGCAAACAAATTCTATCAGTTGTAACTGACAAAACAGCTGCATACAATGTCATCTTAGACATGATTGGTATATGTGAGAGTCAACACAACATGCCTAGTTCTGAAGCTACAACATTCTGCTCGGGTATCAGTGAGGAAGACAAGAATGGAACAGCCTGTTCTACTAACTGTAAGTTTGGGTATGAGTTCACTAACGGAACATGTTCATGTTTTACTGGTTACTACGGTACATTCTGTGATAGTGTATGTCCAGGAACGTCAGATTCTCCGTGCAGTAACCATGGTGAGTGCCAGGATGATGGATCATGTAAATGTTGGTGGAACTGGGCCGGTGATAGTGAATGTTCAACCTGTACGACAGATTCCTCTGGCTCCATGATCGGACCAGAATGCACCATTCTCAGGACAAGTTCCCTATCGTCTGCCGACCTGAAGGTTTCAGCAGTATCTAGTAATGGGTATTACATGACCTTCAAAGGTCAGCAGATATCATTTATTGGTGAGACAGGCGCTTTCCGCTTGTTTTATTCCTCCGACCTTGATGTTACTGTACATGGTTACCAGGTTAGTTGTCACTATGGATCCTGCCTAGCAGCTATCTCTGTAGCTTCACCCACTCAAACTGTTGTCATATCTGCAGCAGGTCAGGGTTACACACCATTGTTATACATTGATGGAGATCTAACTATACTCGATGATATAACTAATGTTCTCAGTGCTTCAATGACTATAGAAAAAACATCAGTGACAGAAATAAGCGTCCAGGTTACAACGATTGGTAGTATAACAGTGTATGTCATGGCTCAGGAACAGTTCCTCCAAGCATCTGTGGTCACTGCTACTACAGTCTGCCAAGCTGCTGTTGGTGTGTTTGGTGCATGTAATGGTAATGGAATGGACTATTCATCAATGACTGCCAGTGAAATCTCAGAATATGTCGTAACAAATTTCCGCTTATCTAGCAGTATAATTCTCGACGTCCTCGGTGCACCTGTAGGAGATGGTTCAAATATCACCGGCTATGCTCTAAGCTTCAACAACACAGCTGTCATGTCAACACCACTTTCATACCCTGCCGGATTCTCCTTAACTGACCAAGATTTCAGTTTATCGCTATATTTCAAACCATTTGAATACGGTGGTTATATCTTGTCCTACTCCAAAGATACAACGTTTGCCTTGCTAAACGACGATCCTGTTCAGCTACAATGTTCTACAACCTTCGTCCCAATATCATTCACTGCGGAACTCAATGTCTGGAATCAACTAGTACTGACATTTAGAAGAGACACTCAACAAGTTGAAGTATACCACTTTGGTGAGAACTCTAAAGTATCTCGTGAAGTCATAGACTTTGATTGCTCTGGTATATTTGAAGAAGATGGTATTGTCATGTTAGGAGAATATCTACCATCTGTGGACAGTGATGCTTACACATTCGACTCAACCAATTTTGTTGGTGTTATAGATGAATTATCAATCTGGAAGAATCCCATACCAGACTGGCTGATATATCAAGCCCATATGTTGAACATCAAAGCTTCAGGTTTCAATTCGGAAATGTCGACATTGTTTTCATTCACAGAAGGGGTAGGAGCGGTTGCCTTTGAACAAATCAATGGAAACAACTTTGCATTGCCTGCGTCGCCATGGCAAGCTCCGACATGGATCGTGTCCGACCTCGGTCTACAAACATTACGTAACTATGAGAGTGAAGTGTACTCTACTATTGACATCAATCCAGATGTAGAGTCTAACTGTTCAGCCTTCTTTGATTCCTCAGCAGTTAGTAGTGATTGTAGCAGTGTTTCAGATTCTATAAAATGGTGGTACAAAGAGATGTGTATGACAGCAGCTACAAATACGGGTAACATATCGGACATTACTATGGCAATGGTGGACTTCACTTCTGTGTGTAAAGTTACTGGAAATACCATCACTAATATCTATGATGAAATATGCTCACTGGACATAGAACTACCAGGCTGGCTTGACAGAAAATGCTCCAACTGTGATTTTGGTTATGATAGCGACGGAGAATGTGTTTGTTACTATGGATACTATGGAACAAATTGTGACAGTGTATGTCCTGGTGGTGTGAACAGTCCATGTAGTGGTCATGGTGAATGTGCTGTAGGAGGGACGTGTCAATGTTACGGTCACTGGGATGGTTCGGAATGTGATACATGTGTTACCAACTGGTCCGGTGAGGACTGCACCATCTATTCCAAAGATACATATGACCCTCTTGGTGACAATGCAGAGACTTTGGTTGCTCAAGTGAACTTGATCGGTCAGCTATCTACATTTGATGGAGCCATATTAGACATGCCTTTAAGAGGTTACTTCAACCTTCTATCAGTGGACAGTTTAGACATAGAACTTCATGGAAGATTTTCAGTGTGTACGTCAGACTCAGCACTACATGTCTGCCTTGTTGGGTTTGTGATCATACATGATGGGGAGAAGTACTACATCAGTCACGAAGCCTACGATACAGCAAGTGTGGAAATAATGTCTGAATCTACTAGTACCACCTTATATGATACCCTAACCTTAGGTGACCTTAATTTGAAGCTGGAATCACCAACAACTGTGAAAATGACAATGGATGGTTCAGATCTTATACTCAAAGTTTCATCAATAAGTGACAGACTTTTGGCCACAATATCTCTACCTAGAACAGAGTGGGATTCTCGTCAAGCTGATATAGAGGGCGTAGTTACAGCATGTGATTCAGCTGTTGCTGTAACAGCATCTAACTGTAGTGTAACCAGGGACTCAATCTGTTCTGATCCATCACAAGATATCCCAGATGATTGTGAACAGTCACAAACTAAAGATGCGCTCAAACTATTCTTACAGAATGAAGAGTATAGTGATGCTGCATTTATTGCTGTGATAGAAGAGAGGTATCTGTCGGCAATGGAATCTAACTGCTTACAATATGAAGGCACCGGAATCTCCGCCTCTGGCCTTACATTACCAGACGCAGACTTCACGCTAGAACTACATGTGAAACCAACAGCTACAGGTGGCATTATTATGACGTACGATTATGAAGGAGAGTACATGACTTTGATCAATCACGCAACAAATGGTTTGATGGTTGTGGTGGAAAATGCCTATTATACCACTGGTCTTCCGTTAACACTGGATGTCTGGAATCAAATCAGTTTAGCTTGGCGAGATGATGCAAGCATCTTAGAGGTCTACCTTACAGATGATTCAGGTGAGTTCATAGCTTAGATTACATGCACTCTTCCATATACAGTAAAGAACCTGAAGACCATCTCAATTATGAATAGACCACCTTAATCATAGCTACGACCCCAATTGTCAAGTTCACCACTAACCTCAGTTTCGGTCTTTATTTTAATACCTCAAAGCTATGGTCAGCTCAAACATTTAAACTACTGGTATAACTGTATTTTACTTTATCATAACTAAGTCCAGTACTTGTAACAACCCGTAAGTCTGAACTGCCTTTTGTTACATATGCTTGCTTAGCTACCAAGGCATTCAATATTTACATTAAATACTAATAGAGCCTAAAACATTCAAAAGATAAATCACAAAAAAGTCATGTGATTCAATAAAATTTATTTACAATTTCACAAGATTAAACTTGATTGAGGCCAATTGATTTCTAGGACTGATTCTAATGTTAGGCTTTGCATGTCAATTATTCCTTATTTGTTGTCATTCTGTACTCAGAGGAATCAGGATTATTAACTTGGAAGTTCATGACTGGGTAGGTTTGTTTATTGCCAGGTCTATTTAACAGGTCACCGTATCATTGAAAATGAAAAATAAGAAAATTCTTCATTTTTCTTTCTATAGAAAAATGTAAATTTTGAATTTTTTAAAATTTTAGTCTGTATCAATGGTACAGTTACCTGTGGTCTGTAGATAGGTCATCATAAAATGATAAATAATTTCTTACAATAAAGTTTGTCATTCTGTTATATATTTCAGGTGTATCTTCAGTGAAAGCCATACCATTATCAGATTCCATCTTTACAAGCGGAGGTACATTAACATTAGGACAATTAACACCTGGACTAGGAGCTGCTATTGCTATGGGCGATTTCACTGGATTTATTGATGAAGTACGCGTCTGGTCAAGACCCCACAATCCAACTATCATCACCAATAACTTCAGAGTAACTATCATGTCTCTAACAAGTGACGTCTTCCATAACTGGAACTTTAATGAAGGTTTAGATTTTATATCATACGATGCTAAACAATCGGGTGATATGGTAATGGTGGACACCAACAACCCACCAACCTGGGTGAAATCAGACCTAGACCTCACTGAAGACACGGACCTAGACATACCTAGACTTACAACAGAAGATGAACTATCAGCAGCAGCAATGGAGGCTGCCACAGAACTCTGCAGTAATCTAATCAGTGAATTCTCCCTGGCCATTACTGGATCATCAGTGGAACAATTACTTGAGGTGTATGAAGCACTATGCTACCAGGAAGTGTTGTTAACTGGCGATCTAACACAGGCTGAATCTATCATGGCCGGAGCTGCTGATATATTTATCGGTGTAGAAAATTCAACAACAAATCCCTTAACAGACATGTGCCTAGATTTGACATCTATTACTGATTATGTAGGAGCTAGTGGGGAATCCTGTACCACATGTTTCTTCGGTGAAGTTGAAGGTGATACATGTATATGTTACGATACTCACTGGGGAGAAACCTGTGCTAATATATGTCCAGTCGGAGAAAATGGTGGCTGTAATCTTAATGGTGTTTGTGATGAAGACGTGGGTATCTGTAACTGCCATCCTCGCCATTACTCAGCTTCTAACACGGTGACAAATTTCTGGACTCAGTATATAACTGCTGCTAGTATGGATGTTGCAGCAGACTATGCATGTGATACATGTTCTGAGAACTGGTCAGGAAAAGATTGCGAGTTTGCTGAATCCACAAGGTCTGGATCTGCTGCAGTGGCTTATAGTTCTTACATCACAACCATGGATGGAATCTCGTTCACACATGCCACGCCAGGAGTATATTCCCTCATTGATTCTGGCTCAGTTAAGGTACAAGCTCTATACCTACCATGCCTTGGAGACAGTAAGTGTCGTTATATAGCAGAACTAGGAATACAAGTTAGCGGTACCTTATTAACAGTTGAGCACAGTCCAAATGAAAACATTACTATGACATTAGATGGTGAAGCACCGGAGTATGGGTCTACAACAACTTCTGGATCAATCACAGTAGAATGGACTGAAGATCCATTTGTTAAAGTAAGTTTCAGCAACTCCGACCTAGTGCTATATGACTCAGATATTGGATTGATTGTGTCAGCATCTCTACATGACAGTATCGGCAGGAACAACAAGGGAATTCTAGGTTCCTCAGATAATAAATGGACCAATGATATTCAATGTTCCGGTGAAAGCGGCAACCTTGTAGCCAATGAGATTACTGCAGATTATGCGGGCGGGTGTCTACGTGAACGATACATGCCTAGTTCTGGAGCTAGCATCATACAGCATGAGTCCGGGTCAGAAACATTATCCTCCGGTGGTTATGCCATTAAACTACTGAATGGGCAAACAGCTACTGTAAATGGTTTCACTGTTGAACAAAGCCTGGCAACGTTTACGTCTGGTGTTTGGGTAAAATCTGAAATAACATCAAAGAAAAGATCAACCGCTTCGTATCAGCTGTTTTCTATGAACACTGGCTCGGATTCTCTGACATTGAATGTGAATTCTGGATACATTGAGGTTGATTGGATAACAACAAACATCACCACTCTAGCATTTAATGCTGATACATGGAGTTATATATCCGTATCATGGCAAGCTAGTGATGGTTCAATGACCATATACCTCATTGCTGATGGTTTAATGCAGTATACAACATTATCTGGCCTCAATACTGGTGGCACCATCAACCTACAGGAAGTATCATTGACTGGATCAAGCTCAGCGTCTCTGACAGTAGATTGTATACGTTCCTGGACCAGCATACGTTCTAGTAGCGACACATTAGGTGATAGCGAGTCATGTGATACAACAAGTACAAGTGATCCCATCATGTTATCTGTAACATTTGATGAAGGTACCGGGGTCTCTCCAGCACTTACTACATACCAGACTGACAGCGAGTCAAACTATGGTTCACCATCTGGTTCAGCATTTGGAACACTATCAGGTAATTATACATTAAGGTGCCCCTTTAAATAAAGTCTTATATTTGTTTGCATTTGCCTCAGACATGTGCAGTTATTATGATTATTCAGTTTCAATATGCTAAGTGGATGCTTTCGGTAGTCTTCGAGAAAAGACACGGTCCCATCACAACATAGCTTAACTTTTTTTCTTTGAAATGTGAAGCTAATAATATCCCCAACATTTTAGTGCTCAATCAACTTACTGTACTTGCTAGGTGAACTTACAAGTAAATTTCGGATCGCAACCTTTAAGGAAACTTCATCTATCAATGGTTATATTTGCATTATTAAATAACACTTGTAATACAAAGTGTTCAATCTACCATATAATAAACGTTACTTATTGTAATTATAATAATTCCAGGCACGACAGCGGACAGTTGGGTCGCATCAAGTATACCAATCACTGCTATCAATGTACCAGATACACTGACAGTATACAGTCGTGATTCACCACAGAACTACACACAAGCTGCAGCTAGTTGTCTAGAGGTCATCAATAACGAGACGATATCCAACAACTGTGGAGCTGTCACAAGTAGTGTTAAAGATCATTTCCTAGAGGCTTGTATCAGAGAGTATGACAGAGCAGGTAGTGAGCATGCTAAACAAATACTGGAATATTCCATCATCTATTATTGCGTCAAGACGTTCGGTGTCTCAGAATGTTCGTTTGATGGCTACTTCTACTTCTGTGACGAGGTTGAAGAAGAAGACTCGGCTTTCCCGATCGCTATCATAGCTGGTGCAATTGGTGGTGTCCTTCTACTAGCGGCTCTCATAGCGTTTATTATCTGGAAGAAAAAGAAAGGAAAGAAGGAAGAAGAACCAGAGAGTGTACCTTTCAGTCCTGTAAGCTCTAAACCGATATCCAACACCAAGTTTAATAGAACTAAGTTAAAGCGTGGTAACGAGAGAGAGACTTCGTTCATGTCCAATGCTAGTACCAGGATAGGATCACCAACATGGTCGGATGATGGTAGAAGTACTGCTAACTCATGGTATCATTCTGGTAGACGATCAGCTGATACAATCAACTCAAACTTCTTCGAGTCACCAATTATGTTTATTGGATCACCACCAACCAATACATATGACAATAACCGTAGTCCAACACCGTCAGGAAGCCGTGCATGGTCACCGCTTGGCAAGTTCTTTGGAGGAAAGTCAGTTTCTCCACAACCTCAGAGTGTTACTGTCAGTCCTGCTCCAAATGGAGACAAACAAGTACCCAAGATTTCCAAACCAGACAACAAAACCAAGGCAGAGAAGTTCGTACCTCCCAAAGTAGGCAATCAGATGATCAGTCCAGTCACCAAGATGCTACAGAAAGCTCGGGAATCAGGCGATGTAGGATCACCACATCCACGTGTACCGCCTCCTCCAAAACAAGTTTTACCACGAACAGGTGCCGTACAGTCACCACATCCAGCACCACAACCTCCAAAACCCAGCACAACAAACAAGCTGCCTACTCCAGCATCTACACCAATGCCGTCTGCTAACAAAGAAGCGCCTACAAGTATATTTGGTTCAAGAGAAACTCCACAACCCAAATTTGGAGGGAATGCGCCTTCAAGTATATTCGGTGCAACCAGTACCCCTACACCCAAGTTCTCCTCAGGAAAAAACAAGATTTCTGTACCGCGTTTACCTCAATCCAGCAGTCTGGCATCGAGAGGACCAAGATCACCCTCCATCAACACACAGAACTCAAGTATACTCCAGGACTTAGACCAACTGTAAACATTGACTTATGACAATAACTTACACAATGTGTAAATAGCTAACAAAGTATTCACTCTAACAATATTTAAGAACATAGACTTGAATACTGACTAACTTATAAATTGTACCAAATATGTTGACTGAAAATTCAGAAATAAGTAATATCAATGGATTTGATTGTGCACTTTCAAGATGGAAGTTTTATGTACACAAATTGTACCCGAAAAAAGTGAAAATAGTGATTTTTAACTCGATTACTTTTATTTGTCTACATATTTTTTATCATTGAACTTCTACATTAGTGTGATATTCTATTTGTGATATTTTCCATTGTGATCATTTAAAAAAAAATAGTGATATGTATATAGTTTTTACTTTTTTATACTTCATTTTACATCATTGTCATGTTTATATACAGAGCAGCTTATTATAACTTCATTACTTACACAATTCTTTTAACAACACATAATATTTTCGGTTTTTTTTGCTTAATTTTTCATTACCTATCACATGTTTTTTAGACTATTTTACTTACTTGCAAGATGTTTTTGTTATTTTTGTCTTTACAATTTAATGAACATTTCTAGATATTAAAACAATTTTATTATAATTATATACCATATTTCTAAGAATTTTCTAACAACCACAATTGTTATCAACCCTGTCTGAAAGTGACTTGTCATCATGAATGTATATTTTTATTTGTATTGTATAAAGACCACCGTTGAGTGGATTGTGAAAATTTAAACAACATTAGGCTAGATGTCAAGTCACCAGTACTCCCACTTGTACTCCATATCAGGCAAAACAAGCATATTTTGCAAGAATAATCACTCCTGAATTAACTTTTTAAAGACGGCCTTTTTATAAAATTCCTCTTAGCCTATATCTTCCAGCCAACTTGTTAAAAAATATGGAACATGAGAAACAGATAAACTAAAATTAGCTTTAAGTTGTATGTGAATAGAGAGTACTAGTTTGAAGACAAGGGTTGAACTTCTTATATTTATTTTTGTCTGTCTTTGTTACTTTCTTTCGATGCAATAAAAATATCTTTGTAAATGTGTTTTTTCTCTTTCTGTAAGTCTTAAGATATTAACATGACCATTGCCTACTTTGCATCAATGTACACAGGGTGCACAATCATGTGGTCTATGAAGTCCCAAGTGTGTAGAATGTATAGAAATTTTCATCAACAAAGCATCAATTCAACCAAGAAAAATTGATCATTTGTATTAAGTAAGAATGTTTTTTCCTTTGGCACAAATCCTTATTTATGGGTACCTCCACATTGCAGAATGTGTCACTGCTCGCTTACGTTGACTAAAATGCTGGCTAAACTGACATAAAATCTCAAAATTGAAATATTCCAGTAAAACTTAAGAAAATATTCTGAGCTATCGGAGAAGGCATGGATAAAAAGACTTTCAGCATACAAGATATTTCACAAGTTTGAGTAACAAAATTCCTTGGTAGAAAGGATGCAATGTTGATCAAAATTTTCAATCCATGTAAATTACACACCAATAAATCGCCAACTTAGAATGAGAAGATTGTAAGTCCAAAATCAATATTTTGAGAAAACAAGTAAAACAAGATGTTTCAACTTCAATTTGGTCACATGACCAAGTTCTGAATCTCTAAAATAGGCTCATGAGAAGTGCCTTGTGATGCCGATGTTTTTAAATACATGTATGTATCATTCTTATTCTAAGGCAGCGAAATAATTGTCTTCAAAACAGATAACATGAGGTAAACATGTCTCATTGGGAGCTCAAAAAATTTCTGACAATTGTTGTTTCTCAGAAAGAATTCTGTACCAACTTGCCTGTCTGTATTGACTGTATGTAACCGACCAAGCTTCCTCACAGACGTCAAGGATGGACACAAATAGCCTGTCAGGTAACCAACCATATCTAAATATCACAGGAAATGAAATGCCAAGACCAAGAATCAAACCTGAACTTTACATCATGTTCTGAATCGGTTGTACAACTACAGTTCACTTTCATGCATCAAATGGGTTAACCAACGATGACAAGGGACATTTAGGCTACTGGGTTTTTTTCGTAACAATGATCCGCACACTACCGTCAATGGAACACAAGAACAAACTGAAAATTGTTCGGAACATGCTCTCTCATTGAGGTTATAAAGTCTCTCAAAATATGTTCTTCTTTCAAGTCAATATTCAGTCAAAATACTGTGACAATGTTTATACAGAAATTGCTGGCTTCTAGTAGTTTGAATGGATCACCTGACCATATGTATTTTTCAAGCCTTATGAACATTTCATCTGTAGTCCAGTGTTGAAGTGTCTCCGTCCTAACCTGTCTCTGTTCATGTGTAAGCTTGTACTGGTTTAGATACAGTCAAAGAAAACTGGTTACATGAATCTGTCGCTTTATACAATGAAACAGTGTTAAAACCAAATATACAGTATACCAGTAAACTTTTTGGGGTGATTTTCTAAATTTCACAAAAATGAGTACTCAGAAACGAGAATCAACTATCTTTTATCAAATTATATACATCAAACATGAAAAAAATGAACATAAATGACTACGACAGTCTATCAACAGTCTTCCACAAAAACTTCACATTTCAATGATGATAACTCTCTTTAACTCGGCAATCCAAACATGCACCAATATCACTATATATTCACAAATTTGGACTTTGATTCATTAAATTCCTAAAAGCATCAACAGTTCAATGTCAGATCATTATCACTTGTTCAAGGAACACAATTTTGACAACTGAGTGCCGTAAGTTATTGAGATTATCACGAACAGTTTCGAGTCTATTTCATGTACTTGTCTTCCTGTTCAGCCAATATTTTAGCGGATGATTTTGCATCATAGAATAGTTTGTTGGTTTCTTCAATTTCGTCCTTGCCGATTATATCTTTGCCGTTAATTTTGGATAACAAATTGGATGGTGTGAGCAGTTGTACAGCGTATCTGGAATATGAATAAATAGTGATAATATGGCTTAAGCTGTAAAAGCTGCAAGTAATTACAGGACTTGGTGAGTTTGAACAAGTGTCAAGAGAATAATTATTGATGTGACATACGCCCAACCAACAGAGGTCAACACAAAATGAAAAGTTCTCCCAATCCCACAAGAAACATGAAATTGCACAAAAATCATGGCATAACAAGACACATAACTAAATACCCCCTTCTCGATTTCTGTACAACTGGTATCATTCGTGTAAACCTTCATGTGCAAATGAAAAAACTTTCTCAGAGATAACTTGTAGTCAGTTGCAGAGAGTATAGTAGTCAGTGAGTAACATAAAGATGAATTGTAATACTACCGATGTTTATGTCGCCTTCCCACTCAAATATTATCAACTCATACATGTATGTTGTAGCAAACACAAGCATGTTACAGCCAACCTCATAACCAGGGAAACCCTCAGGATAGTACTTATGCTGTACATGAATGTCAAGCTTTTAAAGACCAAATCTCTTGAGCTTTTTGGGATTTTAAACAACTCATAAAATTACAATCATTGGACAACAATTAGATTGGATTTGTGATCCATGTATTAAGCAGAACTGACCACTGACCACACACTGTATAGAACACAATCATACCTCAATGTTGTAGTGGTACCAATCTGTCCAAGTTGTTGCAGTGAATCGTCCTCTATTTGTATACCCTCAGTTTGTGCCCGCAACTTCAATATCTGTAATAGAACAATAATATCCATAATTTTTCTTAAGAAGATAAAAAATATGGAGTATTGTTACTGGACTATAAAGAAACAGAATCTTTCATTATTTACTGCACTTGAACCATATAATTAGTATCATGGATTCTACATTAATATGAAAACCGCAATGAAACAGTATTTCACAACACCAGTCTTTCACTTTTATCCCAAAGTGAAGAGTCAAAATGACTCCTCATCAAAATATTGCAAGAAAATTTGTATTGCAAGTATAGTAAATTTGACACGTTTGTCAAAATCAAGAGTCAAAATGCAGTTTCAAGAGTCAAATGAAAGCCCTGGACATTGACATTGTACTTGGACTATAAGGCAAATAGGTCTCATATAAAACAATGAAATCGAGACCAAAATGTAACAATATCCAAACTCTACAGAGTCATCTGCCATTGAAGTCTTATATTAACTTCCAATTTCTTAATTTAAGGGCACATCACTTCTTAATCAAACACAGCGCTATGTGCTTTATTATGAAGTTTTCTATCACAAGCATGTTCATGCATAAAGCTTGACCAAATTCTATTTTTCGCCCAACCTTTCATTTATAAAAGAGAGTCAGCAACAATTATTTTTTCACTGAAAGTGAATTTCATTTTTTTTTTTGAAAAACGTTGGGACAAGAAATTGGAGAAAGAGGATCAAAGCAAAAAATCTTAATGGAAATACATTTACATACACTGACTGATAAACATTTACAATATGTACATACCTGTGTCATTTCTGCTTGTGAATATGGTAAAGTTCTAACAATCATAACTCTGTCTAACAAATCTAACGGCATTCCATGTGGTGAGATAATATCTTCTGTACCTCTGTAAACAATCAATACCAACATACACAATATGCTTTATTTTGCATGGTTACATTTGAAACAATAGAGGAAAAAGAAAATCTGACAATCTTAAACTGAGGCTACAAGCCTATATATGCTCGTTCATGTCTGACCAGGTGTCAGTTGCCTAAGAAAAGCGCTCCTGAGCCCTTTCATACAGTTACCTCCCGTTCAATTGAATATAGAAGGCCAGGATTAGCTCCTGTGGAAAGCGCTAGGTAATGCTTTGCTTAGGCAGTAGATTTAACATGGTTTACTATAGATCAACAAAAAGCTTCGAGGCATGAATTGTATGTTCTTTGTATTTTAAGTCTATTAAAGGGGTCATTATCGAGAGGTCAAGGTAGATCTATCATAACATTAAAGACGTTACAATATTATTTACCAACAGAATATGTCAGATTCATATGCCTGGGTTACAAACCAGTAATTGGTGCCAATGAAGAGATTGCGCTGGATAATTAATTTCACTTGAGGCGGGACTTCCATCTACAGTTCAAGAAAAGACTTTGAGTCAATATGCACCTCCGTAGCTCAGTGGTTAGTCACTTAGTGCTCTTGGCGTCTAATCTGGCGAACCGTGTTCAAATCCAGATGGAGTCATATATATATATGCCTGCCATATTTCAGCAGAAAGCTGACTGACAAATAAAGGCCATGTTCGGCAATTAATACAACTTTAAATACAATTTACAAACTAAAAACAGAAAATGAATAAACTTCTGACTTACTTTATAGTACATTTTCCTCTGTTTGTTGCGAATATTACAATAGGTGATAATGATGATTCTAATGCTCTATGTAGGTAGGTAAAACATTCAATGTCTAACATATGTATCTCATCAATAAACAATACACCAGGTACTAACTCAGCGATACCTTGATCTATATATTTGTTCACAACTTTGTTGATCTCTTTACGTAATTTGTCTGAAAATTACAACAAATAAAAACATTGTAACTGACAACAAAACAAAATCAACTTTATACTAAGTTTGACGAAACCGCACATTAGTGTTCTTACGTTTTTTATAAAAGGACATGCATGTAAAATTCTGCCTATCTTAACCATTCATTTGATCTTAAAATTTGGTCTTTGCTGAAGAATTAAAATTCCCTAAAATCAAAAAATTATCTTTTTCACCTAATTGTGTGAACCCTGACTAATGCAAGTGTGTGTTACAATGTTTAGATGCTTGTTACTGAGTTTAGCACATATTTGCTCCACATTTTAGAGTCTTCACAAATATTTACCTGTAATTTCTGTTTTCTTTGGTTTCATCAGCTGACCCATCATGGACATGATATCTTGTCCTCCCTATAAAATTCAAGTAGTACATTAATATTAGCAAGCTCACATTTTCTAAAATGAACAACCGATTCATAAGTATAAAGACAATGATGACCAAACTTCCTGCTCAATTAAATTTCCTACTCAAACATCTTGTTTTCTTGATCCAATAACTGTCATAGTTTGGAGGGATTCCTTTATAATATTGTAAGGAAACCATCCTTACATTTCTAACAACAATTGTCATTCAGGTCGCGAAATCATATGACAATTCGATCGACGAGCCGTACGAGTGGAATGAACGGTTGTGACATGAACTGTACAAACTTTAAGTCATATTGGTGGTAATTACACGCAGGAACTAACAAACAATCGAGTAATTCATTGTCAAAACAGAAAAACTACCTTTTGTATTGATGTCGGCTCACTGTCAAGGTCGAGTCGTATTTTCGGGAAATGTGCTCCCATAAACCATAGAACTGTATATATGCATCTTAATATTTATCACTGTTTAACATCTCGGTGGTTATTTAGTCTATTATGGTTGAATTTGTCTATTTAAATGTCTTTGCTAACGATTTGATTCACATATTTGTTTGCATGTCGTAAGCGACTCTCTGGCCTGCTCGCTGCAGACTACTTTTATTTTGTGATATTGTTTCGACTCGGCGTTTTACCAATACTGTAATCTTTGTCATGAAACTTTCACAATATCTTAGTTATGTTAAATATATATCATATTGCATACGAGCCGAAGGTAGAAATCGGTATTGTAAATTATGCCTTTTTGAAGTTCGGATGGCGCTACTTTTGAATGCGTAAGACGATTTTCCTGAATTTAACGTGCGCGACGTACAAAATCGCTCGGCGTTTATTTTGTATTCTTTTTAAGATTCGGCTTGTCAGTGTTATCGTTTGCGTTTTCTAAACGCTTTCTTTAGAATCCACGAGCTATCTTGTATTTGTTATATTCGCGGAACAGTTCGTGTTAGTGTGTGACGGCGAGTCACATTAGTCACCTGAAAGCTGGAGCTCTGATTGGCTGATCGGGTCACACCTCCACCAATGCAAGCCTATATATTTGAGGCGATCTGAGTAGATCGTCATCCTCTTGTTTCAAGCAGCCCAGGCTGACGGAAAAACACAAAGTCTATATTTAGTCTTATCATATTCATCACCACCCGGTTTATATCGCATCCTGTTGCTATCCAGTAATTAGTAGATTATATTTATAATACAATCCAGACAAGGACCACCAGAGGTAGAGAATCTCTTTATACAGTAATCATGGCTGGTGACGTATTTTTGCGTCACCTCTTCCTTTTACAAATGATATAGATCTAGAATATGGCCCCCAGAGGATCCCAATGCATAGACTCGGTCCTTCCTTGTAAATTATACGTTATTGAGTAGATCTGGCTAGATCTACTGGTCGCCGTTCGTGTAGCCTATACTATAATATCGGGAGTTCACGTTACCGCGGAGATAAAGATGTATGGAACGCCGTAGTCACCCGTTATCGATGTTTTCTTAAACTATGGAACGCCGGGGCGCGTCTACCGAGGGGTCGTAAGCAATATGGAACACCGAAGTTGCCTTTACCAATCTGTTGTTGCTTGTAGTATGTGTATTTGTTCTTTACCACATGTTTTATATGTTGAAGACATTGATTGAAGTTGAACCTGGCGTTTGTTATACATGCTTTATGTTGGATCACTTATAATTCGGGATTTGCTTCAAGTAACAGACCGTCATGCCTCCTGACAAGTTCATGACGAGTAGGGTCATACAACATCGTTTCACACACATTGGAGAAGCAAATTGCGTCCCGTCACAATGGTGTCAGAAGTGGGATGTCCTTTTCTCTTTTGGGCATCCAGTGATCGAACCACACTCCCCCCATTTTTGTTTTGCAAGAGAAGAATTTATGCATTGGTAATTTTGGAGACTACGTAGAAGGACCTTTACAAGTAGACTCCACCTGTATATATGTTTACTGTTTATTGTTATTTTATAGATTGTTAACTCAGTATGTCTGACGATTCAGAAGTACAATTTAATGTAGAGCGACCCGTTGCAATGGAAGACGCGAACCGTGAAATCGAGGGAGCTATTCACTTGGACCATGGCGATGAAGTGAATTCAGACGAGGGTAATGACCGTAGCGATGATGATTCTGGTGACGCACGTACCGATGATCCTGCCATTGGCGAAGCCGATGACGATAGACTTAGGTATCGATCTAATGACCTAACCGGTGACAGAAGTGATAGAGGACCGATGTCAGTACCCAATAACATAGAGGGAAGAACCAACCAAAGAAGAAGTAGAGTACCGAACCGACACAGGGTTGTGACTGATGGCGATGCTAGTGATGAGGGTGATGACGGGATTCCGAGAATGCAACGACTTGCGATGGGGGATATGAGGTCTCAGGGAGCGTATGTTAGGGTTCCCCCGAAGTCTTCGCAAAGGAAGCGGGCTGCCATTCCTTCGGTCAAACCTGATTGTTACGATGGAGAGGATGATTGGGAACGGTACTACTCACACTTCACCAACTGTGCGGAGTTGGGAAATTGGTCGGACAGGGAGAAGACACTTATGCTGTCGTCACGTTTAAAAGGGGTCGCAAGGACCTTTTACATTGGTCTACCTGATTGTGAGAAAACTATGTTTCGGAAGTTAGTTAGGCGACAAGAGACACGTTTCGGGAGTGCGAAGCAACAGACGAGATACTTGACGAAATTTGAGACCAGAAAACGACAATTTGATGAGTCAATAGCGAAGTTTGGCGATGATCTAAGGCTTATAGCGCAGAGGGCGTATCCCGATATTGGTTCTAGTGGACAAGAGTCGATAGCATTGAACCAGTTTTATAAGTCTCTGTCTCCGGAGATGAAGTGTAGATGTATAGATAGAGATTGCCGTACTATATATGATGCTGTAGATGTTGTAGAGAGGTACGAGTCTATCATGGAGGGGACAGAGAAGAAAAAGCAGATCAATGTTCGAGTTGTGTCTGGAAATGAAGAGCCGAGGACCAATACTACCGAAACAAGACAAATGATGGATGATATTCAGAAGATCGTGTCTAGACTTGATACCTTGGAGAGACGTTCAAGTAGCAGTGTGAGAAACCAGGGGACTTACAGTGGTTGTTTCAATTGTGGTGCGAAGTGGCACTTTGCCAGAGATTGTCCACAGGGGAAGCTCGACCACAAGAAGTCGGAAAACTACCAACCGCTGGCTTAGGTGGCCCAGGGGCAGCGGTCAAGTCGAGGCCAATTGAAGAAAATACCGGTTTATCCAGGGTTATTGACGAACGCAATGGGACGTTTACAGAAGCAGATGACGCTTCGATGTGCGACAATGGAATGTATACACAGTGTTCTTGCAATGATGAAGAATTCAGTTTCCTTATTGACAGTGGCTCCTCTTCAACTCTCATATCTAAATCAACATACAACAAGATTTCCAAGAAGTATGAAGTTGCGATGATGGATGTAGACAGTAAAGTGCAAGGTGCAGATGGGAAAGTCATACGTTTATATGGTAAAGTTACACTCACCTTGAAGTTTGGCAAATACGATGTACAACAACAGGCTCTAGTTTGTGATATCCTATCAGAGGGTATACTGGGACAGGACTTCTTACTGAATCATGTTACCAGTATTGATTATAGAAATTCCGTAATCAATACACACACTTTCCAAATCAAGTGTTGGATAGGAGGGGAGGCCGAAGCTCGATGCAGAGTCATCTCCCGAAAGAGGACAGTCATACCATCCATGTCAATGGGAAGCCTAGATGTCAAAGTGGAAAATTCGCGCTGCCTTGCTACACTTGGGTTGATTTCTACCAATGAAAAATTTCAAACAGCTACATCGTTATTCGTCGTTGAGGGAGTTGTTGACCCTCACACAGATGTGTTGACGCTCTATGTAGTCAATACCAGTGGTGAACCAGTGGTTGTAATGGAGAATGTTACTGTGGCTAAATGTGAATCCTACTACGAAACTCCAAGCGGCGAAGTCCTTCACTGTAATGAGGTCAATGTCACGTCCACAGCAGAGGAAGAAGAGCATGAGTCTGTTCCAGAACACCTTCAAGACTTGTTACATCGAAGTAGCACTGAGCTTAACACAGACCAGGTTTCAAAATTGCGCGCACTTCTGATCAAGTACCAGCACGTGTTTGCTAGTTCATCAGATGACCTTGGGCGAACTGATTTGGTCAAACATCGAATTAACACCGGTACATCCAAGCCTGTAAAGCAACCACCACGGAGACAACCACTTGGTAAGAGACAGACAGAGAAAGAAGAAATTGACAAGATGCTAGCGCGCGGTGTTATAGAACCATCTACCAGTAGTTGGGCCTCTCCCGTGGTCCTTATATCTAAGAAAGACAAAACAACCAGGTTTTGTGTGGATTATAGACGTTTGAACGAATGCACAATCCAAGATGCGTACCCTATCCCAAGAGTGGACGAATGCCTAGATGCCCTTGCATGTTCAGAGTGGTTTAGCTGCATGGATCTAAATTCAGGCTTTTGGCAAGTTGCACTTCACCCAGACGACAAAGATAAGACAGCATTTGCCACTGGATATGGACTATACCAGTTCACCGTAATGGCGTTTGGACTAGTTAATGCGCCTTCAACCTTTGAGAGACTAATGGAAGACGTTCTCCGAAACCTTCAATGGCATGAATGCCTGGTGTATATGGATGATATCATCGTACCTGCAGCAACATTTGAACAAGGCTTAGAGAGGTTAGAACACGTACTGATGAGGCTCGATGAAGCTAAGCTGAAACTCAAAGCTTCAAAGTGCGTACTGTTTAAGAAGCAAGTCAAATTCCTAGGCCATGTCGTATCAGAGGATGGAATAAGAACGGATCCTGAGAAGACACTTGCCGTACAGAACTGGGAAACACCGAGAACGAAGAGACAGATGAGAAGTTTCCTTGGTCTTTGTTCGTATTACAGACGGTTTGTTATGAACTTCGCTCAAATAGCTAGGCCGCTACATAAGCTGTGTGAGAAGGATGCAAAGTTTAGTTGGAACATGGAGGCAGAGAATGCATTTCATTTACTGAAGAATGCATTGACCACGAGTCCAGTCCTAGGGTATCCTAAACTGGGTCAGACGTTTATCCTTGATACAGATGCCAGTGATGTTGCGGTTGGCGCCGTGTTATCACAAGAAGATTCAGAAGGGAAGGAACGCGTTATTGCTTATATGAGCAAGTGTCTAAATGTACATGAACGTTCATATTGTGTGACCAGAAAAGAGCTACTTGCTGTTGTGGCTGCCTTGAAGAAGTTCCATATTTACCTGTACGGACAGCACGTCATACTTAGAACAGACAACTCAGCTGTAAGCTGGATCAAGAACCTCAAACTACCTACTGGTCAGATGGCTAGATGGCTACAGGAGCTTTGCTCTTACAATTTGGAGATAGTACACAGAAGAGGGAGAAGCCACGGAAATGCTGATGCAATGTCGAGGAAACCATGTAAGGTATGTCTGAAGTATGCCGAATATCCCCCGGAGATAGTAGAAATGGAGTGCTTGGAACAATGTGTAACACAAGCAGCTGTTAACCCAGTAGAAGTAAGAGCAGTGGTAACCCGATCAGAGACAAGAAAGACACCCGTGCTTATTGAGGGATGGCAAGTAGACCAAGTTAGAGAAGACCAGTTAGCTGACGAAGATATCGGCATGTTGTTAAGGGAACTTGATGCAAAGAGGGAAAGGCCAGATTGGAATAGTGTAACCAGTCAATCACCAAAAATGAAGAAACTGTGGAGCCAATGGGACAGATTAGAGGTCAGGGAAGGTTTGCTGCATAGGAGATGGGATACAAACTCGACTTCTCAGCTTATAGTACCAAAGGTCCTTCGTACCCAGATTTTGGCACTGTGTCATGATATACCTACCGCGGCTCATCTTGGATGGAAAAGTACATTAAAGCGGGTACAACTCGATTTCTATTGGCCTGGCATGAAGTCAGATGTGGAAGATTACTGTCGTAAATGTGATGTTTGTGCAGCAAGGAAACCTAGTAAAGCAGCGAAGGCACCCTTAGGACAAGTCATTATGGGAGGCCCTATGGAACGAGTATCAATGGATATATTGGGACCAATGCCATTAACACCCCGAGGCAACCGCTATATTCTAGTTGTGGTCGACGAATTTACGAAATGGACGGAGGCTCTTCCCATTCCCAACCAAGAAGCCGAAACAGTGGCTACAGCATTTCTGGACAACTTCATTACACGATTTGGCGCGCCATTAGAGGTTCATACTGACCAAGGTCGAAACTTCGAGTCGAGTCTATTTAAAAACCTGTGTATAGCCTTGAACATAGATAAAACCAGAACTTCAAGTTATAGACCACAAGCAAACGGCACTGTCGAGCGGTTCAATCGATCTCTCACCAAGATGCTGACTTGTTACTGTAGTACGAATCAGAAGCTATGGGACCGGTATTTGCAGCAAGTAATGATGGCTTACAGGGCCACACCTCATTCCTCAACAACTTGCACTCCGAACATGATGGTCTACGGTAGGGACGTTATTCTGCCTAGTCAGATGGTATTAGGAACACCGATTCCAACAGAAGATGACCAAGATGAGTATGTTAGTCAACAACGAAGCAAAATTGCAGATGCTCATGATGTGGCAAGAGCGTTCATGAAGAAGCAAGCCACATACCGGAAGAAGTACTATGACCGGAAATCCAAGTCGAGGATTTTTGAAGAGCGATCAGCCGTCTGGATGCACGATCCCGCGAGAAAGGTTGGGGTATGCAGCAAACTAGCGAATCGGTGGTTGGGCCCATACATGATAGAGAAGAGGATTGACGACATGATCTATCTGGTTAGGTCAACCCCATCGAAGGCACCGAAGGCAGTCCATGTTGACCGGTTACTGCCATATCGTGGAACTCGCAAGCCGAAGTGGATGACGTTACCGAAGCAGTAGTAGATGAAACTTATGAATGATGTATTAAAAGTTGAAAAACGTTGCAATGTTTTTAGTTCGTGTTTTGTGGTTATTTGTATACAGATTTACCTATCTATGTCCCGTAAGTGGTTGCGCAATCTGTGAGAACCGGGTTCTCGATCGGTCCAGGGGACCAACATTTTCACCAGTCAGAGAAGCATTTGTAGAGTGATGATGATGGTGAAGGGTGCAGTCTAAACGATAACGGGGTCTTAGACTGGAGCTTACCTCATAGTTGGATAGATAGGGCATGAGGTGTCTGCATACGAAGCGCATATTTTCGTTATTATCCTTATTTCGCAAGCGAAGATTTCAATCTTGGACGGCATTTTACTGCGAACGTAACCTCGTTTACACCGAGCTATGCATATGGGTTCCACTCCATTCCTTTATTTTATATGTAACTGTACATTGATGAGATGACCGATGCCTTACGAAGTTGACTATGTAATGCAATTCTATGATTTTTGCATTGACCATACCGTTATTATGTTGATGTACCAGGCCAGGGTGGACCGGCCGTTTCGAAGCACATGGGTGTTTTCAGAAAACCAGTTTTGGTATTCATGTCAATACCATTATAATACTTAAGATGAGATGAATATGATGTAAGCGTTCTTGTCCGAATATAACGATGATCTTCTCCTGCCTTGTCTGCGACTGAGTCTAATATATGTAAAAGTTTACATATATCTTTGTTACCATGACGATTACTTATAATGATATCCATCATTTCAGATGTATACTTGTTGGGGCAACGGTTGCGAAGAGGCCTTTACGAAGAGGGAGTATTTTAGGAACCACGCCATGTGTCACGGGTTCCTGAGAGTGATATGCCCGTGGTGTCTGGACAACGACACGAAGTCATACAGGAGAGTGGTAGATCTTAAGGACCACACCCGGAAGGTCCATAGGAACATATTTCGGGCCAATCTAGCGGAAAAGTTTCTAACCGAGAAGAATGGGTTTTACATCGCGGTACACCCTCAGGACTACGTGCGGGTGGTGGGAAATCCGGAGAATGGAGAACCAGCGGAAGTTCTGAAGACTGCCGTAAGGGCCTGGTGCAGGCACGATAGGAAGAAGAGAAGCTATAGTGAGTGGGAAGCCAAATGGACCATCAGAAGGGAGCCAGCCCCATTACCACCTTTGGAATGTGTTCCGGCCTACTCGCCAACCAGGCCCGGGTTCGATGAATTGTTTGGTTTCGCCCCACTGTCTCCACTGCCCCCTTCGCCTGGAGTAACGGTCGCCGAGGAGCCTGAGATTGAATCGGTGGAACCAATGGTTTTGGAAGGTCCGACCACCACAGCCAGGATAGAGGAGGACATGGATATTGGCCCTGCAGCAGCTTTGTACGATCCCGCGCCATCAGCAGACCTGGTCACCGCTAGATTGGAGCCACTGCCGCTGCCAGACCGGACAAGCACCATCACCGAAGCTGTGCCACAACTAAGCTCTATATCACCCACGTACGAACCAACGCCATCGGCAGACCTGGCCTTTGCTGGATTGGAGCCACTGCCACCCCTGACCACCACCAAGGAAGTCGTGCCACAGCTTAGCTCTACAACACCCACGTACGAACCCACGCCATCAGCAGACCTGGACATTGCCAGATTGGAGCCACTGCCACCCCTGACAACCACCAAGGAAGTCGTGCCACAGCTTAGCTCTACAACACCCACGTACGAACCCACGCCATCAGCAGACCTGGACATTGCCAGATTGGAGCCACTGCCACCCCTAACCACCACCAAGGAAGTCGTGCCACAGCTAAGCTCTACCTCACCCACGTACGAACCAACGCCATCAGCAGACCTGGTCACCGCTAGACTGGAGCCACTGCCACTGCCACAGCCAGACAGGACCGCACCTAGCGAAGACATACAGATTGCGAGGATGCTGCTGACGGCTGGGGGAATGCCGTTATTCCCACCTGGCAGGAGGGATTGGGTCGGACATTCGTTGGAGTTGCCCGGGTCCCAAGGAACATGGCCACCGAGCGGATGGGAAACCCTCAGCCCAGACGAACGCCTGTATGCCTGGGAGGCAACCGCCTACTCTCTGGGTAGACTATGTGGACTGGTAAACAACAGAATGGTGTTGTTGGATTTCTTTCTCTGCCTGGCCTTACCAGGATCGGCTTGTCGCCGCAACAAGACGGCCAGTGGATTGTTGCGGCACAGCCATACTATGGTCTTGCTGCGGATTCTTCGAGGTGAAGCAGAAGAGATGGACAGCTGTCTGATTGAGATGCTTCAACAGGCGTACGATCGAAGTATCTCAGCCGTACCTGGACCATACCGGGATTTTATGCTCAGCACATTGGATATTCCATTAAGATTAAAGTAAATCAACATAGAACTTCATCTTCGGTGACTTCATTCTCAATAAACAGGAACAGTGCGTCGTAATATTTCATATTATAAGTAATTCATAGTGATAGTGATTCTCCAGTTTTGAAGGATTCGCGAAGTGCTCATAAATGGCGAATTCCAGTATCCGTGAATTCAATATCATTTATTCAGTAATTAATAGTCGCGTGTGCCTACTAAGTTGTGTAGTAAGTTTTACACAGTGTGAAATATTTCTATGTAGGAATTTAGTTATTTCTAGATAATGTTGAAGTGATGTGATTTCTACATAATGTTGAATTAATGTGCTTTCTACATAATGTTGAATTGATGTGAAAGTGTAAGTGTTCATTGTAAGTTACAGAAACTTAAGTGTTGATTTTACCCGTACAGGAGTGTTTGTTTAAAGGTGCACATCAGCTGCAAATTTTTATGAAATTTGAATTCACTTTAATGTCACTAAATGACACTGCAAAATACAGGAGTATTTTATGAATAAGGAGGGGAGAGTGTAAGGAAACCATCCTTACATTTCTAACAACAATTGTCATTCAGGTCGCGAAATCATATGACAATTCGATCGACGAGCCGTACGAGTGGAATGAACGGTTGTGACATGAACTGTACAAACTTTAAGTCATATTGGTGGTAATTACACGCAGGAACTAACAAACAATCGAGTAATTCATTGTCAAAACAGAAAAACTACCTTTTGTATTGATGTCGGCTCACTGTCAAGGTCGAGTCGTATTTTCGGGAAATGTGCTCCCATAAACCATAGAACTGTATATATGCATCTTAATATTTATCACTGTTTAACATCTCGGTGGTTATTTAGTCTATTATGGTTGAATTTGTCTATTTAAATGTCTTTGCTAACGATTTGATTCACATATTTGTTTGCATGTCGTAAGCGACTCTCTGGCCTGCTCGCTGCAGACTACTTTTATTTTGTGATATTGTTTCGACTCGGCGTTTTACCAATACTGTAATCTTTGTCATGAAACTTTCACAATATCTTAGTTATGTTAAATATATATCATATTGCATACGAGCCGAAGGTAGAAATCGGTATTGTAAATTATGCCTTTTTGAAGTTCGGATGGCGCTACTTTTGAATGCGTAAGACGATTTTCCTGAATTTAACGTGCGCGACGTACAAAATCGCTCGGCGTTTATTTTGTATTCTTTTTAAGATTCGGCTTGTCAGTGTTATCGTTTGCGTTTTCTAAACGCTTTCTTTAGAATCCACGAGCTATCTTGTATTTGTTATATTCGCGGAACAGTTCGTGTTAGTGTGTGACGGCGAGTCACATTAGTCACCTGAAAGCTGGAGCTCTGATTGGCTGATCGGGTCACACCTCCACCAATGCAAGCCTATATATTTGAGGCGATCTGAGTAGATCGTCATCCTCTTGTTTCAAGCAGCCCAGGCTGACGGAAAAACACAAAGTCTATATTTAGTCTTATCATATTCATCACCACCCGGTTTATATCGCATCCTGTTGCTATCCAGTAATTAGTAGATTATATTTATAATACAATCCAGACAAGGACCACCAGAGGTAGAGAATCTCTTTATACAGTAATCATGGCTGGTGACGTATTTTTGCGTCACCTCTTCCTTTTACAAATGATATAGATCTAGAATATGGCCCCCAGAGGATCCCAATGCATAGACTCGGTCCTTCCTTGTAAATTATACGTTATTGAGTAGATCTGGCTAGATCTACTGGTCGCCGTTCGTGTAGCCTATACTATAATATCGGGAGTTCACGTTACCGCGGAGATAAAGATGTATGGAACGCCGTAGTCACCCGTTATCGATGTTTTCTTAAACTATGGAACGCCGGGGCGCGTCTACCGAGGGGTCGTAAGCAATATGGAACACCGAAGTTGCCTTTACCAATCTGTTGTTGCTTGTAGTATGTGTATTTGTTCTTTACCACATGTTTTATATGTTGAAGACATTGATTGAAGTTGAACCTGGCGTTTGTTATACATGCTTTATGTTGGATCACTTATAATTCGGGATTTGCTTCAAGTAACAGACCGTCATGCCTCCTGACAAGTTCATGACGAGTAGGGTCATACAACATCGTTTCACACACATTGGAGAAGCAAATTGCGTCCCGTCACAATATCACATGACTTTCCTTGCATCCAGGTTAGTATAGCAAGTACATAATCTTATACGTAACACACATACAAATGTAGTATAAAGTTTAAATACATGGGTGAGTTTTCCAAATAAATCAATGCATATTTTGCATTTATACTGTCATATGATATAAAGAATCTATAAAGTGTTGTAAATTGATATATTTACAATAAACTTGTTCAGGAAATATAATTAAGCTTGCCAGAGGCTCGCTTAATAAAATTTCCAAAACTCGTTTAATATAAATTTATATCAACTGACAACCTGAAGTTGTGATAGATTCTCTATGTACATATGAAGGAGGAATATAGACAGCCTACCTGTGGTCTAGCATTAGCAACATCCAGATCATGTAATGTAACATCTTGTATGATTTCTTTCTTTTTATGTACATCTCCTTTAGGTAATGGCACATATTCTTCTGCTTCCAGATCAAATTCTGTCGCAAAACTATCAGATCTTCCTTGTCTCTGTAAGCATAAACACATACCGGTATATACAATCATGATACTCAGGGGTTCCACTTGGACTCGGAAGTAGGAATTTCGAAAAAGAACCTCATAAATTTTACATTTTACACTTTATGAGACTTAAGAACTCTTTAATTTGCAACACTGTCAGTTTTAAAACACAAATATAATGCACAGGGTTCTGGTTAGGCCTGAAAATGTCATGCAAAACTCTCCCTTCACCAACACTCTGTTTTAAACAGTTTCCTATTGTATAAAAAAATTAAAATGACCATCATTTCTTCACAGAACTTTTATTTTCTGCAGAAAAGTTCTCTTTCTTTTTAGTGCTGCAAATCAGGATTTCTGGATTATTCAGGAAAAGTATGAACAGCAACCATTAAGAATCATGTGTGAATCTCGTACCTTGACTGCACCACTATTTGCCTCTATGTATATCACATCACCAGTCTCAACTTTCTCTTTCTGTAGACTTTCATATATAGATGGATCCAGTTTTAACTGTTTTGTTCCTTTTGCTGTCTTTAAACCAATAATAACATGACTGACAGTCTTCCCATATCCTGTAAAACAACAAGATGTGCAATGTAACTTAAGCAAGATATTGTAAATAGCGTACATTTGTTTACATTGTAATTGTATACCGAAACAATGGTTTGCTAATTACTACCAACAGACAAACAGTTAACTGAATCGAAGACATGAATGCCCTGTCCAGGGTACTAAATATATCAATATACTGGTATAAATTAGATTTGTGTTAACCCATTTGTATTACACCTCAAGCTTCTTCTTGATTCTCCCCGCTAATGAAAACGCTACTACAACTGTGGGTTAAAAAGACAAAGGTATCAGCTTGTCTTTTCACAAAGTGGCATATTTTAAGACACAGCAATAGTCAGTTGGACATCCAGAAACTCCCACTTCGGTATACAAAAGTAATGAAAAGTTCATACACAAGAGCATCGTAGACAAAATTTTAGCTAGAAATAATAATCTTTAATTTGAGCACAGAATTGAGTTGAGCATGGAACCTGGACTTACCTCCCATAGGATTTTCTGTTTCCACAGGAGTTAATTCTGTGACTTCACCTTCATACACTTCTTTTGTTTCCTTAATTCTCAGACCAATGGCCCGTCGGAAGTTCTCCATCAATACTTCTGTCTTTTTGATTTCATGTGAGTATACTTCACTTCCGACCATAGGACAAAATGGAACTTTGCTACCTAATTCCTGGGCTATGGCTAATGCAATGGCAGTCTGAAAGACAAAAATATTTTTTTTATATAATTCATCTTGTCATATCTACCATTTCTTTTACTATATTTAAATAAACCAGTGTGAAAAAGTTGATGAAAATTCAGAATAATGTCTCAAAGTTTGATCCATATGCAATAAACACTTGATGATTCTTAGCATACCAAACTCAAAGACTTTTTAAGTTTCTTTCCCGATTTTTTTTATGGTCTAATTAGTATTTTCAAGGCAACTTTCCAAAGAATTACCGAAGTAAAATTGTATGATTTTGATTCATTGTCATGGAATCAGGATAAACATTAAACTTATTGCATCAGCTGTTTAGCACAAAATATCCCACTCTACATATTTGCAATTTGAACAGAAGAGTCAACCTACTTTTCCTGTTCCTGGTGGCCCTGCTAAAAGGACAGCTCTTCCTGCCATCTTCTTTGATCTGATCATCTCTACAACCACACCAGCAGCCTACAGAATAATATGATCATGTATTATAAACTTAGTACATAAAGAAATATCAATATAAACTTAATTTACATGCATACATATCTACTGTACAAATAGCCAACTTGAATGAATATCAAGCTTAAACAATAGCTGCTGAATGTGATCATTATATTGTTGAGAACAAGCGTCCTGTCATAAAAGTTGTCCATCTGTTTGAAATGGAATGTTCATCGTTAAAGAACTTGGACTACAAATACTTTTATCTTTTACTGCCTATAATTGCTTTAAAATCAATGAAGAGTGAGGTACATGATACAAGGGACATGGATGCATAACCCAAGCTTGATCAAATAAATTCATTGATTCTTCAATGTTCAGCACAGACACATGCAATACTTCTTCTGGGTTTGCAACCAGTTCATCTCCAGTTGGGTGGAAAACAGTGAAAAGACAGTGATTTTTTTACAATTTAACATGTGTGAGTCCTAAGACTCGCTGGCCTAAAAATCTATGAGTCCCAAACCAAAAGTGTGAGTCATGAAAAAGCAGAAAAAAACAATGCAAAGTAGCAGTAGTTTACTATATTTCAACATAATAGCAGTCTTAGTTTACTAAAATAACTATCAAACAAAGTAGCTTTAGTGTATTGGTCAACCCCAACAATGTTTGCTGTGTTTCTTCCACCTGTTTTCTTTTTTTCGGACCCATTGCAGACGCTTTTTTTTCGACGACGAGCAGTAGAAACTTACTATTACACCGTTACTAACGACAAATTTCATTGGTTTACCTCGCATCGATTATCCAATGATCACGCGCAATACAAATAGACGAAACGGTGTGGGGGTACAATTTTACCTCGCACAAAAAGTGCAATGACAACAAAATGCGACAATGAGCGGACTCGCTACTTGTAAAAAGCATGCGTCGCGGGAATGCACATATTCTTAAACTTTGCGTCCTCTGTATTTTTTTTGCGTCTAGGACGCAGGGGTAAAAAAATCAATGAAAGATTACATAAATTGACCAAGTGCCTCCGATAGAGTATCTAACCAGTGACTACTCGATCAGTAGTCAACTCTCAAGAGTGTTATCTGTTCAATGACGCTGTTGAGACATTACCATAGCCTCTAATGGCATTGACGAAGGAACGGATAACATATCAACCCGGTTCCTGATTGAGTTTTCTAATGAACTTGCCCCAGTTGATACACTTCAAGTTCAACACATCATTAACTCAGGTTAAGGTACCTGAAGACTAAAAGACAGCCAACATAACTGTTGCTTAAGAACTTAGAAGGGTGACAGTACATATGCAGCCAACTATAGGCTCATCTGTCTAACCTCAGTGTATTGTAGGTTAATGGAGTATGTTATCTACAGCCAAGAAATGCAACATCTAGACAAACACTCGCTGTTATCCGACAGCTAGCACAGCTTCAGAAAGCACAAGAGAAACGAAACTCAACTCATCCCAACAGTTCAGGACCTAGCCAAAGGGATAGATGATGTCCGGGGTAGCAATTGACGCCATAATTGCATTATTTCAACAAGGCTTTTGATACAGTGCCCTCCTACACAAGCTGAAACGTTATGGTATTCATGGTAACAGTAACATATTACAATGGATCCAAAACTTTCTTTCCAACAGTTGAACAGATGCCAGCAAGTGTACATCAAATGTCACTCATGATTTTATGCCCCAGTACATTCCAGGAAGTATGTTGGGTCCTCTCCTCTTTCTGATCTACATTATTGGCCTGCAAGGCAAGGTCAACTCAACAAACATATTGCTTATTGCATTATACAGGACAGTATGAGAAGACCTTAATAAATTGGAACAGAGGGAGAAAAGATTGGATAATGGAGTTCAATGTGACACGGTGGTCGTGTGGATAACGCACTTTTAAAACTCTTTATCGAGAGGTCCTTAGTTCGATTCTCCGCTGGGGCACTTGGGTCATTTCAGAAACACTATAGTGTTTCCCACAGTGTTTCCAAATAAACCAAAATGAGGGTTTTTCACCCCCAAAATGCTTGCTGTCACCCCCAGTTTTGATGCACTGAACTATATAACTGTAACTCAGGGGTACAGAATTGTAAAAAAACCCTGTGTTTGTACCCCCAAATAAAAATGTCAGTGGGAACACTGTCACTACCGCCTAGAGATGAACTGCCTGGAAACCCAGAGGTAGTCATACGTGTATCGGGGCTCTACCCCGGACACATTAAAGAACCAAGGAATCTATTCGAAATGAGCTAGGGTTACCAAGGTTGCACCTGGATTCCTTTTATCTCCCCTCTTTCTCTCCATTTATTTTATGTGAGTATGTCTGCCCTTTTCAGACAAACCTCCCAATTATATTCATTCATTAATGAATTCTCGGGAGTATAACAATACTAATATTAACATAGATGTAGATCCGTCAAAAAAAGCGAGGACACGGACCTTTTTCTGCCCTTTTCGGGAAAACGGCCGCAGTCAAATTTGAGAATTTCGCGTCAGCAGTCTTCGAATTTGGCCACTAGCCCGAAGCCCGAGGCTAGTAAAAACTGGGCCAGGCTAGTAATTGTCTCTAGGTGACTATAATTATATAATTTTAATAATTTAATGGTCTGACTAGTAAATTTCTTCTCTTCTTCTTCTTCTTCTTCCAATTAAAGAGCAGGAGTCCTACCGGACTGTATAAAGCTCAGCGAATACTGTATTAACACATGCGTGAACAACTGTCTCTGATTCACTCTTATAAAAACTGTTAAAACTATGTACAGAATATTGTCTCAGGCCTTGATCATTCTCTGGAAACTCTCCAGGTTGTCGGTAGCTGTCACCTTTGATTGAAGTCGGTTCCAGTCTTTTGCGGTTCGGTGGAAGAACGAGGTTTCTAATGTCTTGTGATGGTGGCGCTCCTGGAAAAACTTCAGGCCTCCTCTGGTACGCGAGTCCCCAGGCTTCAGAAACTGGCTTGTCTCGATGTCCACTAGTTTGTGGTGTATCTTGAACAGCATCTGAAGCCTGGCTTGTCTCCGACGGCTTTCCAGGGATACCCACTGGAGGTCCTCAATCATCTTCGTGACGCATCCAGGGGTTTTTGACGAATAGTCGTTGGTGACAAACCTAGCAGCCCTTCTTTGTACCTGTTCCAGGGCTTTGATGTTGTTCTGGGTCGTGGGGTCCCACACTGCAGCAGCATACTCCATTGTTGGCCTAGCTATGGTCTTGTAAGCGGCTGCTTTGACTTCTGGAGTGCATTCCCGCAGGTTTCGACGCAAGAATCCCACCGTCTGGTTGCCCTTGTTTACCACGTTGCGGACATGGGTGTCCCAGCTCCATGTGTCTGATAGGGTCACCCCTAGGCTAGTAAGTTCTGGCTTGTTGGTAGCCCGACTGGCTAGTACTTTGAAAAGTTTTTCGTGAAGGCTGGTCAGTATTAGGAAGAGGAAGGACAAAAAGAGACAACTGTCAAACACAGGGTACGGTATCAAGAGTAGTTTATTACTACATAAGGGAAACTACTCTTGATACTGTACCCTGTGCTGTCAAAATTTATATTTGCAACCAAATTGCATAAAGACATTGAAGTAGGGACAATAACAATGATCTAGCTTGGTTATCAAAATCAAACATCACGTATTACACATATGTTAGGACTTTTACAAGAATACACAAACATATCACGCAAGAACAAACGTGAATGCATGACAACAAACAGAAGAATATTCCAGAATCAAATTCATACTTCTCTGGCCAATTCTTGACCAACCAATCCAGCGGCACTTTGAATAGCATAGCCATTTTCATCCAAACCAAGACCTTTGATATGACTATGTGTAGCTATCCGTTGAGTTTTTGTGGTACTTTTTACTTCTTCGATCTTCATTTTGAAAGCAAAACGTTTTTAATCTTCGTCGCGTCGAAACTTGCGGCAAATTTCCACGCTTGCCGAAAACCAAATGTTTGTAATTATTTTGCGACAATAATATTTGGAAACGCATCAGATACAGCAATAAACAAATGTATTTTAATATATTTTAAGAAATTGTCTATTATTATGATGGATAAATACATTCACTAAGTATATTTCCTTTATTTAACGGACCTCATAATTTTACGACATACGTAAACACGTTTTGCGCATGCGCACATCCTTAGCAACAGTTTCCGTGTTTATGTCATGGCGGAGTTTTGATGAAATATTGATGAAGGTAATGAAGACGTCGTAATTACTGGAGTCTTGCACGCCAGGGTAATAAAGGATGTTTAATCTGTAATTAAGATAGTCACGATATACTTCTTATAGTGTCTGTCATTTCCCAAGGGTGGTTTTATCACGATTTGTTCAGTTTTATTTCTTGCACAGTGTGTCGATGACAGTGCAGAGTTTTTAATTTGTTACTTTAAATAGTCATGTTGTGATTGTCATGCTATGTACAAAGCTACAGTTTGAAGCCGAGCACATTGTATCGTATTTGACTGAAAAACAGTTTAGCCAGCTTCTGCGAAAATGTTAAATAAACTCTTACTGAGCTGTCAAGTCTGACCAATAACATTGAAATGATTCATAGGCTAACTTCAAAGGGGGTTTGCCAGTAGCCTGGTTAGCTCAGTTGGTAGAATGCCTGATTTTCAAGCAGGGGTCGTGTGTTTCGAGTCCTGCTCTGGGTAGATCCTTTTCCTCAAACTACAAAAGTGGCAAAAATTTAATTTGGACAGTTGGCGAGTTGCGGGATAAATCTGGGACAAATTTAAGAGCATCTTATGCACCTGGATTTTGTAAGCTGAACAGTTGATGCTCCGCTCTTAGGTTTCACTGACAGTTCAAGCTTTCAAAAATAAAGTGAGGTGTTTTTTTATTCATATGTCAGTAGTCCGGTTAGTTAAGTTGGTAGAGCATGTAACTTGCAAGCAGGGGATCGAGTCCTGTACTCTGTGCCAATGTTGATACTTTTCTCTTGAAATTAAGATAGCTTTGTAGAGCAAGAAATTTTGGGTTTTGATGCAATTGGACCCCAATTATGTACTGATTCTAATTCGTAGGCGTCCGCTCTTGGTCATCTCTGAAAAACCTTTCACACCTAACTACAAATGAACTGAAAATTGGAAGAATAAGAACTGGTCAACCAGAGAATTGATTTATTTTGCGTGTGTTATAGACATCTAGAGAGACTTGAGTTTGAAATTTAATTATTACACAAGAGCATAATAAATGAGTTTATTTACAAAATACATGTGTTGTCCAATCGAATGTATTATTAAAATATTTAATTTCGATTTGTAAATTGTTGTTCAGTAAATTACTATGCTTTGACAGTTTTAATGTTAGTTGTTTCTCATACAGTAAGGTTAGACAATTAAGATTTAGCCTGCATCTTCTTTAATACTTACAAAATTCATTCTTGCTTATTAAAACCTACAGATGTTGTGGGGAAAGTTTATAACAGTGGAATATAATTTCTTGTTGTTTATTTCTTAGGTTAAAAATGAGTGACACTGGGGCTGATGGAACAGGAGAGGTCCGAGAGGAGGGGGCCTCTCCTGATGCTCTGGAATATGCAGCTCCTATCTCAGCACTGCCCCCTAAAGTCATCCATCAAGAAGAAAGCCAAGTTGAAGTCTCTGCTAGTCCAGCTTTTCAATGTCTTGATGAGGTTGGTATCCATGGTTTATTGTTATTTTTTAAGTTTATGTATTTGTTGAAAGCTAGATATATAAGTTATATTTTATAACATTCTTGTTTTGGGAAATGTGATTCAGCCAAAATATCTCTTTTTAGAAAGAATTACCTATATTCAAGCATCAGTGCCATGTAGTTTTATTGTGTAATGTTTTTTTTATTTCAATGTGATTTTTAGCTGAATTAATTGTTTTCCTTATTTTACAGCTTTTTCACCAAGGCAAACTTACTGGAACAAAAGTTGCCCACTTGAAAGCAAAATACACTGAGCTTCATGAAATACTAAAGAGGTAAATTATTAGTATACTATAATAATAATATATTATTATATATTATATTTATGTATATTTTCTTTGCAAGATATTTTTAAATGACTGCTTAATGTGTTGAAATTATTGCCTATTTAAACAAATTTATTATACCATAAATAATTGTAATCTAAATATATGACACAATTATTTTGTGAACTATAAATTCTTTAACTTACATTTACCGGGTATTTAATTAAATTCATTTCATTTGTGTTTATGATGTTGTCATAAATTCAATTATCTTCATGAAACAGTAAATAATGTTTGCCAGAATTGTCTAAAGTCTGAATATTTTAGTGACAATGAGAACTTTTATAAGATGTATTCAACTTGTCCAAATTTTTTCTATTATCAGCACTAGGGAAAGTGAAACCAATTTATTACGACAAGCAAAGGATTATACTGTAGACCTTGATCGCCAAAGAAATGAACTTGAAAAGGCTGACAACTTTCCTGATGGTTCAAATACAGAGGTTTCAAAAATGAGACAGCAGTTGTTGAAGTACAATAATGATTTAAAACAGGCTCAGGAACGACAATACCAACTGGAATATCAAATTGAAATGTAAGAATGTAGTAACTGTTTTAAATTGACTTTTATAATAAAGTTAACGACTTACACTGTAAAATTATTACATGTTTACATTTTTCTTGATAAATATGTGTCACCAATGCTATGATTCTGGTTTATTGATTAGTTCAAGAAAATTGAATAAGTATTACACATACATTTTGTTGAAAATTATATGAAGCTCTTGAAACTACCTAGTACTTTTTCTTTAATGCTTCATTTGTTTCATAGTTGTCATATTTTATATTTTAAACAGATCCACAGAAGAAAAGAAACTAATGGAACGAGAATATTCACGAATGCCAAAGGCTGGGGTAAGTTATTTCTTGTATTGTATCAGAAATAAGTGCTTAATAATATAATATCCTTATTTCTTGTCAAATTTGTGCCATTATAATCTTCAGTATTTTAAAAGCTTGCTATTGAAATTTAATTATTGATATTAATTGTGAAGTGGTATCATTTTAATAGTTCATGATTATTGGTAAACACACCACAACATTGTCTATAAATTATTGTGTGATATTTATAGGATAGTTTTCAAAAGTTGTGACTTATATTATCAGAGAATTCTATAAATTATAGAAGTCTGTTTTGTGGCGTAAATTTGTATCTTTTTTTCTGATATTATCTTGTTTGAATTATTCAGGAAATTGAGAAGAAAATCAAGGAACTACAGCAGGCTAGTGATGATATGAAAAAAGAAATTGTACAACGTCAACTTGAAGTAAAAACACTGAAAGAAGATTTAGAAACATCCAATAGACAAGTTAGCAAAGACTCAAAAGATCATGAAAAACTCATTGAAAAAATGGAAAATCTGAAGGTAGATATAGAGAAATGACAATTTGTGAATAATATTAAACTTTTGGTGTATGTTAAAGTTGTGTAGAGTTAGGTGTTTGAGTTTGATTCATCATTGTATATCTTGTATGTGTAATTCATCGGATAAGTAATTGTAAATGTAATCAGTAGTCACTGCAAATAGCAAGCCAAAGTATACTAAAAGTTACATAAGAAAAATCATAAACTTAAAATGGTTGTTTAGTTACAATGTTCAAGCATTGTCAATTTCTGTTTACAGGGTGACCTTGTACAGGTGAATACCATACCTAATCAAACAGCTAAAGAGACCGACAAGATGGCAAGAAAGAAAAAGTAAGATTTTATGAAGTTGATGTGATCAAAATATAAAAAATGTGTACTTATCTTAATTTTTACATAGACAATATTCTGCATTTGACAACATAGCTAAACATGGTACTAAGCATTACACTACATTCTTTACATATTATTTTACATTGTTTTGCTAAAAAGATGATAGACAGCATAGCTAAACATACTAGATTTTGTACTATTTTTAATGGAGGCACATAATGGTACATGTATGCCTGTCTATTTCAGCAGAAAGGTGATAGGCAAATAAAGGCTTTGCTTGGCATTTGTTAGAATAAATTATTGTTGATCATCTCTTACAGTGAAATATTAAACAAATTTGGAGAAATGGAATCAGATTACCAGGATTTATTGTCTGAAAAGAAAAATATTGAAAACAAATTACGACAACTTGAGGAGGAAAAGTTTGATATGGACAATGATGTAGAAAAACAGAAAGCTTCATTAAATGAGAAAGATAGAGAGATGGAACATTTACAAAAAGATTATGAATATGCCAAGGACAGGGAGGCAGTGCTAATGGGTGACAGGTAAAAGTCATTTGCTGCATTTATCTTAGAATAAATTGCAACTGGGTTTTAAGTGACCTCAATGACCTGATCCAATTAACCCTAAGCATCACAACTTATGATTTGCTGCTGTTTGAATTTGAGACAAATCACAGTTTATTTGTAGTTTGTGAATTTTACTTTATAAAGCATGTGAGCGATGTGAATTAATCTATGTTTGTTTTAACTATGAATATCATAACTAAAATGATGCTGGTAAAATATTTAAGAAATACTTCGGCTAAATGAAGCAGGTTCGGTATGGTATTGCATCAAAATTGTTATCCTGTATCTTTTATACATTTCATAGAGCTACCTTGGACTTGAATTTACGACATATTCACTTGGAAAAGAAAAATGCTCATGATATCCATTCAAGAAAACTGAGAGAAAAGGATCGTGATTTGAGAAATATGAAAAAGGCAGATCTTCAAGCTAAAGTAGCTGAAGAAACATTAAACCACACAAAATTAATTCATGAAAAGATTAAGGGACAGGTAAGATAAATTTCTTTTGTGATATTCAAATGTCACATAATCATAGATCCAAGCAGTTTTAATACAGGGTCATACCTAGACAAAAAAGCACCAATGCAAATATATTCTAGGGTATTTTTAAAATGTTATTATCTTAAAAGGCACACAAATTTTGGTACTACTCAAACTTTTCAACGGGTTAGGTGCCTCATTGTGTCATTTACCTTTTTTGTTATATTATGTAATAGTTAGGCATTTGGAAGTTATTTTCATTACTGTAACCACATAGGGAATGAATGAGAATTTTCGTATGATTTCATGAAACACTTCTTCAAAATATGCATCATCATTTTATTCTTTTTCTTTACGTTAACTTTTTAGGTTGATTCCTTACCTAAAGATGATGGAACATTATATAAGAAGAGAGAAGAGTTACAGAAAGAGGTAGAACAAACAAAGCGAGCTCTAGCTACACAGGTAACAGAGAATTTATATATTTTTTTCAGGTTTATACAAAATATATAAATTACATTTTCAGGATTGTCGTCTCCTGCCTTTGTACAAGATACTGTTTTAATCATCTGCACAAATATTTTGTATCTTTATATTTTGCACCAAGTTCATATTTTGTGTCTGAAATTTCAGCTCATTATCTTATAAATGTTTGAGGTTAGTAACCGTTACAAAGGGAGATCATTTCATGATAAAAGGAGTATTCTCAGAGTTGTCTCCCTTGTTAAACACCCAAACATATAAAAAAAAACCATAATAGTCTATAAATTGGCTTGGTATGTTTTTTGTTCCTGAAATGGAAACTCACGCTTAACAAAGGGAGTTCATTTTAAGAAAAATTGAGTTCCATCTGATTTCTGTCCCTTATAATACACAGTAAAATGTACCTGTATAATTCATAAATAAATTTGTTATAATCTATGACTCAATGTTCATATTTTGTTCCTGAAATTCGGCTTACATTTTCTAATGTTTTAGGTGCAAAGGGAGATTGTTTCATAAAAATAGTAACTTCCATGACTATCTGACTGAATAAATATATTTTTCTCCCTATACAGAATTCCCTTACTGCCGTTGAACATGTCAAACTTGAAGCCAGTGCGGCAGAGGAACAGAATCTTCTATATGAACAAAGTGACCTTAGAATAGAAGTGGTTGAGTTGACAAGACTTGCTGCAATCAAGGTATGTATGAATGTGGAAACATGGTGTGATTTAAAGATACATTAGAGATGTCAAGTATCAATAATAAGCAACTTGGATTTAAACCAACGAGTCGAGCACTGCAGTGACCACGGCAGTATTGACTGCACCAACAAAACAACTCCTAAAAAAGTTGCTAAAATGATACTTACATGGTCGTTTTCCATACATTAGTCAGTACATGCAGTATAAGGCGAGAAATATCCTATTGCCTTAAAGATAAAACTATAGTTATACTGTAATGTGTAAATAAATACATGATAGTGTGCTGCTTCAAAACATGTTCATTTTTTTCTTGTCAAGATATAGCAATCCTGAAACTTTCTGACTGTACCCTGCATATATAGCCATAATCAGCATAATGATGACAGGTTGATGGAGTAAAGGGCTAATGCCTCCTATATTCATGTTATTTATTTATCAACAGGCTGATGAAAGAGAACAGAAAGCTCGAGATTTCATGCGTGCTGAGATGAGATATCATAAAGCTGTGGAAGATTTGAAAACTAAACAATTACAAATACAGGACCATGAGAAGAAACATAAAGAAATGCAAATAAAGTAAGACTGATTTTATGTCTCATAGTGCATTACTGTAAAATAAAGAGGTTAAATTTCGTGGATTTCGTGCTCGTGGAAATCAAATCCCATTGAACAATAATTTTGACCCCAGTATCTATTACCTGCAATGCAAAATCTACAAATTAATGTCGAAATGGTATTTTTTACCAAAACCGTAAAATTTTGTCGTATCAAATTTAAATGAATTTACAGTTTGTTGTAGTGAATGTGTTTTCTGATACTGATTGTGTGTCTAATCTCATATGAGAATAATCTCTATAATTTGAAACAATGTTTGAGGGGTCAGTTAGCTAAATACTGATATGTTTTGGGAGATTTGAGTAGTTGTCGCATTTTGAAGTGTACATATTTTTTTATTCAGATTAAAAGATTTTGCCAAATTGTATGATGTGATTAAGAATGAACGAAACAAGTGTGTCAACTTGATACAGACAAGTACACAGAAAGCTGCAGAGATGAGAGAGAAAATCAAGATCTTACAGAATGAGATTGAAATTCTACGCACTGCAGTTACACAAAAAGACAGGTAATATTGTTATGTTGGTTTTTGGGGCAAAAGTGATTTTTTTCTATGAAATATATGACCTGTTTTTTCAGGAAAACTAGGCTTAGTGACATAGTCACATTATGATACTATTTATACAATAAGATGTAGAAAATGTGGGTAGACCAAAAATAACAAGATAGGAATAAAATGGCACTGTGATGAACATTTCATATTTTCCATTTTTGCAAATAAATTGGTCATTCTGAACACAGGTAACAGTATCGTTGAAAAAGAAATTAAAAAAAAAAATATTTTCTCGAAATTTAGGTATTATCCTTCTTTCCTATGATTTCGTGAATTCCTATGATTTCGTGAACCATGTTATGATATATTTCTGACAAATGTGCAGGTCCAAAATTATTGACAAATGATTGAAAAAGTAAAAAAAGTTATTTATCATCAATTTTATGAACATATTTATCTTTATAACATATTTTAATGGAAAATTGTTAAAATACCCCAATATTTCAACTTGACTGAAAAGTAGACGACCCCACTTTCACCATTCATGTGCTTCAGAATCAACACAAAGCCACTATTTTACACACACATGACAATGGAACCCCCAATAAAATTCTGCCATGAACAAATAGAACCAGAGATTGCTAGAATGCAATTTACTCACCAGCCAATAAAAATTCACGAAAAGATAGGAAACTTGTCACCTGGTTGTAGAGGTGGAGGCCACTATATAAGATGGCTGCTTCTTGGAAAATACGATGATTTCTCATATTGTTTTGCATTCAACATGTAAACAGGTCTTCAGGCAATTGTTTCTTTGTAAAAAATATTTTCTTATCTGCAAATAACTGAGTATGCTTCAAAAAACAAGTCTTGCGTTCACGAAAACATAGGTAAGCAGGCTATATAATACCTAAATTTCTTTTCAATGATACTGTTACCTGTGATTCTGAAGTGGGGATCCCACTGGAACTCCTAAAATTATGATTTATAGTACCCATGTTGAAAAATCCAATCTATAAAGAATTACTCTGACCATGTGATACTGAACTTAAAGCCTATATTGCAAACTTTATTTGACTATTGCAGATATCTACAGAAACAGAGATTAAAACACATGAACAGTATTGTGATGAGAGATAGTTTAAGAAATGAGGTTGCTAAGCAACAAAGAATAGAAGAAGAGATGCATGAAACACGTGAACAACAAAAAATGGACATTTCTAAATTAAATACGATGATAAATCAAGCAGAAGAACAAATGACAAAATTGAGAAATAGATACGAGAAAGCCATCACACATAGAAACGAAAGGTGAGTTTGTGGTAGTGGGTAGGGGCATTGATTAAATGTTTGTAAAAAACTTTCCAACATTCCCACTTTCCCACAAAATTAATTTGAGCATGCTGCTAAAACTAATTTTGATTAATGACATTCCTGAACTAATTGTGTTCTATGCATGGTGTGTGAAATTTCACAGTTATCATGTAGTACTGAATTAACCTTAGATTTGTTGACTAAATTCCAGTAAAACAATTATGAATTGATCAGTTTTAATTAGCTTGAATTCAAGTTAACAATGCACAAGTCTTTAACCTAGTATTCTATTGCATCACTGAACTCAATCTCCTATTTATCAATGTATACACATGTATCTGATATATTTCATAGCTGTGATGTTGTCATTATCCCTGAATTATGTTTTATTTTTCAGAGGAATAAAACTTATAGAAAGAAATGAGGAAGTTTGTATCTTCTATGAAAAAGTCAACATTCAAGGTATTATTTGGTTATCCTCATACCGACCAAAACTGGTGTGGTGTTGTTTCATTCATTCTGGTTATATTTCCATAGCTGAGTGTCCAATGCTTGTGTACTTCTCATTGTTAGCCTACGGCGCCATGCAGTATGGATTCAAACTGTATGGTTCAGAAAACAAGTTTAGTAAATTAGTTTTTGTGTAAAATAGAAATATTGTTAAGAAACAATGTTAAACCTTTAACATGCATAAAGCAGTGTTTGTTGGTGTTTGTTCAAAGAGTAAGCATGGCTGATTGGGATTTAATTGTTCTGGGTATTTTCAGCTGGTGGTTGCTTGATTATATTGACCACAGATAGGACTGCATAAAAGTGCCTATATTTTAAGTATATATAAAAACCCACTGATGGAGGTTTTCTGAAAAAGTTTTGTCATGCCATGTAAATAAATTTCGAAAGTTGTGACATATTTAATTATTGAAATATATTTGTTAGAACATATAAACTTTCCATTTACAGATCAGATGATCCGTAATGGTAATGTTGAGTTACAAGCTCGTGAAGAAGAGATCAGATTTATACAGATGCAGTTAAACGAGGAGAAAAGATCTATTGGTGTACTTCATGCACAAACACCCAATAAAAATAACCTTGAACAAGAACTAGTCACTCTACAAATTCAGGTATGTATACTGATCTGTTTCACCTTGAGTACTTTGACTTTCTTGACTTAGTCCTCTTCATCTAGGTTAGGACATAGGGCCATCCGACGCAGTCTTGTGCAGTCTGTTAAGCTTCTCTTTAAGACATCCTGGATCTTTGGAGCTCAGTATTTAGAGTCAAGAGTTATCATCAACCATTATTAAACATTCAAAGTAGTAAAGAAGTTTGTTGAAAGAATAATTCCAGATTTAAAATGTGAAAAAGTTGTTTTTCAATAAAAGCTTTATAAGAAATTGTCAGGTGAATTCATGTTTATTTGATTAAGCATCTATGTATTACAGTTTACTTCTAAAAATAATCTAGCTTTTGGTTTTCTGGTTTCGTTTACTTGATACTGATCAATTATTTTTGGTCAATACTTCTTATTTGAGTGCTTTTAATGAGGTTAACTGAATCTATGATAAACCATACATCGAGGGGTGTCTGCAATACTGTAGTAAGTCCTTCTTTATCTATATGCAGTTACTACAGTCTTGCGGGCACCCATCGACATGGTCTGTGTCATTTTTACTGTCTCAACATTGCTTACATCCTTTTGCATGATCATATTTGACTTTGTTTAATGGGTTATAATTCAATATAGATTTATATATTTCTTGCTTACAGCTTCAACAATGTCAGGATCGTATGTTAGAGTTAGAGAAAGATTTAGAGAATCCATATGATGAGACACGTGTCCGATATCTCGAGGGTAAAGATCTTCCACCAGCTGAAATGCATGAAAAGATAGAAGATGTAAGTTGTATACACTTATCTTTAGGGGTTTTATAAGGGGCTAAATCTTATGCGTTATTTTTTAAGTTTAGAAGAAATCACCCATTTTTGTAGCTAAAATTTATATAAATAAAACTAGTACAGAAAATGAACCCTTTTCAGTCAGGTAAAAATGTTGCTTTTAGAAATTCTAGTTATGTAGTTATTGAAACAGCTGATATAGATCAACTTTTTGGTGGGAAGTATGATTTTCATTTAAGTTTAATGAGCTACAACCTCAGGTCAACACTAAAATTTATTGTTGTAACTTCCTTCAAAATGTTTTGCATATTCTATGTGACTTATTAATGTTATCATATGTTGAGTCTAATGTCTGTAGTTATGTTTTGCAGCTGGAGACTCGACTAGCTGAGAAAGAGGAACATTTACTGGAGAAAGATTTGATATTTGAACAAGTCAACAGATTGGTGGGTAGAGTTAGAAATAAAGCTGAAACTGGCAAAGATGATACTCTCGATCTTGCTAAAAAGGTATGCACCAGAATGACTGTTTCATGAAAACTTTAATCAACACTTTATTTTTATTATTATCCCAGCTTATAAGAATTTGCTTATTTTTCCATAGGAGTTCTAGATAAATTCATAATTGTAAGAAACAGAGATTCTAAGGTAATTGCAGAAATTAAATTGCTATGGTGTGTCAGTAAGATAAGACACTGTAAAGTAAATTTTCTGAAATTGCTAATTTGCTGGACTGAGCATATGAGGATAAGTCCAGGGCATTGCTGGTATGTCCTGGTTGCAGGAAAGTGTGTTTGGGTAGTTTCCGTATTTCTGTATTATTTGAATGCTAACGGTGAGACTGTGAACTAATTTTGGATAAAAATCATCTACATGGTTAAATGCTATTAATTACTATTGTTTAAAAGTTTTATCTAAATATGAAGTTCCTCCATTGCAGGTTAATGAGCTACAGTTCAGAATAAAGGACACAACACGTAAGATGATGGCTATGGTATCAGAAGTGTCCATGAATCAAGCTAACGCCCTCAAACTTCAACAATGTCTCAAAGAGAAGGAGTCTGATTTAGAACAGTGCTATATTAGAATGGAGAAGGGAGAGCCACCGAGCGAGGAGATTGATCATGATTGGTTGAAATTCTTACGAGATAATGAACGACGAGCTTACGAACACGAGGAGAAGAGATTGGTAAGATTTGTATTTTGCAGTTTGTTGGCATTTTTGAAATGTCTGTGTTTCTTACAACTATTTTGGAAAGGCAACCATTTTAAGCTTGCAGCATCCATAATTATACAATACAAACCCAAGTTATTATATTGCGATTTGTTTTGTTTTTTTATCACAAATGCAATTATGAATACAAATTATTCACCTTTTTGTTATGTTTTATGTAAAAATCTGTAAAAAACCCACTACCTTGAAAGGACCGATAAAAGCAGACTTTCCTACCATTTTCAATTCCATTTAAAACCTTCAAAACTCTTACAACTTTGCATTTATCTATGTTGAATATAACCTGATCTTACTTGTTAATATGTGAAATAAAATCTCTTGAGAATTTTATGTTATATGTCCAATCTGTATGTTTCACAGATTGAGGAAGAGGAGGAGCAGTACCAGATAGCGGGTGGGGTAACTACGACCGCCGAACCTCGACCTAACGCTTACATTCCTGATGATGATAGTGAACTACCTATACCTAGACCTTATGGTAAACATGCACCATTCAAACCATCAGAGTCGGGAACCACCATTAGACATATCAGGAAGCCAGTTCCCAAACCTATCGAAATCTGAGAATGTCGGTGAAAAAAAAGGATATTCATATTTATTCGTTAAAATCAGCACTTGGAAGTGAATCAACACTGATTACGGAACAAGTGTAGAAATCTGTGATATTTGAGTTATTCAGACTCGAACAATACATTGTGTGTTCTGATTCAAGGATAAAAATTGTAAATTAAAATGATGACCAAAGAAATAAATGATGCATTTCAACGTTTTGGTGTAAATCTTCCTTCACTAAAAGTCTTCATACTGTACATGTTTGTGGTGAAGCTATCCTTTGGTGTTACCATAATTCGCTGGCTAAGAATGAAAAGGTCGTACTTACGACCTTGTAAGACTGATACATATTTGAATTATGCATCACACGGCGTTTCTTTTGAATTAATTTTCATGAAAATCGGAACTTTCCATAAGTTAAGAGTAATTTTCTGACAGTTATTTCTTGTTTTCTCAAAATATTGATTATGTACTTACAACCTTCTCATTCTTAGCCAGCGAATTCATCTCTCTCTTTTTAGGACTGCAACATAATCCCGCTACTGCTCAAATTTATATTTTGGCTAGGAATATTTTAAAATTTCCATATTATACTATTTCACACTTTCAACACATATTACCACATATTTATATTGCTTTCTGTAATTAGGCATAACTATATAGTAAATATGTAGTATTTTACAGGCATATGTTGACCAGTGCTGTAAATTGGAAATTGAAATCAGCTATCTTATTTAATGAGAAAAGTAAGAAGAAATAGCATCAAAATATAAAATAATTTCTTACTAGCCATAATACCAAAGGGTTTATTACTATTTTAGGCTTACAAATAGAGTAAATGGTTATATCTAGTTTTATATAAAAACAGAATTGCATTTGAAAGATCTGGCTGAGGGAAATGTTTAACATACAAGTTGTCACCATTACTTGATCTATCATGATGGATGGGAAATATACACCGGTACACTCTTTGTGTTGATCAATAATTTGATGTATCAAAATACTTGAGTCACAGTGGTTCAAAAATAGAGGAATAATTCCGAATTGCATTCTTACGTTTGTTTTATTGATATTTTTTTGTTATTTTATGAATCATGGCTTTGTCGAATCACATATACATGATTTTATGTCATGTTTACACTGTTGATTGATGGTTAGTTACAGGATGTATGTATGTAAACTTGTTATATGTTGATGATATATCATCCCTTTGATGCAACAAGGTTGTATCTTACAGGATGTTCACTGTAAAATTATAGTGTTTATAATGTGATACAACCTTGTTGCAACAAATGGAGGAATTATGTTGACGATAAATTGGTATTCCGTGTACACATATCTACAGGGTGTTTGAAAAGTTCATTTTCAATGCTAAAGCTTCAATAGTAATTTTTTTCTAACTTCAGAATTTAAATATGTATGGCTTAATTCCAGAGGTAGGGTTTTATTATTCAACTCGTTCTGGTTTTAAATGATGCTTTGAGATTAAGAAATTAAGGATGTAAAATTAAATTTAGTATGAATTTAAATTTTTAGTACAAACTTTTTGTGACACCCTGTATAGTGTATATATACATTTATATATTGTTAACCACATAAACATGACTCATTTTTCATGTCATTTGTAAAAAGTCATCAATTTTATTAAATAAAAAACAAAAAATAAGTTAAAATTATGAGTTGGTTTGTTTCTGGAGATGTGTCATAAAATCTCACAATAACACCATACTGCACACACAAGCATTGTTCATATGGTATAACAAGAGGGTCCAAAGGGCCCTGGGTCGCTCACCTGTTTGGCCTAGTGACCTAGATTTTGGCCCAAATGACACAGTATCTAACTTGACCTAGATTTTATAGAGATAAACATTGTGACCAAGTTTCATAAAGATAGAGTCAAAATTGTTACCTCTAGTGTGTTCACAAGATTTTTCAATGATTTGGCCTCGTGACCTAGTTTTTGACACCAGATGACCCAATATCGAACTTGACCTAAATTTTATAATGATGATCATTGTGATCAAGTTTCATAAAGATAAGGTCAAAATTGTGACCTCTAGTGTGTTCACAAGCTTTTTCAATGATTTGGCCTCGTGACCTAGTTTTTGACTCCGGATGACCCAATATCGAACTTGACCAAAATTTTATAGTGATGATCAGTGTGATCAAGTTTCATAAAGATTAGGCTCAAATTGTGACCTCTAGTGTGTTCACAAGCTTTTTCAATAATTTGGCCTAGTGACCTAGTTTTTGACCCCGGATGACCCAATATCGAACTTGACGTAGATTTTATATAGATGATCATTGTGATCAATTTTCATAAAGATTAGTCTCAAATTGTGACCTCTAGTGTGTTCACAAGCTTTTTCAATGATTTGGCCTAGTGACCTAGTTTTTGACCCCCAGATGACCCAATATCGAACTTGACCTAGATTTTACAGAGATGATCATTGTGATCAAGTTTCATTAAGTTTAGTCTCAAATTGTGACCTCTAATGTGTTCACAAGGTTTTCCTTTGATTTGACCTAGTGACCTAGTTTTTGACTCCAGATGACCCAATATCGAACTTGACCTAGATTTTATGGAGATGATCATTGTGATCAAGTTTCATAATGATCAGGCTAAATTTGTGACCTCTAGTGTGTTCACAAGGTTTTTCAATGATTTGACCTAGTGACCTAGTTTTTGACCCCAGATGACCCAATATCGAACTTGACCTAGATTTTATGGAGATGATCATTGTGATGAAGTTTCATAATGATCAGGCTAAATTTGTGACCTCTAATGTGTTCACAAGGTTTTTCAATGATTTGACCTAGTGACCTAGTTTTTTACCCCAGATGACCCAATATCGAACTTGACCTAGATTTTACAGAGATGATCATTGTGATCAAGTTTCATAAAGATTAGGCTCAAATTGTGACCTCTAATGTGTTCACAAGGTTTTCCTTTGATTTGACCTAGTGACCTAGTTTTGGACCCCAGATGACCCAATATCGAACTTGACCTAGATTTTACAGAGATGATCATTGTGATCAAGTTTCATAAAGATTAGGCTCAAATTGTGACCTCTAATGTGTTCACAAGGTTTTCCTTTGATTTGACCTAGTGACCTAGTTTTGGACCCCAGATGACCCAATATCAAACTTGACCTAGATTTTATGGAGATGATCATTGTGATCAAGTTTCATAATGATCAGGCTAAATTTGTGACCTCTAGAGTGTTCACAAGCAATTGTGAACGGACGGACGGACGACGGACGAAGAGCGATCACAAAAGCTCACCTTGTCACTTTGCGACAGGTGAGCTAAAAACAATACCTTCATATATTCATGTTTCCTTTTCATGTTACTAGTGCTGTAACCAGTGATGTTGGTAGTTGAAACATGTTTGTAAGCACTCCTAATGTCTCATTCTTTGGAACCCAGAGTCCTGATGGAACTCAAAAGGTTCATAACAGGGTTACAGTCATAACATTTGAAACAAGACCAAAGCTTGGTAGCAAGATAGAAATTCATCTTCTAACCCATATCAACCTTAATGAAAATTCTTTAAATCAATAAAAGGCCGTATTTTTCTGACCTGTACCATGCTTACAATGATTACTTCTATGCAGCCTCGGTCGGATTCGAAGCTGACTTTATATATAGGTTGAATACAAGGTCACTATACTTTATTACGAGATCAAGGATCACTTCATAAGTGCCAACATTTGTTCTTCAATCTCGGTAAAACATGATAGGAACGGTACATCTATACAATCTCGGACTAGGATAATGGTGTCTTATCACGGAAAACACTAAGTCAACCCAATAAAAGATGCTCGTATTTTCGACAACCTTGGTCAGAATGCATGACTCTGAAATGTCAGGAGTTTGAAACTGTATCAATATCTAGAGTCAAATACAAATGAACACGAGAATAACAGTCTCAACAGCGCCCGTAAGGCACAAAAAGAACACTGTACAATTGCCAGTTTATTGAAGTTTGCACGCTCCAAATACGTTCTTCTGTTCAGAATTGGTAAACCTAAAGAGTATTAAGTGTGTCCTTTATCATTTCCCATGGTTATAACAAAATGCTCCATGTCATACAAAGACTTGTTCATACCGTGAAATCTATTGCATCGAACTTGAACTTGTTTGTTGTATGCAGCGGTATGCAGTAAGTATTGAGAGAATGCTTAATCACCTGTAAAAGCAGTACACTGCGACATAACATTGATACGCAAATACCAGTACGTCTGGGGGTAAGTATAGGAAATATTACATAAAACGTCAAACATTTGAAATTGATGCCAACACAAGAACTGGGCGTGTACCAAGTTCAAGAATCGTACAAATGTACCTGGTTATGAAAACAATAGGTAATATACGAGGACTGTTTGGAAAGTTCTAAGACAAACATAATGATAATTATGTAGACTAACACACGTGTGTACAAACAAGAGAACCAATATGGTCGTACAAGTCGCTCACCTGAGTATCTTTTGAAATTACAAAGGTACCCGGTAGTCCCTATATATTTGCAAATACTAGTAATATGAAATGATCTCATATCAACCCGAGTTTTAATTACGTATAATATTATTATGATCTGGTTATTAAGCACACTGATGACCAAGTAACGAACAGACAAACTAGAAACAAAAATTGAAATCTGGTTCCATATCAACGATTACCGAGCCATGCAACAATAAAATTAAGACATTACGCAAGAGGACATTCTGATCACCTCGGTTTTTATCCAATGGAAAATGTATTTACCGGAGACAAACGGAAATGGCCGAGTTTTTACGATTGGCAAGAGGAGAGATCGCTCCACCTAGTTAATACTAATAGTGGGTTGTCGAAGCTGTCTGTCGATGATATACATGGCCTTGCTTGTACACTTGACGTACCATTCAAATGCATTTAAAGGTAGGGACATAAATGATTGACTGCCCGCGTACGCTAGTAAAACAATTTGTCCATTTGAAGCAACAAGGTTGTAGCCGCTAACTATACCAAAGGAACGAATTGTGTACACATGACGACGGACGGTGGTTATTTGAATACCTAGGAGCTAACATAGAAAACGTTGTGCTCAGATGAGCTAAGAAATGCCAGGAACATAATGTGGGAAATATTACAATAAATAGTATCAAACATACCAGGATTAGTGCCAGAATTCTTAATTAATAACATCAACTAGAAGTCGTACACGTGGTATATTTAGCATTCAGTAGGACAATAGGTAATTAACTAAGTGTGAGTTATGTTAGGTGTATGATTGTGTCCTTATTTTTCAAATAAGTAGATACATGAAACATATATTATTATTAGTATTATTATTATTGATTCTACGTGTGTGATGGCAATTATTTGGTGGAGAAAAAAACAGAACATTTTTGTGATGGAAATTTAAAACTGGATTATTCGCAAGTATAAATGCATTATTCTTTCCTTAATTTAAATTTATAATAAACACGAGGTGAGGCAATTTTGTTCTTTGTCTGGTACATGTACATACTTGTTTAATTTAAGCCATGATTTTGATTTCAAATAGACAATATGTACAATTCAATTTTAATATAGTTTATAGTAAAATCGCATATAAGTATACGCCAAAAGGTTTTGTCCGCTAATAAAAAAGTTTTAACAATAAATCGCCTAAATGTGTTCAATTCATGGACTAATTTTAATATTGTGTATTTTCATTTTGATTTTACCATAAAATTTATATTAAATGCACCGATTTGAAAACGTTTATTGTTTGGTTTTGTTTTATACCATGCAATGTCTAATACATTTAACTTATGATACACAAGTATTTGCAACGACATAATGTTGTAATAAATCACCATGAAACTTAATTGACTATGACAGTAATAGGTATAGATCTGATAAAATGTGTTTAGTACACTAGTACATGTGTGGGCGTGCTTAATGGTAACAGTTTTACCTGGAGCAGCTAGTATAAAATATAACTTTCTATAATGTAGAACATACAACACGAAATTCTAGATTTAACTTGACAGATGAGTGAGGATGCAAAAAAAACCATTTGAAGTCGTAGGTAATATAATGTAAGTTGTATAATAATTATTTTTACATGGTACATGTATGACTCGTTTTTATTGTCACGAAGTTTCAGCGTAACAAGGCGCAATGACAGTTGAAGTGTTCATTCGGACACAGTTTGTGGGCAGTTACGTACCAATTGTGAGTAATTGAAATTCACAAAACGGTGACCATGGTAATGAACGTAAGGACATTGTAGTATATAGGACCTACATAAAAGTATATTTACATACTAACTATATAGTTCGCTGATTGGTTATTTTCGGCTGATCAGTCATTAAATGTAATTGTATGTATACTAGTATACACTCGTAATTTATTATTATTAGTACGTATGTGGCTATGAATTGACGTATTTACGGACGGACAAGGTACTTGAACGTTAATTTGGACCTGAGTAATTGTTGAAGCGTTCAAGTTAATGATGAAATTCGTGTGAAAGTAAACCTATTCAATAAAACTCTGGATATAAACGAAGACTTGTGCCAATAAACTTGTTAGATGAAAGAAAGAAGGTTAGATGAAAGTTACTTTTGGTCGATCAGGAATAAGAGGAGAATACTTGTATAACTTGGTAACTGACTGTACGATATTCGTGCTGAGTAAATATTGTGGTGTTGTACATAAGTTATAGTGTATGGTATTCTGTGAATGAGATAATAATATACTACATGTAATAATAATCTCAGAATAATTGGATTACTGGAGAAGTTGTGTATTCTTGAACAACTTGGAATTATACTATTTACTCAGGTATGTGTACATATATAACGTAGAACTTTACGAGGTTAAGTAATATAACTGTACCAACTATTGTAGTTGTTGACGTGCATTTGGATTTTACAACATTTTTATTCTTCAGTATTACATAATATTGGATTTAGAAATACGGTTCTTAGTACTTTTATACCACAAGAAAGACAAAACCATGCGAGTAATTTGGCCGCATTTACGTGTCGTATTTAGTATACCTTGGATTTGAAACAAAATGAATGAGATAACAAGTACATGTAGGTGTCCTCTGGGTCATATAGGCGACAATATTTGTTTCATGTGATGAAATGCAACGTACTTTTGAAAAGGAAATGTATTTGTTTCTTGTAGCGAACGGTGTAATACGTTTACTATTAGAACCCCTCCTGCAGGAGAAGGACAAAAACTAGACTGAAAGTTGTCAAAACTCTAACATCTCGTTATCACGTACATGTTGTGCTTCAAATATAATTGTACATGTAACATGTAATGTATCATGCTCGGACATTGTTGGGTTCGATTTCCAGTAAATGTTAGTTATACAGCTTCGTACGCTTCGTTGGATAGTGATTATGTAGTTTTTAATCAATTCTTCGAAATCTGCTTTAGTCAACTTTCCACCATTCTAGTATTTGACTGTTCAAAAACGGTTGAAAACAGAGTAAATCTAGAAATCTAGATGATGAACGTATTTATGGGAAGGGAGATCGAGGTCGAATATATAATACCAAACGCCTTTAGCTGTATTTGACTATCACGGTTAAATGAATCACAATTTTATATAAAGTGAAAAACAGCGTGTCCGACACTTCCTGATCGAGGTCGACGTCTGTTTCATCTTAAACGTTGTACATGTACACGTATACTACAGTATACTGTCCATTTATTATACCACTTAGTGACAGGAACTAATTACTAGTACTTCAATCTAGTAGAACATTTCATCACGTGTTATTTGTATTAAATATGTCTTTGTTATTTGTCTGCCTGTCATCACAATTCGCCCGCGGCGTAAAACACACTTGTTAGGTTCTGACTACCATTGTTCAACAAACTTCGTGAACAATCGTGGAAGCTCAAACGTTTCCGTTAGTCTCCGGTAAATATACGTGCATTGCACATTCTGATCACCTCGGTTTTTATGCAATGCAAAATACATTACCGGAGACAACCGGAAATGACCGAGCTTTCACGATTGAGAAGTTCTATGTCGGTCGTAAAGATATAAATGCATTCGAGATGACCATACATGCCGCGATTGGCTCTTGGCTCAGCCAGGTTGCTGTAAGCTATCTAAATGATAGAAGTACAGTATGCCCTATGTAAAACAACCCTTTGAAAATTGTCCGTAGTTTAAAGGCGGTTGTTATGCAGTGGTTTAATTTATAGTAGATATCGCTTTGGGAATATTTGAGATGCGTTTTATATACTGTAGAAGCTGTTGCTCTTCAAAGAGCATGGGCCTTATTCACCAACGTTGTAAGTCTAAAACTCAGACTCAGACTTAGACTTCAGGTATATTACCAACTAAACGGTTCAATTCGCTATGTACATATTTTGCTATACATGGGTATACATGTTCAGTGGGTAACAACAAATACTCAGATAAAATTCACATGGTTAAATCTAATTGTACAGAAATGGCAGTGGTTATAATTGATGTCAACGTTAAGTCTAAGTCTGAGTTTCAGTCTTACAAGGTTGGTGAATAAGGCCACTGTTTTTTGGAGATATTGTACTGTACACTCCAATAACATGATTAATTATTTTAAATGAAGCAATTATTGCCCTTGATTATGAATGCATTTAATGTTTTACATGAAAGTTAATGTTAGTCTTAGACAATACGTCTATGTGTACGTTTTATTGTAACCAGGTGTAGACCGGATCAAACATGTAGGGAACGTGAATTAATGTTGGATGTTGTATTCACTAGTATACAATCATTCTACAATGTATGACTCTTTCCTACGTTGTTTCATACCATCGTACCAATCGTAAAAGTTCGGCTATTTCCGTTTGTCTCCGGTAGATATACATTGCAAAAAAGCGGAGGTGGTCAGAATGAAGTCACTTGTGATTATATTGGGGGGAGATGGGGATCCCTTATAGGTCGGCCATTAGTTCACGCTTTCGAGGGATGTGACTCTAATATCGAAACATGATTACAAATACAATGTATAGTTCATGTTGGTGTTAATTTGGATATACAGCTTATAATTGCAACTCATGTCAGTTCAAATGTTCGTGCTTTATCATGCATACCATGCCAGACACTCAAGATATCAACAATGTTTAAAACATTAATCTGTGGTAGCTTTGAACGTGCTAGAAAGATGTTTATTTGTTTACTTAATGTAATAAACATTTAAAAGTGCTACGCTAATTCAGACATGAGTCGTGACAGGATATGAAGCAATCTCTGTATCTATACCAACATAATGTATTATTTCCTGATCTCGTATTTATAAGTAGGCTACGTATGCAACAACTTGCATTTTTTGTTACTACACGATAAGTAGATATATGTTTTATTGCATAATTACATAGCATATTATAACATCATTAATAAAGTGATACGACTGTTGAAGTATACTAGACTAGAACATTCCGATGTTTCCTGTTTGTTGTTGATGGTTTTTATGGGTTGTTTTTGTGAAAAAGATAATAACACGTGATACATGGAAGGCATACATAAGAAACAGTTGAATAAGAAAGGCACAACACGAAGATACTGACTAAAATTACAAGTCTCGGGACAATTATGCTATCTGTGAAATATATGAACGTATTTTTCTTATTTTTACAGAAATTGTATGATGGCAGTCACGTGGTATCCGGTGATGATTGGTGTGGTTTTATTTGGTAAGTATGCGTAGTATTTTGCTTATATATTGCTCCGGTTTCCCGAGTCTTATACGACCAACAGTTCGCCTTACATCTTGCCCTGGAATGTGCTTCATTAAGCAACTTGCAATTTTCCACATGCTGTTGACATGACCAAAGTCATAGCAACGAAATATCACAAAATGTTAGTATGTTCCTCTGAACGAATATAAAAAAGCACACCAAGTAAAACGCATGGAAGAGTCTTTCCAGTTCACCAGGGCGACAAGCTAAAGTTGTCCACCGACTGCAATTTCCAATGCCCAGGTCCTTGTTGAGATGTTCGGGTATTGTAGCAAAAGGGTACACTTCTAAAATCGCACCGATGGCCGGTGATCCAAGGGACACCATTTGCTCATTGTTCAATTTATAAACGTGATTCATGTATAGTCCAGTCATTGAAGCTAAAAAATATGGTCAACCTCAAACGAATTGCAAAACAGAGTTTCTTTGCATTTTCATCATCTACAGACTGTTATCAACTACAGACAAAACGTCAAATATGCGAGTTCAGTGGGGAAAATACAAAAAAATCGACATGTTTAAGGTCACTTTTGGTAGCAATTTCAGCATTTTCCTTATTTCATAATACATGGGGAATTTTACGTTCTAATAATTCCCGTGTTAGTCGTTAAATATTTACTAATTGCACCTTAAAGCTTATATTTTCTGAAAGATACAACCTTCTTCTATCGAATACAAATATTGATTTTATCATCAGACAATTTACTTAGCATATATATGCCAGTTTACGTGTTGGTATACTACCCATTCAAATGTCGATAAAATGACTCAAAATAGCACTTGGAAGGGGAAACAAAAGTTTTACTCATTTCTTTAATATTAGTCCAATTTGTTTAAAATTTACACATATCATGTGTTGTATACATGTATCTCTAATGGAAAACGGATATTTGTGTTTGGACAGTATACAATAATGTCAATATACAAAATGTACACGAATTTATCGATTCGGGAGAAATATTGATTGTTCTCTTTGTCTGTTCGTCCACAATTGCATTTGTATTCACAATTTTGACTTTATGATTATGAAACTTGGTCAGAGTGATCATCTGAACAAAATTGAGGCCAAAGTAGAAAATGGATGATCAAGGATAAAAAACTAGGTCACTAGGTCAAATTGTAGCAAAACCTTGTGTAGTCGCTAGAGGTCATAATGTAGACCTTATATTTATGAAACTTGGTCACAATAATATCAACAAAATCTAGGTCAAATTTATAAATTGGGTCATCCGGGGTCAAAAAGTAGGTCGCTAGTTAAAATCAAAGGAAAACGTTGTGTAGGTACAAAATTCACAATTTTGGTCTAATATTCATGCAACTTGGTCACAATGCTCATCTCAAAACATCTAAGACAAGTATGTTATTGACTAATTTGGGTCAAAATTCGGTCAATAGGTGAAAATAATTGATGCGACTTTTTGGCGCATGAAGGTTTGTCTATTTTTTGACCTAGTGACCTAGTTTTAACTCATGATAAGTAAATATTGAATTTGACCTACATTTTGTCTTCATTATCCATGCGACATGGTTTCATAAAGATTAGGTAAAAAGGGCGCCTTCTAAAGATTTGTTCTATAATTTGGCCTAGTGACCTAGTTTTTAACTCAGTGTAATCCAATTTCATACATGACCTTGAGTTTTGTAAGGTGATCATTGTGACTAAACTTCACAAGTGTAAGGTCGAAATTGCGACCCCTGGTGACTATATCTTGTTTTTTTCTTTATTTTGACCTAGTGACCTAGATTTTGGCTTCGGTTAACTCAAACTTTTATTTTACCTAGATTAGCTTTCGATGATCATTGCTGCCAAGTCATAAAAATCAAACCAAAATTGCGACCTCTAAGCACGATGTAAACATAAGTTACTGGTGCAAGTCAAGATTTATTTACATCAAAAGTGACAAATATCGCGAAAACATGTGACAATTCAATATATTTGTAAATATCTCAAAAAGTCCCACGAATATTCAATTAGGACATTTTGTACATTGCTAAGGATAGCTTTACGCACCATATAAACTCAAAACTGTTTGTTTTGCAATTAGTTTGAGGTTAAAAGTTAAAATGACTGGACTAGTAGATAATGCTAAATTTAATGTCACTGTTTATAAAGTAGTTTGTGTTTATACATGTAGCTGTCTTCATCAAATGTTTTCTGCTTATTTCAGGTTTTGGTTTGGAGTTAACACATGGTGCACATGGCGACGCGATATGCGGGTAAGCAAATATAAACTGAGTACAAAATGTAATCAGAATTAAATTCCCTTAACGTTGATTTTACTTACTTACATACTTACTTACCGTCCGTTATTTCCTCTGGTATGTAGGGAAGCAACAAAGGACCTTCACCGGAGTCTATCTTTGGCCAGCTTATCCATCGTTCCCCAGGACGTTGAATTTATATAAGTAAAAAAACGTGAATTGTAATTCTTAACTTACTTGGTCTGTCTAAACGTATGACGTATTACTGTCTATTTTCAGTGGTGAGAGTTCGGATCTAGAACCGGAGCAAGTGTTACAGGAAGCTATCAGCACGTGCTTTCCTAAGGCACCACTCATGCCAATAGGATTTGATATTTGTTCAGAAGGTTACATCAATTGCAATGCATTTAGAGAAGGTAATTTCATAAGTTCTTTTGTTCTTATCTACATCGTGTAGGGGCCTATAACTTCGAATAAATACAATTTGTCACCGAACAAGTTCATGCTATTTCACGAACATGAACTCAAAGAACCAGCCAACGTTAGTACTAGTAACTAAACAGTTTTATACAACTCACCTAATATAAGCCAAACCATTTTACTTGACGCGCTGGCAGCATTTTCTTGTACTAACTTTGGCGTTCTTATTTACATCACATGACATCGCCAATGCCAAAATAATTATAGTTTTGTTTCTTTATTGCAGTGTATCAAGTGATTCCAAGTTGTAGATACTGTTCACGGAGCGATGTGTCCGAGAAAGCATGCTTTTATGCACAACTGAACGCCACAAGGTGCTCTGTGAACGATTTTACCAGTTCATTTCATTGTGTGAAACAAAATGGCGGACTATGTAATCAGTGTGACGTACAATATACTACTGGTGGAACTAGACAGGGAACGACAGCAGGAACTGGTCCTCAAACAACAACGACGGTAGCATCAAGCGATAACTCTCATTCGTCTGGCAGTATATCAGGTAAGGATTCTAAATTCTACAAATACATTAAAAAGAGAAAATGTCAAAATTGCACAAGTTCTGGATACCATCAATAAATGTGTTTTATTGATACTGGCTGCCACCGTTTAATGAATAAAATGGAATGAACATCGTCGAAGACCAATAGTCTGCATCAACGAATATAGAGGAAGCAATCGGTGATACGATCTCAAGACCGGGAACGTATCACCAATTTATAGCCAAACATTGTTGTATAATGATCAGCATTGAATATAACTTACGTTTTGATCAACATAAGTTATGCTCCTTTGGTTGCTTTAACATATTCTACATAATAGGATTTGTTACATTGACAGATATCATTGTTCTATCAGTTACCATTTAAAATGCAAACTGGTTCCTATGATAAACCCTGTTAAAAATGTAGAATGTCCATTGATTACTTTTCTAATTCAGGCACCGATGCATACAGAGGAAGGAAGTGTACACGGTGTGAGCCTTGTCATTGTGAACAACAAGAGGATGAAAGCTCTGCATCTGGAGTGAGTGTTGAAGCAGCCGTCGGTTTATTCTTCCTTGGACTCATTTTGGGAACAGTTGTTACCATAGTGATTTGTGTATGCGTTCCAAATTTGCACAGGTATTGTTCTGTTCTATTCTGAAATCTAAAAATCTACATTATGCTTAAATATTTTTAGAAATAAATTACGAATTGGCAGTAAATTACTTACTACATTTAAATCTGCATTGCTGGATACTGTCATGAAAACAAGAACAGGTCATGGTGACTAAACTGAAGTTGACAAAGCTACTTTTTTATAAGTAAAGAGAACTTTTCAGGCCCGTTTTTTTCTTCTTGCGATCTTTTTCTAAGTAAGCGATTCAATTCCTAACCTAAGTCAAACGGTTTTTAGCTCAAACGGAGATTTATAGCTCCTTTTTACGGGATATCCTCCCTCTGTTAGTCTAAAGGCACTCTTGTGTTGATCTAACTGAATGATATCCACTTAATTATTACGCTCACGACTCCAACACAGAGGATTTAGTCCATTTGCTACTTTTTCAACTTTTGATGCATTGTTATATATACATTATATTTGCAGTAAATCGTGTATCTTACGTGGTAAGGTGAGGGAGAAGATTAGCAGACGTAGTTTCCATGAACAGAAATCAACATCACAACAACATTTAGATCAAGCTGTAAGTACAAAACTTGTTAGAACAATGGGGGCAAATCATACCCCTTTGTCACGATACAGCTTCTGACATTCCGATCCCGTATGTAGTATGAACCATTTATCTTCCAGTCTATTAATATATAAGGCAAAAAATGACCATCTACAGCTGTTTTCTCCGGCATATAGATCAACCCAAGGCATGGGGTGTAGAAGCGTCTATTTGTTCCATAACAAACATTGTTTGATGTCACGTGACTAAAATGGTACTTTACACTATGTCATAACTATATTGCAGATTTATTGATATTTATACAGTTCTTGGTGCATAAATTAAACAAGCATTGTATACTTTCAGGCTACAAATGCATCCATACCGATGGCGGTTGGTACACAAGGTCCACCATCTGTTCCAATACCGTCAGCTCCTCCTGGCACAGGATCGTTCCAAGCCGGATACCACACTCTAGACTTGAATACTGATGCCAGGGACTCTCATATGTACACCGGGTTACAGCCAAATGCAAACATTTACAACGAACCAATGGGAGAGGGTGCTACATATGAAGAACCGGACAGCCAACCAATGAGAGGAAAGAACACAGTGACGTCACCGGTATACCAAGAATTGCCTGATAATATTATTCAAAATACGGCATTCAGTGATAAACACAATAAGCCACTTAATAAAAACGATACAAATGTTGACAGAAACAATGATGGTGCTACTGGAAGTTCTGAGGACCAAAGACCTCAATCTGGTCACCATTACTTTGTTCTAGAAGAACAAGGACAACAACAACTAGGCAATGTGACACAAACTACAGACGCGCCGTATCATGACTACTTCGTTCTTGAAAAGGAACAGTCATAAACAATGTGTTAATACTTTTTATTTAACATGATATTTAATTACAATATTATAATGTGCAATAAGTTCAGAACAAATTTACATTTTGAATGCATAATGTACGCTAATAATGCTATAAATAAATTATAGCACACTATTTGAATCCTTGCAACTACACTACAGTTCATTTTGGATTGGCTTAAATCATGTGAGCTGTAGGCTGTTCAAGGACATAGACCGAGACAAAATTGACCAATGATGGGGAAAGCGTTGCCAGGTAAAATTATACGTTATAGTATAAGGGTTCTTGTGTTTATGTCAAGTTATATTACATGTATAATTTTGTACATTGAAATGTAAGTCATTTATTTAATAAAAGACACAAACAGTGAAAGCGTTCATAAACCACGCTAGTTAAAACAAAAAATGTATCAAAGGTGTCACTCGGATGAATTCCACCTGATACCGACTGACACCGATGTCCAAATGATGATGTGTACAACTTAGTCTAGGTTTTGTACGGAAACATCATGCAAAAGGATAATAGAAAATCATCAAAGAAGGCATCACTCCGAACACACAAAAACAACATAAAACATTACATACTACCTTAATTACACGACACAATGGCTAACACATTACACAACGAGAATATGAATTGGAATCCAAGCTCCAACTGTCAAAAATTCGAAGGTCCAAGTCCCAGCTTTCCAAAGGCTGAAAGAGCTAGTTTTAAGAATTATAAAACGGCAAACAGATGATTTCTCTATTTTATATAAAATCTAAAAAGTAAATATAACGTAGTACGATACTAGCAACTATAACATCTATGTTCAAACTGTTGGTATTTTGCCATTCTAGAAACGCGTATACCGCATACATTCGTGTAACCACATTAAGAATTGGAGCCTAAGGGAGACAACTATTATGTTAAGTTATCTTAAGTCAATGCACAGGCGGACACATTATAACATAATTGTACAATGTATATCTCCAAGTATAAATGGCAAAAAAATGTAGCATAATTGTGTATGTATGGAATAAAAAAACTCAGACACAGTTAATTGTGAGAAGATCAAAACATTAAATTAAGACATCATGTCCATATGCCAAGAAACAGGAGTGTTAGAATGAGCATGAATGTCGTCAGGAGAACGATTGTTGTTATGTCCTTGAATGTTAGAAGTGCATTCCATTTGTAGTTCGAGGACATCCCGTACAATCATGCTGGTCATGCCGAATGTGAACCAAGTGCTCTAAACCTCTCTGTATGTATTTCAATAATCCAAAACCGAATTCGTTTGGTACGAATATTATCAGAAAGGAGACATCACTGCAAGACAGGATAAAACCATTTTAAAACCATAAAGACAATTTTGCTATCCCTCACCGAAATTTTGTCAAAACACGCTGAAGACTTAAGTAAAACTGGTTAAGAATCATGGTTGTCGTAGCCATCGCTACTGAAATAAAGCAGAGAATGCCACACAAGGTGGTAAGGTCATGCCCTGAGAATGGACCAAATTCGTTAACCAAAGGTTGCTGCTCGATGGACACCAACCAAATACAACATGGTGGCGTGACACTATGGCTACATAATTCTCAGAGAAGTGATTGTCTTTGTTTTATTCAGAAACAGAGACAATGGTATTAGACAAACCTAAATGGAGAGAGACTTTTGCAGTATTATGCCACACTGAGGACAAAGAGGAATGAGTAAGTAGGAACGTTGTATGAGTGGAAAACTTAGGTATCTTCTTCGGTCACTTGCACTCGACCAGGCCATTGAAACGCGTTCTAAAATATCTGCCTGCATTGTTAGCGTATTCCGATTTTAGACAGATATATTCCAGTTAATTATGTTTGTCATTTTGAATTATTTTACCATGCTCAAACATACATAGTGTCTACAAAAACGAGTCTGGTTATCTAGAAGAAAAATACAGGCGTATTTTATTGAATTCATTTTGAAAAAAGTCATGAACATACAACGAATTTTCATTCTAAAGTCATTTTAAATCATTCTGACAACACCCGACCTTTTCTTCTACTTACAAAGCTTACGTGACTGTGACTCTGTAACAATCCAAGAATGTATCTGTCCTTTTGTGTGAGCTTCAGATTATATTGCCGAGGTTTGATGACAACGGGAATGGAGTGGAATTTGTAAGGAGTGCTTATCTACGTTGATCTTATAATGTCCTCTGGTCAAGTGCATTGGTAAGTACAAATGTACCAGTTTCTAGTTAGATACCTTCTGCTGGTGTCTTTTAAGAAATATCGCTACGTGATAACAAAGAGAAACAGTATGCTGTCCTTCTTTGGAACACCTTTTCGATGGCACTAATCCTAATCAAGAGCAGCATATTCGAGCGAACGTCTGTTTCCTGTTCGTTAGGAAGGACTCCTCATAATAGTTAATTGTTTTCTTTTATGACGCGTCTCATCACCACAGCTACGGTAAATAGATGACAATATGCATTCGAGATGAGAAGTCCAATATCTATAATGACGAAGTTATATTGTTTGGAAGTGAGGGTTTGGCCAAAATGTAGTAACGTTATGGATGACACCAAGTCGTGTCATTTTAGCATAAGAGTTTGGTGAAGCCTGTCAGGGGGGTAATAAGGTGAGTATCACTTGGACAGCGTTTGTGAAAACCTTGTTGATTGTCACAACGATTTGCTTGACGAAGAGTTGCTTTATGGTGCTATGAATTAGGTCTACAGTTGTGTGATCTAGCAGCGTATGTGGGTCATGTCTGTAGCCTTTAGTTCTTCACAGCCCGATGGGTCCAACTGGAGAGCTTTCCGGCAAATTCAATTCTAAGTTGTTGTGGTAGGCTACTCCCGCTAGGTCATGCGAGAGATCAGGAGCTCTTCAATATAAGACCCGTGGAGAGATGGAAAACTCGCATGAATTCAGCTTATTCAAAAGCAGCCTAGCATCCATTACTTAAGATGAATGCTGGTATTAGATCACAATGATCTTGCCGTCATCCCATTCCTGTAAAGGTGACATTGCTCTGGTCCATATCTACGTTCTGTTATAAATTGATCATTGACCACCGGGAATGCAAGCAAACTTGCAAACAATAATTCTAACTAGAATACTAGATCAACTTACAATTTTCCAATCTGACAAGTCTTATCATTTATAATGTCTATTTTACACTGTCAGTACAAAGACCTGTAATTTAGGTCTTTGGTTAGTAGTACGTACTGTACAGTAAATGTATTTAATTATTATATATATAAAATAATAAAATTGACCAACAAAAAATGTGTTACCACGGTGGTTCATAACGTAGAACAAAGACATTTCGGTCTTTTCGTAGAATCATATCAAACAAATGACAGTCATCAAGCACGGCAAATGACGTGCACGAGACGGTTCAAACCGTCGTTATGAAGTATATTATGTAAAGCACGTATCTACAGGATGGGAGGTAACTTGGTATATCTTATCGGGAAAATTAATAAAGGGGAGTAACTTTTTATTGCTGCCAATCATTCGTGACGTCACGTGCGAACGCTTGTAAATTGAGCGCACCTGTCTGTGTTTTCAAACCAAATTGCAGGAGGCGGGGCTTATTCGTTTTTGGGCACATTTTGAAAACGCAAATACGAGACGCTTCGGTAGATCTGTTGTAAGAATAAAGTTTATGTTATATACACTTCCGTTTGTCAAACTTGTTATGTTTTCGCACGGATAATATGCAGATATGTGTCACATCTTTGTTGGATTTATTTATTTGTTTTGATATTAGTTTTCGCGTTGTGGAAAGTTTGGCATAATTTTTAACGAATGCATATTTTGAAAATTATTGTCATCTTTCAGTGCAATTGTTAAACATTGGATATTTTAGGATTTATTTTTATCCAGGATGGCTTGTGCCCCTATTGACACGGGACATCGGGGTACAGAAATGGTATTTATAAATATGTCAATTTAATACAGTACTAATTACTATTAGTTATAAAATTGTGAGTTTATTTTCAGATGGGAACAATGAAATGACCACTGGAGCCCTATTTGTGGTATCAAAGAATGTATGCCCTGGTGAACATCACCAGTCTCTTTGTTATAATATAAACAAATAAATGTCAAAGTTATTCTAGGCATTGTCATTGTGGTCAGGTTGACTATTTATCAGGTAACATGTTCGATCCCTGTCATGGCGCTGAAAATTTAGACAGGCTTTTCAAGGTGTTATCCACCCAACTACTAGGAGATGGACTGGTAAGAAATCAAGTTGATTAAGTTGCTTAACACATGTTGCATGTGAAAGAACCAAGGGGTCTATTTGTAATTGGACCTTAGGCCCTAGTAGCTGTTACCCCTTGAAACCGCCTTTCAGCCAAAAATCAATTAACCTTTTGTCAAGTTTAGTGTGCCTGTCACACACAATTGCAACATTGCGCAATAGTGTACTCTGCCAATTAAATTGAAAATAAACTAAAATCACCAAGAACTTTGTTTATGGATGTATACCACTACATTAAAAACTTATTTAGTTATTTAGTTAGCATTATGTGATGTTATATAATATAGTTTTAGTAACTACTAACAATGATTTGTTGTAAGGTATGTGTGGGATGACCTCGACCCACACATATCAAATGACGAGGAAAATAAAAGTATCTCCCTGTGAAAAAAAAAAAAAAAAAAAAAAAAAAAAGAAAAAAAAAAAAAAAAAAAAAAAAAAAAAAAAAAAAAAAAAAAAAGAACTTTGTTTAATTATATGATAAATTTTCAAGGAAATGATAAAAGAAAGGGTAAGTTTCAAGTTAAAATTCATTCATGAATGTAAAAGTATTCAATGTATTATATTGTATATTCTACTTAAGAATCATAATGACTTATGTAGTCAATGACGAGTGCACAAAATGTAGTGCTGCCATGGTAACAGTTAAATTCATTAAATTCGGAAGGTCACTACCTAAAGAACCAAGGTCCAAGGATTGAACCAGGACTTCCTGGGTGACAATTTGAGTGGTATTCACTAACAATTGAGGTGACCAAAATTGCAGTTGAGACGCTGTCATGTTGGCTGATTACAGCAGCCTCTCAATGACACATTTGGAATCTGACTCTGAGTCTAAAGTTCTACCCAACAGCAACACTTCACAGTGTATAGTCTGAAAGTATGCCTCTGTAGTTATTTAAGAGCATGCAGGTACGATATTGCACTTTTTGTGTATGTCGGAGCAACTTTTGATGTTGATGTCTTTATTTTTATTTCTTCTTTCAGATGGCTGAAGAGCCTTTATTGGAAGTGGGCGTACGAGGGAAGGGATGCAGCCGATGTGGTTCAGCATGTCCCGGTCTGGAAATGCATTACTGGAGGTAAGTTTCACAATCAAAGGAGTAAATGTTCATAATACATGATTTGTCATGTACCAGTACATTACATGTTTATATTTCAGGTAAAAAAAGTAAAGAGTCAAATAATTCAAAGGGGTTATTGTAGTGCCTCAGTCAGACAGTGTGGTTAGGGGCTTGTCTTAGTGTATAATCAATGCATTTGCTTAGTTATTGTGCTGAAGCAGTTTTCAACTGTAACATTCTGTTGTTCAGTCATGGGGCCTTATTCACCAAAGTTGTAAGTCTAAAACATAGACTTAGACTTTACATCGTCTGTTTACATGTTCTATTCCCTCTCATGTTGTTATAAATGTACCGATTTTTATATAAATTGGTAAACATGTTTAGTGGGTAACAACCAATAGTCCAATAAAATTTCACATGGTTAAACATTATTTCAAAGAAATGCCAGTGATTATGAATAATGGCAGTTTTAAGTCTAAGTCTGAGTTTTAGACTCACAACGTTGGTGAATAAGGCGGCATTTTGTACTATCACTTCTGACTTCAGCTGACCTGGAAGAAATACTGGACAGTGTGGTCAACTTATTTTTGTCATGCAGTATAGATGTTCAATTTGTTGCAGGGAGTCAATATTATTCACGACAATATTGGCTACATGTAAATTAACATACATGGATGATGGAACAGGTTTTATAAAAGTTGCCTGTTGCTTGCTGACTGTCAATTAATTCTAGTAAAACTAAAATTATTCATGAAAACTGAGTAAAATATGATGAAAATGATCAAACTATTTTAATATTTTGCAATAAATCAAGTCTTATTTCAAGATAATACAAGTTTACAGCAGCATTTCTATTCTAAAAGTACGGTATTAATAATATTCTACAAAGTTCTAGTACTGAAATTCATATATTCATGCCTAGATTTGCTAGAGTTCTATTTTTTGGAGCTATATAAATCTATTAATATGTGTCCTTGGAGATTTTGTTTTCTAGTTGCTGTATAATTGAAAATAATGAATGTCTGAAGGATAGAGATAAATTCATAATTTTATTTCAAGGGTCTGGTTACTCTGGTAGGTACTAGGTACAGTATTTTGAGGAAGGGTAGATATAACCGTTTTTTGGTTTTTGTATGAATCATCTGCTAAAATATATAACTGAAAGCTAATTGATTGTGCAGACGGCCACAAAAATCGACAGCCTTATATCCATGCTGCCACCAGTGCCTGATGTTTGCTTGATGTTTTCTCGATGTGTTTGCCTATATAACTGTTGTTTCTGCTGAGAATAAAGATAGCCTAGGGAAGAAGTTTAGTGAACATTCAGTTTATGATATGATGAACTGAACAGGGGGATTACCATGGACTCTCTGTCTGTTTGTACCTTGATAAATAAAGCAACAATCTCCCTATCATTGAGAACTGCTGGTCTGTTGCTAGGTGAGAACTGGTTTGTTGCTAGGTGTGAAATGGTCTATTGCTAGGTGAGAACTGGTTTGTTGCTAGGTGAGAACTGGTTTGTTGCTAGGTGAGAACTGGTTTGTTGCTAGGTGAGAACTGGTCTGTTGCTAGGTGAGAACTGGTCTGTTGCTAGGTGTGAAATGGTCTATTGCTAGGTGAGAACTGGTTTGTTGCTAGGTGAGAACTGGTTTGTTGCTAGGTGAGAACTGGTTTGTTGCTAGGTGAGAACTGGTCTGTTGCTAGGTGAGAACTGGTTTGTTGCTAGGCAAGAACTGGTCTGTTGCTAGGCGAGAACTGGTTTGTTGCTAGGCACTTTAATATTCGAAAGTCCATTCCATTAATATATATCAAAAATGAAGTTGTAAAATCCTGTTCATAGTGTTCCTAATGCATTTTTGTCATTTGACTTAACTTAGTACTGTATGAGAATGTTCAGCTTGTGTATGTTAAATGTGCTGCATCAATTCATTTTAACCCATGAATGGAAACTGTTCGTCTTGATTATACGATATTCATATTATTAAATTAATATATAATAATGACAAAGATAATTAAATGGGAAGAAGAACCTTAGCGAAGTTGATCATGCTATTGATAGAGTCTAGACTATACGTAGTTCATTACAATAATCTCCGAATATCTTTCAAATAATTTCTCATGGTCATGGTGTGTGCTTAAGTTTTACTATTATGAGTATATTATGTTATTATTGTCGCTCAGTTCGATCATATGGTATGTAAATATAAGGTATTCTCTAGTGCGTCTAAGCTATCCTAGTCATCGTGGGAATTATCACGGTTCATATCTAAATTGCTTGACAATAAATAAAGTTTCAACCCTAAAATGTCCATAATAAGCGTAATAAGTAAACTATGATTTGATCTGAGAACCCAGGTGTGGTAATAATGTGATTTTTAAGAAATATGACATCATAAATAAATATAATAATAAACATGACATCTACCTACTTGCAGTACATTGTATATTAAAGGGTTTCCACAAACTAAATATTTTAGGCGTTATGAAATATACACTGTATATAATTTATATACACCATATTAATCGTAATTGCTGACATAAGCGGAGGTGATAACATTTAAGTATGGCTCAGGTTACAAATGACAGGTCTTTATTGGGTAAGATCTATTGATCTGTTATAATCATGTCTATTTGTAAGAAAATCACTTGGCTTCTTTTTGTTAATGATCTGGTTTGGGTGTTACGAAAGTGGAAACGTTGCACTGAGACGTCATTGTTAGGTCATTCATTAGTGGTTTCTTGTGTAAAATACTTCTGATAGTAGAGCCTGTTGAACATTCATTATTGGTTGAAAAATTAGTTTCACTAGTTATTGCAAAAGAAGGGTCATATTGTTCAGATATCATCATTTTTGTGTCTGATTTTTTATTTTTCTATAATCCCTCTTTTGGCTAAACAGTTTCCTTTCATAGAATGCTTGACTCCTCAGATCCCTCAAACTTTACATGGAGGTTGGTCAGCGACAAAGGATGACTCCTATTGAAATTGAGGTCAGTAAGTCAAAGGTCAAGGTTGCTTTGACCTTACACATATGAATGAATAGACCAACATTTTCCATACCAGTTTTTAGTTTGGAAATTTAAGGGTTGAGAGGATCTAGTCAAGGGTCAATGAAACTCATGAACATTTAAATTGGTATCAGGGGTCTGTCTAGTCAGGTCCATAATAATGCATTGATATGTTTTCTGCACCGTATTTAATAACAAGTTAAAATGTAGAAAAATCATCATATTTCAGAATTTTCAGTAATGGTTTATTAAATGCTAAGTCGGCATGAATAATTTCTGTGTAATTCATTACCAGTAATTGCATTGTCAACAAAATATTGAATGTTTCATAATCTGCACTCCTCCATACAATTGTGTTAATTGAAAATTAATTAATCATCATTTGGACTTTTAAAGCTTGTCTCTGTGTATCTTGATATTAAGAAAATGTGCATCCACTTTATGAATTCACATGTGTCTAGCATGGTTGATTCTATTGTGAGTTCCCTGCAAATTCTGCAATGCTTAGAATCCGACAAGTGTTTTTGATAATTTTACAATCTGTCATAATTCATTACAGCTCTCTGTTCTAATTGGCTGAACTGATTGGTGGGTGCCTCTGAATAGGGAGCTTTATTTCTCAGTGTGTGTAGAAAATATTCTCCTCCGACAGCTGTTTATGTTGACTCTGTGTCTACACCAATCGTTCTTTGTTTGTTTCAAACATGCAAACATTGAACTCCGAGTAATCTTACACCAATATCTCTACATAACCATATAACCGCTCATTTCACTTTATTTGAAAATGCCCATAAAAATTTGAAAATTTTGTTTGTAGATTTTCATCAAAAAGACTGGTGCCCTTGGGTTGACTTCAAACTTCCTTAGTGTAATCCACTTCAGGGTGTTGGGATTTCGTCATAATTAACTCTTCAGATTTGGAGGTCTATTTGCTGTCTTCTTGGTTTTGAAGGATGTTACATCATAGCTCAAAGCAAGAAATTTAATTAACAGTCTTGTTGTATTAAGAAGCTACCTTGTTGTTGTATGAGCTAGTAGCTACTGTCTGGTGTCCCTGTCTTGTCATCCCCTCTTGTTTGCGGGTTTTATCAGTTTTAGAAAAAAATCATTTCAGCAATTTAGATATTTGTTTCAAAATTTGAGACAAAATGTTGTATATGATACAACATAAATTGGTGCAGAGTAGTATATTGTGAAAGTATTCTTGATAACTGAGAATCATTCTTGTATATTATGTGGAATACGGTTAATAATTGATAACAGTAAAGTGGTACAGTGAAAATGAGAAGAATTTTGCGTATACATATGATATACCATATACATAATTTATGCGTCTACTATCTATTTCATCATAAAAAATATAAAACTTTTTTTCACTTTTAAGCACTGTTATGTAAATTGTCGGTTCCATTACACCAACCTCACTCTGGAAAAATTGCTCCAAAATCAAGCAGTTTGTCTCTAAAAAACCCCAGTTCCCATGCTTTTAAAATGCTATTATTTTCCCTATTCAATTACAGGGCTAAAAGCATATGACCTGTCCCTTAAGTTGTAAAAGCCCCCGAAACAGTTAATTGTCACTCAAATGTTATCGGTGTTAAATTTAACCATGTTATATTGTTCCTCATAATAATTACCGCATTGTCTAAGTTGCCCCTATTTCCCCAACTGAAAACTTGATTGTTTTATTCAATAAGCATGATTACCATAAGTCAGCGTTAGATCATTCGATATGACACATTTCAGAATTAAAGTTAAACTAAGATATTCCCAGGTCACATAATGTTACTACTACGTAGATTTCAATCTTCGTAATTGACTCGGCAAGTGTCAACATTGTTACAAAGGTTATATTTTTCATGGCTTACAAATTAAAAGACAGACCTTGATAAAATTTGTCTTTTAAAATTACGTTTGAATTGCCCGGATGATTTTCAATGTTTTTAATGGAGTGTAAAAGTGTACATCAATGCTGTGACCTTCAGGTATTTTATCGTTAGCCATATACCAATTAACAGTGATAAACTGTTTTAACAAAAATTAACTTGGGCCATTGTAAAATAATTGTATGGTTATCTTCCGAATTTGAGGCAAAGAAAAGAGTGACTTTATTTGTATTTTAAAATAATGTTGATTTGATTAATTGACATAAGATACTCAAGTTCACAAACATTTCATCAGAATTCTGCTAATTGTGAATAAGGCCAGACTGACTTAAACTATAGAGGTTGGGGGATAACCTAACTATTTACTGCTATCCTATGTGGCCTAACTGTAGTTATTTATATACTGAATGGCTATTTGTACGAAATTATTCTAAATGTGCTTGATCATTTGAAATCAAATATTTCTCGGCAAAGTAAAACATTGAACATACACCAGTTTTGTCTATCAAGTTCCAATGTAGAAGAATTAAACAGAATGTATTTGTCAGAGATATCCTCTCAAAAACTTCCAAGATGCAGAAATCTTACATTAATGGGGCCATTGACTTCATGTTATCGAAATTGCTTTGCTGCTGTTTTTTACCATTTGGAATTTGCCAAGATCATTTTGTGTGCTGATACTAAGAACTGGGCGGAAGCCAACTTGGTTCAGTTTGAACACTTGAAACTAATGGTAAACTCCTTGAAGTTTGGAATGAATCACCTTGCCTTGATACAAGATATTGGTACAAGCATGACATGGGAAAAGGTAACCGTTTGATTTTTAAACATTCATTGAATTAGTTGAAGCAAAACAAACTCCTGTCTCTTTTCAACATTTTGATTCTTTCTTTTTTTTTTTAAACTAAAAAAAAACAAAAACATTTTGATTCTATTGATTAAGTCTTCTTGAGGAATTCAACATTACTGTACATGGACAATGAGCAAGCAATATGAATCACAAGTCTTTGCCACTGGAGTTGACCCCATTTTGATCCCTGGGCCACATTGAAAAAGTCTAGTGCCAGAGTGTCTGCTTCAACTTAAGCAAGAGCATGAGTTTTCTGGTATGATCCCTGGCTGCAAACCGCAATATTCCAGAGATTATTGATACTGGTACCCATACATCTCCCTTGCTGGATGCTCTGCTGGTTCGCCTGGTGTTAGGATCAATGTACTTCTGTGGTCTTTAATTCAGTGTTTTTGATTGATTGTATACTATACATAAAATTTTCTAGATAACTAGAACACAGTGACATTGAAGCACTATTCCGTCACAGTTAAGCCACAGGCAATACATCTTTTTAATTGCTTAAACAAATAAATTGACGAGAACAATATAACACTTTAACACTGGTGATGACATAAACCAGTTAAATTAAACACTTTCTCATGAAAATTTCAGTTTTCATTTGTCAAGCTGTTAAAAACAGCCAGCAGGGAATATTTTCATATTGACTAGGGGGGTAGATTGTACGTCAATCACTACAAAATTTCTTTTTTATTTAGTTAAAATATGTAACAAAAACAACTGTGACAAAAATACAATATGGCTGCCTTGCAGTCTGTTGACTAGGTGGCACCTTGCAGGGCAATCATGATTTTAGATTATATCAATCAAACCTTGTAATATATTATGAAAACTGTGAAGGATTTTTGACTTTTAATCTCTGATATTTGCCTCTATAATCTACAATTACATCATTGTTTGCTTATGGTTTAAAGTAAAACTATTAGTGATGGAAATATGTTCCACAACTATATAGGTTATCAGCTTATGTTGGGGTTAATTCTGAAGTTAAAATTGTGGGATATTATGGAATTGTTGCTTTAATATTTTACCTTAAGATGATAGGACAGTGAAATTTCTAATTAATAAAAGGTGAAAACGCGGATAGAGCCTCAACAGGAAAAGTAAAATCCTTAAGTGCATTATCGGTGACTTTATTCTTCATTCCTGTCAGAAGTAAGTGCATTTGTTTCATTTGTTTTAAAACAAAGAATAAAGTCAAATTAGGGACAATAACTTATCAATATAGCACTGTTCTATGTTCAACTCTGTTATCTGTTTTAGTTACTGTTCAACCTCCTCAGAACGACCCTCTGTGGAGCATCAACCTCGAAACAATGACCAATATTTGCAGCTCTGAAGGGTTGTTGCTATACAGAGGTTATACATTAAATACATCCTTATGATTAATTTGATGTGTACAGTATTAAAACCTGTGTTACTGTTACTTGAAAGTGTTAAGTGGTCACTTGCTTCACCAGCTCTAGCATAATTAATTCATAGCACCCTCTGCAGTGACTTACTCATGAATTTAAGAAATCAGGATTGTTTGATATATTTTCAGGTGTTTTCAGACTGTGAATCCAGGTCATTTTTACAATTTTATACTGGATTTTACCATTTTTATGCAAAAATGCCCATAAATTAGAGCTAATTTTACCCATCCCGCCTGGAGCTTGAATGCTAAAACATGATGAGTCTGAATGCTAAATGGGGCTTTTTGGGGATTTGGGGGGTCAAACTGAAAGGGTTACTTCACCGGTCAAAGAAATCCCTTAAATTCTTTCTGCAACTTTTGGACAAATGTAAGATTTCTATCTCTAAGTTGTATTATAGCAAATGTCAGAGTTACATATTGTTACAGTAAATAGTTGGGAATGTTTCGGACATTAATGGGGTGTTGGGTGAAATATGATTCCGTACAGCTTTCACTAAACAGTCGGTCACAAAGAGTTACCTGTCTTTCATGGTTGAAGATTATAGCCGTTGTCAGTGCCAAGGAACTTGGGAAGAAGGGTAAAACTATTTAACTATGAATAGGAAGAGAGTTTTATTACAAGATCTGGTTGTTCACTATGGGTTATAGATGTGCTAGCAAGTAAATAATTGTCCCATAAATCTTAGTGCGGTGTATATGATGCCTCATGCCTCGGCAATCACCATGGGTACATAGTACTACATACTACTACACACAGATGGCAATCTTTCATACACCGGTACCTTCAAAACCTAGATCTGTACAATGTACAGAAACTGTACAGAAAGTCCCCGGCCTGCTTGTATTGTTAACAGACTCAATTAATCATGTTTGATGATAAGAGGCAATAGATCATAGATTATAACAGACCAACATTATACAACCCGGGGTCTGTGTTGTTTGTATGCTTATCTACGGAAGAAAGTTGACATAATGTACAGATAGCGGGACTTCCTGGACATTGGTGGAAATAGATACCAGGGGTAAGAAAACCGTAAGATCTAAAGTAAACTTCCACCTGAATATTATAAACATTGTCATTATAAATGAGGTGGAATGACTGAAGTTTCAATGACCCCGGCTTGTGAAATCCCTGTCTGTCTGATGAAATTCTCAGTTATGGTCAAGATTTGTTGACATTTATGATTATTTAAATTTTTGAAAATCATTAATGGCTTCTTTATTGCTCTTGCATAAAAGATTTTTCTCTATGAAAATGGCTTGATGCCTTAAATATAAGCCTTAAGGGACTGGTATATTTCACAACGTCATTTGATTTACTCAGAATTGTCCATTTTGTGCAGAAAAAAGAGAACCTTGTGACTACCAAATCTGATCCGTTTAGCACAAGATTACTGTGGGTTGCGTTAGTCACTTACTTTTGTGTAATTTTAAATATTTGTTGATTAAATTTTAACTATTTTTTGGCTGAGTTTCTGACAAGGTCTGTCACTGCAATTATTATTTAGCACATCCCTAATATCTCATTCCTGAGGCTATCCTATGCGGCCACAATTAGTTTGAGAGATATAAAACATTTTTGTATTTGTTAAAATACTCAAACAGATTGTTATGTCAATTTTACTACAAGCCCTGTGTTTAATATTGTGATCTATATGATTTTGTCAGTATGTAAAGTATGTAGACTGATAGGTATTTATATTTGCATATTTTGATTCTCGTCTTTTTATATAGACATTAAAATATCATATTTCATATTTTGATCAGTCATTAGATGGTTAGTTTAGATATAGTCTAAAATTGATTTTCCTATACATTGTGAATCTATAGATTTTATATGGTAATATGAACCCAGGTCTTCAGTACTTTAACGAGGCGGTATGTCCATCGTTAAAATTTTATGAGTAGTAATTTGACCGTGTATATGTATAATGCCTGGACACACATAAATGCTCATCTTTTCAATTTTAAAAGTGCTTGAATGAACTGTGAAGATATTCTAGCTTTCTTTCTTGTTTGAAATTTTCATTCAGGAATCCCAGGACACTCAGGTCTCACTGGTCATTTATTTTAAGTTTGTGTTTGTGGATTTTTTATGACATGAAGAAGTGTTTGTTGAGGGGAAACAATTTTGACAAGGATCTGTTCTTCATCTATCGAGCATACTTCATACAAGCTCTGATGTTTATTTGGGTCTTAAGGGATTAGGTTTGTATCTGTATCTAAATCTATCCTGGTCAGTTTATACCTTAGAGTGATTGTATTTGTCCAAGTGATTTATTATTAGGGTATGTGTACATCACAAAAGATTAAGTTGTCGATGAAAGATGTCCTACAAGGATTATAAGTTCCTCGTGACAAAGAGCTGACCCGAAGGTTTTTTGTGTACTAATTAAGGATAAAAGTTTGAACGATATTTATAAGGACTTTCTCAGTCGGTTACATTAGGGTCAGATATGAATTCAACATGTACCCGACTCCCCGTTAATTTTAATGTCTAGCAGGTTATTAACAGTCTGGTAAAGTGCGCTTTGCTCCAAGTTTTAATTGGTAGTCCGAAAATAATGGTGCACCAATGTGGATTATAGGCTATGCTACTATGTTATTTAATTAATATGGAATAGATTTTCGGACATTTTGATAGGAACAGTTTGTTGAAATCTGGATTGAGATCAATTTTAACATTTAGTGACTAATAGTCGTTTATTAATGCAGCCAGGGACTTATGTCTGGAAAATACTTGGACAGGTGAGTCATATGCCCTTACGGTTATATTCAAAAGTTTTCAAGATAGAACTTTCAATATAAGTTGTTCTTATTCCAGTTGAGAAAATATAGGGAAATCTTTTATGACATGTTATCTAACTGTTAACAACCAGCTGCAGTTGGTCATCTTAATTCCAGAAGCGACTATATCTTTGTTTTTGACAAAATTTAGTTTTTCCAAAAATGTCAAACTCACAAATTTCTATTGATGTCACTATCTTATCATGTGCTTTTCTCTAAACGAAAAACAAATTCTGGAAATAGGGTGAGTACAAACTGCTTGCTGATAGGTACAAATATTTGGAACATATTATCAAGACAGATTTTGGAAATTTATGTATTGATTATCTTGTAGTGCTGAAAGTTTGCTTGAAAATTCACAAACTTTTTTACTGTTGACAGTGACAGAACTTGTGATTACATGAATTATCCTTGGCAATAAATTAGCCCTATGTTACATACAACAATGTTAAATGCAAGCTGTACATTGTATTGAAAGATATTAGACAAGCTATTTTTGTTTCACTTGTTGTCAAAGACATTCCTGAAAGACATTGTTCCGGTACTGTGTGTGCCAGTTGGCTTATTTTAATTGCAGTTTTTAACCCAGTTTCATTAATTGCCAAAGGAAAAACAATTTGATTGAGATTGGGAAATCTGCACACTGATAAGACAGTTATTTCTGTTGAATGTGCTGACATCAACTGTGTCTGCACCATGTGCATCTCCAGAAGTTTGAAATTTTGCATCTGGTAGGTTTGTCAGATTTTTGGGGTGAAACCATTTGCTGGAACCGGGCTGTTTCTGCAATATCTGGGGTGTGATGCCAACTATTGTTTTACTTTTAGCTGATTTCATTTCAGCATTTTGGACTACAAATCTGAACCAATCACAAACAATCAGATGTGTTGATAAAGGGCCAAAAAGGGAACTTTCAGATACTCCATATTGCAAACATTTAGTACAACCACTTAAGAGTTGGACTATAATACTTTAGCCTTGTTCAGGGATAATGTTAGAAAACATGGATTTTCTGTGGATTTTCATGGAATTTCCTTGTTGATTTCTTCTCTCTGATCTTTGACACTATGAACTTCCCCAGAACACTTTCCTTTGTTTATTTAGTAGCATTTTGATTTACACATATTTTCACATTACACTAGTTTATTTATTTTCGTATTTTTCTTTCCCAAATTCAAGTGTCTTTGAATTAATGTGCTGACAAATTTATCTTAATGTTATGTAATGGGACCTCAATGTTTTCAGATAAAAGTCTTGCCGGATTCTTGAATAATACAGGTGAATTTATAGAGTATTATTGTAGAAGCTTTCAGCAGCTGGGTGCTTGATTGCTTTATATCTTGTACTTGTCGTCTGCTGATCAACACACATTCTTCTGTGTAAAATTTTTAAATTTCTCTACTTCTTGTTGAAATTCTTATAAGTTTTGATTGGTTGCTTCAAAGTTGTCTGGTTAATGTTTGTACTTTGCATGTTTAATTCTTTCTTTTTTGTAGTTTGTTATTTTATTTGAATTGTCTGTCTGTATGACCAATCAAGCCATTAGAGTCCCTTTTAATCTGGGGATCACAAATTCTGAAGGGGGATGTTTGTCACGATCTGCTGGTCAAAGGTCAAGGTCGGAGTTGTATTTGAAGCAAAATCATAAATGTCTTCCTGGGTAGGAGGCATCGTTACAATGGGTTGCAATTATCTCTCATTCAAAATTTACTTAAACCTTGTTCTGCAAACCTAAACCTGTAACAGTAAGTAATATTCAAACAGAATGCAGAGGTATCATTAGTATACAAAAGTACAAATAACATTTCCATAGAATACGCGTTGTAACTACCAATACATTACCTATTTAAATACAACTTGTATTGTTCTTATACATGTAATTTGTTTTGCCATTAAGTGATCAGGACATCTTATACATTATTAAATATATACAAATAATTCAACCCCCCCCCCCCCAGTGGTGGGATAGGACTATTAGCATTTTGATGTCACAAAATCGTGTATGCATTTGTTTGAAGCACAAGAAGATTTTTGTGTCCATTAACATTTGTTTGTCAAGAATGTTTTCTATTTAATGAATGCAGGATCACACCAAGTGCTACGACTGTCTTAGTGGATGGCAAACAAACATTAGATGATATATGCATTAGGTTTTATCTGCATATATTGCTGTTTTCTCTTCATCTAAATGTTGACTAATTTGGATGTGAAACCAAGACCATTTTACTACGGTACATAATTACACAGTCTGTAATTAAGCAGTCATTGTGTGCTTGAATGAGTTAATATCAAACTAAATATGCACAAGTCTCTTTTTCTCAAAAATGCAGTTTTTGTCTACAAAACATCGCGCCAATCCCTGGTAAATGCTAATGCTCTACATGGTAATGTCAACTTTGATGTTACGATTATTCCAACCTTCCCTAAAATTCTTACTTAAGCATGCAACTGGAGTCTAAATAAAGTTTTCTTAATGCAGTATTCATTGGAGCTTTGTCAAATGGTGCCAGATCTTGTCTCCGTGTCTTCTGAAAAAAAGTTCTTGTATAATCAAAAGCTGGTAGATTTATTCACCCAATCACCAATGTTCAACTATACAACCTATGAATAAAATAATTAACATGTAAATGAGTAGAATGTTTTAAACATTTTGAGCTATCAATACAAGGCTCTGTTCACTGATTGAATCCAGATCAGTCAGTGTTTGTAGAACTTTTAAACTACTGTAAAATCATTTATATTTGATAGGACAAAAGTTTGTGGTTTTTGTAAAAAAAACCCATTTCGATGGGTTGTTAATTCATGGATTTTGCATTTCAGGTAATAATACATTATTAAAGGGTCAAAATTATTGTTCAATGGATTTAATTTTGTGGTAGAACGTGAATTACGAAATCTACAAATTTTAATTCCCTCAAAAATTAGTGATTTTACAGTACCCATAGTGCTTCTAAAGAAGACCTTGTATACAGTACAAAAACATAGTATCGGCAGGCACCTGCTGTTCTGCTCAAAGTTGTGTAAACTTGCCGCCACTTGGCTCGGGGATTTGTGGGGATTACGCTAGGGACATGGCTTTGTACCTGAAGTTTTTGAGGATTATCGCACTAGATAAAACATGTTTTATCTTATACAAATCAAGCCATGATTACTCCAGGATTGTTGATACGATGGGAAAATTATGTAGTATCGATGGGAAAATTATGAAGTATCCAGACTGTATCAGATTTAGGTTTTGGAACATGGGTCTTGATCATTAATAAATCAAGTCAGCTATCTGTGAAACCAGCTGATGGCGAAAATAGAATTTCAAATCAATGGGTACCAGGTAATTGATGAAATTTCCAATAGTTCACCTCGGATCATTCATTCATTGGCAGATTTAGGTTTTTAAACATTGGTCTTGATCATTAATGAGTCCAGTCAGCTTATTATAATAGACTATGAACAGCTGATCAAATGGTGAAATAGAATTTCAGATTAATGGAAAATTGATTTCAATAATTCACATGTAATCATTGGCCATTTATAATAATGATGACATGTAAGAATTAAGTATGCCATGTTAGTATTTATAGTATAACGTACCTTTGAGAATATCATCTGAATCTGGACATTAATGGACATTATAAGTTGTTTTATGAACACTGATGAAGTGATTGAAGTAATCTCAATGAGAAAAAAAGACTCGATTTATAATACTAAATCCTAGCGATTCAATAACCATCACGTTAAAAAAAGTATAATCGATGATTGATCAAAATTAACATCCTTCTCATATGTTTATTGTTGATCATCAACTTTACAAAGGGAAGTAATTACTGCCTGGTCAAGGAATTTCTATTTAATATATTGTGTTTTGTCTGATTTTGAAACCCTACTATATCCAGTCTGTGTTTTCTTCTCCCAGTTGTTTCTCTTTCAATGTTTGGCATGAAATTTGATTTCTATCGAACCGTATTTAAAAAAAATATATCACATTATAAAATTAATCATGTATTTAGTCTACTTCAGCTTTGATATGTCAACAAATCTGGGAAGCTTTTAACACTCTTTGATAAATATTTTTTTAGCCCATCAATCTCTGTTTGATTTTTTTGTCTGCTATGTGCATTGCTGGCAGGTACACAAGTTTGATTTTGCTAATTTATATCCCACTGATGCACCATGCCGATAGCAATTTGCCAGTTTCATTTTGCAGGTTTTTGGATCATGTTGTAAATTGATCGATCAGTTTGTACAAATAATATTCTAGCATTAACTGATTAACTATAGCAAGGAATGACTATGTGTAATATTAATACAAACTGGCAGTGTCAAGTGCTGCTAATAATGTAACATGATATCGGCCATTTTGTGAATGGTTAGGGGCACTGTTTGTAATGTTACTGGCAGTTATGATATATAGGTGTGCTGCCATTGCATGGGGTAGAAGCTGTGTCTCCTCAATTCTTGTTGAATATCGTTTTCATCATTACTACTGAGCACTCATATTTGCATTGGATTAATTTATTAGCTTAAAGAAGTGTTTATTGTTAAAATCAATTGAATCTACTGTTCATTAGCCATAGTTTGGTCAAAGTTTTGTTTAACAGGTACTCTCTTATCTCCTGTACTTTTTGCTAATTTTAGCTCTTTTGGTTACTTTAAAGCTCTTTTTGGTCCTTTCTGTTTCGTTTATGTTTGGAAATAACTATGTTAAGGTTTTAGAAGCAAGAGCGATTAAGTTTCATTGTCAGTATCAAAATTTCTATGTAAATGAAAAGTCATATTCAATGTGTACTGCCTATAATGAGAATTTGTAACTATGGTATCTAGGCAACATTAGAAGGGATTTTCCCCGGATTTTGTTTGTTTCTGTTCAAATCTGTCGAAAATTTCACTTAACCTTTTGACCTCTACCCTGTGACCTTGTAATTTAAACCGTGGTTATAATAGTGGTCCTTTAATTAAATTTTATTGAACCCACGCTGTATCTATGGTGAGTATGGGGAGTATGCATGCCTGGCTGGAAGATACGGAGATTTAGGGGGCTGTAATATCAACAGGTTGGTTGGTGCAAAATCCTGTGAATGCCATTAAAATTCTGCCCCAAGATTTTATTTAATGGCATGTTTTTAATGAACCACGAATATTTCACAAATTTTCAAGGACTGTTTAAAGTGGAAATTCAGCTCTTGGCGAGTTTTATAACAAGTTGGGAACCAGAATTTATCGCCACTTTTAAAAAAATGTTGCAAATTGATTATAACAGATAATAAAGTGTAAAAGGTGCTAAAATGTCCTTACATCACCGTAGCAACAGGTTATAATGTTTCCTGCAGCATCATGGAGACTCTGTTTCCACCAATATGGGAACATTTTATTGACAAGCGTGAAACTGATGCGGCTAGATTTCCATTTTAAAACAGCCTCTGAGTTTTACATGCTCTCAGCATTGAGGAAATATAAATATGTTCGGCGGCACTTCTAAGTTACGAATGCTTCAATGTCTCTTGCAGTGGCCAGGCTTCTTAGTTACGAATGTTACAGTGTCACGTTTTGTTGCCTGACTTGTGCTCGTCTGAGTTACAATTGATGTTTCACAATGACACAATGTCGTCTTTTGCGTCCCTTCTAAGTTTCAGTTACTGAATGTACAGTTGAATGTGCAGACTTGCATAATGTGCTAGACTTGCAAGTTTTGTACTGTATGCATGTGTCAGCTGATACCCTCACTCACTTTCTCGGTGAGAATTCTGGAATTTTTCAGGGATGAGAGCAATACAACTCAATCTGCATATCTGCAAATATGATAAATTGTTTGTAAGCAAGTCGCCTTGTTTTTGTTGTTGCATGAGGTTTTGGTACTCATATAATGACTGATGGGAAAATTGTGATACTATATGCAAATAATATTTTCTGACTTTTTACACGTTTCTCTTCATTACTCTTCGCATCGGTGAGTTACAATTTTTTGTCGTAATCATACTCGACAGGTTTGTATTTCCATCACCACTGACATCTTATTGTTTTATCAGATTAATGAGTAAATAATGATATATCTTATTGCATCAATGCATACCTCCAAATTGAGGTCTGTCTTAGCATTAAGTTTTTCCATGATTGAGATTACTTGGGTACTGGTTAAGTTTAAAGTAATCCAACAAACCAAAAGACTGGGAAAATAAATGAAAAAAAGAAACGTTAAACTATTTTGTGAAAATAAACTGCAAAAAATGTTTGTGCACTTAGTCTGTTTTGTGTTGCACAAATTACTGTACTACATAATCATACTCCTGTTTTTGCACCTCTTTCATTTTTTGTTGAAATACCTGGTATTGTGAAAATATATTCTTTTAAAATACTTTTCTAAATGACCATTTGAATTGTTTCATTCATTTTGGGAGAATGAAAACTCATTATAGGAAGTATGGTACCAAGGTAATTACCATGGCGATGGTTTGCTTACTTTCTCAAGTATTTTACGAGTGGAAAATAGATTTCAAAGTCCATTTATTGCTTATCATTATTATTGAAATGTACATTTACAAAACAAATATCATTAGAAAAAATATTTTTAAAATTATCTTTAAACGAATGTGTGATTAATGGCCGATATAATCACCTTTGCAAAATTTATGATGTTTACATACCTATTTTTGCAAGCTTTTTCAAATTGGCTTACTGAACATTTTGATTGTTGTCGCTGCTAAACAGTTTGAAAAGTAAAATTTAAAGTTGTATAAAATCGTGATTTCATGACATGCATTGATTTTAATGGAACTGAGTCTAGAGTATTTGAAATGTTATTAATGTGGTTACGCATTCCTTTCACCTCTCCGATATCTTGGTAGATTGTTTGTAATGTTTGTCCCTATCTGTATACCCATATCAATGTCTTATATATTTCAATTTCTATATATCTGAATGTTTACTGTGATTTAGTGCCAAAGTTACAAAGGTTAGTGACTCAATTATTTCTCACCTTTACAAATCATACAATTTGTTTGTTTGCGTAAGCGTAAATTGAAATTTAGCAACGGTAAATAGTCAACAAGTAAAACAAATTAAATCATTCAAGAAATTTAATTGGTTTGCATTTTGTCATTGAATATCAGAGTGTTTATAACAGCAATTTGTATGCAGTCAATGATTGTTTTGTGACAAGGTTGGGTTTATCTGTAGATTTTTGAAATTTATTAATGAGATTTACGAGGTTTTCAATGTTTAAATGATATAAATCGCAAACAAAAACTTTCAATTTCCTATAAATTTAAGATATTTTTGTTTTGAAATAGATTTTTACTGCCGACGTGTACATCAAATTCTACTTTTCAGTTTTGATATATTTACGATTTCAGTATTTTTTTGGGGCGACTTTTTTTTTCAATTTATGCATCGTAGGCTTGTAATTTTTTTGCTCAGAGTCGGCCAAGTTTGAAATAAAAACATAAATATACCATGGTACCGATAATTATTGTTCAAAAAAGCGTTGTAGATTTTGATGAAGATTTTGGTTATGATGGAAGATAAACAACAAAATGATGTTCCTCAGAAAACTAGTTTACTGCTTTTTGAACTAGAAAGCAAAAAATAGGGTTACCACGGCAACGAAAAGGTAACAACATTTAACAACTGCCTTGAGGATAATAAATGAGAAAAACAGTTGCATGATTGTTTTCATGTCTCTAAACTTACCTTCCTAAACAAGATACATGTATTTATATCAATTGCTCTCATAAGCACAGTTTTCAATGATAACATTCCTACATGTACAGTACATTACTGTAAAAATCATTTATTTTCAATGGGACGAAATTTCGTGGTTTTGGTAAAAAAGGCCATTTCAATGGGACGTTAATTTGTGGATTTTGCATTTCAGGTAATAAATGTAAGGGTCAAAATTATCGTTTGATGGTATTTGATTTTGTGGTTGAAGGCGAACCATGAAATCCTCGAAATGTAATCCCCCATGAAAATTGATGATTTTACAGTACACTAGTACCGGTATTTTAACAAGGGAGACAACTCTGCTATAAACTTATCTTGATTGTTTTCACAGGTACAGAAATATTTAGTTCCGTGCATCGTGAGGTCATGCCGTTGATGACTAATTGATAAGTAATTTAATTTTAATTGAAATCATTCCATGCTTATATTAATGAATAGCAAACTTTGTTATCATATAAATAGAAGGGCAATAAAAAGTGAGTTGATGTGTTTTGTATCTTAAGTTAACATCAATTTGAACCCTGAGCACTGTGAACTTCAATTGAATATGAAATGCAAAGGAGTTTTTATTTTACAAAAAGATGCACATAGTTATCATGGATGAATCCCCCCATTTTATGGATGATGCCTCCCACATATAATGGATGAGACATTGATTGTGTGCTCGAAGTCTCGCCTTCAGGACAGTGTTACAAGGTCTGAAGTTTATCAGTTGTTATTCTCCTTAACCAATAGTCAGATTTCAATCAAACTTCACAACAACCTTTTGGTACCAAACCTAGCTGTGCAAATCATCAGGAATTTCTTTTAGAATGATTTTTACTGGAGTTATGGCCCTTTCATGGATTCAAACTTTTTTTTCAAAAAGACTCCTTCAGTTCATTATTAATCGAAGGTCAGGATTCCTGCATTATCGGTTGGTCATTCTCCTTGATTAATATTTCCTTATATGCATATTGTTTTAATGCTGCACCATACTTCAGGGGCTAAATTATTATGTTAATGTTACTGTATATATGATGTTCAAAAAGAATATTTTGTATCAAAACAACTTTGTATACCAGTATACATAATATTCATGTTAATGATGATTGAGTGCTTGTTCTGGAACAATCTGTAGTGTGAACTTCCATATCTATATTTTTATATCATTTTGTGTAAATTTGGTTTATGAATATTTCATGTAGTAAATACGATGGGGGAAGATTTATATGGCTATTGCCTATCTGTATATTTAGCATGAGAGAGGCTGTCATAGTTTCCATTATCCAGAGTGACATATTATGATATATTAATATTTCATTAATAGCAAAGTGGTCTGTATGTACAAATAAACCATATTTTTTGTGATATTTTGTAGCGAAGTTTTGTAGCGAAAAAAAAACAACAACGAAAAATGGCATAAAATTTTGCAATAATGAATATGTATATGTTTTGTGACAAATTTCCATATTTGCTGCATATAACATACAACATTTGAAATAACCCAAACATGCAGTGAAATAATTTTTTGCTTGTATGATCTACTTAACTTCTGTTTTGACTCCGACTGTCTAAAAGTGTTCAAGTTTTTAGAAAAGTGTTGAGACGGCATTAACAGTGTTATCAAATATTTCCTGGTATTTATGATAAATTCACAGATATACTTTGTAATAAAACTGTTGGTAATAGTTTGAATTTGACATTCTGGCTGATTTCTTGGGAAAATTGAATTTTTATACTCCCAGAAATAAAAGTTGTCATAGACTCATAATCATTAAATTTCCTTGATCTCGCTGTTTCAATTTATCTGTCTGTCTGTCGGAACATTGATTTCATTAAATGATATATAGATGTTATCGAAATTGCATAAATGGTGGGCGATTTTTTTCACAATTTTTCATTATTTTTTCTTTATTTTTTTAGATCTTTTTCCCAGTACCAGGCTGTGAAAGTTCTTGTTGTAGCCTTTAATCTGATTATAATGCAGTTGTAGATAATACTTTAAGTCTAGACTTTAATGGTTATTATATATAGTAGGGTTTGGGTTTTGAAAGATTAATTATTTAATCCATAAACTAGTTATAATATTATTATGATAAGGCTGACTTTAGGTGTTAAAATCACCGATTATTCTGAATAAACTTGGCGGCTTCTTGACTTTTGACGTGTATGTCAAGATGCCTTGAAATTAACGTCACCTGACCAAGGTCACTCTCCGCCCTGGGATGTCAAACTGAATTTTATAGTATACACATAAACCTTTCTATTGATAAATTGTCAAAATATCCGGGTTTGGCAAATTTTTAATTACAATTTTAATACTTCTAACAACAGAATTCAAACCTATAAACTAGAATTTGAGAGTTTAAATGTCAAAAATCCAATGTCATCTAATTAAATAGAAGAACAGATTACAAAACTTGTGATACAATTAAAAGCAAAATAAAAAAAATCACACTTGTTTTATCTAAACTCATAAATTTAATAAAACTTTTAATATATTTCACAAAACAAGTCAAATTAACAATACTGTGATAAATTTCACAAAACAAGTTGAAAGTTCATCTTACTCTATCTATTTCAATGAAAAATAATAAAATAAGAGATATGGATAAATTCTAAATAAATTATGAGTTGACTACAACATATCGATGGCTTAGAATGAGAAGGTCGTAACTAATACTTACGACCTTATAAGACTGTTACATATATGAAATCTGCATCTTAAGTCACTTCTTATGAGTCTATTTTCATAAAAATCAGAACTTGTCATGTTGACTAAACTGACATGTAAACAGTTTGTTTTACTATAGGTAAAGACTAATTTTCAGACAGTTTTCTCGTGTTTTCTCAATATATCAATTTTGTACTTACGACCTTTTCATTCTAAGCCAGTGATATTTTTGTTTATGAGATCTACATATTATAACAATGGTGTTGTTTATGTATCTAATTGTACAGTATTGTAGATGTGTACCCGCAATGAGTTTGTATCGGATATCGTTTGATAGATCAGTATCATTACATCATAGATCACATGGGTAGTGTAAAATGTCATAGAATAATCCTGAGACCCTTGAAATCCATCATTATTCCCGGTAGAACACCTTCAATGAGTCTGTAACATGTACAGGGACTACATGACGTCAGAGTATTTAGTGTTTTTGATGAATAATAAGTTAATAACTTGGTTATTATACAGTTGTGATAATCGTTTGTCTATAAAATCATAAATGCTGTTTGGTCGTAGGTCCTACAATTGTTAATGACGAAAAAACAGAGGAAAAACAAAGAATAAAAAGCTTTTGTGCGTCATTGTGCAGCAAATTTTGACATTTCATAATGTGGCTTGAATTTTGAGTTTTTGTATGCATCAAAGAATTAAAGGTTTTATTTAGATAAAGATATTCACCCATGATACATGATCTATAAATGCCAGGCTTAGATCATAACACCCTGAAAATGCCATCCCTATAGAAAAAATCACTGGGAATCCCACTGGGATGAGACTGGGATCCCACTGGGATCCCGCTGGGAAAATTGGTCGGGATCCCGCCTCTCATCCCAGTGGGATCCCACTGGGATGAGAGGCGGGATCCCACCAGGATGAGAGGCGGGATCCCACCGGGAAAATTGGTCGGGATCCCACCGGGATGAGAGGCGGGATCCCACCGGGATGAGAGGCGGGATCCCACCGGGGAAAATTGGTCGGGATCCCGGTGGTCGGCAGTGTTGATTTTTTACCCTCAAAATATTGTGCAATTTTACAAAACACGGTTAGTTCTTTGGTATTTCTTACCTTGTCACATGGTCAGATACCATGTTAGAACAATTAAAGGCAAGAACTCACCAGTTGCTGATAATGTTCAATCTACAGATGAATCAGCTTGTTTCAAATAATGTCAGGTAATATTTGATTTCTTATAGGAAAGCTTAATTAATATTTTGTTGTAATTATGAATTTTTTATTATGTCAAACTAATTCATAAATCTTTCTATTTTTATAATAATAATGATATATTACTTTGCTAACATTTATTTTAAAAGTGTTTTTTGGGACTTTAAAAAAATATATAAAATTTTTGTTAAAGGGAGATAATATAAAAGTGTGAGACAATAACATGAGATCCCACTGGGATGAGAGGTGGGATCCCACTGGGATGAGAGGCGGGATCCCACCGGGAAAATTGGTCAGGATCCCGGTGGTCGGCAGTGTTGATTTTTTACCCTCAAAATCTTGTGCAATTTTACAAAACACGGTTAGTTCTTTGGTATTTCTTACCTTGTCACATGGTCAGATACCATGTTAGAACAATTAAAGGCAAGAACTCACCAGTCAAACTAATTCATAAATCTTTCGATTTTTATAATAATAATGATATATTACTTTGCTAACATTTATTTAAAAAGTGTTTTTTGGGACTTTAAAAAAATATATATAATTTTTGTTAAAGGGAGATAATATAAAAGTGTGAGACAATAACATGGTTGACCATAGTCGACCATGGTCAAATGGTCAACCACGGTTGAAAACACTGACCATGTTAGACCATGGTCAAGCTTCAGTCTGTCTTTTCTCACCATGGTCAAACGGTTTATAAAACATTTTTCTAGCTCAAACTCTAAAAAAAAATGCAAGTTGGCTAAAAGGAAAAAACAACAGTCAACAAAAATAAGTTCAGTCTAAAATACTATTCAGGTGGGATCCCACCGGGAAATGTACTTGGAAATCCCGGTAGGTTATTACCGGGATCCCACTGGGATGAATTTCCATCCCACTGGGATGAATTTCCATCCCACTGAAATGACAACATCCCACCGGGATTAAGTCATCCCACTGGGATCCCACTGGGATCCCAGTTCAATTTTCTGTGGGGATAGACATTGTTCTATTTACAATTCATGATTTTTTATTAGAGAAAGTTTATTCTCCCGGAATATTGATAAAACCCTGGACCACCATAATCCCAAGACATATTTGCAACTTGTCAATCTTTCCTAGGTTGCTATTCTATTGCTTTCTGTTATCTAGAAGAAATAATGCAGAATTATTCTAAGTTAGGCAATAAAAGTGAGTATCAGGTCTCTATGTCCAAACTGATTGTTTCCAGATATCAGCATGTAACAATTAGCTATCAGTTCTCATAAATGCTTGCACTGCCACCAGACTGTGTGAATACTGTATTACCAATTTCCCTCTGTATTTGTATGCAGAATACCGAATACTGCAAAATAATTAATTTTCGTGGATTTCGTGGACTCACCTTTTACCACGACATCAAATCCCACCGAACAATAATTTGACCCTTGTATTTATTACATGAAGTGCAAAATCCACAAATTAAGGTTCTGTCAAAATTGTCCTTTTTACCAAAACCACAAAATTTGTCCCATCAAATTTAAATGATTTTACATTAACTGATTTTCCCTACTCTGGAAAAATTTCTAGGAAAAATTGCTGTCATTTTATAAATGAAATGAGAAAGTAATTTTATTTGAAACGATAAGTGTCCTGTATGGGGACATCAGATGTCCCATTAAGTATGTAGCTAGCGTTCTGATGTCATATAAGATTCAATTCACTTGTTTGAAATATGAATATTTAATGAAACACAAAACAGCATTAAATGTTGTAGGGACTGAAACTGTACAACTACAGTGACTGCTTTATGTGACATATTACATGTAGAAATGTTTATTTTCTGTGCTGTAAGAGGAAAAGTCTACCAGTTTCAGGTAGACAGCTGTACAGATAGAATATGTTTGACAATAAAAAATTTATATGTTTTGTCTTTACTTATTTAAGTCAGGTCGGCTGTGAAACAGGTTCGACAACTCTTTATTAGTTCATTCCTGTTGTATAATGCACCATCAGATATGGTTTTGAGAAGAGAGAAGTATGAGGTTCCCTATGATAAATTGTTGGGAGGTTTGTGATTGATATTATAGCTAGTTCTGATTTATGAATTCACTTGGCGTTGCAGCTTGTACCAATGGACCAAGTACTGCCAAGTGTTTGGTTCTGAGCTGGACTTGAAGCAAACAAGAGCTATTGTTATAGTTTGATCGTTAGCGTTGGCACTGGCGTCCGTGTTGGTTAAGTTTATGGTTAATGTCGTTTTTTGGTAAAAAAACCAGTTCATACTTACAATGCTGTTCAATACCCTGTGACCTTTATTGATTAAGTTATCTGCCCTTGTTACTATCAAAAAGGAGAAAGCATATCCAGCACTTGTATTCAATGCTCTTATTTGTGGTCAATGTCTGACATAGTGGATATAGCCATTGTGGTTGTGATATTCTGAAATACCATAAATGTCTATAGACTGATTATATCATGTTCTACAGAGGTATTGGACCCGGTACATCCAGTATATTATAGATCCTGTATGAGGTTCACTTGTTATATAGTATATTATAGACTTAGTGAACCCTGTATAATATAGACTCTGAGTGAGGTTCACTTGTCTACTATCAATCATTTTAGTGTTGCTGATACAGACAGTTATTACCATGTCTGGCTCCGTATCAGTCCTTATTTGGCATGCAAAGCAGAGTCTTAACCGTGTTTGAGATGCAGGGAAAGATAGCTACTTGGGTAATGATTTTAGACATTGAGTCGACCTTTAGTCTCGGTTGCGGTTCTATAATGTTGCTTTCCTCAGAATTGTCAGTGCAATTGTGCAGAATGATCACGACTTAAGTTTTCATGTTTATTAGGTTGTTTAAGGAAAGACAATGCATGCGTTCTCTGAATGTTTAAGCCACAAAGCCACAGTAAAGTTGATAATAATATTCTCCATTACTTTCGCCTTGATGATTGTTTTTTGGTTTGCGTGATATAATTCAGATATCAGGTTCTTATACCATTATGAGGCCGACCTAAACCACTTTGATGCTATGCATTATGGATTGGAGTAGCCTATGGGACCTATATGCATAAATGCTTTGGATGTTATATTGATGTTTTTGTTACGCTAGCCCTGTTACTGGCTGATCATTGTTTTATGCTAGAGTAGTAGAGAGATTGTTGGCGTCAGCTAATTTTTCCGTCTTTGTTTTTTACGAGGAAATTAAGCAAAGAACATGAACTTCTCGCATGCTGTGTTTTTATGCTGCCTTAAATGGACTTTAAATGCTGAATTCTGCTTTAAGTTTACTTGTAAAATTAAGTTTTGAAGTTGCTGACAGCAGTCACTGCCCTGGAAAGGAAGTTCCAGGAACTGGTAAGTGTAAAATTTCATGTTTCTGATAATTATTTGTGGAATAATTTCATTGGAGTTGTATATACATTGTCACACTTGTATGAATCCTAATTTTGATTATCATCATTTTGAAAAACCTAAAATCTGTATTGAGGGCTTGGTGCAAAACTATGGTAACTGCATCACTTTATATAGGCATGTACTGTACCATAGTTTTGCACTGAGCCCTCGATATTGACTTTGGATGGTAGGGGTGTGGTACTCGGGTTTGACTTTATATCTCTCTGTTCACACAACAAAAACATCTCAACTTTTAACATCTGGTTAAAGTACTGATTTAATGTAGATATAATGATATGTAAAATATGTATAAATTACACGCTAACTGTCATATACTGCTAAATCGTGGCGGAATAAAAAATTACAAACCATAAAATGTAAAAATTAACCACATGTTACTGATGAGAAAAAAATTGTAACTTGCGTGCAACAGTAAGTTCAAAACGTTTAAAACGTCTAAATATGGAGATAAAACCACAGGTGGCAGTATCAGTGTTTGTTCCGCAAACGATTAAATAAAATAATAAAATATATAAAAATGTCCGTACTGAACTAATATACTAACATTATCAAGGTATAAAGCGTACTATATGTCTATATGCCAAAGATTGTGGAACATTTCATCTCGTTGTTTCAACATAAAATACGGGCGCTGAAGAAAAATTGCTGTACAAGTCATTCAAATAAACTATAAAATATTAATTCTTACCGAAAATCTCGTTCAATTGTATCTTATAACTGCGAAACAGCAAAACAGTGTTACTTTCGTTTTTTAACTTCGCTCAAGGTCATTTTATTAATGCACTGGTTACCCGCTGCGCTCACAGTATCGTAATAATTGTTGGGAACCAAGCCTATTGTAAGATGCAATGTTCCACAATCTTTGGACATAGACATATACTACGCTTTATACCTCGATAGTGTACAGGGAGTTAGATAGACAATCGATATATATACGGTCCATGTAGTGTATTAGCTCAGTGACGGATTTGTTCTTTTTCTATCCAAACACTGATACTGCCACCTGTGGATAAAACATGCATTTAATGTTGTGGTGTAAGGCTGATGTCTTGTATATTAGTTATGAAGTAGGGCGGGTAGCTGGGTATTAAAACTTTTAAGTAAATATTTAATGAAGTAAAGAGTTTTGTATACTTGTGTAACTTGATTTGTTAAATACAAAATGAACATGAAATATAAGTCTAAGATCACTAAGATCAGACACAATGTGAAATGTGAGATTGGAGTATAAATAAATGATGGAATATCATCGGTCTGTAATCTGGTCTCGGTAGTATGAGCATATCTATAGCCTTTTAGGCTATATTTACCAGTCAGCTTTCTGCTGAAACATGGAGGGCATACGAGTGCCTCTACCCGGATTTGAACCCAGATCATCACCGAGCGCTAACTACTGAGTTATGGAGGCCTCCAGTATATTAACATTAGCTGCCCTGCTTGTTTGTTCATTTGTATTTATTGCCGTTTATCAACAATTGTTCAGCTACATCATTGGACGGCTAAGTTTTCCTGGACTTCAATAATTACAAAATCGCAACGAATAACACATTTTTCTGGGAGATTTACTTTTAAATATATGGACCCAGTAAAATACATAAAAACTCAAAATGATTTTATGTTGTATTTGTATATACTAAGGTAAGATTTTAAGTCGTAAAAACTGATAATATAGCCTGCAACACCTGGTTACAGGGGTAAGAAACATAAAACGTGAGTGTTAAACGATGCACATCTGTGCATGTCTGTAATGTGTATTGACTGTACCATCTCACTGTGAAATATTACAGTTTGCAAAGACAGGAAGACAAGATTATAATCAGTATAACGAAATATATATCATATATTATTACCTCATTTTACACATAAATAATCATCATATAGTCAATAACCGTGACTTACTACAGTATTATATTATAAAATCTGGTGGTTTTGTAACTGACATACTTCTGGCGTGAGCAATTTACGTATTTGAATTTTTTTTTAAAGTGAAATTTAATAATAATAATGTCAGGTATCATATAATTATGTAATGCAAACCCAATATGTTACAATGCCTGTATGTGCTTTATCTGTTTTAACTTATAATATTGCTTCAAATGTACTATTTTATTTTAAAGTTGTACGCTTTAGAATTGATTGACCTAAAATATGTAACAATGGGTTAATTTTCCCTTCCAACAAGTTTTGGAATCTCCAATTTACAAACTTGTGAAAGAATTACAAATCAAAATGTATTACCCTTTTGTCCAAAATTCATGACTACATTATTAAAACATATCCATGGAAAATAGTTATTTTACTGTATATTTTGATATAATGGCTGTAAGAAGATGTAATGATCGAGCATTCAAATGTTCCATCCAAAGCACAGTGTGCTCCTTATCAAAATACTCAGACTTTGCAATTTGATTCTGTTCTGTTCCTTTGCTAATGAGACAGTTAAACCCAAATGGTTTAACAATAATCACCTGGTATTATAATTATGTAATATAATATAATTTGATATTGCAAAACGTGTCAGAGAACTGATTACAATGAATTTACTACCTGTTTTATGGGGAAGTGATTCAGGAAACATTAATTGCAGTTTGCTATATGAAACCTGTCTTCAAATCACCGCATAAATCATGTTTATTTGTATGCAAAATAAGGTTAAATTTATCTTTGCATTTCATCAACTGGGCGGATATGAATTATTGATTTTACCCATGATTTTGATAAATGTGTATTTTATAGGCATGTGTACTCGTGCAGATAAAGTTTTGTTCAAATTTTTCGACTCCTCAATAGTTTAATTTGTTTGTTTATGCCATTATTCCCCCAGAGTTTTACCTGCGGCCCTTTCCAGTTTTTGTCCGAAGTTTTTCCATTAATCTTTTGTGACATTCAATTCTTCTCCAGGAATATTTGATTGAAACCGTTGTTGACGTATTTGCCCTATGTCCATTCATGACAATGATAGAAAATAATTTAGATATTTGTAAAAAAAAATTTGATTTATTGTGCCATTGTTGACAAAGGGCACACCATTACAAATTGTTTTACTTTGTACATATGACGAAATAAATTAACAAAAAAAATCATATTTAAAAATGTTCATTCTTTGTGACCAATGAAACGGTTTTTGATGAAATAAATGTATTTTGAGAGATAATTTTTTACTTTTACTTTAAATAACTCTTGACAGATATACTGCTGGACCATTCTGCAGCTTTGATACAAATCACCATAGTGATCTATTACAGACCCCGGCAGTTCAAAACTTTAAAATAATATTTTAACATATTTCCTTTAAAAAACAAGTGAAAAATGACAAACTAGCAAATCTTTTGAATGCAAAGGGATAATCCTGATATGCAATTATATTGAAATGATTAATATCTATCACAGAACTAGAAAATTTATGTTTGATCACTTGAAGAAATTCACCACTTTAAAACTTTAATTTTTGTCACCCATAGACTTTGTACCAAATCAATTTACACCGTGGGATTTGGCTGTCATCCTTGAAGTCAGCTAGCTGCTCTATAACTTCTTCTATAAATTTGTGTTTACATTATTCTTTATTTTAACATCTTAATATCTTTATTGTTGTTAATATTCATGAGGTATAAAAACTTCATAATTGTTAAAGTGAATGTCAGTCAAGTGTCATTTTTTGTAAAAAGTAGATTTATACATACAGTTAAACCACCGGAATGTTGAGGCACTGTTGTTCGGAGCTGACAAGTTGCCTAGGAATCTTCACTTTTAGGATAAAAATCTGACAAAATAAAAAAGTTATCGGCCACACATTGGAGCTATCATCAATAGATAGGTTTTTCTAAAGAAGTCGTTAAAAAGCTGAGGCCGAGTTCATGACCCATATCATTAATAAATTACTTTTTTTCAAACCCCTTTGATAAAAAGCCAGAAAAATGGGAGTGAATAGAAACTGTGTTATTATAATTGGCTAAGGTTAACAGACCATAAAATATGTCTAATATACATTAAATTAAGATAGTAAAACCATTCTTTTATTTCATAGGGAAGAATTTTATTGAAGAAATATGAATGTTGATAAAACACAACCTTAAAGTTATTATAGGCAGAACAATCAAGAGTTTATAATGATACCGATGGACCTGAGATACACACACCTTTATTGCTCTCAAGGTCATTGTTAGATGCAAAGGTCAACATTTTTACTTTGATTTAAACCTATGTAATTATATTAGTACAAACACTTTATACATCCTATACAGGGGTACCATTGAACCTTGAGTTTGCTTTTTGACCCCATGGCCCCAAAAAGATCCAAAAAGGCACATTTTCCTCGTCCTATAATACAGGGGTACCATTGAACCTTGAGTTGGTCCTAATATATTGATTGACCCTTGGTCTCAAAAATTTAAAAACAACAACAACAATATTTTGCCCCATTGGATTTTGAAGGAAGAGTGCATTTGTCTTTAAAATTTAGTTATTTTTTGCAATAAAATAATTTTAAATGGTAAAATTCCAGTACAAAATTTTAATATTTAAATGACCCTGGAGTTTCATCCCCTTGCGAACTCCCTTAAGGTTCCAGTTTGTCTGTCTTAGTGAAAATAAAACCCATGGTCTTCCACGTATCTGGATATTTTTCTCAGCAATGTTACTTTCTTTGAGTAGATTTGGAGACGGAGTCTTTCGAAGAAGCCAATGAAATGGACCTCCATGGAGATTTAATTGGAGACACAGTTTGATGTAAAGTCAAGTATTGGGAAGTCCTCATAGTCTGCCACATATGTTTGAAGTTTGATACTGCTTGCAAAACAACTTGCTAATTGGAGTGAGAGACTCTGTAATTTATACCCATTTGAGTCAACTGGTGGCTATTGCCAATGATGGAATGCAGCCTGAATATTGTTGCCAAAGGGAAGATTATGCTGTTGCAACTTTGACAACACTGAGTTTTAAGTATCACGTGATTCTAAATTAGCATTCATATGTGTACAAAATTTAAAGATGTTACAAATAACAAAACACATTAGTTGAATCAAACACTTTAAACAGCATGTCTTATTCATTTAAATATTCTCCCAAGAGATCGCACCATGCCAGGGTAAGCGTCCTTGATGGAAAACCTCAGACTAGCTTAATTATTTATCTATGATGATCTACACTGAATGTCGGTACAAGTCAGTATCAGATTAGGAGCAAACGGGAAGTCCTATTTCATCCTTGACTTACTTAGATGTTGTTTCCCTAATTAAGTTATTACTATATCACTGATTTTCATCAATGAACTGAGTTACTTGATGCATTTATGTGTAAAAACTTACTAGTTTACAATGGGGACTGGAGAAGCTAATGGCTTTATGGCTATATGGCTGTTAGAGCGGTATTTCTAAGTATTGAATGTGATGACCAAATGCTAGAGGCAAAATTGTGACCAGATGAAGATGTGTGATTACAGGCTATGTAAATATAAAACAAACACCATATTTTACCATTAATGGTCATCGTAATTATAAGATCAAAGATGGTTGCCGTGATCCTTGCACTGATTAGAATTGCCCTAAAAGGCATAATTTGTGATAAAATCATTTGACTTCTCTTTTATCCTTGTTGTAGGCCGTTGTCACAGTGTTATCACATCTGACTCTTTCTTGATAATAATCGGATGTATTAAATTGATTAGACAGGGGCTGGTAGTTACAACATTTAGGGGCCAGGGAGTTACAGTAGCAAGTTAGCAACACATGGCTTCCTATAATTTTAATTTTGTTATCTTGTTTTAAGTAATTATCTGTCCTTAAGGAAATATTAACTTTCAACAAGACTTTGCTCCTATCTGATTGAAATTGTTTTATTTTATGTTTTGATCAAACCTTGGACAACTGAAATGAAAATTTAAATTTTTTGTGATTGTTAAATGCTTAGACTTTGCTTCTTTTTTGGAATGTTTGTTCCTTTAAAATGTACTTTGGGAAGTTTTCTTAGAATGCTGAACTGAATAAAAGTTAAATAAATAAATTATTTTATTGGCATGGTGCTGAAAGATAATAACAAATCATGTAAGGGAGGCAGCACTTGACAAAAACAACAGAGAACAAAAGGTATAAATAAGAACCAAAAGGCACAAAGCAAGTCAAACAAGAGAAATTGAAATGAATGATTGGTTTTGTGTTTGTTTTTTGTATCGCAATACATATATCAGGCTTGGGTTATAATCTGTTAGGGATTTGTTTTTGTAAATAGGGGCTTATAAACCCTTAAATACCCATTACTATGTATTGTTGGTAGTATTTAGATAAATTTCACCCTAGGTTTGCCTTGTTATACTTGTTACTGTGGCTTTATTTTGTCATTTTGAGGTTACATATAGCTGTCCCCAAAGTAAGTCCATTTAAATTTATTCCCATCAATTGAACATTTCTAAAGGACCATCATTTTGTGGTAAAAAATTGCCTCAAATTACCGGGTTCTCCAGTTTTATGTAAAGGGGACTGAAGTGTTTAATGGGGCATTTGTCAAACTTAGACAATTACTATTGTCAAAAGGTGGATTTTGTTTTGTAATTTATTTCTATTGAACCCTTTGACCATGAGTCTGGGTCTATGAAAAGGGAGCTGAAAGCCTTTGGTCAATGTAGTTACACCAAGGTTGCCATAGCGACAGCCTCTGGCCATATGAAAACCACTGGACCATTGACTGGCTTTTTTTTTTATTTTATCAGATCCACTTGACTGTGTGGTGAAAGTTGGCTGTAGTCAGAAAAGCCTAAGTTAATGAAAGCCATCTGTGTTCATTATACAGCTTTGGTGGGCAGTAATACATACAGCAAGAGTTTAAACTTTCATACTAGTAGAAGCTAGGATACTGATATTATAGTGTTGTGTTACTTGTCGCTGACAAAACATTTCAAAATTTTGGACAACAGGAGTTTGATATTTCAGTTTAATCCATCTTCTGTATGTTGACGGGCTGTCGGTTTTACAAAAAAGTTTTATTGAAGTTTGTCAATTTTCTGCTTTTTCTCTGAACATCACAGTGCAAACAGGATTGTTTTATGTTGATCTCAAAGTTTCTCTGAATTTCTGTTCAGATTTTGTGATTTCAAAGTTACATTTTCCTTTTGATAGGAAATTTGGATTTACAAGTGTTTCAGCTTTGAAAAAAAAATCTGGAAATTATGATTGGAAAATTTTCGTTTTGAAGGCTTCTTGCATGAAAGTTGATGTGATTGGATTATACAGTGCACCATTTGATGCAGAGACTCTTCTGGATTTTGCGTTTAATTCCATCTATGGTTTGTATTCATCTTTTTATTCATGAACCATGATGGGTCGGGTTATTTTATTTTCTCAGTCAAATTGGCTGGGGATTTGAGAGGGGGTATATTAAGGTCCTACACAGGCTAAGCTGATCTGAGTGATCTTTTTGTTGTGGACAAATTCAATGTGTAGATTTTGCCTTTAATACCAGATTTACTGAAATTAAACCCTCAATGTAAGCAGGCAATTTTCATATAAAGCTCCAAGCACTGTTAATTTTTTCTTCAAATATGGACAAAAAATAAATTATGGACAAAATTGTCAAATTATCATGTTCAAGTTTGATGATCATTCAAATCACCCAAGAAATTGAAGTCTGGAGTGATGGGCCTTAAATGTTTTGATGGGCATCTTCGGAGACTTAGTGTCTATTAAACGTTGGTTTATTTATTTCATTTGAATATATGGCAGAAAATTATGATTTGTGATAATTCATATCGCTGTTGTATTTATACTGCTTGATTAACCTCGCAAATACTTAACTGTGAAATATTGTTGAAATTGTTCATAAAGTTGCTTCAAGCGATTGGCTATAATCTTCAGTATTTAAGTCTCGTAAAAGAGATATTTTATGCAAATTGTGATATCAAGTGAATAAATTTCTGGTGTTATAGTCAGTGATGTGTATTGGCATGCATTGGGCTGTTTATATGGTCAGCCCTTTTCCATGTATGTCTCACTGAGTTGTACAATATAGCTATGATTAAAATCATATGCAGATATCCTTCAGCAATTATGATAGCCCCTAGCACCCGAAACCTGGGGTCTGTGCAGGGAAAACTCTTCTATATTGTCCAGACATGTTTGATTTATGGGTGAAAGTTTGATAAGGGCGACTGTTGGTTATATATGATTCACTTTCTGATAAATGTACAAAAGATTATTGTGTCGAGATATGTTTTGTTCTAGTTGTGACACTTTCTGTGCAATATGTAAAGAACGATGAACTAGTAAATAAATGTTGATTGGATACTGTATATTCCTACATTCAGTTCTTGGTGCACAGTGCTAAACTGCCAGTACTGATCGAGTAAATCCTAAATTAGTATGAAAAAGTGCACCAAATGTTAGACTCAAACCCACAACCCCTCATCTGTAATCTAGTCTAGATGTTTTGCTCTGCCAACTGAGCCAGCTGAGAACCTGTCGTGATTCAGACATCACTCTCGCTTATTTCTGTATTGTGTACTATTAAGTCATGCCATCCTGAACGCTTTGGTAATTTTGAAGTTTACAATTATTTTTGTAAAAATGTTAGAAACCGGTCAAAATACGTTGAAAAACACATTGTTTGTTGTATTGACCAGTGTTATGGAGGAGGCGTGTGTGAGTGTATAGGGACACAGATTGAATGTTACATTATATTGCCATCCTACCTGACTCCCTATTGACTTCATTTAATTGTATTACCTTTGCTTTTATTGTGCCAATATATAAGATGTTGTTGACTTCTTTGTGGACTAAAATTCAATTTGGACATTTGGCGTCACTCCTGTCACCCCACGCTGATGAGGTTGTACCAAAGACCATTGTTGTGATTCAAATAGAAGGTTTGCCTGTTCACATTTTTAGAAAGTAAAATCGAAAATTCATTGTCCAGTATAAATTTTTATGAAAAGTAATGTTTTGATTTTATGTATTGAATATGCATCAATCATACTTAAAATGTTGAAAAGCATTGGAGTGGACCAGTACTGCGCAATGGAAATATTTTTCATATTAAGCTGTTTACCTGCGCGGTATAGGAAGTGTAAGTTCAATACTTGGTGTACTGTGTCAGTACAGTGTCAGCTTGCATTTACAATTCATGTCCCATTTGCATTGAAATGCATGAAATAAATGTTTGTGTACATATATTTTTTGTATTTTTCCTTTGTTCAGCGTGAAATGTTTAAGATAGTGTGATTTTCCTCTATTTTTCCTCCTACAATACGATGAATACTATCGGACAATGAATAGGACAGTACCCGACAGTGTACCTGACAATGTACCGGCAGTATTTAAGTGATTTATGGTGTTTGGAAGAGTGTGCTTGAATTTGTTATAAAGCTGACATTTCAAGTAGGTATAGATACACTCTCTATACGCTCTCTATAATCATTACATACTTAAGGTAGCTGTTTGTGATTTTAAGATATCTTCAAATTGTCCAGCTTGTAAAGTTATAAAATTATTTGAAAGGATTTCAGCAGTGAATTTGTATTTAACAAGGGTTGCCTGCAAGACTGTTGTATGTCCTTTAATTACAAGCAGTTACAACAGTCTTGCAGGCAATCCTCAAAATTTCAATTTAGTAGTCACTGGTGTTCATTTAAACAAACCACCTGTCTTGATCACCAGCATTATATAAATCATAAATCCAAATTTGAACTACACAAGTCCTGTACGAAACAACCACCTGTCCAATTATCCCCATGTTATGGACCCCTTGAGTGACTGCTTCATAATAGGCTGGTAAAAGTCTGTGTAAAATAAAAGGTCAACAAAATAAAAAATATAGGTTTTACTTGATGCTGAATTTTGGCTTACACACTGGTATATATATAGTAATATGAAACAGTATTTTGCATTGGCCTAAAACATCCCTGTGCTCAGCAACATTGTATTATTTATTCACAAGTACTTGGTCAGTGCAATGGTAACTCAATCTGTTAAGAGATGAAATGTTTGTTATTTATTAGCTTGGGTATGGACATAAACTTGTTTTATTGAGTTTTTGTGTACTTTGGCTTCATTGTCCTTACTTGAGGTTAGTTAGGTGACTTGGGTCACTTAAAACTGACCACATGGTCTCCATTATACCTGCGACCTGTCCATGATTTTTGTCATATTTCAAATAACTGACATGTATTGTATTCTAGTCTCATAAATTAAGGTCAGAAAGTCCTTTGATGTTTTGATTCGATTTGCATAATAATTATATAAGTGTGAGAGAGGTGTGAAGTATGAATACCAATTGTTTATGATCAAACAGTTTGTGATGCAGTTGTGAAAGTATTTTACACCTTGGCATTTGCATTTTTGACAAAAAACGTGATATTTTGTGTACTTGTTGTTGTTGTTAATTGGATTAATATAGATTTATTGTGGCTTAGACCAAACATTGGGGAGACAGTCTAAAGTGTCTGGTCATTGTTAAAGGTGTGTTTTATACAAATTATTGCACCCTGGAGTGTTCCATTGATAACTGTATGGATAACTTGATAAAATTTTAACAACATCAACAACAACATTTAAATTATAAGAACTTAATTTAGAAGACTATCAAAAGTGTCTGCCATTGTCAAAGGTGTATTTTATTGAAAATATAAACACCCGGCTGGTAATTTTGAAAATAGTTGTGGGATTCTAAAATATTATTTATTGGGACATAGTGAAGTGAACATAAATATCTTCAATGGAAATACTTGCTCATCGCTATTTAGATTAATATTGATAAGGTTAATTTTTTTGTGGCTCGTCCTATTTTATTGTGTGATAAAAATTTTAAAGGCAGGATTCGGAAATTAGAGGAAATACAAAACGTGATGTTAAAGATAATTAACAATTTAAGATAAAGTTAATAAATGTGCGGGTTGATATCCGGACAGCAGCTGAATCCTGATGTTGTCTGTCAATGTGCTATGTGTTTGTGGTGGTGACCTGGGTGATAAAAACTTGGAGACTGTGGCCGTGTATGGATATTTGTTCAGTTTTTTATGACAATTTTTTTTTCAGAAAAATATGACTATTTGTTGTGTGGCTGTATGGATATTTATTCAGTTCGTTTGTAATGAGAAATATTTTTTGTACTTTTCAGAAAAAATATGTGGTGACCATAGTGTGTTAATGAGAAATGTTGCTTTTTTCAGAAATATATGTTGTCACTGTGGATTTATGGATATAAATTCTGTACAGAGTAATAATAAGAACTTTTATTTATATTTTCAGAAAAATATGTCGTCATTGTAAGTGTCCACCTGAAATTCATGATATGGCTAACACAAGTCTAACAGACGACAGAACATTAAACAAGTTGATTCATGACGTAAAACGCAACTCAACATCCGATGATGACAGTGGCTGTCCATTAGAGGAGTATTCCTGGGTACCGCCAGGTCTGAAACCCGAACAGGTAAGAGATGAATGCAACATTGTCATGGTTGGTGGCTTGTCCACATTTAATTTTAAATTTCAGTTTACAGTACAATCTCTCCAGAGCAGCCCTCTGTAAAGCAACAGCCTTCCTATAACAATACCTTCGAAATTACCCTTAGGTCGTATTCACTATAAACTTAGCCTTGGTAAACCAACTACCTCTAAAGAGTTAAAGCACCTACAGGATGTTGCTTTGCAGAGGTCTTACTGTAGGTAATTGTGAAAGTGTTGTGTACGTACAAGAACTAATGAAATGTTCTTGTTTATAATTATAAAATGATAGTCAAGTGACAGAATATTGTCCACGATTTGTCTCATACCTTTCTTATCACCCATTTAAAATTATGTTGCTGAGTTTATTTCATAATTTGTTTTACCATGGAATATAACTCGAAACAGATTATAACTATGTTTTATAGGATTATTTGACCATGGAAAATAAGCCATCTCTTTTTCTAGATGTTGTAAGTGTCTAAAACCCTTGAGTTTTCTTGGAGAGTTCCCCCTTAATGTTATTACATTTCCTGGACTACTCACAATAAGCCTTAATGTGTGACACTCATGGTTAACTAACTAAAACTCAACTTCTCAAGCCATTCTGCAGTCAATCATGTTTCTATTATGTGTATTCCATCAAGCCCGATAATTCTCCTGTTGAATGAAAAATTTGGCTTCCCAATACTGCACTGTGTGATGAGTGTATCAAATTGCCTCAAGGTTGAGCAAAAAAATGCAAAAAAAACTAAAATCCGACCATTGATTGCTTTTTTTGTATGAAATCTGAACGGAAGTATTAGTTCCGAAGTTAGCTAAATCTTCCTGGGACCTTTTAATGTACCAGAATGAGTAGAGATTGTGTTCATAGAAAATTGAGTTACGTAGAGCCGCAAGCTTTCCATACTCAATTTTCTATACTCTGCATTAGGGATATACAGAGCAATTTTTCACGATTTTTCTCTCCACAGTTGAGAATTACAGGCATGCAGCATTTCTTATTGTTCGTCTTGTTTTGCTATTTTGTAAGATTAGATAGTCAGGAATGTGAATTGTTGTCCTAATTGTGAATGTATTTTTTTCTGTAGTATTTTAGTTAATCTTGTTGATCATTAGTGACATCTCATTACAAGAAATGTCTTAAAACATTTTCCTAGGTGTCTGAAATAATTTATATATAACCCCAGTGTTCAGGCTATACTGTAAAATTATTAGTTTTCGTGGGTGATTAAATTTGTGAATTTGGTGGTTCACTTTCATCCACGAAATCAAATCCCATCAAACAATTATTTTGACCCTTGAAGTTGTATAATAATTACCTGAAATGCAAAATTCACAAATAAAGTACCATCGAAATGGTCTTTTTTACCAAAATCATGCAATTTCGTCCCATCGAAATTAAGTATATCTGTGGCTTATTATGTACTGTAACATTACATATAGGTATTCAGGTATCTGGCAGACCGACAGTGCTCATCAGACTGGCACTGATTGTTGGCTCACAAAGTGTTTGGTCAAGGATAATAGTGAGTGATTCAATCAATCTAGTATGTTGTTTATTACCAGGAAGATTATTGTTACATTATGTAGCAGGTTGCTTAGCTATGTCGTTAAGTCATTAGGGGAGTGGTCATCACTATGTCTGTAGTATACTGTAAAATCATTTAATTTCAAAGGGACAAAATTTCATGGTTTTGGTATAAAAAGACCATTTCGATGGGATGTAAACTGATGGATTTTGTAGTTCAGGTGATAAAAGGGTAAAAAAGTTATTGTTCGAAGGCATTTGATTTCGTGGTAACTGGTTGAAGGTGAACCAAGAAACAAACAAAATTTAATACTGCACAAAAATTAATGATTTTACATTAATAGTAACTGTATGCTTGTACTTTCTTATTCATGTTGGCACTGTTTTCTTTCTTCCTTGATTTATACTTGTTGTACCCATGTCCTGTTTCGTGCCCTGACTTCCAGGCTTCCCTAAACTTGTCAGTCGTGCAATCATGTATGGCCAGATCTGATCTGGAATGACAAATGCCAATCGTTATCATACCAAATGTTTGACATCTGACAAACCTCTAGTTCAGGACTATGTTTTGGTCTGAATGATTTGTATTTGACCTGATAGATGTTTTGAGGGCTTTAGAAATTATGGATGGCATCTAAGTTTCTGTGGTAACCATTGAGGTGTTTCTCAGTTGGCAAACTTTTCAGATGTCCCCCATTCTATCTATAAGGTCTGAGGTCTGAAAAAAAAATCATGAGCACACAATTTGACTTTGAGTGTTTCTTAGTTGGGAAATTTTGACCCTTTTTTTCTGCCAAAATATTTCGCTTCAATGCATCTATCATAAGAGAATGTAGCCAGGCTAGGTTTAAGGATGGTACCAATTTGGGTTATATCATAATTGTTTTAGTGTAATTAATTAATTACCTGGTCAGAATGATCATAGTCTAGCATTACAAATATGTTGTAAGCAATTACTGGACACTGTTTGATAGCATAGTTATATAGGTATCTATAGCTGATAAGTAATCTGGTACTGAATGAGTATGTGCAATTACTGCTGATTGTTTACCTAGAACTTTCAGCATACATGTATAACAATGTTATGATACCTCGCTGATCTAGATGAAGGACTATGACCTAAGGGAGGGGGGGGGGGGGGGGGGGAGGGTCGGCCATCATATCCATCCTTGTAGTATGGCTATCCTACTAGAGAATATATTTTATCAATCAAACAGCATAACTTTTTCAATTTTAGCCAGATTTATTTTGTGCTTGATTGTCTTAGTTTTGAGGGTGCAAAGGGAAATAATTTCTTGGGAAAAGAGTAGATTGAGGAGATGTCTTTATAAACATTGGGTATGTTAGACAGACTACCATCCTTGGTATATTTGATTGGAGTTAGTCCAGTTGATAATGGATTAATGGCCTGTGTAGTAAGCAAAATAGGAGTAACTCCATTTTAACAGGAGTACTTGGCAGGTATGGTAGTAAGTGTAAAATAAAGTAATAAAGTATTGGTGTGTAGAATAAGGCAGCAACCATTTTTTGCTCAATGTTGCGTCTCAGATAACATGATACACCCATAAATACTGGTTTACTGTAACAAGAGTTATTGTTTCCTCATGTTATGTTTGGCTCAAGTTTGCATTTCTCGAACTCGATGGAGAAAAAAAGGTTTGAATTAATGCTTGATTTAAGTAATCTGAGGAATATTCGTTTAATTAGAAGATAATTGATGAGACAAATATGATATCCGAGTGCAGCTGTATTGGCACTGGTGATAATTGCTGCACAAAGTGCTTTTTAAATAAAACCCCTCCTTTCTGTGCATTTGCTGAAACAGCATGCTGGGTAATTAAGGACCCAGTGCTTGATTGGACAGAGTAATTGAAATATAGATTTTGTCCCAGCTGGATTCTGAAAATCGTATGAAGTATTTTTGTATTATCTTAATGCTTAGAATGTATTGAGTATGCTCTGGAGAGTAACAGGAATTGTCTGATCTTCTGTTTTCTCCCATTCTTATGTGAAGTTGTTTCTTTTGAAATTCTTTATTTGCATGAGGCTGGATTGTAATAAAAATTAACGAGCCCTTATTTTATTACATGCTTGAACGGTTTTGTAAGTAACACAGAAGTCTGGCAGCACTCTGGCATGAAATAATGCCTTCTCAATCCACATGATTGGACGATTTTCTTGTCTGGTTTTCATATTTTGTCTTTCACACAGACTGGTACATAAAATTTTGAGATACAATCAGGTTGTTTATAGTCTTTTGAGATTGAAATACTGACCCTAATTGTTTTGGTAAAATAATTATTTTCTATTCTGTTATATTTAGTGCACTTGGTGGAGTCTTGTCTGTAGTTTTGTTACTTTGAGTTCATTTTATTACTGGTTGGGTTCTTTATGTTAATTTGTTCCTCTCTCTGATTTTACTCCCACAACCCCATTTTTTTGCCTACAATATCTAAAAGACAGTACCAGTATCTATGCCAGGTTCATAAAGTCATATATTTTTGCTATATCAGATTCTATTTGTAAATAAATCCATCAAATTATTTTTGATGAAATCTTCATTTATAGCTACAAGCCTAGACATCAAATCTGCTCTTCTTGAAAGATCTGATTGGTTATGTAATAAACTTTGCTAGTTTTTGCTATATTCTGGTATTGTTTCCCTGTGTAAGCATCTTGTCTATGGACAGTTATAAACACACACGTCTCTGGTAAAAGTCTGAAGAATTCCACCTGGCTCCTCAGTTCAACTAAATGTCTTTAGGTAAACCTCGGCAACAGTTTTGGTAACTGTTTCCTCAAATTCTTTTTAGGTAAACTTCGGCAACAGTTTCAGTAACTGTTTCCTCAAATTGTCGATTTCTTGTTTCCCTGAATTATCAAATTCTCAAATTCTCAACCAGATGTAGGAAGTACACATTACATGATGCATCTCCATACAACATATGCCATTGCCATTCCTCTATTTAGCTAACTGCTATCTGTTCTTAGCTTTAAAATGTAAACACCATAAATTCTGTGTAAATTTTTACTTTTTATATTTCCTGGAGAGAGTAACTGTTGTGTTATGTTATTTTCTAGAACTCGGTAGACTGACGTTCCCTGTATCAGGCTATAAGATATGTGTACCAAACCCCTATTTTCTGACAGTTTGACTTTATGGGAGCAGCCCACTCCTAAAATTTAAGATTTTTTTGTGTTTTTCGTTTTTTAAATCATAAAAATTATTATGACATATCTGCTATCAGATTTTATTTATTTGAAAATTAATGTTTTAATAAATACATGTCAAGTCATTCACTCCCACTGAGTTTCTTTCCCATAATCTAAAAGTAAAAACGCCTGTCATGTGTTATATTTAGGCATTCTTTTGTTTGTCATTCTTATTTTTTCCATGTTTGCTCATTTTGTTAATTAATAATTAGTAAATCTATGAGGTTGTCATTAATGGTTGTTTGTTCTGTACCTGTATGTTTATACATCTGTTGTCACCACATGGTTTATGAAGTGCTGAAGTGCTCAGTATCATTTCCTTGTAAACATCAGTTTTATCAGTTGAAGTGGAAATGTGTACATGCCAAGCTTTCTGTCCCTTTCTGTCCGAGAACATTTCCTGGAAAACTCTCAACATCCTACATTTCCTGTATTTCTTATTTGATATTTCTACAGGATTGTTGAGCTATTGGTCTGTGATATTTTTATACAGATAAAAGCCTCTGTAAACAATGCATGCATTTTGTGTTTCTCTTTGTGCTAGACTTTCCTTCTACATCAGACAGGAAGTACGCATGTTTTAAAGGTCTTCCTGTCTTTTGTCTGAAGTTGGCTCCTGGCACCTTGTATCCTTTTGAAGCAGATTCCTATATTCTTAGTTTGAAGTTGGTTCCCAGTGTAGCATCTTACATGTTGTTAGAAGAAGCTCAGTTACCGGGTGGTCATTGAAGGTAGCTTACCAGTAACGTTCATCATTTCCTGTTTATATACTTAAAATTGCCCTTTCAACAATAATGGTAATAATACAGAGGTTATATGGGCACTCCAAGGTTAATTGATCATGTGGGGATTTTATGTGTACTTTCAATTTCGGACATTCACATGTTCAGTCTCAGAGAAACTTCCAGATTTGAATAGGCTTCTTTTGAGACTTACGAAGTTGAAGGAAAAATTGAATTTTAATGGTCCTATTATGTAAAGAATCATTTTGGTTTATACTACTTTTATATTACTTTTAGTTGCTTGTACAAAAAGTTTTTCCAACTTCTATTTATCATTCTCGACACCTCATTTCTGATGGTACATATCACAACAAGCCTATGAGAGGGAATTTTGACATTACTTTAAGATTATTTTTAGAAAACCAGTAAATTTACAGTCTTGATTTGGGTGTGATACAAGTATTTAACTCCATAATAAAATTATATAGTAGGCCATTAAATATTTCCACATCCTGTTCCTATCCAACAAACCATTAAATAGACCGATTATTAATTCTGTATGTTTGTACAGACCAACTGGCTTCCACTCATTCATGATTAAGCCAATTTCAGGTATGACTGATTGTTCTGAGAGGTAACACATTGAGCTGTATAAGCAGAATAATCACTGCTCCCATTCTGAAATTGCCAGAATAATCGCTGCTCCTATTCTAAAAAAAACCCAGGATAATCGCTGCTCCTATTCTGAAATTGCCAGAATAATCACTGATCCCATAAAAAATTATAAAAAAGCATGTAAGCCTACCTGTAAAAATAGCACAATGCCAAGTTTTTATCTGGGTCGTTTAAGATAATCCGCAAGCAATAAATTTACAAGATGTGTGAATAAAATTAATAAAATAGAATTGAAATTACATTTTCACTGATTGGCATTTAGGAAGATTAGCATCATTTGGAAATAAACGATGCATCAGGTTTTGGTTAATGTTAAGGTTATATATTGAGTCTGGATTCAGACATCTAGACTGGGGTATGCTACACTGTGCAGACATTCTGTAAAATATATAAGAGCACCTGGTTCAATTAACTCCTAATTAACCTAAACAGCTGTTATTCTTTAAAACTGGTGGATAATTCTAAGGAAAACGATAGATTTATACTAGCTAAGAAAACAAGTTTTACAAAAAAGTAATAGTTTATGGAATTCATTTGTATCTAACTTCTAATAAGTAACACATTGTTACTGTACCTGTTTTGAACGGTGATGTAAAACTAGAAATAAGACTCACCTTTGAATTTTGAATATAGAATGAAACTTGAAATATTAGTCTTTTACTACATTTTTATTGAACTTTAATTGAGCCAATTTCGATTATTGCTGATGTGATCTAGATGTTATTTTAGTATTATTGCATGTTTTCCCCCCAGATTCCTGCTGATTTCTGTTTAAGTCATACCACTATCTTCAATATCTAGGGACATACAAATTCCTGGAAATAATTAATACAAGTTACTTTGGATTTTTTTTTCGGGTATGAGCAACTATTTGTTAACAGGTGGAGTGGTGGTTACATATTTTATAGTTAAGGTAGAACAACCTATTGATAGAAGCTTGATTGTATTTATGTATCATTGTATTCAATGGTGATTGGGATGCCTGAGATATGTTATGTTAAAGACTTTAAGATAAAGATATTTAATTATTGTTGCTTTTAGATTATAGTTCCCCTATTATACTCTTTACAAAATAACTGCAAAAAATACTTGCCCAACTACAAAAGTTACATGTGCCCGACTACAAAAGTTACATGTGCCCGACTACAAAAGTAACATGCCCGGCTACAAAAGTTACATGCCCAACTACAAAAGTTACATGCCTGGCTACAAATGTTACATGTCCGGCTACAAAAGTTACATGCCCGGCTACAAAAGTTACATGCCCAACTACAAAAGTTACATGCCCAACTACAAAAGTTACATGCCCAACTACAAAAGTTACATGCCCGGCTACAAAAGTTACATGCCCAGCTACAAAAGTTACATGCCCAACTACAAAAGTTACATGCCCAACTACAAAAGTTACATGCCCGGCTACAAAAGTTACATGCCCAGCTACGAAAGTTACATGCCTGGCTACAAAAGTTCATGTTCGACTACAAAAGTTACATGCCCGACTACAAAAGTTACATGCCCCATGCTGACTACAAAAGTTAATGCCCGACTTCAAAAGTTACATGCCCGACTACAAAAGTTACATGCCCCATGCTGACTACAAAAGTTACATGCCCGACTGCAAAAGTTACATGCCCGGCTACAAAAGTTACATGCCCATGCTGACTACAAAAGTTACATGCCCGACTACAAAAGTTACATGCCCCATGCTGACTACAAAAGTTACATGCCCGACTACAAAAGTTAATGCCCGACTACAAAAGTTACATGCCCGGCTACAAAAGTTACATGCCCGGCTACAAAAGTTCATGCCCTACTACAAAAGTTACATGCCCGACTACAAAAGTTACATGCTGGACTACAAAAGTTAAATGCCCGACAACAAAAGTTACATGCCCGGCTACAAAAGTTACATGCCCGACTACAAAAGTTACATGCCCGACTACAAAAGTTGTATGCCCGACTACAAAAGTTACATTCCCGACTACAAAGTTACTTGCCTGACAACAAAATTTACATGCCCGACAACAAAAGTGCCCAAATTACATCCGGACAAGTGCTAATTTAGCAGACTGGAATGAATAAGCAAAACTTAAGTTACCTGAGATTCGTCATTGTGGCGGCAATGAAATTTTTATGAATTCTGTCGGCATTTTTATTGATATTATAGTAGAATCAACTTGGAACAAGTTAAGTGGTATTTTCATGTAAGTTTTCAGTGTAGATGATAGCTCTGGTAAGTGATAAAACTGTTATGAAACATTTGTTGATATGATAAGATGGTGATGTCTGATATCAGGTAGGATTGTAACAATTGTCAAGATATCATCCGTGGAATATATCAAATCTATCAAAGCCCCTTTTACAGTATCCCCTACAAATATTGTAACATTCAATGTCTTGAAGATCAACCAATGTTTAGGATTGTTTTTAGAAATTGGAACATAATAATGATTATCAAATCTATCAAAATCCCTTTTACAATTTACCTCCCAGAAATCGGTAGAATTATTTCATGATCGACCAATGTATAGAAGTGCTCTTAGAGTATATATCAAAGCACCTTCTACAGTATTCATCCACTGATCCAGAAGACTTGCAGCACTGGATGTCAAGATTGGACCAATGTGAAAATGAAGATTCAGAGATGGTTATTAATTGATTAAAATCTAATCTTATGTTTGTTTATCAGATCATTAATGGTGTTGTCTTATTTTGAAGTCTTGGACATATTTTTGTCCGACGACTTTTGTCTCCAATTGTACATGGTAAATTACTCTTTAGTGTTGTCAGAGTGAATTTCAAAACTATAACAACATTTCAGACTGGGATGGCAGTAAACAACAGAAACAGCAGAGCTCGAAAGATACGAAAAAAATTTTTTTACAAAATGCTTACAAAAGTCAGTAACTAACTCTGTATTTTATTTGAAGTTTCTGTGTTTCATTTTGATAAATTGTGATCGTTGCTTCTTTTAATGTACCATCTTGTTAAAGACTTTCCAAACACTCTGTTTATATATACTTCTTTGAAAAAAAATTAAACTAGTGTAAACTAGGCTTTATAATAAAATGAGGTAAGTTATGGAATGGCCACTTGTCCCGGCAGTAGGTCTGTAGATCCAGCTAAGAATTGACTGAGTGATGAAAGAATCATTGCTGGGGGAAACATGTCTGGTAAATCTCAAGCCCGATCAGGTGAGAATATAGTACCAGCTGTGAAATCTGGAGCACCTATGTTCATCAAAGGTGTGTATTAAAACCAGGGGTCTGTTCAATCAATAAATTCAAAATTAGTTTAACATTGGTGGACTCTGTTTATGCTGTATACATGTCTGTTCAATAATTATAACTGATTTCAGAATGATCAGGGGCTCTACTGAGGCATAATGCCCAATCCTGAAAACGAGTTGCAAGTCTGTTTCTGATGCCATTAGGACACATCCTTATGTTTATGCTGCTTACAGGTCTATTCAATAACTGATTTCAAAATTAGTTAAACATTCATGGAGACATGGAAGGTTCTTCGTGCAAAACTATGGAAGCTGCCAAAATATATAATAATTAAGTTACCATAGTTTTGTACAGGCCCTTGGGTTTGCTATGTACGTGTTCAGAAAATATTCCTCCTAATATTTGGTTGATTTTTATCTGTAGCTTGTAACAGTTGTTGTAACTATATCGGTAACTGAACTTCTAAGTTCATTTAGAACTTTTTCAAGTGCTGTATTTAGATAGGAAAATTTTAATGAAGACTCTCGTCTGCATGCTAGGTATCTATATCATCTTTGAACATCTTTGTTTTCATGTTTGTTGAAATACTGCTCAGGCATTATGCAGGTGCATGCCCAGGCCAAAAGTACGGACCAGTGTCATGGTCTAATTTGTTGAACTCTGGGAAATTTAAAAAGCCGGATCCATTGTGTTGCATATTATTACATTGATTATATAAGAGCTCTGCTATATTTGGTCATGTTGCAATAATCCACCCTCTTCAAAAACTCGCAATATCTGAAGAAACATGTCAGAATAAAAAACAAATACTGAAACTATTAATTGTTATGTTTGAAATAGTTCAGGTGCTTGGCTATGTTGGAATGTATTCTCCATTTGAGAGCAATGCATTATAATTTTAGAAAACGGATAAAAACATGGCGTTTTGTAAGATTTCAGTCTCTTGAATAATTTTTCCGATTGGCCAATTATATAACATGTTTGCAGATTTACAAAACCAGATGTATTTTTTCGGTGGAATGTGTTTAACTGCAGCTTTCTGCAAGTTATTTTTTCGTTCTGTGCGGGTAATGGGTAATGTGGTTCTATCTTGGTGGGTTAGTTTTCTGTTTGCTTACAGAATCAGAATTTTCCTAAGATATATATTATTGTAAAGTAGTTCCCCCCCTGATATGGATCTATAGCTGCATTATCAAATGGAGGCATCTACTGGTATTATAAGCAAGGAGCATGTTGCCCTCGGATACAGCACCAATGTTCTATGTTTCCTTCTTGTTTACTTTACCTGCATTATCTGATGATAGAGATTATATCTGCAAGAATGAAAACCTATAATGTACATTGTGTTTTTGGGAGGTCTTGTGTTGTCTACATGATCTTTTGTTTTGACTTCCATGATCAATAGATTGAGCTGCAGTTGGTATCTAGAAACGCTTGCGACCATCTTGTTTCTTGACCAGGGTTATATTGTTTACATAATGCAAAAGAAGATGCCTTTCTGACTTAATCTTGTCCTTGATGTGTTCTTTGATCACCTTACAGATGGATAATGTTCCAAAACCTTGGGTCTTAAATCGGATAGTTCTGAATCTGTACTTGGTGGTTTATAGTGGTGTTTCTTTTTTGCAATGAAGATTAGTCCTTTGTAGAGTCATTGTTATTGGCTTTCTGGAAGCTTATGACTGGATAATGTTCCAAACCGTTGGTCTTAATTCGGAGAGTTCTGACTCTCCAAATCTCTACATAGTTTTATGGTGTACCTCTTTGCATCACAGTAAGTCCTTTGTGGAACCATTGTTATTGGCTTTCTGGAAGCTTTAGCAGTAATACACCACTTTGGTTCATCATAGCAATGATCTAGCTAATTCTCTTTGTTGTTTTAATGATATTCTGCTATCACCGCTTTGTTATTTTAAATGTTTTTGCTGTTGTTGTTTTGCTGTTATTGTTTTGTGGTTGTTGTTGTTGTTATTCCTGATTTTTGCCATCTGTGGTACACTTTATGAATCACTCAGTAATGTTACTGTTAGTTTACAACACTAGAACCATTGTATGATCTGATTTTCTCTGTCAACATTTAAATTGTGTTTGAATAAATATTATTAGATCTGAGTTCTGTAATTATTATTGATGTTCCTCAAAATATTGAGTCATATGTACTTTCAATTCAAATATGCAGAATTATCAAGACACAAGAGGAAGAAATCATTATGAGGACTCGGTGCAAAACTATGGTACATGCCTATATACGTTGATGTAGTTACCATAGTTTTGCACCAAGCCCTCAAAACTTAATTTTGCAAAGACTATACAAATACAACACTTTTTTAGTTCTGTGTAATATCAGATTTTTGCTTTTTATCAGAGATATTTTGTCTTGGAGGAAAGCGTTGAATTAGAGCAGTTTGCCTGGGAGCATCCAGAAATGATTGTTTGACATTGATATGATTAGTTGCAGGCAGGATACTAAACATGAAATGCCTGTTTGATTGTCTGTTCTTATTACTATAATCTATCTGGAATCGGTTCCTGTTTGCTACTGGAGGCCTGGACATGTATTAACTGGGGTACCTGGTAACCAGTTTGATTTATTGTACACAATCGTATACCGTAAAATCATTTAAATTTCATTTGAGGAAATTTCGTGGATTTGTTAAAACAGACCTTTTAGATGGGACGTTAATTCGTCGATTTCGCATTTCAGGTAATAAATACATCGTCGATTTTGCATTTCAGGTAATAAATACAAGGGTCATAATTAGTGTTCGATGGGATTTGATTTCATGGTTGAAGGTGAACCACGAAATCCATGAAATTAAATCCCCCACAAAAAATAATGATTTTATAGAATATCATCAGTATTTCCTTCAGGGTAATTTAATATCTGTAAATTCCATTTCTGGTTCTTGCTTATAATATATTGACTGCTGACTTTCAATACTAATGGTAACCTGTATTTCTCTATAAGGATTTCTACATAAGCAATTATTTTTCAACTCTTAAACATATTGTTTTCCTTCATTCTAATTCAATTGGTTTCATCTCATTTTTGCCTATACTTGGTCTCAGATTTGTCTCCAATACAATAGTAGTTATTACTTTGATGAATTGTGTGACTCCAAGAATGATTTCAACCATTTTGCTATTTTAAAACTTAAGCCATATTGTGCTTTTCCACTTCTTTGCACTCTTTTATATTTTTAGATCACACAAACATGCCTGATTTATATCTTATGCCAAATGGTTTTTTGACAGTCTATGTAAGTTGTAACTTATAATATTTTCATTGGGCTGTTTGCCATTTTCAGTCCACTCGTCCGACAGTTGACCTGTATAACCAGGTTTTTTCTGGAGTTAATTAGTATACTAATTTGCCCTTCCATAAGTACCGGCCACAAACTTCTTCTCCACATGTAGAGGATGTGACCGTAGCCGATGTAGTCAATGTCAGCCCACTTCTGACGGACATGACCTCAGCCGATGTCACGAAGGTTTCCTGGGTACAAGCGAGTCTTTGGCACAGAACCAGAATCGGGATGCATCTGATGAATGACAATGGTTTGGCATGCAATAAACTTTCAGGTATTCTAGAGATTAATGGTGACCTTTCTTACAAACTGAATCAAAGATCATGATTTAATTAGTGTTTGAAAAGTAAAACAATAGAGGACATGTGTTCAATAAAATGCTTGTTTAGAAAAAAATCTGGGTTGGTTGTTTGAATAGATAAAGAATGTTTGAGTTTGGGTGGGCTGTGTGTGGCATCCACAGGGAGGAAACATTGTTCAGATTTGTTGTTTTAATTGGAACTGTAGGTGTGTATAGGTGAACCAATGTCAGGTGTGTTCTGGAGGCGGAAATGTTTCGCAGTTGCATGCTGTGTTAAGTGGGTTAGCAGTGAAATTTTTATAGATATATAGATCAGATATATTGGCATTTTGTTTGGTTTCGTCCATGATAATTTGGCTCGTTGTTGATAATTAATGTTTAGGGTACGTGTAAAAATGCTCAAATGCACGCAATTTGGAAAATTTTCGACTTTTGATTCATGTAATGTCTGGGTTAAAACTTTATCCCAAAATGAAATTTGGGAGGAAGTAAGGTTCATGAAATAAGTGATAATAATAAGATGATAATTTCGAATGATTTTCAGTCTTACCTGGGACCATTCGGTGCAAGGAGAGATGTTGCTAATGTAGGAAACACTACTGGCTGTGTTACTGCTGATATAGTTGATAGAACTCACCATGGTGTTATGATAAAAACACTCCATTTTGAAATTATTTGATGAATGAAATTTGTAAATTTAAAAAGAGAACCCTGTAAAGTTTGTAAACCATAGGCAAAAAAAGTCTAAAACAAGGTATGAAACAAGGCATGCCAAAGGATACCTATCATGTAAACCATTAAAATAGTTGGCAGCTCATAATAGATATGGTGTTACAAAGCATTTGTTAAATTGTAAAAAAGTCGAGATACTGTGTCATTCATTAAACAGTGGAATAAAACACTGCATTGTGTCACGTAGAAAGGAACACCTGAGGTTTGTAACGAAATCTCGACAAATAGATGTGCTCATAGTGAATGAAAAAGCACAAATCTAAATGACAAATTAATGAGTTTGTTGCCAGTTATTTAAGGGTTAAAGGGAGATAATTTCATTTTTTGCATATTTAAAACAAGTGACTTAACTCAAATAAAGAGAAAGAACTGTAAACGAAGGGAAGTAATGTTAGTCAAGGGAGGCAATTTGAACCAAGAGAAAGAACTCAAACCAAGAAAAGCAACTCAAACCAAGGGAGGGAACTCAAACCAAGAGAAAGGAATAAAACAAAGGGAAGTAACCGAAAGTATGAAGGGAAGATAACATTATGAACTTTACTTGGGCGACATGGCAATTCATTTTCGAAATCTCTCTGAATAAAATTAGGCTGTGTAAAGTTAACCCAATGGTAGATACTAGTGCTGGAATTTTAAGGATGTCTAAGTCATCAGGATATTTTTAAATGGTACTGAAAATTCTAGGATTTTTTAAAAGTTGTTTCATAACTCTTCAGTTTGGGTATAATAAATGGCGCTTAGAATGTTGAGGAGCGAGTTGAGGAGCGCTCGTCTTGGTTAGAGTGGAGTATGAGATAGAACGATATGATATAGGTAATTTTTCAGCAAAATTTCTCGACAGCTGTTTAACTCATCGTCTCCTGCAGAACAGACAAGAAGAAGCCTCATATCGTAACCGCGGTAACTGCTTCCATCTGACGGCACTTGAAAACCAATCAAAAAACACAAAAATACAGTATTATGAAGAATGGTATGTGCCAAGATTTTCTCTACTACACCAAATCCTTGGCATTTTCTTGATATTCTGGTTAACAGTTAGAGTTGGGGTAAATGTTATAAAGTTATGAGGTTTTAATCCTAAGGTAATTCCATGTTCCACCTTTTCTTACCTGTAGCCGGGTAAAACCAGCGGTTAGGAGTTACCCGAAGCCTATTAAGAAATTGGTGGTTAATCTTTATGATTAAAGAAATTTATGTGTACAAATTAACTGGTTCCTTACTGTTTGAGAGAAAATCTGGTTGAAATCTGGTAGTGTTTTGCTGTGTATTATTGTATTAGATGTCTGTAAAATAACATATTTTCATTATTTCCAATGATAATCCTATGGTTATCTTAATGTGAAATAGGCGTTAGAATCAACACAATTACTGCCCAATGTTGGTCTGAGGGTTTGGGTTCAAAATTAGGGCAACAAATCATGTGGTTCATTCAATTGTGACATCTTGCTAAAGACTTCCACTGTCATATTTCTTTGACTTTCTTTTCTTGTAAATTTGAGAAAAAATTGGTCGCTGGAAGATTTCGGTTAGCTTGCTTGGTGAATGTTCAAACAAGTCATCTGACTATCATATCTCATGACATGGGGTACCAAAAAATATCCAATGGCAATTAAGCTGCTAAATGATCGTGCATGCCATTATGAAAAAGGCTGCACTATTATTTTTTGTGCTGAAGGTAACATTTTGGTTAGTTACTCAACATGTTTTGCTATGTTTCTTTGCCTTGAATATTATTTTGATAGTGCTTACAGAAATTTGGTTGGAATTTATTCAGTGTTTATATTGTTGTTATCAAAATGTAAACTCTAGCAGATTTTGATTAGAAGCTGTGAAATCATTTGTATACATCATGCATGGTGTGAGCATTTGGATATTCTGTTTTGTATGCGCTCTTCAATCTCCATAATCATGAGTAAAATCTTTGCAGGTAAAAACCTAGCTCCCTTGTTTCCAATGAATGAGCATTATATTCCAGTTCCTAACGTTCAGTCATGACAAAAAACTTACACTCAGGGAAAAGTTTTTTCAGTTGCATGTGAACAATGAACGTTACTCTGTGCCAAAATAAACAACATCACGCTAATAGTGTGTAAAAGAGTTGAAGGTGGAACAGTAAATAGGCTGTACCCTGTATGCTTGTCAGATTGAATGCATATTGTAGAAAGGGAACCAAGCGAGTATGTTAGAAAAATGCTAAATTGATGTTATACTTACAAAAGTTGACTTTTATTGCCCGATCTTACAGATTCTTGCCATGTTGTGTAACCTCTACACAATTTGTTCCTTTGATGCAACAAGACGGTATCATACTATATAGCTATATAGTGAGATACAACCTTGTATCACAGGAGGGACAATTGCTTCATCTTGTACCATATTGTCATTGTTTTGGCTTGTCTTTTAGGAAAGATTACATCTCTTGTAAAGTGTGTTAACTTTGTAATTGTCATAGTAATGAAAACGAGAATCATTTTCTTTTGACTTAAACAACTTCAGATTGCTCTTATTGTAGTAATTGTATGTCATTTTTATCTCATTACACCTTGGAATGATTCGGAGGGGGGTGCTTTACTGTGACTTGTGTCAGACAGGGTTATGCTCTCGGGTGCGTTGATTAAAAGTGACAAATTGTTATTTTCAGCTGTGTTGTAATAGGTCTCTAAGAACATTCTTTTGACAGTAAAGTGAACTTGCTGCTGGCAGTATGTAATTATGTGCACTTTTAGTTCTGCTTTTCTATAAACATTGTCAGATTTAATATTTGAGAGTTGTAATTTGCATATCTGTCAATTGCAATATTTTATTCTCTAATAGAAATTGTATGAGTAAATATAACTTTGAGCGACTGCTCTTCAATATTGCAAAATTTTGTTTTCGAGGATAAAACTGTTTAAACACATTTTTACTTACTCGAAGAGCATCATTGGGGGAGCTTTTGAATTATCATATCATACATGTCTTTAAAATCTGAAAGTTTAATTTGTCACCGAATTTCTCAATCTGTAGATCAAAGTCCTTTTGGTTCAAGTCAATTGCATAAGGTTAGGAGAGCTGAAAGGTATAATTAAAAATTCATGGTGTCTAGAGCCTTGGTATGGTTTCCTCCCCTGCCAAGAATTTCAACTGACGCCTTTCAAGAGAGTAACATAGGGTAAAATTTGTACTTAGGTGAGCGATATAGGACTTTCTTGGCCCTCTTGTCATCATGTTTTATATTCATTCTTATAATACTCTATGCCATGTAGTTATGGTGGATTAATTGCCCTTTGACAGTAAAGCTTTAGAAAATGTTATTTCTCTTATTTAGAATGATTATCTTGAATAATTATCATGGCACATGGCAGGAATCTTGTTTATTCTGTTCCATATCGGAGATGTTGCTGGTAATTTGGACATGTATGGGATTGTACGATAATCATAATCAATGTGATAGGGACCCGTCACCGTGTCGGTGCCGTTATATATTGATGGACAGCCATCTTTTTTATATTTTTGATGATGAATCGATGTCTTGCTTTATGAAAAATCTGAGATTTTGTTGGGAGAAGTTTGTCAATCAATAGACTTGTATGAATCATAGTAGCCCATTAGAGACGATACCGAAAATCGTGACTGGTAATATACGGGACATGGTGCTTTATAGCCATGTTGCTCACTTCGTAATACAAGACTATAATGGAAAAAATATGCACAGTGTCATAATCATTGCAGCAATTTTCGTACTAAATCGTAGAAAACAAGACCATTTTAAGAGGGTGTACAATTGATTTTGAATATTTTAACTCTTCATCAGATGAAACGAAGGTAATAAAACATAACGTTATTGAAGAGTCTATAATCATGTGCTGTGCATTGCGGGAATCTGAGATCTTCTCTGTCTAACGTAGTGTTGTGTTTCATGCTAAGTGTTCTCTCATCAGGAAGAGCTCATATCACTTTCCTGAACTCCTATGACTGTCCTTTTGGTGCATTATTTAAAGCTTTAACGCCTGATACTATGTGATACTTAGTATGGACACTATGTTGTAACTAAAGAAGATTGAAACACTATAACATTAAAATTAGATACACTAATGTTAACTGAACTTCAAAGCATACAATATGTACATAGCTCTAGTTTACTATTTTCAATCTTTAAAACAAAAGTTGTACACTCTACCAATTTTGGTTTCATCGAATTAAAGTGATTAGCAAAACTTCTTTACTTACAAATTTCAAGCTTGCAGGCACTCTGTGTTGTGTCTCTGGGCATACTGTTCAATTAAGACGTCGGTTTAGGTTTAATTTGGTCTTTGTTAATAATATGGCTGCAGACTGTATTCTTTACAAAAATAGTAACACCATGTTTGGGACACTGTGTGAGTGTGTGCGTCTGCTACTGTCCATTGAATGGTGTGTTTGCTTCATGTTCCAAAAAAGTGATTGATCGATTAGAACTCGCTTGATTGAATTGTTCTGATGAAGAATGAACGACATTCCTTGAGACGAGAGCCGACACTCATTATTGAGGAACTGAGTACTGATGTAATTATTGAGTCTCGGAAAAACATTGATAGATCTTCTTTCTATAGACCGACAAAGTACTTTCCGAAGTCTTGCTCAGAAAATTGAATCTTAGAAGCTGACGTGTGGTGAAAACAGATTATTTTCTAAGTTACCATGCAAACATAAATAGCTTGTAATGGATTGCTTGTAAATATATGAATTGATTGGTTGTTGAATAATAGGGGATATCTATCATAAAAACAAATTCAGATATTTTGGGTGTAACACACATATTATTTATTTACTGGTTACATCATAGCTGCCAATTTGCATGAAATTTAAATATTTTGTACTTTTGAATGATCGAAAAAGGGCTTGAACTTTTTAATGGTCTTATATGTTCATTATTTGTGGAAAATTCAGTTCAAATTTCTCTCCGTAAGAATTTTTTTCTTTCGCAAAATTTCTTTTTGTTATGCTACAGTTGTTTTAATTTGAAATATAACCTATTTTTGTTGCCAGGCTGGTTAATCTTTAGCATAATTTTGCAATATAGAGTCTTATTTCAAAAAATAAATTCAATTTCTTGAAAATCATAATAACATCTGCTGAAATAATGTTACAGACTTTTTCCAATTTTTTGCCTGAATCATTTTAATATTGATTTTACGGTTTTAAATTTTGTATTACGCACAAAATATTCATTTCTCTTTTCCATTGTCTGTTAAAATTTATACATGCAAAAATATTTTATATGGAAGTTTCATGTTTAAACTATAAAATATGCAAATCAGTATCGGAATCTTCTGGCAGAGTATCACGGAACTTTCCCCTGGAAACTCATATATTATAAATTAGGAAAAAGCTCTCAATTTCTGTATAAAATACAATATCTTTACTGTACAAAATCATGACTGACTTGGGAATAATAGCCTAAAATGGATATTGTTAGAAATTTCTTGTTAGACATTTGGAGAACTTTGGTTTACTCACTGTTTTATTCATTCGTTCCTTGTTTGTTCCTTGTTTGTTTATTGGTTTGTTCATTCATTCCACGTGTAGCAAGGAATTTAACTCATCTGTTATATTGTTCAGATGAATCCACAATTCAGGATTTAAAGGTTGCTCAATCCTCGCTCATACAGAGAAAAAATTCTGATTTTGAATTGTCCTGAAGGTACTGGCATTTAGCCTTGTCCTGGTACCTGCAAAGTAACCTCCCTTACTAATCTATATTCCATTTTTAAAAAAGTCAAACATTTATTTGAACATTACAGGTGGCATTTGTAATGAATCAAAACTTGGCAAATAATTCATGTTTGTTCCTGTATTTAAACAGCAGGGTGTCTATAAAACCTTTAATTACATATTAACTTCTATTGTATCAGCTTATTGTTTCATATAAAAAATGGTAAAAAATAATAAAACATTTATCTTGGCGATCATACTTTCCTATTTGATGTTTGAGGCGAACTTTGAGTTGTTTGTACGCAGATTCTGGCTGATTCTCGTAGTCGGTTCATTCCAAGTACCGGTATTTCGATCGGATCAAAATCTGACAATGAAAAATCAATCATGTTTCTTTGTACTGGTATAAAATCTTCTGACTGAATGAGAACTTTATTCTAATCTCGCTTTTATGCTCTTCTATAAATTCATTGATTCTTGTTAGATATCTTTACATCATAACCAATAATACTTATCCTATTCTTGTGTCTTCATATGCAGTAAAACCGTGAAAATAAGATCACCCGCAGGACCCGAACAATTCAATATGTCTTTTTATAAAGTTGAGCGATACTGGGTCAATGCGTACAAATGCAAGTTTTGCACTTCGCACTCAGGACTAGAGGGCTATGAGTGCGCTTACCTATCTTTTGTATACTTTCTATTAATTTAAAAACAAAAATCTTTATTGAGATGGTAAATTTAATTACTAAATAATTATTGTAGATTTTGAAAATATTTGTTTGTTTGTATTTCTTATTTTATATCGACTTGCTTATTCAATTTACAATAAAATATAACAAAAATAGAAATAAACTTTAAAAAAATAGAAATAAAATACACAAAATAGAAATAACATCATAAATCATATTCAACAGAGTTTTGATATAGATCAAGAATTGATATATTGATAGACAGAGTGTGTGTACCAAGATATGATGGAGATGTATATAATTGCCATGTGTAAGCACCTACAAACTTGTTGGTAGACACTTAGAATTCATACTTATATACATTATTACGAATGTCTGAAAGCTTCCCTGACTCATTATCGACTGTAACTGTATTACGTACTACGTATCCGTTATTATTATGATCATATTGAGGAAAACTCATGAAAAGATCAAATGTTCTTCTCCGAGAATGAAAGAATTGGTAAATAATTCCTTATTCTCAGTAGACATGGCAGGTTTAAGTTGATAGATCGGGTGTACGTCTATAAGACAGGATATTAGCATACTGCATTGAATGTCAATCAGGCGAGTGAGGGAAGGAGTAAGAAGTATTCAGTAATGGAGTTCATCCAGGAAGAAATCTGACTGTATTTGTACTAATTTGCCAGCTCTAATAAAGTAGTCCCAGGGGTGAATAGTCTGGTATTTTGTGATTGAAGCACTTGGCCATTTTACCATTATTTCGGTGAATTCATGAAAATAATTCGGTGAATTATCTCGAGAATTGTTAGAAAGCTATCCTAGATAATCATCCAAATGGTCGCTCTGTGTCTTTTGCTCTTTGCTCTCTAGCTCTTGTGATTATTGAATAGAAGTAATTCAAGTTATGTCCTCCACTAAATTGTTTGATATTCCGCTCCAACGAAAAACATGCTCTTATAATTTGTGGAATTTCTTAGTTCTTACCCAAGCTGGTTATAGTAAACATGTTCAAATAATGATTCATTCTTTTAAAAGTGATCTCTTGTGTCCTTGATCTTAAGTAGATAACCATCAGGATGCACTATGGCTAACTTGTTGCACTCTGATAAGTCTGTGAGGGTGATAGTCATGCTACCATGGGTAGAACTTGTTTCCAGGAATAAAAATTTAATAAACATATAATTGTAGAACTTAAAGTAATTATATTTTCTTAATAATAATAATATCCACTTACGTCTTTTTGGTCCAGTTATAGGACAATTTCCTATTGTTATTCAAGCCTTTTATAAAGATTTTCTCTTTGAATTTTGCCATATTTCACCATATATGGTCATAGTGTTATAGTGTGACACTGTCCTATATTGGAGAAAAGTTGTGATGTCTATAGAGCATACCCTGTATGAGGTCCTGTACTGACAGTAATTACAGGTCTGTATCTTAATTTATTGCCCCTAATCTCCGACATGTGGTTGACATGTGCCCCCTTAATTGGTGTACACAAGTAACACAGCATAGTCTTTAAAGTTAATATGACATTTACACTGTACAATATGATGACAATACATGGGTTTGTTGGAAACTGAACTTAAAACTTCAGAACAATATTTATGTGTTACATGATTTCTGGATATTTTATAATTCACATTCAAAACTAGAATGAAAGGGGACTATGTGTTGCATGACAGTCATGAGGATATTTACAAACAGGTAAATTTTAAATCTGATGCTATAAAAATAGTGACTGTATCTTATGTAACCTTATCAATAATTTTGATCACGGATTGATATTTAAACAGGTTTTTTCAAAGAAAAATCCTGGTTTTGAATAAACTTATTAGAGCCGAACTACATATTATTCATTCAAAGAAAAAAATGACCCTTTAATATTATAGAATCAGTCTGTTAAAAGTCCTGAGGGTCGAACTTTTGGTTTTTACTATAGAATCAGTCTGTTAAAAGTGACCTGAGGGTCGAACTTTGGGTTTTTAGAGAATAACGGAGCTGCATAAATGGTCAAAGGATCAAAAGAAACAAATGTTAAATACAAATGTAGAATAATTATATGAGCAAATGTAGATTCTATTTGTTAATAATTTATATAAATGCCAATGGTACTCAGATTTTTTCTGCTAATATTTACTTAAAATTCTTAATTTTTCAACTTTGCCTTGTGTACATTTTGTTGAATGACATGCTTTCTTGTAGTGGTATTTATCCTACGACCATGCCATACATCAGAGGGGTGTACCCATGTTGTTCAAATTTGAATAGCAAGATAAATAATCTAAATTTTAACTTTGAGAAGAGACTTTGTTTGAAGTATTTATGAACTGTTACATTGAAATGGTACAATTTATTGTGATATCAATAATACCCCTAACATTGGTACACATAATAAATTAGAGTCTTCAAGCTATGCTTGGGGCAAGTTAATTTTGGATACTTAAGTGTTAGATACACTTGCTGAGTGAGCAGAACTGTTTGAGTTGACACATTTCAGAATGAAGCACTTGATTCTCAATGCTATAAATTCTTCAGTTGTCTTGGCATAATACATTTGTGAATGCCATGATATAGGTGCATGCAGATATTACAGTTCCGTGTTCATGGTTGGTCTGATTTGCAGAAGTCTTCTAGAGCTAACTACTTCAAATCGGAAGTTTTAGAGTGTGCCAGGGGAATTACAGGGGAAGATCATCATAAAGTGCAGCTAGCAGCTAGCCAGAACATATTTTGTACCTTCGAGGAGTTACAGAGTTCTTGCCCTTAATGGCCATCTGAAAAAGTGCTATTGCGGGAAATATCAATCGCCTCTGGCTCTTGTTCAAGACAGCATTTAAACTGTATGATATGATTATATGTACACATTACTCAGGTTAAGGATTGAAATGCACTTCGGTCTCATATAATTTGGTTTCTGGTAAGATGCTATGGCCCTTTGCTCACGGAAGTGTTAAATCCCAAGGTGTTGCTGTCACTTTCTGCTATTGGACAAATGCCAATGTAATTGACCATCTGTCAACTCTGAGGTCTGTTCAACACCTTTGGGTGTGCAGGAATTTGATCATGTTTACCTGAACCCAAAATTCCACCAAATCTTCAGTATCCGTAATTTGTTCTGATAGTTGTTGTCCTAAATCCTTGCCCAGACCAAACAGGTGGTGGACTTATCTATACCTATTACATCTCCATTCAAATTTTGAAAGGTCCGCTAATCCTGTGTTCATTTTGTCAAAATATTGTCACTGACTTGGCACTTGTATGAATGGGTATCGGTCAACTATTAAATGTTAGGTGACATTTATACCCCGATGTGTTCGGGTTATTATCGCATTCATTGTATAAATGTCATAGAATGTAAATTGAGTGTTATGTACCAAAGATTTTATTTACCTAATTAATAACTCCAGCTCCAACTAAACTTAGGGACCTCGGAGCCACTTTGTGAGTCATTAAAAATCTGTTCAGTCTGTCAGCTACTGTAAGAGCATTAATATTTGAGGGAGGGGGTAATTTTGTAGATTTCTCGGTTGATGTCAACCACAAAATTAAATCCCATCGAATATTAATAATTTCTATAGTATATGACTAAGTGGATGAGATATCCTTGAAATTATGTCCACACGAAATGGTTTTTTTTCACCAAAACCACAAAATTTTGCTGCATTGAAATTAAATGATTTTAAAGTACCAGTAAAGCTATAGCTAAACTTGTTACAGGTACTGATAAATAGCTCTCTGGTTAAACAGTTGATGTCAATGTTCGCTTGTAAATTATGTTTTGCTCATTTGTTCAAACATCTCTGAAACAAATTTGTATTTAATTGTGTTATTATTTAACTGATAACTTTTTCCGGTTATGTTTTCTTTTAATCTTTTTTGAAGAATTATTAACTTACGGTAATTAACATAGTCTTGAGTATTTTTAAACATAGACTTCCATTTATACTACAAATTGTTTTTTAATTGCAACATCAACACATTAAATTTTCTATTAAATTTTTTTCTTTGTATGAATTGTTCGTAAATATCATAAGTTATTTCCTCTGTGGTTTTGAACTTGAGTAAATATTTTAACTGTTCATTTAGCAGTCTGACAATTTGACAGATCGTTCGTTCAGATGAGGCCATTTAGCAAACATATTAAATGAATTTAAATGTTTGTACTTTAAACCTTGTAAGGCAATATTATAGATTTAAAGATCTCCAATATTGGCATGTTGATTAAAGTAATTGATAGACATTCATTTAATTACATAGTATAGAATAGCGGTATTATTCCTGGTCGTGGCGTCGCTTGTCAACATTTCGACCAACCTGGTGGGTGACTTTTGTTGCGCTCGTTACTGCACTTAGCTTCCATTGTGAAAAATGATATCGCCTAATATACAAAACGTCCCTTGTAATTTAGTCTGGAGTTGGGGCACTCAAGTTTTTAACATGCCGTCAGTGTGTTCAATGAAAATCTCCCTTTTTCTGCATAAATACTATGGATAAGATCTAATTACACATATTAGACATTAATAATTTCAAACCACAAAAATAGGATCCATAAAGAAGTCTAATTGTTTGTACATTTTCTCCCCGCTGTGAGAAATCAAGATTTTGACATCCCCTTTAGTGAAAATACCAACTATGATAATTAACCTGCTAAAATTTAATTTTAACTTTATTATGTTGGAGAAAATTATTAATAATTTCCGAATTTTCAGTTTTTATTTTTTGAAGTTTCATTTAGTTATGTGGCCCAGCCAGTAGTTGGCTGTTATAATAATCAGAGTGCTACAAATCATATTAAAAATTAACAATATTGTAATATTTCTGTTTATTACTAAAAATACTGGAATTATTTGTTTTATTTTTACAGCATGTCATTGTAATTTTTCTGTTTTTGATATAAAAATACTGGATACAGGAATAATTTATCTTTTACAATCAGAACAGAAGTTATAGTTTTATGACAAATGATATTTGTATAGGATTGGACATATGTTATAAATTAACTCCCTACAGTTTATTGTCAGCCCCTAGGGGGGCATGATGAGAGGAGACATGTTGTTTTAACAAGAAAGGGATAATAATGTTGATCTATGTAACAACCCTCGGTCAGGTAATATATTATCCTACTGTCTCTATGTCTATATATTACTGTAAAATCATTTAATTTTGATGGGACGAATTTTCGCAATTTTGGTAAAAAAGACCAATTTCTATGTGACGTTAATTCGTTGATTTTGCATTTCAGGTAATAGATACAACGTTCAAAATTATTTTTCGATGGGATTCAGTGATTTCGTAGTTAAAGGTGTACCATGAAATCCACAAAATTTACCCCTCCCCCACAAAAATGAATGATTTTACAGTATCCTATTGTCCCTTTCATCAGTCTATGACTATTGTTACCTGTCATGTTATATATCTACCTAACCTTTGATCTCACTGATGTTCAAATGCAAATAATTAGCATCTGATAGACCTTGACAAATTTCAGTAATTATTTTATGGTGACCTTGCATGTAAGTACAATTAAAGTAGCCTGTTCTTACATATCTGTATATCATGATAACACTTAAGTAAGTACAGTTTAATAGCCTGGTGAAAATTAATTAATTACAGTCTACAATTTCTCATACCTTTTAATTAGCCAAGAGCCAATGTTGAATTCTTCATTTTGTTATCTTTAAATGCCTCTTGATCTTATTTTGTGAAAATATATATAAATCTAATTTTAGAAAAAAATGTGACCAGAATTAATACACAGGACTTGTGTATGAAATTGGTTTTGAAGTTTTAAATCAAATTAGCATTTTAAATATATAATATTATGTGCCGCCATTGTGTTGGCCCCTAATGTCAATTTGTTGCTGCTCCCATTGGGCTTTTAAATATTTAAATATAAATTATGAAAAAGTGCAATGTAGATAATGTTGAGGATTGAATGAAATGACAATTTAAGGAATACATTTAAAGAATGCGCAGTTATACAAAATTTGTGTTTTGTTTGTTTTGCATTCAATTTTATTTGCTGTTCAGAGTTAAAGATGCATTCAATTAAAAGTTATTTGTTCTGTTAATGAATGAAGCTTGAAGTTGAAGAGCTTCAATACTATATGATCGTATGATGAGTGAGCATGTTGTTATGTTAAATCTGTTGTTGTAAAACTGGATCCATTACTTATGTGAGCTAGGCCATTTATTTATTTCACTATCTTTTGAACATAAGTATACAAGGAATGGTTGAGTGATAAACAGCCAGAAATGTCCAGGTGATTTATAGGAGACCCATCTATCAGTGTTTATTTCTACAAGTTTCATACCCCCTGCACGGCAGTCCGATGAAATACTTCAGTACTTCGCAACACCTAGCTGTGATCTACTTGTAATACATTATAAATCAAACAGTCTGAAGAGATGTACTAATCCTGTGATATCCTGGTTTGTTTCTTATAATGTCGATTAATTTTAGTCATAATTTAAATTTTATCTATGGGGTAATTTTGCTATTTTGCCCAATCTTAGGAAGTGGAAATGAAAAATGGAAGTTGGAATTCAATTTACCTGAGTGAGCATTTGGAATAAACTCACCAGGTTTTTTTGCTGGGCACTTGAAAAATACTTGAGTTTTTGTTGCTAGGTTACCGTTTGTTGGAAGTGAAGGATTTTGCTCGTAAATGTCATACAGATGATTCCCTTACTCATCCTAGGGTGCATACGTAGATAGGTATATTCTATTATGCCTGCCTCTCAAGGGTTACCTGGCTGTTAACAAACTTTCCTGAGTCTCTTATTATTGTATACACATCTGTTACACTTCATTGCATCTCTGATTTTATTCTCTTGACCTCAATTCCCTCCGCAATCATATCAGGTAAACTATGTTTATCTAGGTTTAACTGGGAAAACCTGAGTCAACCATAGTCCCTTCTATTCTTTCGAATGGGATAGTTCCCTCATTTGTATTATTTATTGAATCAACAGTAACAATATTAATTCAGTATTTTTAGATACCCAATTTGACGCTTCACTACCCAGGGAATTGTAGTTCATAAAATCACCAATTTTTTAAGAATTTTACTGTCTGCAACGCTCATAAACTGACCTTAATTCATCAATTCTTGATGACACATGTGCTCATGAACATTTTGGAAAATGTTTAATTTGGATAAATTTAGGATAAGTGTGTGAACCGTTCATGAACTGCTACTAAATAGAAACTCAAACAATGCGTATTTCAGTATATTTGGTATTTTTCATAAATTTGTATTTTAACCGATATCAAATTGGTACATATTTTATTATCTGATAAAAAAAGCTTTAGTCAAGGGGAAAAACATCCAATACAATGCTTGAATACCCGTCTGTCTGAACATATTCTGAATGAAACAAATTAACAGAAGTTAAATAATGGTTAGGTAAATATTTAATTGTAGCAATTAATATATTTCGTGGTGGTGTGGTTAACAGCCTGGTATTTATGTGAAGTACTCGTGGTATTGTTCTATTCTGGTCTAAATGTTTCCCTTGTACCGAAATGAACTGAACTGTAGAACACAGATACACCCTGAAATGCATTTTGACAATAAACAAAGAAAATCTGTCAGCCAATGAAATGTATCGGAATTCATTGAAATTACATGTGTTTTCCCCTCAGTTTAAGGCCTGTTGCAGTATCAGTACAATTTTAGTTAAATATTCAACAATAAACAAAAAGAAAATCTGTCGGCCAATGAAATATGTAGGAATTTGTTGAAATTACATGTGTTTTCCCCTTCAGTTAAAGGCCTGTTGCAGTGTTGGTACAAGTAAAATATTGGATTCACTTTTCTGAGGCTCATATCAATCAACAGGGTAGTGCATTATCAGATAATCGTGCATTGATTATAGACAGGTGGCTGTTAGGCTGGCAGGGTTTTCCAGCCTACTCGCTACTGTGACCCAGTGTGACAGTGTCTGGAACAATGCACTCATAATGTACGAGGTTTTTTATTTCAGTGGGTTTTCGGTGCAATATGACAGTGCTGGGAGTGGTTGCCGAAAATGTAGTAACCCACATTGTTAGAAATAAAGCTATGGGGCGGAACATTAAAAAACCCATTTATTGCGCAAGAGCTGACTGCGATTGTTAGGTTTATTTTTTGTGCTAATATTTTTATGACAAGTTTATGATCATAAATACCCAATGTGTGGAAGCAGTGGTGGTAGTTTAAGTATCTGTCTGACAAAATAAAGGGCTGTTAAAACAGTAGGAACTGTTGCCTCTGGCGCTCTACAAATTGAATACAACTTATATTACTGTCAGCGCCCTCTACCTGAAAAATTATCAACTTTATTATCAATTTCAAAATAATTGAAGTTTTTTTAGATCAACTTGAAGTATAACTATTTAGGTGTATAAATTATTAAGTTATAAATATTTTGAGTGATGGTATTTTTGTGTGTCTCAGTGTTTGGGGGGAGGGTGGTTCATTATATAACACCAGCTGGTCTTCCATGGTTGTGCAGAAATCATTTTCAGGTTTGCTATGCAATTGTATGTGGAGAAATTTCAAAGCCACATTTTCAAAGGAATACAATTTCGTCTCTGCCATACTGATACACTGCAGCTGGGTAACAACTGTCAGTACCCTGTTGGTTCACTCGGCTGTGTCCTGATTTCCAATTTTGAAATTGCATATTGAGCTATTATGATTATATGTTTTAGGTAATGATCTGTTTTGGTATTCAGGCATCTGTCATATTTAATTGGGGGTAAAAGTCATTAAATAATAAAACAAAATTATATTAAAGTTAAACACTAAGTCTCTAGGTTCATAGTGTTTCTATAGCTGCAAATTGTCTGTTTTGGCTACATGGTGATGTTTTAGCCATGTCATTGATTGGCATTAAAATGAAGATGTAATATTTAGCAGCAACTTTCACTAATGGAATTCAAAGCAATTTTGCTTTATTGCTGATAAAACTGACTGTTTGTAAATCATGGGAAATGTTCACCGCAATTTTATGTTTGCAGAAATCAAATTTTTTCATGATTTGGAAATCTGATTAAATTCTGCACTGTCTTTGTACAACAGTTGGTTTATAGTCTGAAACTATTTGTGCCAATGCTTTGAACTTCACTGCATGGGTAGCTATCAGCATTCCGTAAAATAATGGCATTGGTTTGATGCAATGGTCCAAGATTGTGAGATAAACCGCTTCACACAATTTTACCATCTCTGATCTGCAAGCATCATGGATATCATCAGACAGCTGAGCTTGTTTATCATTACTTAAACAATCAAGATATTCAGTTCAAATTATTTGGAGCCCGTTTTCTACTTGCACTGAAGCTGGCTTCTCTTTGTTGCTAATGTTTTTGTTAAGGGTTTTGCTTCTCTCGTAAATTTTATTTCTGATTTTGCTGGGATGAGTATTATGGTAGTGGATGAGTAAGCGATAGTTTTGGCTGTGATTTGTACATTAATATATCGCCTGGCTATCTGTAGGATCCATCGGTACAGTGATGAATGCCTTCGACATGTTGCCCTGCATGTTCTGTTCTGTATTTTGTGTATGAGAGAAAACTGACTGAATGATAAGATTGCAGAATTTGTCAGAACATTGTCAGATTTGTAATGCTAGGAATTATTGAATCATTTCTTTCTGGTGAAATATGTAGGTTTAATTATTTCAGTTATTCCGGCTTTCTGCCTAGGTAATCCAACAATTTTCCTGAGGTTAAACACAAGGTCAGGTGTGAAATTACTCCAGTGATCAACCGTACAATAATTCTGTCCCTATATCAGAATTAACTTGATGATGGAAAGTAGAAACAATCAAGACGATTAATCAACAACCCTCAAATATCATTGATTCTTCTTGGACTTCCATGTATTACTTTAAAACATTTAAGGCCATTATAATCTATGTTCTAGATTATCCTCCTCCTTTGATTCTCGAAGATGGCCTGGTAGGGGGGATTTAATAATGTTATAACAGTTTTATGTAAGTTTCCAAAACTTTGCTGAGTTCGAAACTATGAAAAAAGGTCTGGGAAGCTTTAAGCCAAGAAATAGGTGCCTGAGTGGGATTTTTTAACATAAAATGCACTTTTCATTGCAGTGGTAATTACTTGAATTATAGATGTTAAGCAAGTAACCTGTAAATGATCACACTTGCGACATCTGTTAATTTTTGAATTTCTTGCATTGAAATAAAACCTCAATAAGTCACATAGTTGTATCTAAACATAATGATACAAGTAGTTGGTATGTTTTGTACTAGCTTAAATCAAATATGGTTAATAAACTTTTTTTACAAATAAATCTTGACATTTAGTGAAACAAGTACTTGATACACATCAGAAATACTATATCATTGTTTGGCTGAATGTTGCTAAGACACAACATGCTGAATTGAAAATAATTTGTACTTTGCGATAAACTATGTCTGGACTATGCAGGATTCAAACATTTCTTGCTTATCTTGCTGTTCTTAGAAATTTCATGGGACTTAAATTGAAAGAAACTGTCAGAAAATATTAGGAAATTATGTGTAATGGAAACGTAACCCTCGCTCAGAACAGTCTGAAATTTTTTGTAATTAAATGAATACCGGTAGTTGGTTTCCATAAAAAACTTTATTTTAGCAACAAGTTTTTATGTTTTTGAATTTTTCACTCTAGGGTAATAATTTCAGCAGATTTTGTGTAATTAAAGTTTTGTCTGTGAGAAATGCTGCCTTACATCAAAGACATGGAGGCATTTGAGATAAATGTGGAATCAATTAAATGCCTTCCATGTCTGTGTATGTTGTACGATTTTATCATCTATATTGTGGGGAGCGGTGGCCTAGAGGTAGGGCGCGCGCTTCGGGATCGAGAGGTCCCGGGTTCGATCCCCCTCTGGACCACTGGTTAAAATCTCTGAGCAAGACCCACAGCTCCACTCCACCATGGTGTAAAATGGTACCTGTGAGGGCAGTGTCTATTCCTGGGCGCCGCAGATCGATGTTGGCTGCCACACCACAGGAGAGAAATAGTCTCCCCAGGGAGACATGAGTGTAGGTTTCCATATGTAGCCCAATGACCAGGGGAGTTATAATGTCAAAGGGTGCTTGAGCGGCCTAACAGCTGAAAAGAGCCCTAGAAAATCGGTAACTTAACTTTATATCATGTAGGGACTTGGAAATGTTCTAATAAAAGGGGCCAGACAGCTTGTGGTCAATTTGTAGACTTCTGTGAAAGCTATATTAATTCATTGAGAAAGTTTGTATAATTGTGTACATGATCATGCTGATATCAATTACTTCAAGTCTTCTGAGTTTGCAATTGGGGTTTTTGGCTGGGCTGTTTCCTGGAGCAGGACTAGTTATAATCTGGTTTCTGTCCCCTATATTGGCAGTTTTCAGGACAGGAACCAGTCTGCATAATAACTTGCTCCAGCAAATAGTCCAGTTGGAAAAAAACCTTAAATGCTTTCTTGGCAAGTAATAATGTAGAGTAAATTATGTCTTGATTTTGAATATTTTCTTAAATGAATTTGCCAAACAATTTGTTCCATTATTCTTAGGCTACCAAGTATTCACTACCGGGTATGTCATTTTCATGAGAATACTGGCACCAGGAGTTCAACCGGCTGACTGAACTTGTCGGGTTGATAGTAACTTGTCGGGGTTGATAATTATCCAGTCTTGTAAACAATTTGGATGCTATCTTGTTACTTCATGTTAAATCATTCTCACCTATCACTTACATAATTAAAACAACTTTAAAACAAGCATTCCAATCATTATTACTGATGTTAAAACTTCCCACTTTCTGGTATAATTTGATGAGAACGTAAAAGATATGTGGAGCAAAAAACATGGAGAATCTTCACTCATTTACTGAGGCCTAAAAATGAAATTGTTAGTTTCCATAACATGCCCCCCAACCCCTCCCCCAAAAAAACCCCATAACAACTAGGTTAGAAAACATTTTTTTTAGCCTAAAAATAAAATGTTTGATTCTGGTAACGTGCTTCATGAAAATCAGTTACGTAGGTCGGTAGGAAAATCTAAAAAAAATTATGTGAAAATTGTGAAAAAGAGAAAATAACCGTGAAAATAGTTAGTCAGGTTGCTGCTGATTTTCAGGGTTACAGGTCGGAAATCTGGAAATAAATAATGTTTTATTTGGCCTAAATCAGAAAATTCTAACAAGTTGCTACAGCATGGAGTTAATTTAGCAGGATTTTATTCCAGGAAACTAGGTAGTATTCTGACTGTGCGTTTCATTAGACTTATTCTTTTATTACATAGCTCACATTTTACTGGTGTTAGGGGGGCTAATTTATAATTTGACAAGGGCCATAATTTGTGTGAATTTATTGTCGCAATTACAGTAATTGGGAAGGTATTCTCTTAAGACTTTGTTACCATGGAATTTGCCTCAGTGAATATTACACCTGGCAGGTATTTGTGGAAATAATTGGGAATTTCTTTTCTGTCTTATGAATTCTTGCTATCAGAGGAAACTTTCCTTAGAGAATAGTAGAGAGTTCCAAGAGACTGAATTGTTTTTCCATGTTAGAGGGATCTTGGCCCTGTGAAATTTGTGGCAAATATTTGAAGGGTTTTCTGTGAAAGTTGAGACCTAAATATTGGAGTATTATCAAACAATGAATTTAATTATTGAGGCCTTGTTATATTAATTACCCAAAAACCAAATTCTGCAGTTTCAAGTTATCAACTCCCCCAAGTTTTGAGTTCAGGAAAACACATGAGTATGCATATCTTTAATTTTAAATGTAAAATGATATAAAAATAAAAGCTGTTGTAAAAAGTTCTGTATATATAAATGCATGTCATGAATGATAAATTGCATATACCGGTACACAAAAACTGTGAACAAAAAGTCAGAGATTGATGGCCATCGAAATTTTCCATTTCATCTATTCGGTCTAAAATTACGGTTAATAAATGCACACTATTTTTTGCTGTTGAACGCAGTAAATGGCGTGTATTCTGTTGTTTAGATTTTGAACATTGTCTTGTCTTTCTGTCAGGTGCATAATTATGTCACGTTATACAGTTAGGTACATAACAATAAATGGTAATGTGATGTCTGTATTCAACTATTCAAAAGTTTTGTTGCATCAATGCAATGCCATTATGTGCATTTTCTTCATTTCTTGTGTAAAATTTAATTTGTAACACAACACACATCTTCACTATGTGAAGTCAGCACACGGCAGGTCACTTGTACGCTGATTGCGTACAATGCCAGTGAATGATTGCGTACAATGCCCCTCGTAAAGTGTGTGTAACTCTCTTACTCTCGAACTTCAATGATTTGTTAGGAAAAAAGGAAAAGTAATAGTTATAGCAACAGGATTTTTACAGAAATTCTACACTATAATTTAATAACGCTTTTGATGAATGGTTTTAGAGAAAAAGCTGGAGTTGACATATTCAATTATCTGTCCGTCCTTAGTGAATATGTGCCAGAACAAATTCCAATTTTTGTAGTAACTTATTTCTTTGATAGGCCACTCTTATGTATTTGTGTGGTGAAATTATATCTGTGAAGTTTATTACTGAAGATTTGTTGAACATTTCATAGAAAAACCAAGACTTTTACGAAACGAAATACAGACCTATTCCGGTTATCAAAGCCGATTCAACTCTATTCTGGCTACTTATCTGGATTGCGGTAAATCAGTTACCCAAACAAATTAAAACTTGAAGCCTTGTGTACAACTTACACCAAACCTCTCTTAGGCAACAGTCAGAGGTTATTAAGCAAAGATTGATAAAAACAGGTGCCTGTTGCGTACAGGTGTACTGATTCTAATATCAAAACGGCAATTCAATAATTTAATTATATTGGCTGTTTAATTATTACAGGTGTCTTTAAATTCAGGTATTGGGGTAACCACTAATTGTTTGTTTGTATTGTACGGTACTAACTTATATTCAGGTAGATTTGGTGCCACACCAATATTGGCAGTTGTACACAGTAGTTAGCCTACTTGCTGTCGAATCAGGTGATCCGGGTTCAAATCCAGGTAAAGGCACTCATATGCCTTCCATATTTCAGCAAAAAGCTGACTGGCAACTGAAGGCTATGCTCAGTATCAGCAGAAATGTGTGTAACATCTCACGCTGTTGATAATAGAAGAACTTTATAATAACCCTTGCACTTATTTGTATAATTTCAGGTTCACCAGTACTTCCGGGCATTACCTGAAGAGAAGGTTCCGTACTTAAACAGTTTGGGTGAGAAGTACCGAGTACGTCAGCTACTGCAACAGTTACCTCCACACGACAATGAAGTACGATACTGTAACAGCCTTAGCGAGGAAGAGAAACATGAATTACGTATGTTCAGTGCACAACGTAAACGTGAGGCCCTCGGACGTGGTAGTGTACGAACATTACCACTCACCATGCAAGGAGGCGTATGCTCCAAGGTAAATTTACTTTGCATAATATTATATAAAAAGAAAATATTTATAAAATGGTCCCTTGCCGAAATCAGCTAAATTGAATGCTTGAAAAGTTTTCCTATTTACTCTGTGCATAATTACTGCAAAAGTTAATTGCCCAAATCAGCAACTTCTTGTCCCAAACAACAGGACAAGTGATAATTTTGCAGTCTGTTGTGACGTGTCATATAATTGCATTCTGAAACTAGCCCTAAAATTTGAATGCTAGTTTCTTAGCCTCAAGTTGCTTGAAATTGAATTACCTGCAGAAGCTTGATTTTGTATCAAAGGGAAGTAACTCAAGATAGTTGCAGATCATTTGTATGAGAGTTGTCTTTCTTGTGTAAATGAACATCTTGAACTCTTGTAAATTATTATGAGCAGACATTTTGGGAAATTATCTGAAGCAGTCGAGGGGGTGGCCACAATCTTGTTATAGTATAAATTATGTAACTGGAATACTGAAACAAAATACTGATCAATGTACAATTTCTCTATGACAATGCAAAATTTCTAATGCTGGATAATTATCATGTTGATTTATGTAAAATGAATGAATTGTTTCTCAATCCTCTCTGATCAGAAATGTACACATTTCATTTGTAAATGAGAGCCTAATACAACTCATTTGTCAATGATGAGTTACCTCCCTTCTATTATAAAATATTCTTGGATATTAAATTTTTATGTACTTTCATAAAAATTGGACTTACACTGGTTAACCAAAGAGGTTTGTTTTATTGTGCATAACAATATTGCTTTTGTTTGTCTTTGAAAACAATTTATTTTATTTTATATCTTCAGTATTTTATACAATATAGTGTACCATGTTATATTATTCATTATTTCAGTGTAAAGGGATGATATCTGGTGGTGATATTGCTGTGTTTGCATCACGTTGTGGTACAGATAGATTCTGGCATCCATCTTGTTTTGTGTGCTTCACATGCGACGAGTTACTGGTCGATCTCATCTATTTCTACAGAGACGGACAGCTATACTGTGGACGTCATCATGCTGAACTGATCAAGCCTAGATGTGCTGCTTGTGATGAGGTAACCATATCTTATATCTATGATACTTCCTCTTTCTGGTTTTTGAAAAAATGGTTCAATTTCAGTCTGACCTATTAAAAGAATATCTGTTTGTTCTAGCTCTTTCTCAGCCTCTGGCTTTCTTAACCTGAATTTTCACTCATAACTAGTTCTGAATATGGCCGACTAAAAATTAATGTGTCATTTTTATCGCCAAAAGTATCTATTTATGTTCATAAAACTTAACAGAAATGTAGGTAAACCATTATGATCAGTTGTGCACCTGGATTTATAGGGTTTTTTGCTTGAACCAAACCATCGTCCTGATTTCAATTTGATTTCATGAATTGCCTTTTTTTGCTTAAACCAAACCATCAGCTTAGCTTAGGGTCTTGATTTAACTTTGATTTCATGACTTGCCAAGTTTTCCCAAATCTTAACACATTTTAATGACAATTCACTTAACTAACAAAAAGCCATACATTTGTTAATTTTGAAGATTGAGGCTAATTTACTTGCAAAACCCTCTGAAACATTTCAAAATTAGCTTCATTTTATGTTGTTTTAGAACTTTTATTATTCCTATGTTCATTAAGTTATTTAAATATGTCGTTCAAAACACTCTAAGCTGTTTTAAATGTGTGTAGTTTTTGTCAGTGCTCTGGCACCAAATTATGTTTAAACTTGATGAAACTGTCTATACAGTGTTGCCTTAGGCTTTTACCTCAGTTTTAGGCCAAAGTATTTCTATGTTTTGGTTTGTGGGAAATTTGGAAAAAATGCAGTCATGAGAAAGTAATTGAGTAGTAACAAAAGAGGTCCTTTTAGGGCTTTAGGTCACTCAAACAATGGCAGTTGAGTGACCTAGGACCGTTTCAGTATGGCTGCAAGTTTTGAGGTAATTTACCTTATTTGAAGTTTTATGTTGTCTAGCATACTATGGTTGTCTCTATTTTCAATACATTTTTTCAGAATTTTGAACTTGCACCCATGTTTGAGCTCTCTTGTTCTTTCCATTCCCTATACACAATAGCAAACTTTTCACAAATTCCCGTAAACCATACAATTAAAGCTTTGGCCTTTAATATGTGCGCATCTATACAGCATGAGATCTGCACCATGATACTGCACTTAATGCAGTGTTGTGGTAGTGCAATGTTTTAAGTGGTTTATATTTATTTCAAGTGTTTCTATATTTTCTTCTCCAGATTATCTTCGCTGATGAGTGTACAGAGGCTGAGGGCCGCAGTTGGCATATGAAGCATTTCTCATGTTTTGAATGTGACGCTCAGCTTGGAGGCCAGAGATATATCATGCGTGAAGGTCGTCCGTTCTGCTGCGTGTGTTTTGAACGGATGTTTGCAGAATTCTGTGATACATGTGGTGAACACATTGGTGTTGATCAAGGTCAAATGACCCATGAAGGTCAACATTGGCACGCTACACCAAACTGTTTTAAATGTCACACCTGCCAAAAAACATTGCTTGGACAACCTTTTCTCCCTAAACATGGAGTTATATATTGTTCGGCCGCGTGTTCTCGTGCGGGGACAGTAACCACACAGACACCTAGGAGGCCTGAGGATTACATGCAGGATGTTGGGAATATTCGTCTAGGATCACCTGTCAGTCACGCGATGCAGGAGAGTAGTGTAATGGCTCTACAGGAAGTGTTAAGACAACAATATACGATACCAGAAAGTAGTATGTCGTCAGATCGTGACCAGGGATATGCTACTAGTAGTAACAGTGAGGTGTACGCACCTGGGATTTATGAACCACCTACAAAAGCTGGTATAGAAAATATGTCTGGTTATGAGATAAATATGGATGGACTAGTTGATGCGTTGCCTCTTCATGATGCAAAAAAGAAAAGACTTTCACAATTGTCTATGCCGGATTTATCGAAGGAACGATTACGTCGGACTGGTTCGGAAAAGGGAAGCAGTAGTGGGGGAAGTTCTCGCAGTCGAAGTATAAGTCGAAGTCGGTCAGGTTCGGAAAAGAATCTTGGTGTTAAATTCTGTGGAAACGCGCAAGCAAATTTTTATCACCCTGATGTGCCAACTAATTTTATTCAACCTTATAACGGTGGTCGACCAAAGACAATGCCCAGTCAGAGTAATAGTGCTAACAGATCTGTGCCGGAGTTACATACAGTCACCGGACATTCACCAACACACGAGGATATTAATGACTTACCTCTACCCGATGAGGAAAAGATGAATCCAATTTCTCGACCACCGTCGGGCAAGTCACATCATCACCATCGTGGTAAATACCCACGAAGTCGTAGTTTCGAGGGCCGGGCTTCAATGTTGGGACAGACCAGTCATTCTCACGAACTTGAGCGTAAGAAAATCTTAAAGAACGCGAATCATAACATGTCACACACGTCAGAGTTGTCAATGTCGATGGACCGAGGCGTGGACCAGTATGAAGATAGTTCATCGTGCAGCACGTGCTCAAGTTCTAGTGATTCGGAGGACGATTTTGATTATTATTACGACAGTCCGAATAAAGGTGCGCCAAGGATAACTTACGTAGACAGTTTTGGTTTTCCGAGTAATAAATGTTCAACGTTAGGTCGGCCGGTTCGGAGACATAAAAACAAGAAGGATAAGAATTGTATTTTATCCTAGTCTCTTCGTTCTGTTACATTAATCCGTGTGGTTTATACATGTTATATAATTATTAAAGTGACTTAAGTTATACTGTAACTGTGCCTAATGTATATAAAGCCTATAGTTTGTTTTTAATGTGATCACTTGTTTTGGATTGCCTCTGTTTTGTTTGAAGCACATTAGCTTATACTGTGAAACTATGATATAACTTTATGCATGCAACAGATCTGCCCAATAAGCTTGATTGGTCAGGACCGAAAATTGTACAGTTTGTGAATAGGTTACAAAAAATGGATTAAAATAGATTATTGAAAATATTGCTGTGACAGAATAACTCATCGCAAATCACTGTGCGGTACCAGCGCAAAGACTCCACATGCCACTCCGCCTAGTTTTCTGCGTTTCTGCAGAATCAATTTCCTAGGGTTATGTGTATTTGATTTTAGGGCCATGTTACACTTATATATACTGCCAAAATTGTTTGAGACCATTGATATTATTATAAATACTGTGTTCATTATATCACCTCTCCTAATTGGAAATTAATTGTTTGCTTTAGTAACATTCTGTAACTGTGACACAACTTTCTGGTGTAACTGTTTTGTCATACATACATCATCATCAAAAGAAACTGCATCTGTCCTAAGATTTCGAAATTTTCATTCTTTGTGATGGAGTACTGATTGTAAGATGTTCTTTTAAATTTATGGCCAAAGGTATGTTTTTATAAGGATTTGCCAAAACGTTTTAAATGATTTTACTGCTGCTTTTTGCTGAATTGATTGATTTTAATTACTTCAAAATATTTTTTATCAAATATTTAAATTCATGTGTAGAAGTTGCTTTACTCTTTTGACTAGAACATCTATTGAATTCGAAACATTCGGAAATCTCCAATTTTTTTTATCCAACCTATATGCTTTAATAGCAGATACTAGTCTATAATAGCTTAGTTACTATTGTAACTGTTTCTACTGAAAACACTAGACTGTAACATGCATACTAGACACATGATTGTTTGACTTTACATTATAACTTAACCAGTACAGAATATATGAAATAATTTCATCTACATTTAAAAATATTATTAGTCTGAATTTCTGTTATAATTCGGAAAAGCTCTTCAACCTAGGTAAATGGAGATAATAAAATGCTAGTTCCTGTAGTGTTTGAAGAGGGAACAACAGGTGTTTATGATGCAATCATCAGCTTTAACTGTCTGACTCATTTATAAACATCAAATTTTGTGGTAGACAATTTTTGTGCTATATTATACTGTAGAAGTAATATAATTTTATATATGCAGAAGTCAGTTCTTACCTTGATTTTGAAACGTCTTTACACAAGTTTAATCTCTATACCCATGAAAACATCATAATATTTGGATGAAGGGGGTGGGGGAGAAAAATATGTTCAACTGATGATCAAATTGTTGATACTGATACCGTCAAACCTGTTAAACAACTTGTCAGGTGATCCGCCAATTTCGATTGGCCTATTTATTTGGCAGACCTATGAATAGTTAATCATAAAAAATTTAATTGAAATTATTTTTTCTTCACATTTTTGACTTGCTGTTCTGTCTTGCCCACTTTATTTCAATAAATTGCATGGTTTTGAAAATGATGATTCATGCTTTATCTTATTCAAGTATGGAAAGTAACCTAATTATTGTTAATTAATTACCTAATTATGCAAGAGTTCAATATCGTTTGTTGTTTGTTGATTTATAAGAATGTCACCAGTTACTAAAAAGTGTGGTTTTGTGGTTAAAGTTAAAATGTTCTTTCAAATTTGTTACATTTATTGAAGTTACATGTTTGCTGTTTAAATTGTTTGTATTTTTGTGATTTTCATGAAAAACGTGGTGAATGTAGTGACATAATTATGCTTGATGTTGTTCCATTCCTACATTTTGATGCGGAGGTTTTGAAATGGATTATCAGATTTTGATGTAGTAAAGATGGAATTGTTAACTTGTAAATTGAGTGTACATGTAGATCTGAAATTTGAATTTTTTATGAAATAAAGATAGTATGGTTTACTTATAAATCAATTTGCTAGCTCTGGATCATTATTCTATAAATTATACAGTAAAATCAGCATTTTTTGTTGGTATTAAATAAGGTAAAATGGCAATTTCTGGATATCGTAAATTTAGGAGGTTTAAGACAGTTGCACCCCTGATTGTTTCATATTTTGGAGTTTGATTAATCTTGGTGATTAGACTTTATGGCAATTCTCATCAATGAAAAGTTTACCAAATGCAGGTATTTTTTATAGTAAAATAAGATTACATCAATTTCATCAATTTCATACTCGTGGTATTTTTGTCATATTGTGTTTGAAAGCATTCTAGTACAAATTATATTCCATTCAGTAAATAGTGAATCCTTTCCATGCTAGCATTTTATATTGACATTATGTGAACATCTTAATGAATGAAAATAATCTCATAGTTTAGATGCGTATCTTCATTGTGTCGAATATTACTTGAATAGCCATGTATTTTTTGTGAAATCATAAATTTTAATATGTATTCGTATTTGATTGAAATCATACTATAATAAGCAATGTAAACAATAACATATATTTGTTTGTATCTGGATCATACGTAGAACAACCACCTGTTGCCGAGTAATTGAATCTTAATGACATATCTATGTAGTCTTGTCTAATACTATTAAATGCTATTATTTGGGTGCTAATCGTGTGTGCTAAATATTTTGAAGTATTAACTGGTGAATATATATACCTGTAACAAATACTGGGCTTCCCATTGAAATAACTGGTGCACTTAGAACATGTTATTCATAATCCTGCATATCTTTGGTAGTAACACGATACACTTCTTCTCAGTTCCATCGGAATATTGTAATGTTTTCATATGGCTCTGACATAACTGAAAACAGATCTTCCAACATTTAGATGCCAAGCATAGCCTTTATTTGCCAGTCAGCTTTCTGCTGAAATATGGCAGGCATATGTTTGACACTGAATGTGTGCCTCTACCCGGATCGCCAAATAATACCCTATGGAGAAACGGAGAATATCACTTATACTTCCACATGCAAAATATTTTAATTTCAAAATTTGTTAGCATTATGTCCTTCGGAGTTATCAAGTTAAGCAGTATCTTAATTATTCAAGTGAGGAAAAAACAACTTCCTCAGCACCTATAATTTTATGCAGGTTTTATTCAGACAGTGACCTACCAAAGTGTTTTAAATATTTTACATTTTATAAGAACTCTTACTCAATGTTGTTTATTATGATTGACAATCATTGTTTTATGCTAAATGACCTTGACATGACCTTGACATTTTATAATGCTGTATACCTGTTTTATTTTAGAATCACAATTCTATTTTACACCTACTGTTACAGTACAGTATTAATTAACGTCTTCCAATGTTCGCTGGTTGCTACTGGTGTGTTTTTACCTGAGAAACACATTAATCAGACATCGTGCCAGGTGTCCAAGTTTTATGCAAATTTTATGAGCTTTAAAATTTATTGATCGAGACAACTGGTGCATGTTTTAAGTGTTGGTACACATTTAAACCCTACTGATCTTAACTAAACCATGGCATCTGTTTGAAAAAATGTTTTTATAACTTAAGATATGTATAAAAGACCGTAACATAACATTAAATGTGTATTCGTTGACTTTAAATATCTTGCATTAATTATGTACACTTTTGACTAGTCTCTTGTCAGGATTTTTTTGGTAAATGGATTTGGGGCATATGGGGTAAAGGGCTGACCCCTAATTTGGTAAAGTTAATTTCGAGGTTGAATTTTGAAAAAAGTTTTGTTAAATTACCCCTTTTTAACATTTTATTTCGATGCAATGGTATTGTTAGATATGGCAACATGTGAATTCATAGTTTTAGGTCATTATTTCTGTGTTAACATTACTGAGTAAACTGCTGGATATGTGAATGTATATGTATAGTTAATGTCGGGTATATATACAGTATACTGTACAGCCCTACGTTACTCGGCCTTTCATCTTATATACAGACATTAGACATTGTAGTATCGTGAACTTACTATAGACATACATTCTGTTTCATTTTGTACTAAGTTATTTATACAGTATTAAAACATTGATCTAAAATCTTGTTTTCTTGTGTATTATATACATTGAACTGTCCCAGATAGTTCGTTTGATGTGGATCAAACTTACTGAGCATAGCCTATATTTGCCAGTCAGCTTTCTGCAGCAACATGGCAGGCATATGAGATTTATTTCTGGTTGCCAGATTAGATGGCAAACGCTACAACTCATGAGCTACGGAGGCACACAGAAACAGCAAGGACCTTGCTTCAGCTGCACAGATGCGGCTTCACTTAACACAAATCCTGTGCCAAGTCATATATCAGAAAATCTTTCAATCCATACACGAGAGTACACGACACTAGAAATTGCTGTCACCATGACACACGCTAGCAGCAAGGGTGTAAATTACATAATTTTGTGTAACGAAACAAGATTATAGATATGGCAATGTCTTGCACTCGCTGAAGTGTTTGTTTAATTCGTAGCATATATTCATAAAAACAACCATGAGTATCTAATTTTTTGACCGATTTTCACAAGATATCTCCAAATGATCACTACTCACCCAACTTAATAGTCTTGTGAAACAGGTCAGAACCGACTCAAATGCATGGATAGCATTTAAGCCAGTTTTGGGCTAAAACTGACCCGTTTTAACAAATAAGTTGCCTAGGTAGTGCTTCTTCTCGAAAAAAATCATCTGGGATGTCCACCCTGGCCTTGGTGATTCCTTTGCAGCAGAACTCCAAACAGTTCACTAGTGACATTATCGTTAGGTAGCCCCTCATACTTTTAAAAGTTGGGACATCTTTTCGTACATTGTATTCACCCGTAGTTCTTTTCAAATATTTTGCTCCATGGGCAAACAGACACTGTGTCGGAGTATGCAGATACTAGGAACTCTGTTGCTTGTTACTTGCACTGTTCAAGGTGTATTATAAGCAAATGGGAGGTTATCAAGGGAAGCAACACTCATAGTGCTAGTATTCTTGTCTGTGCTTCACTTCCCTTAGAAGTACATATGAGCTCAGGTTAGATATGTATTTTCTTGGATTAATTCACAAAACAAGTTGTCTCCCTTGAATATTTCATTTTAAGCACAGGTTATAATAACAGTTAGAACTGATGCCAGTCTAGCACCAGGTATGAACAAACACTGAAAGTGAATTTGATTCAATTTTATTATAAAACAGAACATTTGTGACTATTATGACTGTTACAAGGTGGCACATGTACAAGTATGCAATATGATAACACACTGTGATGGAAAATAAACACCAGTAAAATTAATACATAAGTGCTGGTTACAAATTAGGAATAAAAATTACCTAATGTGCATTCAAAAAAGAGCCAAAATACATTAAAACCATTTACCAGGGATAAGCCAGTTTTAATGGGAAAATGAATATAACAGAAATACTGACAGTATTCAATAAAAAGTTTTATAAGCTACTGGATGTACAAGGTATTATGAAAGTACATGAAAACATACTAGTATGAGTGGTGACCAATACATATCAGGACTTGGATGAAAAATTGTTAATAGCAAATTAGCTTTCAAAATTTCTTATTTTCAACCAAGTTATGACAAGTCTGGATAATCCAACCTACTGATGATACATGTGGAGTCAACATGGTTTAGCAAGCCTTTTGTCACATATTACATTCACCTACATGTACATGATTTGACTAGGTGGTTTTAATTACCAGTACCTAAACATAAGACTGTAGATCATGACATGTCTTGACCTTCGTCCAGATGCTCTAGACCTTTAACCAACTGAACTGAAAAAACTAAAGGGTTTATCTGCTGTTCATGGCCGAACATGATCTTATACTTAAATCATCTGGAAACCTTTTGTCTACGGACAGGCAGACTGATGGGTACTGTAAAATAATTTTATTTCGATGGGTTGAAATTTCAAGGTTTTGGTCAAAAAGACCATTTCGATGGGATGTTAATTCGAGGATTAAATTTTGTGGATTTCATGGTTGAAGATAAACCGCAAAATCCACCAATTATAATCCCCACAAAAATTAATGATTTTACAGCATCAGTAAAAATATATATATTCATCAATCTTTGATGGGTGGCAGGGTGCATGACAAGCATTTTAATTAAATATATAAACTGCTGTAGTAAGTTCGTGCAAACGAACATAATCTGGAAAAAAAATAGGTAAAAGTCAAAGATTTATGTCATAAAGTAAAAATACTGTTATATGGATAATGGCAAAAAAAAGACATTGTTGTAAGCAAAATCAATATGTTTAACAGCATTCAAATACATGCAGAAGCACCAATAACCTTTGTAGAGAATGCAGAATAAGTCTGCAATATTAATAGATCACTTCCAACATAATTTATATGCAAACATATTCATACAAAATTCTCAGGTCCTACGATTTCAGAAAAATCTGGAAAAGCAGATTTCCTGCAGTAATGAAGTTCTGTTCATTCAATAATTAAAGTATTGATAAAGTTATAGTTATTTAAATTTTCATAAGCTGATTTTTAACAATAGAACAATTTATAAAGACACACATTTGGTATATGGATGTATGCTATTGACACCTGAAACAGACTTGACCCTCATTTTCAAGACTTAGGATTTATAAGTCTCTATAGGACCCTGATGTACTACTATTTAAACACATTGCTATATACAGTTAAAATTGATGAACAATTTTAAAATTAAATTTTAACAAACACTACAATGGCAAATACATGCAAAAGACAAGACTGCATTCAGTAAATGCTTATGTCCCGGTGGAAGCCTTGTCCATAACAAATAGCCAAGTCATCCGAGGTTCATAATTCTGTTCAAATGTTTGATGGTGTTTCGTGTCTTTGATAATGTAATGAGTTTATAGTGGTCAATTGAAAAAAATGCATTGATGGACTTATAAAAGAGTTGAGTTTCAACATTTTGTAATAAATGAACAGACAGGGCAATCACTATATGCCTCCTGCATCAGTAGATGCCGGGGCATGAAAACAATATGGCCCCATGAATATATTACCTGAAAACAAGAGCAAAAAGTAACAAACTAGTACGAGAGGTGTTCAACTTATTTATGAACAAAACATGAACACCGATTGTGCAATATTGAATGAAAATAATTGAAATATCTTTTTTAAACCTTGCGAGAAAATGTTTTAAGTTGAACATATGATCATCATACATTGTATATTTTTTTTGGTCAAAGCTTAAAACAACAATTTAGTAGATGATGTTGTTTTTCCCGTTTTTAAGGCAAAATAGCCCTTTTATAAGCATCGAGAAGTGTTGGTTAATTTTTATTTTGCATTTTTGATGAGAACATCAGTAATTTTTGTCGTAAGACGCGTTATTAAAGTTCTGTTTCCAGTAATTGTGAAATGGAACCAAAAATTGAAAATTGCCCAACATTGCCAAAACCTACACTATAAAGTTAAATTAGTTTTATGATGTCTATGATGAATCCATTAGCAAAACGTGGAATAGTACCACAGATGGGAGTGTCCATAGAAACTATCAGTGACGTTATTTCGAAACCGTTTAATGCATAGTTCTGGGAAAATGCGAAGTTCCTACGCTGAAAATCAAGAAAAACATGCCTCGCAGCCAAAAGTCTTGGAATCTTGAAATGCGAAATAAACAACAATATGTGGAAAAATTGTTTCATTATGGGGAATCAATGCTAAATCTTAAAGAATGTTATGATAGATTATGGTATGCTATTTTAGAAAAGGTCACAGGTATGGGGAAAAGTTCACGTTCATCCAGCATTGCATGTTCGCGGCCGTTTTCATGGAAATGCATTGGGTTTGTTGTTATGGAAATACGCACATCAAAATCAATATCGAATTGACAAAATTGAAGGCTATGGTCTATGTACGAACCGTTTCAAATCAGGTTTTCAACACAAAAATGTTACGTATCGTTCCTAGTGACTGTTCCAAGAACATAGTGTTTCGTCCAGATTCAGCTTCAAGTCACCATATACAGCTCCAAATAAAAAAACCTTAAGAATACAACTTTCATATATATTATTACCAAACAGTGGATGTCGAAGTCTTCTCATGCTTTAAAAATATAATTTTCCATCTTGTTGATACTAAAACAACGATTAAAGAAGGAAAATGTAAACGTAATTATTACGAGTTTCGGACCTTCAAAACGCAAATAACAACACCCTTTACCCTAATGTGGATTATGATTTAACCGTAACGTATTGGCAATTTACAATTATTATATATACTTCTTGATACACTATTTTATACAATATAAAAGTTTTTATTCAATTTGATTGTTAGAGTAAAACAATATTGATGTTCATTTTCTGTTCATAAATAAGTTGAACACCTCTCGTATCACAATAAAACCTACACATTTTATCATAGCCATAAACAAAATATGAATCAAGGATAATTTTTATTTGATATGAGTTCAGGGCCTGAAATTACAACCAATACTGACACTCTGCACTCAGCACTCAAATATTGAAAATATTATGTAATGAGCTATTATTTGTTCTAGATTGCAAATATAAATAAGGAAATTCTACTGCCAAGGGAGATGATTCCGGACAGGAGAAGTTCCGGACAAACGGTCGTAGACGGTTTATTTAGTTGAATAATTCATTGATATTGGTATCAAATCACTCAGGTGCGTATTTAAAGGAAATCTGGAAGAAAAAAAAAATCAAAATCAACAAATAATTACTCATATACCGAAAATATCGTCTGCTGTTTTGATTTTGACATCAGCACCGCCGGGGGGTAAACAAATTTAGTGCGCATGCGCAGTATAGCGCGTGCACAGCGCGAGCGACAATGATTTTATCCTGTTCAATTATTTAGTTCATAATTCCTAACGAGATCGTGGCCGACTGGTTAAGCAGCTCGATTAGTAATTATCTGATGCTAAGGTCTAGCGATCGAATCACGGCGGCGCCAAAAAAATTTTTTTTTTTTAATTTTTATTTTTTCTTCCAGCATTTACTTTAGCGCAATAGACGGAAATTTGTCCCCATTATCTGTTGAGAATTTTTTTTTGATATCTTGTCAATAAATCTGAAAAACTTTTTCAACATTTTGTTTCGATTTTCGGCCGGTAAACAAGATACGGTATGTATTGGAATTTAACCTGCCACGAGCGCCCCCTGGGTTGAAATCATGTGCGTCACGTGTTGTCATGTCGTAAATGTTGACATATTTTTGCATGATTGTGAAGAAGGAACACTGTTCTAAATATTTCCTGGTAATATGTTTCTAAATATTCGTCGCGGAATATTCGAAGCAGACTGTCCGGTATATCTACGGTAATATCGTTGAAAATAGCACAAAAGTGCCCCTTTTCAGGCCCCAATATTTTGCTGTTCATGTGACGTCATTTTTCGGGAAACCTATTTTTAGCAAAGATCCTGAACCAAGGTATTTGTAAACACGAAAAAATCTAAGAAAAAATCTATTTTTAACTCCAGGGGAAGCTTTTTATGCGATTTCTGTCCGGAATCTTCTCCTTTGCCAGTATAGAATTATTATTTGAATGTTGAAAATAGCATTTGATACATTTCTGTGCAATTATGTACTATTTATGAGATAAAAATGTGATTGTTGAATCTGAGTACCACACTCTGCACTTAGGCTGTTAAAATCACACTTATAGCTTACAAATACACTAAATTTCAATAGGAAACAAGCAAATGATAATATTTAGCAACTTTTCAACATAGCTTCAACTTTTCCTTCTCAAAACTTCTCACTTTGAACCTCAAAAGAAGGAATTTCAATGTTTGAGTGCTGGGTGCAGAGTGTACCCAGCAGGCACACAACGTTTAATCCACGTGGATTAAACGTTGAATAAACGTTGACAATCGTTGCAACCATTTTCAACGCGAGTACAACCTTATATCAACGAAAAAATGAATGGTTTCTTCTTCAACGTTGATATAACGTTGAATAAACGTTGGCATTCGTCAGAAAGTTTCTTCTTAGCTTCAAAACAAGGATTATAAAGGATTATATCACCATACTGGATTCTTATCAGATAAAAGTAAATAGGTCAACAGGAGATTGATAAATTGTGCACTTAATACATGGACTTAACATCACCATAAATTTGCCAAAGAGATTAAATTGATTATGCATATCTTAGTGACATATAACATCCTCCTTTAATGGTGAAGCCAGCAAAACTATTAACCAAGTGCTATACCTTATGTTCAACTAAAGATCAGAAAGGCCAGATTATAAATAACAGTTACTATAGAATTTGCCTTTTTGAAAGTTGTGGTTACTTTGTACAACTAACAAGACCAAGACTAGTGTTGCTATACGGACAGGAGTTTTATGGTGGTAATTAACTAAATACCAGCAGCGTTCCCGAATCAACATTTAAACTAGGATATTACAACTGACCACAGCTGTAGAACAAGTGATTTTATATACAGTTCTATGAAACAGCCTCAGTGTTAGAATCGACAGAAATGTAAGTAAAACTATACATTTATATTGATTTTAATACTTTATATGCGCTTCATTATGTCATAATTTTTATCATATTTTTATGGTCCATTGAAGCACATCGCTGGCTTAGAATGAGAAGGTCGTAACTGCAAAATCAATATTTTGAGAAAACAAGAAAAACTGTCAGATAATCAATTTGTTCTATGATTTTCAGTATTATATCTTTCATTTTAGGTCTAATTTATTTACATCATAGACAGAAAATATACTACCTTTCAAAAATATACTGGTAATCTAAGTCATTTAGGGTGCTAAACTCATGAAAATAGCATTTCTGATTCCGCGCCACAAACCATCATGCCTTGAGAAATTGAAATGTCCTTGAATTTACGCACCAGTCAGTTGCAACCACAGCCCCCTACCCCAGGGATGGAGGTCAATAGACGGGGAAACGGTCATGTTATTACCTTCCAGCTTACCCTGCACTGACGGGAAATGTGGCAGATTCTTTGTCTGAACCACTACCCCTACCCCAGAAACAATATTTAGTTCTCAGGGCCAGGGAAGTACCGGAGATTTTAGAAACAGCTGTCACCCACTTCAATTTCATACTTAAATAACATCGATAAATTGTGAACACAGGTAAATCCACTGATGTGGGTCATACCAAATTTTCCCACATTTCTTGTTATCCTGGGCACACTATTTCATAATGTTTTATTGATCAATGTATTTTCAGAAGCTGCTGATCAGTGTCATCTTAGTACTAAGTAAATGGGGGATCAAGAAGAAGAAGACAGGAACTAAAGAAGGCGAAATAGGCTACCAAGGAGAGACGGGCTAGGAAGGAGGCGATAGACTAGGGCTGATAATGTCAATTGCTTGTTAACTTACATAGACAACAAATAAAATAATAATTTGATATTTGTTTGAATTCGAATATTTATGTAAAGTTGGTAGTGATGAACCTCTGTCAGATGTATTCTAAAACATGCTGACTTGTTCATTTGACCAGGAAGTTTGGTACATATTAAGCTTTCCGTTTTTACTTATTTATTTAAGGTCGATTGGGAAACCAGTTTTTCTAACTTATATTAATCACTTTCGACACCTCATTGCTGATGTTATCCATCACCAAAAAGGTATACATACTGAGAGAAGAGATGCAAGTTTCCCTTTTATAGGGAATTTCTGGTACCATTTAAAGTTCATCTTTGGTATGACACAGCCACACATAGGATCGAACCAAGAACCTCACACGCTCGAAGCAGACACTCTACCACTAGGCCATCGAGATTTTGTGATCACTTTTCAGATACAGATTTTCTGGTATCATTTTAAATTGCATCTTTGGTATGACACGGCCACACATGGGATCGAACCCCTGACCTCCTTACACACTCGAAGCAGACTCGTTACCACTATGCCATCAAGGTTTTGTGATCACTTTTTGTCCGCTTTTCAAGTACAGAAATTCTGGCAGACAAAGTTTATGCAACCTTATTTCAACGTTTATGCAACCTTACTTCAACGTTAATGCAACCTTATTTCAACGTTAATGCAACCTTATTTCAACGTTGATGCAACCTTATTTCATCGTTAATGCGACCTGATTTCAACGTTGAAGCAACCTTATTTAAACGTTAATGCAACCTTATTTCAACGTTAATGCAACCTTATTTCAACGTTCACGCAACCTTATTTCAACCTTGATGCAACCTTATTTCAACGTTGATGCAACGTTATTTCAACGTTAATGCAACGTTGCATTTAGGTTGTATTAACGTTGAAGTTTCGTTGCAACATAGTGGTTGCAAATGAAACGCTTATACAACCTTATTTCAACGTTGCCCCGCAACGTTTTTTCAACGTTGTATAAACGTTGCTGTGCCTGCTGGGTAAGTATTGGTTGTAATTTCGGGCCCAGGGTCCTTATTCACCAACGTTGTAAGTCTAAAACTCAGACTTAGACTTGAAAATGTCATTTTTCATGATGACTGGCATTTTTTTGAAATTAGATTTTACCATGTGAAATTTTATCTGACAATTTGTTGTTACCCACTGAACATGTATGCCAATTTATATCAAAATCGGTACATTTATAACAACATGAGAGCGAATAGAACATTTGACAATGTTAAGTCTAAGTCTATGTTTTAAACTTACAACATTGGTGAATAAGGGCCCAGGTCTTCTCACAGTCCCATACACTTCAATGATTTGGATATATTTTAGGACCGATTCGTCTAGGGCCATTTTTTACATTCAGTCGGCTTAGCTTAGTCGGTAGAGCAAGACTTCTGATCTTGGAGTTGTAGGTTGGAGTCCAAGGGCTGACCAACTAAATTTACTATAGTCTTTTTGGATGAGACTTTAAACCTAGGTGCCATGTATAGGTGCTGTACACCTGGCATGTAAAAGAACCAGGTGTCTCTGGAACAAGTACACGTCTTGTATCTGCACTATCCCCTGAAACCTAAAATGACTAAACTCTTCAGGGGACTTGCCTATATAGAATATCTGGTGGCGAGGGCCATTTCTGAACGATGGCTTAGAATTAGAAGGTCGTAACTACCAAATCGATATTTTGAGAAAACACGGAAAAAATGTCTGACATTTACTCTTTACTTATGGTAAAACAAACTTTTACAACTTGGTCAACATGACAAGTTCAGATTTTTATGAAAATGGGCTCATAAGAAGCGCCTTGTGATGCTTATTCTAAATATGCATGAATCTTAAAAGGTCGTAAGTGGCACTTATGACCTTCTAATTCTAAGCCATCGATATATCTGCGCTGATAACCACGGTGATAAGAACATACAAATGATCAGGAGAGTATGAAATATTGGGAGAGGTGTGGGTATGGGAATAATAATGTAGAAATATATCTATAATTACTGGCTTAAACAGATGACACAGAACAAATACTACAAGAGCTAGTAAGAGACAAGGTAGTCCAAGTGCCCACTGCAGATAACTAGCTGACTAAATTGGAAGACTGAATGTTTGGATTTCTTCACACAGATCACAATGTTTTTACTTTATATAGATCCAACGGTATACATGTACTTTGTTTTTTTTCACAGAGATCTCAAGGTATAATTTTATTTATTTTGCAAAGATCTGACGTTTTACTTTATATGATATACCGGTAGTTTATTTATTCACAAGAGATCGGATCATATACTTTATTTCTTCTCACTGAGTGGCAGTGGGAGTTTTCTGTTCTCCTGCAGTTTGAAGTGAGTGTAGGCAAGAACTCCTGAAATATACAACAACATTAGTTTAATCACCAACAGTTCTCTCCCTTTCTCTTTCTTATGTATTCTGTAGCTAGTGAAATCATAGCACCACTTTTGTCACTACATGGACAGAACCTTGGATACAAGATAGCTCTAATCTATCAAAAGCTTATGCAATTTTTCAAAGAAATTAGACATAAAAAACCAAAATGACCAATGTAAAAACAACCATAAATCCTTATAAAATCATCATAATTTTATGACACTTGCCACGAAGAACAACAGTTACTGTAAATAAGTGTGCTAAGTTTCAATTTAATAGCATCAACAGTAAAGAAAATGTTAGAGTTTATGCAAACAGCTTCAACCAAAATATCTAAGTTGAAAAGGACCTAGCCCTTAAAGAAATAGAAAATATAGTAAGACAACACACACCCACAGTGACCCAAGCCCATGAATCATGCAATTAAAATATCTCAAAAGGCGATCTGTGCTGGTAATAAAAATACAGTACAAACTCTCGAGACCGGCCCTCTGAAGAGCAACAACCTCAACAAAATCTGCGAAATTTTCTTATCCAGAAATTTACTCTAAATTCAACCTCTATACAGTTGTCAATATATGCAGCCTCCAATGTGTGATGCTCAACAGAGATTGCACTGTATGGTCAAGCTTCATGTATAAACAAAATGAGCAAATATGGCAAAATAATCTTGAACCAATTTCCAAAGCTTCATACAATATGTAAATAAATAAAATACAATACATAAACTTCAATGCAGAATCCAGCTGCATGGACATAGTTATACTTATCTAAATCTCATTTGCAGTTGTTTTTCATCAGGTTTTTTTTTTCAGTCATAAAGTCATAGTTTAGAATCAGCAACTTTAACACGTTTGGAGGAGATTCAACATAGTTTTTAACTTTTCATGGAACCTGGATCACCACATTACCCAGTCACTTGAGTCAAACATTTTGGTACAAAACTGTATTTTAAAGGCTTAACGAAAAACATAAAAACAAAGCAGCACATGTATACTTAGAACCCAGGGATGAAAATAAAGGTAAAAAAAAGAAATACTTTTACATTTTGTATCAGTGATAAGACATATAACACCATGTACTAACATAAACATGCAAGATGTAGAAATCTTTCCATATTTGATCAGTCACATCCGACAGACAGACTACCGCTATACCAAATTTTTTTTAATGAATTTTACCCCTAACATACATTCCAGTAAACTGTATAAATTTTACAGATATCACGTCTAAATTATAACAATCATACTAAATCAAGGACAATATTTCAGCTAGCTAGGCCTTCATCTATGCTGTGCTGGTATGTTTCTCTAACTTTTAATATAACAAAATATACTGCTAGTTCTAAATTTTAAGCCTAGGTCACACTGGGCATTTTTTTGCCTAGGTGATGTACACCCGATTTGAATAAATGAGCTTCGGGAGGCATCAGGAACAGGGATTTCACAAATTTTCTTCCCCATGAGGACCCTTTACCAGATGCCTTCCGATGCTCATTTATCAAATTGGGAGTACATCAGCGAGACAAAAATGCTCAGTTAAAGTTATTTAACATAAATAAGGATGTTGCATCAGCTTAGAATTCAGAAGTTCTCTTCTAATTACGAACATAAACTCTTTCATGTTGCTATTTATACAGTATTATTTATTGCATTAGATGGCACCAATAGTCTTACGGATTAAAACATGCACAAAACTGCCCAAAACCCATGAGTTTGTATAATTATATATGAAAGCAAGCAAAGACTTATTCTAGTATGAGCAGCATTATGCCACATTGTGTAAGATAACTTCAAAGTTTAGGTATATACAATTTAAACTATACATTCCAAACTCAAAAGAAGAGGGCCAATATGGAAGTGTTCATCTCTACATAAATAACTGAAAATCTATATGTATATTATGGTCCACACCAAACACTCACGAAGCACTAGACCTCATGGTATTGGAGTAATTGGACAATGAATTTTTGAAGATTTTTATCTTTTAAATCCACTTGTAACCTACTAACTAATGCTATAAGATCTCATTTTTATTTACACCATGGGCAAAAACCATTTGTATAAATTGGAAGAGAATTTACACACAAGAATCATCTGTACGAAGGAAGGGTCACATGATGCTTTCAAGGGTTCACAGGGTACTGTTTTATCAAAGCACTTACGGAAATCGTAAACTTACAATCAAATTTTAATTCTTTATAATACCTTTACAATTATAAAATGTGGTAAAGTGAGCTGTTATACTAATCAAGACTCAGTTAATGAACACCTACCAACAATATATGTCACTTATGTGCTGTTGTTTTCACTGAATTTAAATTTGAACGTAAGTTTACGATTTCCGTAAGTATGTCGATAAAACGGTACCTAGTAAATAATGTAGAAGACAACAAAAGAGCTCTTCCAGCCCAGGTGAATAGAACTAAACATGTTTATGTACCAATGCATATATTTGTGAGTATATAATACCATATTATAGGATATACACCAACCAAAGGGTTGATATAAGTGCAAAAAATCAAAATATGAAAAGGTCTCTACACGAGTTATTACATGTACTACTCAATGGCCCTCTTTTCTTGTTTAGGGAATAGTATAACGGCCAATGAGATCACAGTCCCTAAAAACACAAATATACGAAAACATCAGGTGTTATAGTTTTATAAAAATGTAATAGATCATCCTCAAAAACTCAGGTGACACTCCTCTCCTACACTGGCTACTGTAGCGATTTCGGGAGTGGAGTCAGTGCTGGGTTTTCAAGGATGGTAATAGATATAGGGCAGTGCAAAATTAATTGTAATAATTATTACATTTCTAGTTTTTATTACAAAACTGGTTGCTACATAACTATTAAGGTAACAAGACTACAAATAAGGTATATCTATATTTGAGTAATTTGTCTGCAAATAATACTCAATGACATTCCTAGTTCAATTAGAATCAACATTTTCACTGGTACATCAGAGTCAAAGTCTTCTAAACTGGCAAAAAAATCACTCTATAAATTCATCTTAACTTCAGTCTTTATACTGGAAATTTTCCTGGACAGACTACTAGTATTGAGTTATTAGCACATGCACAAACAACAGAACACAGGGTTTTCATGATTAATATTCATTAACAGATTGGTAGGAAAAACAACTGATTGGATCAGGTGTCCCTTTGCCTAAGCAAAGTGCTACGGAGCACACTTCAATCAGTTACCTCCCGTTCGATAAGATAAAGAAGGCAAGAATTTTCTCCGGTGGAAGAGCTATGTAGCGCTTTGCTTAAGCTCAGACCTAGGGAAACTTTCCCAGAGAGTTGTAAATAAAGAATCTTTATATTAAAAAAAAAACAGCTGAACGAAGTTTCGAAACAAATAAAAATTTCTCATAAATTTTTCTACCTATTATTAGTTATTAATCAAAATCCTGTGACCATGGTAACAAAAATCCTATGACCATGGTAACAATTTAAATAATATATTATATACAAACCTGCTAATGTAGTTATTATGCCACATATTTGTAGGAAGTTAAGAGAATCGTGGAATATAACAAATCCACCGAGTAACGTGAGACAGAACTTTAAATGTCCAACCATGTTATACCTGTTCATAAGTTAAGGGTAAATTCTTTTTATAATTTTTCAGACTTCAGGAAGGTTATTAACTAGAAAACATCAGCTCCTGATGCTGCTCTTTTAATGACCATATTTCACCAGTACCTGTAAATTCATGGTTAACTGTAGCCAAGTTTTTAGCCTTAGAACTGAGGGGAATTACCGGTAGTTCAAAGTTTTTGTCTGAAACTTGCACATAAGTTAGTCATATGACCGAACATTAAGATAAAAAAATTCTTACAATTTTTTCTTTCTCATAATGCTTCAGAATCTAAGAAGGGATCTAATATAGATGCCATTTTACGTGAAATAATTACAAATTAGTGATTTTCAATTCATTATTATATGATTTTCACTACACATAACATTGGATTTGTTACAAATCGGGTCTTATAAACTCCAGAGTGGGGCAATCGTGTTATAGAGCTCTTTAAAAGAGGTTAGACCCAATCAAAACGGGAGTAGTTGGGGATCATGAACTATAATTTATTATTATAAACATAAATAAATTTTGTAGTAAAGTGAAGGATACGTGACAGGTGATGTGTTTCCTATGATCCAGTAAATGGATAGATTGACCATAAACGCAACAACACCAGACATCAACACAGCTATCTGAAAATATAAATGACAAATGACATTAATAGTGAACTTATTCCAAGGAATCTTGGGCAAGAGAAGTCAGGAGAAGTTTGATGGGAATCAGCCAACTGTGTTTTGAATTTGAACTTATTTCAGTTTAATATTCTAAATAACAAATTTATGCAAACTATTCTACATAAATGCTTCCTGGAATACCAGTGTAGTTCCGCTTATAAGACCAGTCAAAAAGGTGGTCTTAATAGCGAATTGGTCTTATTAGCGAACCCTTTTTGATCTAACTTTAATACTTTGGGACCTTAAACTGACAAAAATCTGCATGATTTCAAAATAATATAAGTGGTATTCTTAGCGGAACTTTACTGTATTTTAGCATTTAGGGAACAATTCTCAGGATTCCTTATATAATGCCAAATCCAGAAAATAAGATGGAAGTTTGTTTCCGATGCATTAGCATTAACACACATCTGTACACAAAAACAGATTTTCAAACAGACCATAACTTGGACAAGAATTTTCCATAAATTATATTTTTCTAGTGCAGCAAATCTGGATAATTCCTGATTTGTAGGACCCATGAACTATGACTATTAGGGAATGTGAATGTTAAATACGAATCTAGGAAATCAAAATGTATTACTGTTTGACACAATTTATTTGGTGCAACAAGGTTGTTTCTGGAAAATTGATCAAAATCTTTTTTCTAGTGTTTTTTTGTTGTATGTACTATGAATCAACTTAAATGTCATGTTTGATTGAAGTAAATATCAAAAGCCAACACTAAAGCAATTTGTTTCAAAATAATAAAGTTAATTCCTCTTCCTGAAAAAAGTAAAAAGTGAGATAGGGCCTTTTTGCACTAAAGGGACGACATATAGCAAGGATAGAAGATGTATAAATGACTAAGTGGTTACCATAGTTACTGGTGATGCAACACTGACTAGGTTGACAAGGTTACCAACTGGTTCTATAAATGGAATGATTAGCACCAGTAAACCTGCTGACAGTGGTGCTTGGTAGAACAACAACTGCATGGAATTCACTTGAAACTCATGTTGCTTCTCCCCCACCCACTGAAATAAACAGATCATACATATATTAAACCGATCAACTTTTAATCTATAACACTGCCTTGCCCAGTCCACTGGTCACTTGTTATCAGAAGCAATAATTAAATATACGAGGTCAGACAAAAAAGGGGCAGATAATGCTCTTTTTAGTCACAGAAATCAGATATTTAAAACAAGAGGGCCATGATGGCCCAATATCGCTCACCTGATTATAAACCCTGCACAATTTTGACCCAAAGGAATAATTTGAACATCTTGGTAGAAAACCACAAGATGATGCTACATACCAATTATCAAAACTCTAGGCAGTGTTGTTTTAGGCAAGAAGATATTAATATGTTTTCCCTATATAAGTCTATGTAAAACGGTGACCCCCCGAGTGGGGCCAATTTTGACCCAAGGGGCATAATTTGAAAAATCTTGGTAGAGGACCACTAGATGATGCTACATACCAAATATCAAAGCTCTATGCAGTGTAGTTTTAGACAAGAAGATTTTTATATGTTTTCCCTATATAAGTCTATGTAAAACGGTGACCCCCGGGGCTGGGCCAATTTTGACCCCAGGGGCATAATTTGCACAATCTTGGTAGGGGACCACTAGATGATGCTACATACCAAATATCAAAGCTCTTAGGCATTGCAGTTTTAGACAAGAAGATTTTTATATGTTTTCCCTATATAAGTCTAAGTAAAATGGTGACCCCCAGGGTGGGGCCAATTTTGACCCGAGGGGAATAATTAGAACAATCTTTGAAGAGGACCTCTAGCTGAGTCTACATACCAAATACGAAAGCCCTGGGCCAAGCAATTTCGGAGAAGAAGATTTTTTAAGGTTTTCTCTATATAACTCTATGTAAATCTAAGGGCCCCGGGGCGGGGCCAATTTTGACCCCAGGGGCATAATTTGAACAATCTTTGTAGAGGACCTCTAGCTGAGTCTACATACCAAATATGAAAGCCCTGGGCCAAGCGATTTCGGAGAAGAAGATTTTTAAAGGTTTCCCCTATATAACTCTATGTAAAACTAAGGGACCCCGGGGCGGGGCCAATTTTGACCCCAGGGACATAATTTGAACAATCTTTGAAGAGGACGTCTAGCTGAGTCTACATACCAAATATGAAAGCCCTGGGCCAAGCGGTTTCGGAGAAGAAGATTTTTAAAGGTTTCCCCTATATAACTCTATGTAAAACTAAGGGCCCCCGGGGCGGGGCCAATTTTGACCCCAGGGACATAATTTGAACAATCTTTGTAGAGGACCTCTAGCTGAGTCTACATACCAAATATGAAAGCCCTGGGCCAAGCAATTTCGGAGAAGAAGATTTTTTAAAGTTTTCTCTATATAACTCTATGTAAAACTAGGGGCCCCCGGGGCGGGGCCAATTTTGACCCCAGGGGCATAATTTGAACAATCTTTGTAGAGGACCTCTAGCTGAGTCTACATACCAAATATGAAAGCCCTCGGCCAAGCGTTTCGAAGAAGAAGATTTTTAAAGGTTTCCCCTATATAACTCTATGTAAAACTAAGGGCCCCGGGGCAGGGCCAATTTTGACCCCAGGGACATAATTTCAACAATCTTTGTAGAGGACCTCTAGCTGAGTCTACATACCAAATATCAAAGCTCTGGGCCAAGCGGTTTCGGAGTAGAAGATTTTTTAAGGTTTCCCCTATATAACTCTATGTAAAACTAAGGGCCCCCGGGGCGGGGCCAATTTTGACCCCAGGGACATAATTTGAACAATCTTTGAAGAGGACCTCTAGCTGAGTCTACATACCAAATATGAAAGCCCTGGGCCAAGCAATTTCGGAGAAGAAGATTTTTTCAAGTTTTCTCTATATAACTCTATGTAAAACTAAGGGCCCCCTGGGCGGGGCCAATTTTGACCCCAGGGGCATAATTTGAACAATCTTTGTAGAGGACCTCTAGCTGAGTCTACATACCAAATATGAAAGCCCTCGGCCAAGCGGTTTCGGAGAAGAAGATTTTTAAAGGTTTCCCTATATAACTCTATGTAAAACTAAGGGCCCCCGGGGCAGGGCCAATTTTGACCCCAGGGACATAATTTGAACAATCTTTGTAGAGGACCTCTAGCTGACTCTACATACCAAATATGAAAGCCCTGGGCCAAGCGGTTTCGGAGAAGAAGATTTTTTAAGGTTTCCCCTATATAACTCTATGTAAAACTAAGGGCCCCCGGGGTGGGGCCAATTTTGACCCCAGGGACATAATTTGAACAATCTTTGTAGAGGACCCCAAGGTGATGCTACATACCAAATATGAAAGCTCTAGGCCTTGTAGTTTCAGAGAAGAAGATTTTTGAAGTTTCCTTTTTGAAAATCTATTTTTAGCCTGTGTGACCTAGTTATGCGACGGACTGGATTTTTTTTAACAACTTTGGTAGAGATCCACCCAAGGAACATTCCTATTAAGTTTTATCAAATTTGGCCAAGCGGTTTAGGAGGAGAAGTCGTTTGAAGAAATTGTTGACGGACGCACGACGCACGCCGCACGACGGACGACGGACGACGGACATCACGGTATGACAAAACCTCACCATGACCACATTGTGGTCAGGTGAGCTAAAAATAAACAGGTATTTAATGTACCAAATGTATTAAAGCACGAAGCTTTGGATTATATAGTGCTCATGCTGTTCTGCCGATAATCACTTCATTACCATTTACAACAAATTTGCCCTACATTCAAGGTAGAATCATGTAATTGAATATTCGTAATGTTTTAGAAACATTTCATAACTGGTATGAAATGTTACCTGTTCAAACATTGCATCACATGATTCTACCTTGAATGCAGGGTTGGTCAAGTTAGTGAACTAAGAAACTGTAAATACATTGAACTAAAAATTTAATAATTATGGAGGAGTAAAGTGTATTAAGAGGAATAGGTAAGCTATGAGCCATGGTGAAAGCTTTAAATATAGAATATACTTTTTTTAATACTTACCACCTGATAGAGTGAGGTTACCATCACCCCGATACTGGCAAATATGATACCAAATACATTAAATTTCACATCATAATAGGAATTCAAGAACACACCAACAGCAATAGGTATCTGCAAGCATACATAGCAATTCTTATTTTATTATACTAGTATATATTATTACTGTAATATTTTGATACAGCAAGTAAATAACTACCAGAAGAGGGTTATAGTCGACGTCATGAGGCACTCACATGGATACTTAGAAAATTTGCAACAATTTGGCAACTTATATATATTTTGTCAAAAGAACTTCTTAAGAAAATCTCAAGACATACACAGAAATTTCAATACAAAATATACATTTACACTTGCACATTATGAAATTGCCTTATTGTGGGAAAGAACTGGTTTCTATAGGTTCCTAACTTCATCAACAAACCAATTATTTTAGTTGCAATTTAGTTCAATAGAGTTAATACTAATTTAAAATACTTAATTCTAATTTTAATCTAAATATTAAGGGTAACTTAATCAAGTTAGTGTTTTAAAACCTTTACGTTTAAAGCATCAATAAACAGTATCCTATAATTGTATAACTATGAACTAGTTTACAACACCCATTGACAAAAGCTCCTTACAAAGTTACAAACGATGTTAAAGTTGAATAAACCAATCAAAACATATCAATATTTTGATAATAAATTATAATATAATCATAACTTATCATAATGTTTATTCAATTTCTAAAAGTCAAATGCCCAATGATAAATACAATTAAACCCATATATTTACAAAATACATTTCACAACCTGTTTATAAACCATACAATTAGATATCAGAATATTAAATACAGAGAACAAACATATTTTCTCAAACGCTCAACGGTCACTGTTGTATCTTGTTCTTTTCTTCATTAATTCATAAATCATTATTATTGATAAATACAAGTTATAAGTCATACTTCTATTATGCTCAGCCCTTAGTATAGTTTATAGACTAGTTTGTAGATTGCTAGTACTGTGTATTACACATGTAACTTCAAATGTTAACAGTTTTAATAAAGTCAAAATCAACAAAGATTGACATTGGACAAAACTAGAGTCTATATTATATATCAATGTTTACAACAGCTGCATTCCAAACACTGAAACATAGTAGGTAACATCTGGCCTCTGAGCCATGACCTCTGGCAAACCACTATACTAATGTCTATTGTAACTGCTCAATGCGTCATTTCAACCTCGAGTCAGTATACACAACGGTACTGCATTTATATGCACTTGTTTATGTTACCTGACTGAAGCAATAAACCTAAACTTTAATACTAAGAAGAATACAAATTTCCATCTACAAATAAAATTATGTGTCATGTAGGGCTGTAACGGTATACCGCGGTACACGAAAGACTGCAGACTTCAGTCCCACACGGTTCACGGTACAAGAGTTGCAAATTTCGGTACGGTTCGGTATAAGCTTTTTTATGAGCAAACAATAATATTCAGAGAACGAAAATGTCTGAAAGCCCTCTGATTATGTATAATTACCATTCATCACTCGATTTAATTGTATTAAGATAGCCTCATATTGTCGAAATTCATTTAAAATAGTTGATAGCCACATAATAATTTCTGTTATAGAATCAACAAATGCATTGTCACTTAAAATTGTAGTATTTAAGCTGTTGTTAGAGAATATTGTATCGTACCGAAATATACCGAACCGTTAGAAAAATTGACGGTACGTATCATATCGTGAGGTGAGCGTACCGTTACAGCCCTAGTGTCATGACCGAAATCAAAACCAAGCAAATACATTATACACTAGATACTACTTCTTCATCTTTTGTTGGGTGGGAAACACTATAAAGTGCTTCAGAAATGACCAAGTGTTGCTGTGCCCGGCCGAGAATCAATCCAGGAACCAAATCAAATATAACAATCAAGAGCAAAATTGACAAAAAGAGCAACACCTCCACCCAAAGCATTGATTGAGTTACCTTCTCTTATTTAAAGTTTGTAGGATCATACACCAAGTGGTGTCAGAAAAGAAGTAGAAGAAGATTCAAGGGGACATCTTTAACAGATCTTGTGAAATTTTGTGAAACATTTTTGCATTAGACGAAGACAGTTGTAGACAACTTGTAGTGCATGGCTTTTCAGTTTTATCCATACCTAATAGGTCAATGAACTCCCATCTTCAACTCAAAGGACGGCACAAAAAGTGCTCAGAGTCAGTGATGACACCTGTCCAACATTTATTCCTTGGAAGGTAAAAGAAATAATTTCTACTTAATTTTGTAAACTTATCATTCTTGCGATATCCACCACATGCCAGGAGCCTGTTGCCTAAGCAGAGTGCTATCGAGTGCTCTGCTAAGAAATGGCTTGCTTAAAACCAGTGACGTAGCGAACGAAGAGAAAAATTTATATGCTTCAGGCCCTTCCCCAGCCCAATAAGGCACCGCGGTACCGCTGTCCTTAACAAGAGCTGTCACTAGACAGCGCGCTCGACTATTCGCAGCCATTTGTCAGAAAAAATATAAGTTCAAAACAGGCCATTTAAAATTTGTATTATAAAAGTTAAACTTTTCAATGCAATATCATTGATAGTAGGTGAGATATGGTTTGAATGTAACTTGCATGCAAAACTTTAACCAAGGAAAGTCTAAGTTAAAAGGGGCATAACTCGAATTAAACTAAAAATGGAGTTATTACAATTGACCAGTACCATTGACTAATGATGATAAACAAGTGTTATAAGTTTCAATGCAATATCATAAATAGTAACTAAGATATGGCGTGAATAGAACTTGCATGTAAAACTTGAACCAATAAACTCCTATGTTAAAAAGGGGCATAACTGAAATAAAAAAAATAATAGAGTTATTGCCCTTGACTGATACCATTGACTGATGATGGTAAACAAGTGTTGTAAGTTTCAATGCAGTATCATGTATAGTAGCTGAGATATGGTCTGAATGAAACTTGCATGCAAAACTTTAACCAAGAAAATTCTATGTTAAAAAGGGGCATAACTCAAATAATAATCATAATAGAGCTATTACCCATGACCGGTACCATTGCCTTATGATGGTTAGTAAGTGTTGTTAGTTTCAATGCCATAGCACAGGCACTATTTGAGATATGGCCTTATTAGTAACTTGCATGCAAAACTTTAACCAAATTTTCTAAGTAAAAAAGGGCCATAATTTGCATTAAATTCATGCAAGAGTTATCTAACATGGTTGATTACATGACAGGGAAAGCCAGTGCAAAGTTTCAATCCAATATATGCACTGGTTATTGAAATATAACCAAGGTTAAAGTTTTGCATGCAAAACTTTAACCATATGCAACGCCGACGCCGACGCCGACGCCGACGAACAAGTGACTGTAATAGCTCTCATATTCTTCGAATAGTCGAGCTAAAAATGGAAATATAGCCGACCGCGGTGTCTAAATTCCCCGCGCGGTGCCTCAATTAACTACCGCAGTGCTTTAATCTATATACGATTTTATCCCCGTATGATACCTCTCGAGTAAAATATGTATCGAGTCAAGTTTAACAAATACACACTGTACACAGAGTGTAAACACTTTAAGCGTGTTGTACCTCAGAGGGGGGTTTATCGACACGTGTTTGTTTATAGTCGGTGTTTTCACAGTCGGTGTTTTCACAAGTTAACGGTATAATTGGCATGGGTGTGATCAGATTATGATTAGCTATGGATTATAATTGGGACGAGATAACAATTGGGTAAGTTAATGTGTTAATTGAGTAGGCCAGTAGGTCGTAGAAAGGCATGATCTAAAGAATTCTTCGACCTCGGTTGACCGTTTGAAATCATTGTTATGAAATAAGCATTATGGAACCGTTTAAAGGTGATAATTGCTTAGTTTTCACGAACTATGCTGTCTATAATATTTTTCTTTTCACTTTACTTTTGTGTCTCTCAAAGTAAACATCTTGAAGTAAAAATGAAAAGAAAAGCTGATTCCACTTTAGGTGGAATATCCAAATTTCTCATAAGGCAAGGTCCTTCTGCTCCCGAGTCTGTACCTGCCGTGTCTGAGCCCATACCTGCTGAGTCTGAGCCCGAACCAGATGCTGTGTCTACTCCCTCTAAACACAGGCTGTCAGGATTCAATCCTGATTGGAAAATAGATTTTCCTTGGGTTGAACAGGCAGAAAATGGTAAGTTTATGTGCAAACTGGTCACTTGATACATGTATGTAATTACAGACAATCTTGAGACTTAGGTTTGAGTCTAATAAATTTTGATGCTGCTTTTTAAAGTTATACAACGTACTGTACTGTAGGTATACTGATTTTGAAGCTAGAGATGTTTGTATATTTTAATTATTTTTTGTTAAAAAAAATTTGATTTTCAATTTGTATGATTTCAGGTATGAAATGCAAGCTCTGCATCCGACATCAACGGCGACCAAAGAAGGTCAAGATTGGAAAGGCTGCTTGGGTTGACGTTCCTTGTACATGGTTAACGAGAGATTCTGTAAGAAGACACAGCAAGGGTGATAGCCATATTGAAGCCATGGCTTTTGAAGCTAACCGTATGAAACCGACCCAGTCCATACATTCTTCAACCGAAAAAGGTGTAACTTTGAGTCTACAAGCTAGGGTGGCTGCTTTTAGGTGTATTTATTGGCTGATGAAGAGAGAACTTCCACATACCACAAACTACAAACCCTTATTAGAGATGTGTAAGTATATGTTTGTTTTGTTTGTATGTACAGGTTTTATCCAGCTTCTCTACCAATTTCAGTAGCGACTCGAACTTAGATCTGTCAATTTGACTTCAATACCGCAGTTAGGAAATGGCATGGAGAAAAGGACAGGAGATCAAACCTTTAATAGATGAGATTAGTTTCCAAGATAAATCAACAATAACTGAAATTATGTAGCATTTTGTGTTTTCCTGAGTCCATGTGCAAGTGAACAATTTTAGGATTTCCACACCCCTGAAGCCTGAAATATTAGTGTAGTAACTAAGATTTATTTATTTTTATAGATTAAAAGCTTTGTTTATCATTATCTATATATATATATGTGTTGTTTTATGAATGCAGAAGAAAAATAAAGAAATATATGTAATAAAAATTGTTGTTGTATTGCATATCCATATACTTAAAAAGGCACCATTATGATCACAATTTCAGAAAAAAATCGAATACGGGAGGGGACACCCCTCCCGTTACCCACCCCTCATTCGTCCGCGCTTATTTACCACAGCGCCTTAAAAAAATCCTGGGGAAGGGCCTGTGCAGCTTGCAGCAGATGTTCGTGGCTAGCAGACAGTTGAGCAGCCAAGAGCTTCTGAAGTGGTCTGTAGCATAAAAGCACTCGCCGAGCAAAACTCTGTTGAACGTTATATGCATTGATCATTGGTAGCACTTCCAGAAGCGCTCAATGGCACCTTGGCTATGCAACTGGCTTCTGCATTCTGAAAGTGAAACTAGAACTTACCACAGTCATTTTTATTGGTATTGAAAACTTTTTATCATAAAACCGTGTTTGAATCAACATTATGCAAGGCGTTGTCATGGTTTTGATTATCTGATAAGTCCCGACAGTATTTGTTTCCAATGATAAGTTTGTGAACACAACAAAACCACAAAATGTCATGGCCAGAGGCAACATATTCAGCACTGGAAGTCTCTTGGGTTGGAACAAATTCAGCTGTTGACATATGACAAGTCCTAGCGATGTCATGATGAAGTGAATACATGTCAGAGTCACGTTTGGAAATCCGTATTTCGTATATATCCATTTATTTATCAAAACAATCACTATAGAGCAACAAATGTTCAAAAATAAACACAGCGAAACCACAGCCTGACTGGGCGCCGCCATCTTGGATTTCTGTCTAATGACGAATGCCTGTGTGTGGCGTTGTCGTCTATCCGTCACCTGCATGGTGAATCAATATTCAAACAATTTCAGACATGTATGCGTCACTATATTTATTTATAAGATGTCTAGATCCACTAAGCTCTCGATAAATATTCAATATTTGTGTTAATCACATAAAATCTTGACGTTCGTTATAAAATTTTAATAATGCATCATGTACAAACACAATCATATTGTATATAATTGTACTTTGATCCTTACTCACACTACGTACGTATGTACTTCAGATATTAACGTTATAATGAAGTATTCAGAGCAACCAACTTGTCACTGGGACTTATAATAAACGTTTATTTAATAAGACACATATCGTCTAAACATATACGTAGGCCTAGACTCAGTGAAACCAACGGTACCTAAAAATTCTATTTGCTAGCTATAACGTTACTAAATTAATCTTTACTTACGACAAAGACCTAAATTACACAGATTGGACACTCAATTGAAGGTAAAAAGAAAACGAAAAAAAAGCACGCATCAGATTCATTTATTTTGCATAAAACTTTTTTTAGTTATCCATTTTTAATGGACAATGCATCATGTTAAAGGGCTTTTTGTCTTCTACTACATGAGGTAACTCGTTTTTGTCTACATGTTATAAAATACAGAAAATCAGGGTTTGAATGAGGCAAATAGGGTATTTTCTGATAAACTTGGAAATTTCATAAAATGAGAGTAGGTCTGGCTCTTCGGGGTCTATTTTTTATTCATTGGCCAGTTGCATTAAATATGGTATCATTTAATAGTTGAATAATTAATCTATTGCATAGAGTTATTAGTTTTTTCCTATGTATATTAAAACAGGAGATATAAGGTATTAAAAACGAACGAGATTTGAGTGTTGGTGTCCATGTGTGTGCGTGTAGGTGTGTGTGCGTGCGTGTGTGTGCGTGTGCGTGTGGGTGTGTGTGTCTGTGTGTGCGTGCGTGAGGTCGTGAATGTGTGGGTCTAGATACATTCTGTATTGTGAGTCGGTATGTATGCAAGAATATTTTGTCTATGCATGTTCTTGAATGTATATTTTTGTTTGCAAATTGTATACATGTTTCTACATAATATGTCTCTGTTTGTAATTATTGTTCAAGTGTATATCTCCGGAAAACGGGGGAAATAAAGATATATATATACGATCACACGTTGTCCATTGTCAAAATTTATTTCATTTTTTTCTCATGAATTTATTAAATTACATTTTAATCACTAATTATTATTTTTAGATCTTATTATAATATCAGGACACTCGAGTTGTCAAAAAGTCCCCTCGCTGCTCTAGAGTAGTAAAGTTTAGTTAATACAGACAGAAAATAATGTCTGTTCCTCAGTAAAATTATGAAAACGATCTAAATATCATTTAAAAATTTGCTTACATTGATATACACATTACCATACATCTATGCACATAAGAAGTAGCTCTTACAAATCTTCAAAACCTAGCCACTAAGAAATGGTTCCAAAAGAGATTGGGTACTTATGTTTTTTCACAAAAAATGCAATTATATACATGTGTCCACCAGAAGAAGAATACATTTTAGCAATACACTTATATAATAAAGCACCGGCCCTACTAGACACTGCACATTGAAAACAATAAAACTATCTTAGAGTAAAATTCCGAGAACACCTTAATTTCCTCATCCACAAAATGAATAATAACAATAACAATAAAGTCTCTAAAACACACTTGAACTGCTTTGCAAAATTACGACATTAAACACCTATTGTCATTGGATAAAAATGGAAAAGTACGAGATGACCAGAATCTGGAAGCATGACAGGTTTCATTAAAACAAAAAGCCGGATTATACGGCTCAATATGTACAGAAAATGTGTGTGCGAAATTTGGAAGTGTTATCTGGTATAATAATTGAGTTATGACACCTTTTTTCAAGTAAATGTATGCTTAGAAAAGTAGCTGAGACTATTTAAAGCACGTACGTACGGGCTCGTACATAATAAGCGAGTACATATATTTCTTTATTTCCGTCTCATTTATGTACATCCTTATACAATACATCATATAACAAAACAAATAAAATAAGTACACAACCATTCAAACTTAAATTATAAGAGACTCTTATTGAAAACTTTTAAAACAATCTGAATAAAATAAATTCATCATATCATTATATACTAGTAACTGAAAAATAAGCAAGTATGGTATAGTATATTAAAATTACGAAACATAAGTCATTTTGTTATACATTTTGTAGTACTTATCCATTTCATACTTCTTCATCATGCTGCTTGGACGATAAAACATAGTTATGTTGTATTTTTGTTAATGGAGGGATAAGTCAGGAAGATTTGATTGCTATTGTTGATACATGGTTGTCTCCCTTATGAACACTTTTAACCTGACATTGGAACAAAATAAACGCTCACTTGAACATAATTGGTATTTGTTTTGTGTGTTTGTGATTCAGTTTTAAACAGGAAAACCACAATCATTTTTGGCCACTCTGTCTTTTTGGTTTAACTGTGTTCATTTAAACACATAATGTTGCGCTTCTGCGATTTCCTTGTCCAGGCTGCTTCGTTTCTTTAAAAAACCGTCGATGTACTAGGACCTACCCAAATCGCATTTTCGTTAAGCTCCCGCGCTACGATTGAAAACCTATCTACCTCTGCTGGGACATAAACAAAGCACTTGTAATGAAAAAAACACAGGACAGAACGACTTCTATTTTCATCATTATACGACTGACAAATATAGCATAAGCATGGCCAAGCATTACAACTTACTGAAATGACTGAAAACTTGTTTGTGTGAAACCTACTCCTGTATGGGTTGGGGTCATGCTGGTGAAATATTATCAAAAATATGAAAGCAATATCACAAATGAATTTGAAGATACAGGGTGATCATTAATATGTGGTAACATAAATAACTTTAATAACTTTGTCAGTGTTAAGAGAATATTTGTTTTTATATACCATTGATTAACATATACATGTAAGTTTTATTCAGGACAGAAATCATTTTTAAATGTTACAAATTTTTTCTCTGCATATGTTTGAAGCATTTTCCTGATTTCTGCAAAACTGATAAAATCAGCAGCAAATGACGTCGTAAATCACCAATAATTCCTTGAATTTTACACATTAATGCTTCCAATTTCACATTGTGTTTTAGTTTTCAAATCAATTAAATGTACTGGTTTTGTAGTAAACACTCCTTCCTTCATGCCTTTCCATGATCAGAAGTACAAAGAGTTTTTGTCTGGTGAGTATAGGGGGCAAATTTAAATGTCATCTTCAGCGAAAATATTCTATTGCAGAATTTCCTAGAATTTCCAAATATGAAAGGCTCCAAGGAGAACGTTATTGACACCAAGTTCACACAGCATGCTTTTATTATCCACATTTAATAAAAACTTGGGCACATTAGCTTTTAAATAAGTGTCAAACCACTGCTCTATCATTAAATCTGACAAAGTTATTAAAATTATTTATGTTACCATTTATTAATGATCACCCTGTATAAAAGTTTACAAACTTGTTTTTTTTCTTTCCCTAAATGTCCAAATAAAATAAGTAAAGAAGGTGATGCTAGATATGAAGGGCAGTTCTTTAGTGGTCGCACTTTCTATGGAAACATTTTTGTTGAAATGATTATGTTGAATGTTCTACGGACCGGCTTTGATCAACGACCAAAAACTTTATGTTTGAATTTGTTGCATGTTTATAATGTTTTGCGGATGCTATGTTTCGATTCAATATTTAACGGATACACATTCATCATAACTGTATGAAATGAACATAGCATGTCAAACATATTTCGAAATTATACACCGATATTTAAAATTCGCATCTCAATTCACTAAAGTGACCGCATAATCAAATCATCTGTCAAATAATTATTTTAATATTTGAAAACTAAAATGACGAGTATTTGGTGATTTTAAAGTGATTTTCTTTCTCTCTCAGCGTTTCTAAATCGTGTCTTGGTCCCACTTCAGACAATACAGCATGAATAAAGTCTAGTTAATTTGCCTAAGTATGCTACCTAAATTTTGCAACGTAAAAATAAACATGGACATCTAAACAAAAGTGCAGGTAAATAGTCGTAAAGCATTTGGGGCTTAAATTTAAAGACGTGGAACTATAAACATTTTACGTGTACATGTATATTCATTTAGTGAGTTCAAGTAGTATTTTTCAGATTTTCTTAATTGTTTCCTGCTTAAGAAAAGTCTGGTTAGTTTGCTTAAGTATAATATCTACATTTTTCAACGTAAAAATAAACATGAGCATCCCAAAAATACCGATCTAAAGTGCCGGGACATAGTCATAAAACCTTCGTGGCTTACATTTAAATACTATAAACAATTTTACGTGTATGTGTAAATTCATTGAGTATGCTCACAATGCTGAAAGTGTCTTCAATTGAGCGTACTAATGTGATATTCTATCCGCCGCAATAAGGTCGTAGTAGGAGTACTCAACATACACTTTATTTCAAACATTTGCCCCCGTTCGTTTCTGTAAAAGCAAGCAGAATATCAGAAGAGTTTGTATCGGAACTAAGCATAGAGCAGTGCGCCTGGGATCCACCATACACGTACATTGAGACTGTAACATCATCTCCTATCGAACGTATCACCTCTTTGTCCAACAACAAACTAGAGTAGGCCGTGTCGACATACTTCATATTAGGCACAACATTACATCTGGTCATTTATATCAACCTCTATTCCATTCTCACACCTCATGATTAAATTCTCGAGTCAAGCCCTCATTATTGTTTCTAGTCAGATTATTTATTATAGCAGTTCCAAACTTATATTGGCAGACATTGTAGTAATAACGATATTGTTATGTGACTATATTCGTTGCTTTTTCCTCGATGCATTTTTATGAATAAACACATGATGTGGGTGCGACTCTCTTGTACAGGCAACATTCATTTTTATGTCTCCTACGCTGGTGCTGGAAAGGAATGACTATATAAATGCGTTGGTAATGTGCAATTAGCTAACCCTTGCATTGTTTATGGGCAGTTACACACATACTCGGTGGATGTTTTTTTTAGAATAGCATGCGTATGGTAATAATAATTCATTAATTTTGTGTATGCATGTGTGCAAGCGACCGGCGTGCATTAAATGTATGTTTGTATACTAGTACACTTGTATTCATTAATGTGTACTTACTTCAATCGAATAGCAATCATCATGGCCTGCAATACGAACCTCGCAATTTTGTCAAACTGCATCGAAATAAAAAGACTACCCGTATATTTTTTTCTGAAAACACGACGCGTAAATTAGGGTGAATATACGTACACTTTATTTCAAACATTTTCTCCCCATCTTCGATGTTCATTTTTGTACAAGCAAGTCCATAGCTTCTGCATAGGTCCCATCGAGTGTTTTTGCCTCTGCGATATACCCCCGAAGCTAGTTTATTTAAATCGGGAGAACATCGCCGAAGCAAGTAATGCTCAGCGGGACCTAGGTTTTTTTAATCAAACAATTCATAAAAAAACCTTTTAGTGTCCCCCATCATGCTAGAGATGAAGTGGTCGGAAACGCATTCAGAGTTTGTTTCGTTTGTATCGGTGCTAACATAGATAACACAGAATAGGGCACCAAGAATCCTTGTATCATGTACAATCCTGTCTCTTCGATCGAGGTCATTGGCCAATTAGGCAGAAATATTACCGAGTGGTCACGCACTACGTATGGCAATGGTAAGCGTAAACAAACCTCTTCCAGAATTACATATGCTATAACACGTTACGTACATAAGATGTACATATAACCAATAGACGTTAATGTAACATGGAAACTTCAATCCACTTTCTTCCAAACAAAAAACACGTCACTAAAAACGTTTTTCGAAACCCCTTTTCAGTTAAGTGGTTCATTTCTTAACAACATACATGCATACTTACTCGGTACGCCTCAAACAGTTTGGTTTAGGCTACTGCCTATCATACACGTACATTAGAACTGTAACATCATTTCCTATTGAACTATAGCACCCCTTTGTCCAACAACAAACTAGAGTAGACCGTGACTACATACTTCATGTTAGGAACAAGATTAACGTCTATTCAATTCTTACACATCATGATTAAATTCTAGAGTCAAACCCTCATCAAACTTGACTTGATTGAATGGTTTTACCGGTTATGAATTTCGTCTGCAAATCTCAAATCAGACTGTGCTGTCAATTCGTAGTGAATATATGATGGCCTGATATCAAGTTCTCGAAATATAATCAGAATTTACCATCCTCTTATTTTCTATAACTGGCACCTCATTTGACAGCTATTACCTTGTCGACACATAATCATAGACTGGTTTGATATTAATCTGACCAACAAAATATTCCCTGGTGCTTTGTCAGTGATCTACAACCAAATATGAAAACAGTGGATCAAAGGTTTTCACGTTCATATCATGCCGTCGAAAACGATATACAAGTATTTAGTGATGTCAGAATAGATCTTAAACGAGACGATAAACGAAAATAAACGAGAAAATTCGAGACTTATCGCAATATTTGTGACTGCCATAAAATAATTATTGATTGGTTTAAGACATAAACTCTCGTGATTTTATGTCGCAGATATGTCGGATTAACGATGAATAATTCGTCTTACAACAATATTGCAAATTGCCGATCGCTATTTGTGACGTTTTGAAGAGCGGGAAACATTTAGCAATCAACAAAGCAATTGTTCATAAATGACATTTCAGAAATGAGACGGTAGCAATTTTCTACTACTTCGTTAGATTTAGATTTGTCTGTCATTTAATCTGTTTGACAAGCGCCAGCTATATTTCAAAACAGCTTTTCTTCAAGTATACGCTTTGTCCAATAATGATTGTGCGTTGTAAGCAAGGCAATGTATATAATTAGGTTGCTCGACGGGATAATCACCGAAATGATTACCTCAGTAGCTTACAGGAACTATTTTGTTAGTCACGTTTTGCTGGAACACAAATGGTTTGAGCTGAGGCAATTTTCTGAGATTTTCAGGATGTTTTAATTTTCAGGAATTACAAATTCGGCTGTCTCGGTACCCGTCATTTTCTGTCAACAACCGAACAGACGTATCCTATTAAGATATGTTAATTCCTGTTTGCTACTCAGATGTTCCGAAATCTGTAAATATTCTGGGTCGTAGGTTTAAATTTTATGACCATATAAACAGAACAGTATAAACATGTAGTTATTCAAATAAACGAAAACGTGTAAATAAACGCAATATAAAATAGGGGTCTATTGTATTGATGGATTACTAAAAGTGTTGATTTTAATGCATCACATGTACACTTAACTCTGGCAAAAATGGTCGAATAAAAAAATCCTGACAATATGCGCTGGGGGACATCATAGCAGTTATTCTGTTAAAGTTTCGTCGAATTCCCTTAAGAAATGTAGGAGGAGTTGCACAAAGAAGACTTTATTTGTAAAAAAACAACAAAGGGCAATAACTCTGTCAAAAATGTCCGAATAAAAAAATCCTGACAATATGCGCTGGGGGACATTATAGCAGTTATTCTGTGAAAGTTTTGTCAAATTCCCTTTAGAAATGTAGGAGGAGTTGCACACAGAAGTTCGGGCGGACGGATTGACGGAATGACACCTACCATTACCATATCCCCTTCGCCTTCGGCGGGGGATAATAAGAATAAGCAAATGATGACATCATCAAAAGTTAATGTCACCAATTTTTGCATCGAATTTATCGGTAGTTTGTATGGGTCTTGATGCAACTATTTGACCATTTGCTTTTAAATTTTATTTTCAAGCATACGTGTATGTGCGAATCATTTGTCTAAAAACAAAGTAAATCATGATTCGAATAAAGTACAATTGAGGATGAGAAATACCCACTTTCGAAAAAGGAAATTTTTGACAGAGTTACTTACCTTTGACCATCAACATGTATAAAATAATTTTTAAAAGTTGAAAAATACCATGTTGTTGAGTAAAAAATCTTATTATTTTTTTTTTAATTTGGTGATATAACTTAATTTCAAATTGACCATACTTGAACATAATTTGCACGTATGTGTAAATTTCCCGGTAATTTTGCTTGTTTTGATTTTTTACGGTTCAGTGAACCGCATCTATTAATTTCGAAGATTGCTTATGGATTTAATCTTGAGGTAGTCAATAGCGTATACACAACTTTTCGTGCAGAAATGTTAATAAATAAAAAAAGTTACAAGATAAGACACATGTACACTTATAAGATTTGTTAAGTGTACTTTAACTTGAAAAATGGAAAGCGGTGAAACATTGAGAAATATTAAATAAAATAGATTGCAACAAATGCCGCATATTCCATTGAATATTTGTGCATGAACCAATGCGAATTAATATGAACGTTATATGAATACAGTAAGTACATGCATGAATGCCCCTGCATGTTGTACAAAATGTTCGTAGTCTTTCTTGTTTCGTAAATTGTGTTTGTGTCATTGTCCCAAAGTTGTCTCTGCAATTAGTTCGTATTATATGTACTCTGTCATATGACGCCTCGTGAACATATGGTGGTTGTTCACTTTACTACTGGATGTTGTGCAAGACGTATTAATAAAGCCTGTATGTAGTCTGTCTGCATTCAAGACCTATTAGTAATACGTCTTCAGCGACAGTATGATATTACGACAATGAATAATGTGTGTGAAGTGTGGATGTTAAATAGCTTACATGATCAAACAAGTATACCACTAACAGCAGGAAACTTTTCGTTTGCATATCGGTAAAACATGTGGGATGAATGAACGAATGTCACACTATGGCAAACTGTAGGTTTTACATTTTATAGAATGTGTGTGATATACAGTACATGTATTAAATGTACCTATATAGTCATTACACATTAATGACACTTGAAAATGCCATATAAACGTCCAAATAAAGCATGCACAACAATAGGAACCACCGTTTAGTTGCATACACCCAGTACGTGGGTAATTGCTATAGTACATTGTTATCACTGCCATTTCAAGCCATCGGTGTACGAATACATGAGTACACTCTGAGGCAAAGGAAACGCCACGCATATATAATGCTATTTTTCAAAGTTATTATTTTTTCAAATTCATTGACATTTTACACAATGATTGGTGCAATATAAATGAGACAAACTTCAATTTTCATTCATTTCTGTAAAAGAATAATATTTTTACATAGGTTTTAATCTAACAATCCAACATTGCAAAAGTCACATACAGTTTTGTATTTGTCACATTCATTCTCTGGTGTAAGCACCACGAAAACGAATGCACTTTATACATCCACGATATAATTAGATGTATAGTTGTGGGATAAATTTTCACTCACGAATAAAGGCCTTCAGCGTCTGTAAAGCCAAGAAAAACATAGACGAAGTGAAGTCATTGTTATATGATAATTATATGATTGTTAATTACCTGAGTGATTCTCCGTGGTTTCCCTGTGTGTTTGCTGTCCTTAACCGTTCTAGAGGCCTGGTCTTGTTCATGTAGCCTTGCTATGATTGAAGGGTGGTAATGAAATTGTCCAGCAATATCAGAAGGACTCGAACCCATTAGGAGCAGTCCGACTGCTGTGTTCAGGCAAAAAGATTTCAAAAGTATTATTCATACACTGTCATTTGGCAATAGAAATGTTCCGCTTTGCGATTTCGCACGTGCTCCATGTGCAAAAATGGGTTTTACCATAAACTGGTAAAAATCGGTTAAAACACATAAAATTAGGTAGAAAAGTGCTGAAATGTCAAGTTTGTAGCTCATGTGTCATTAACATTAAACGAAAACAACATGTCGCACTTATTTAGAACATTATGACCCCCGAAAATGTTTTGCGTTTCATTTGTTCCCGAGTGTATAATAAATCGTACAAGTGGCGCAATGAACTTGTAACATGCAACACCATCTCCCATCTAAAAGTGCGCTTCTATGTCCAACACTACATACACGAAATCCAGACATGACTTCATAATTCGTGTTAAAAACAACAGTGCTTGTGACCATCTATTCCACCATCCGTTACATTTTCAAACCTAAAGATTGAATTCTCGAGCAAAACGGAATATGTTTTGCTACACAAATTATAGGTAGGGTACATGTTTATATCAGTATTGCAAACGTGTCGCTATTTCTGGAACAATCGATGAGTGTTATATTCTTTTGACTGAAAACATTAACACTTCACAACAGTTTCCTGATCTTTTTACTCCTAACGGGAACAACAATACACAAACTTGTTTCGTGTTATGGTAAAGAATACAATGTTTTGTAAGATGTTTGTCTTCGACATTTCGAGTATTGGTAGGCTCGTGGTTATCATTATTTAACCGTTCGCGCGGTAAGTAGAGTAGGCGAAATAAATAGAAATAGTGCTAACATTATGACGATTTTTTTCTCCTCACAAATCAACATGCGGTAGTTCTCATTTAATTCAGAGTTGCTTTTCAGCTATCTTGTAAATCTTGCAATCACACAGCGTCAACAATGACGTCGTTACTTCACTTTGCATTGCATGACAATAATAATATTTTTCATTTCCAAAAAAATTGTAGTTATTACCTTGCTAGCAACATCAATGTATGTATGAAAGTAAAACAATAATAAAGTTATACGCATTAACTAATGTACAAAATAAATGGGCCACCGTGTATGCCAATTCATATGATACGTTTACTCCATTCGAACTATCACAATGCTACGCAAATCAAGATTTAGAATTTTGTGCAAGTGCGTGGAAGATGTTTTGTCCTTGATTAACGATTCTATCGATAATGAATTTCGTCTGCAATTATTAATTCATACAGTTCTGTCAATTCGTGGTAAATATATGATGGCTTTATATCATATTCGCGAAATACAATCAGAATTTACAATCCACTTATTTTCTATAACATCAGCAGACTGGCTCCTAGTTTGGTAGCTATAACTTTGTCGACACATAATCATAATATACTGGTTTGACATTGCATTGACCTTCCAAATTCTCCCTGTCAGTGAGCTACAATCTAATAGCCAAATATGAAAACAGTGAATAAAAACTTTTCACGTTCATATCATTCCGTACAAAACGATATACCGAAGACTTTAATTATGTCAGAATAGATCATAAATGAGACGATAAGCGAGAATAAACAGGAACATTCGAGACTTATCGCACTTTTTGTCACAGCCATAGAATAATGATTGATTGGTCTAAGACATCAACATCTCACAATTTCATGTTTCAGATATGTTGCATAAACGATGGATAATGCGTCTCACAACAATACTGTAAATTGCCGATCGCTATTTGTGATTTTACTATGTTCGATTTTATTTTTGTCATTCATTGGATCTGTCCAAACAGCACAGCAAGTATATGGTTTGTACAAAGATAATTGTATGTTATTGCCATGACAATGTGTATAATTAAATTACTCGATAGGATAATCACCGAACTGATTACCTCAGTGGCCCACAGGAACTATTTTGTTACCCATATATTGCTGGAACAAAAATCGGTTCGACTCGAGGCAATTCAGTGATTTTCAGAATGTTTTTACTTTCAGGAATTACTAATTCGGCTGGTGCATGTCTCATGTCATCTTTCAAACTACAGTATTTTAATGTCTGTCCGCTACTCAAATGTTCCGAAATTATTGAATACTCTGGTTTCTTGGTTTGAATTCATGACCATATAAGAAAAAAGGCTCAAGCATTAAGTTATTCAAATAAATAAAATGGTGTAAACATGAAAATTTACTTAAGCAAATTATTTAAATAGCCGTCTTGGCAATATAAAATATGGGTCTATTGTATTGCTTTACTGAAAGTGCTGGTATTAATGCATCCAATGTACTTTTAGTGCCAACAAAATGCAAAAAGCGATGAAACATTGATGAAAAATTAAACAAAATAGATCGCAACAAATATTTGGAGCGTCGCATATTACATTGCTTATTTATGCATGAAACAATGCAAATAAACATGATGTTATATAAATACAGTTTGTACATGCATGGCTGTGTATGCCTTATGCACTGAAGAGTGCAAGGAGGACTAAGTAAGTACATGCAAGAATGTCCCTGCATGCTGTACAAAATATTTGTAGTCTTTTGTTTGATCGTACCAATGTTATGTTTCACCAATTTCGTTTGTGTCATTGTCCCAAAGTTGTCTCTGCAGTTAGTTCGTATTATATTTACTCTGTCATGTGACGCCTCGTGAACATATGGTAATTGTACAGTTTACAACCAAATGTTAATTAAGTCTGTTTGCAGTATGTCTGTATTCAAAACCTATCAGTAATACGTATTGAATGATAGTATGACAATATTGTAATGAATAACAAGTTGAGTGTATGTATGTTAAAAAAGCTTACATGATAAGACACGTATACCACTCTCAATAAGAATCGTTTCCGTTTGCATATCGGTAAAAACGTATGGCATGTATGAACGAGTGTCATAATTTGGAAAACTGTACGTGTTACATTTTATTCCCAATACATTTTAGAACATCGATGGTGTTTACACGAAGGTGAATGCTTCTAACTCTCGTCTGTTAGTACATGTATGTGCAACTCGAATCGATTGTTTTAACGGCGTCAAAGAAAACCAAGTCCAGAATCTATCCTTACGTCGAAGTTATTACTATGTTATCAATTTAATAATTATCTAATTGTATTCCATAGATACTGATGTAACGTCGAAATTCAATACAGTGTTCTCCAAAGAAAGTGTATATGACAGTGGTTATTACTATTTTGCTTCAAACACCGTTATTTCGAAAGTAACTTATTTCTTTCATTCTATTACACTTTCACAGTGCATTTTAAGCATTCGACAGGCTATTACATGATATTTCGTACAACGTCTAGCACACCTATGCACATCTAAGTTCAACAACAAGAACAAGAAAGTGCATATCTCATGCCAAGAACAACTGTACAGATGATCATCTAAGAACAACTGTACAGATGATCATCTATTATAATTATATTGTCTAACCTTATGATTACATTCTCGAGTCAAACCCTCATTATTGTTCTGATTATTTATTTTATCGGTTACAAACTTATATTGGCAGAAGGTGTAGTCTGGACGATTGCGTTATATGTTTACATTCATTGCTACTTTCATCGTTGTATTTTGTATGACGTTGCACATAATGCGACTAGCACTCTCTAAAAAAGGTAATGTCTTGTTGGAAATAAATAACCATATTGTATATTGTACTATTGTATTCCATGACCAATAGGTCGCTGGAATGAATATTATTAATGTAATACTCGACTTTGTGATGAAGATATTTTTTCGAAACCCCTTTTACTTAAATTTGTGCTTTATGTTTTAACTACGCATATGCATACTGACTCGTTGGGCGAATATAATACATCGTGCACGTATCTTGAGACTGTAACATCATCACCTATTTGTCCAACAAGAAACTAGAGTAGACCGTGACTATACAAACTTCATGTTAGGAACAACACTACATCTGGTCATTTATATTAACGTCTATTCCACCACATACCTAATGATTAAATTATCGAGTCAAACCCTCATTATTGTTTCAGATTATTTATTATCGCAGTTCCAAACTAATATTGGCAGACATTGTAGTAAGAACGACAGCGTTATGGATCTATATTCGCTGCTTTTTTCCTCGATGAATGTTTTATGAATGTATACACATGATGCGGGTGGCACTCTCTTGCCAGGTGACGTTCATTGGTATATCTTTTACGCTGGCTTTGGAAAGGAATGACTATATCGCTGGCTTTGAATGAGAGGGTCGTAACTACAAAATCAATATTTTGAGAAAACAAGAAAACCTGTCTGACAATCAGTCTTTATTTTGATAAAACAAGCTTTGCAACTCCAGTTTGGTCAAATTGAAAAATTCCGATTTTCATGACAATAGGCTCATAAAAAGCGCCCTACGATGTAGATTTCAAATATGCATTAGTCTTATAAGGTCGTAAGTGACACATACGACCTTCGCATTTTTAACCAGCGGTAAAGATGCGTTGATAAGGTGCAATTAGTTAATTCTTGCATTGGTTATTGACAGTTACACGCACAATTGGTGGATGTCTTTTTTCTCGCGCAGTTTTATGTTTGTCATTTTGACCAGTAATAGCATACTTCTGGTAATAATAATTCATTAATATTGTGTGTGCATGTTTTGGGCTATTCTTGCTGCCCAGCTTTATTTGTTTATAATGTTTTCTGTGATGACACCAGTCAGTCTATTTTCTCGTTGGAAATTACTCCCCTTGCAAAGCGATCGGCATGCATTATGTACGTTTGCATACTAGTATTCATTAAATGTGTACTTACTTCAATCGAATAGCAATCATCATGATAAGAAATACAAACTTAACAGTTTTGTCAAATTACATCGAATTATATGAAGAATATATCCTTTTTCTGAAAACAAGAGTTGATTTGGTTATGTGTTTCGTCTGCAAATCTCAATTCAGACAGTGCTGTCAATTCGTAATAAATACATGATGGCCTGATATCAAATTCTCGAAATATGATCAGAATTTACCATCCTCTCTTTTTCTATAGCATCAACAGACTGGCACCTCATTTGATAACTATCACTTTGTCAACACATAATCATACACTGCTTTGCAATTGCTCTCACCTATGAAACTCTCCCTGATGCTTTGTCAGTGATTTACAATCTAATAGTCAAATATGTAAACCGTGGATAAAAACTTTCTACGTTCTTATCATTCAGTGGAAAACGATATACTGGTGTCTTTAATGTTGAAGAATAAATCATAAACGAGATAATAAACGAAAGAATTAACGAGACAATCTGAGACTTATCGCAATTTTGTGGCTGCCATTAAACAATGATTGCTTGGTCTAAGACATCGAATATCACGATTTTATGTCGCAGCTCAGATGGATAATTCGTCTTACAACAATATTTTGTGTGTGCTTTTGTTGGGCAATTCTAGTTGCTCAGTTTCCCGTGATAACAACAGTCAGTCTTTGTTCTCGTTGGAAATTACTCCCTTGAAAAGCGATCGAAATGCATTATGTATGTTTGTATTATAGTGTTCATTAAATGTGTACTTACTTTAATCGATTAGCCTTCATTATAGCAAACAATACAAACTTCGCAGGTTTGTCAAAATAAATCGAAATAAAAAGAATATATCTTTTTCCTGAAAACATGAGTTGAATTGATGGTTTTACCGGTTATAAATTTCGTCTGCAAATCTCAATTCAGACAGATTTGTCAATTCTTAGTAAATACCTGATGTCCTGATATCGAATTCGAGAAACGTTATCAGAATTTTCCACTCACTCATCTTCTATAAAATCAACAGACTGGCACCTCATTTGGGTAGCTATTACTTTGTCGTAACATAATCATAGACTCATTTGATACTGCTCTGACCTACGATACCCTCCCTGATGCTTTGTCAATGATATACACTCAAATAGCCAAATATGAAATAATGGATAAAAGCTTTTCACGTTCATATCATTCCGTCAAAAACGATTTACTTGACTCTTTAGTGCTGTCAGAATAGATCATAAACACGAGGATAAACGAGAATAAACGGGAACATCCGAGACTTATCGCAATATTTGTGACTGTCATGAAATAATGATGGATTGGTTTAAGACATCGCCTCTCAAGATTTTATGTCTCAGATATGTTGGATAAACGATGGATTATTCGTCTTACAACAATATTGCAAATTGCCGATCGCTATCTATTGATGTTTGAAGAGCAGGAACCATTTAGCAATCAACAAAGCAATTTTTCATAAACGGCATTTTAGGAATGAGACGGTTGCAATTTTCTACTACTTCGTTTTGATTTGGGTTTTCTCGATCATCCCAATCTGTTTGACCGGCGCCAAATATATTTCCCAATATTTTCTCAGCACGTATACGATATGTTTAACAATGATTGTACATTGTTACCATGACAATGTGTATAATTAGGTTACTCGACGGGCTAATCACCGAACGAATTACCTTAATAGCTTACAGGAACTATTTTGTTAATCATGCATCGCTTGAACGCAATTGGTTTCTAGCGGAAGTAAATACGTCTGCGACTGTTCAGGGCATTTTAATTTTCAGGATTTACGTTAGTGCGTACCAGTATCAGTATCCGTCATTTACCACCTACGTCCGTATATTACAGATAATAGTAAGGATATGTCGGGTCACTTCTTGAACGTGCCGAAAATGAGGAGCAATCTGGACTTTGCAATGTAAGTGAATAAGTCCATGTTAACGCTTCATGAAAATAATCAAAATAAAATGCATGCATTAAGATAAATGTAATAACAATTAATCTAGGAGCTGGTGACCAGATATTTAAATTCTTTTAATTACCACCATCTTGTAGGAAGTCCGTTGGTATAATCAAATTAAATAAACATCCAGACTTCAAAAAACGGCGGATGCCCCAGTCTAAAAGTGGTGCAGATTCTTTAAACAGGGATAACGCCTCTTGTTTCCGAGCTAATTTATAAAAACACCTGATATTTCGTGTGAAATTTTTGTTGACGTATATATTGCCACATATAACCTTGGGTTTATGTATCACTTTAGCATTGAAGTGCTGGTATGAATGTAGAACCATGTTCATGGTGCTATCAAAATACAGTGACAAAATGAGAACACATTAAACAAAAAGATGAGAGTGATTGTACACTTTGTTTAAAAGTCTTCTTCCTAGACGTCGATATTCCTTTGAACTTATAATCAAGCTCCCCTGTCATATGATGTACAAGACGTGTTAAAATAGTTTTCATTGCACAGCAAGTATATCAATAACACGGAGAAACGTTTCCGTTTGCATATTGGTAAAACACAATGTGAATAAATGTGCAAAAGGCATACTGTACGTGTTACCAATACATACCAGATGGTGTTGCCACGAATACCAATGCTTCTAATGCTCGAACCGAGTTTTCAAACGCGATATAAAACTTTTTGTTTGAACTTGTAACCACTGAATAATGATTTGCAGATGCTATGTTTCCATTCAATATTTAACGAATACGTATTCATCATAACTGTATGAAATGAACCTAGCATGTCAAACATATTTCCAAATTATACACCGATATTTAAATTTGCATCTCAATTCACCAAAGTGCCCGAATAATCAGTTCATCTGTCAATCACTAAAACTAAAATGACGAGTATTTGGACTTCAAGTAAAATTTCACAAGTCTAACATTAACACCGCATTACAATATTGAAATTTAAAAAATATTCGGAAACAACAAATGAGATACCAAGTACTTCAGTTTTTCCCGTGGATTTCATTACGGCGTGAAAGTGACATTGACGTAACGATATCGCTTTCAGTCTAGTCTCCAAATCAGGTATTCCAGGAGAGAAATGTATCTCGGATGTACGCTCTCGGAGTTTCGTCATCAAGTCATTAACATCTCTTTTGTTTGAAATACTTATGTACAATTAAAATCCGATAGCAACTTTTTCATCGTTGAAATGACCATTTATGAACTATTCATGTTCGTATATTGCTTTCATTGTTTCATGTACGCTGTTTCTTTTGGAGTAACTATGTGTGATATGTGTTCATTCTTGTTCTTCTTTACTTTCAGTTGACTCTTGTTGTGATTGTGTTCATCTGCAGTTGAAGCTGGTGATTATGTTTCTTTTTTCTTGTCATATTTAATGTTTGTCATTTTGACCTGTAATTGCATGACCGTGGTAAAAGTAATTCATTCGTTTTTGTGTTCATTATTATGCATATTTTTGCTGCCCAGCTCTATTTGTTTATAATGTTGCAGAGATGACACCAGTCATTCTTTTAAGAAGATTACTCGTTGTAAATTACCCCCCTTGCAAAGCGACAGGCATGAATTATGTATGTTTGTATGGGTATATCCACTACTTATGGACTTCAATATAAATGCAATTATCATGGCAGGCAATACAAACTTCGCAGTTTTGTCAAAATAAATCGAAATCAAAAGAAAAAATATTTTTCAGAAAAATTGACTTGATTGGATAGTTTATCTGGTTATGTATTTCGTCTACAAATCTCAATTCAGAAAGAACTGTCAATCAGTAGTAAACACATGATGGCATGGTATCAAATTCTCGAAATAGAATCAGAATTTATCATCCATTCATTTTCTATAACATCAGCAGACTGGCATCTCATTTGGTAGCTATTACTTTGTTGACACATACTCATAGACTGGTTTGATATTGCGCTGATCTACGAAACGCTCCCTGCTTTGTCAATTGTATACAATCAAATAGCCAAATATGAAAACAGTTGATAAAAGCTTTTCACGTTCATATCATTCCGTTGAAAACGATATACTGGTATCTTTAATGCTGTCAGAATAGATCATAAACGAGAGGATAAAAGAGAATAAACAGGAAAATCCGAGACTTATCGCAATATCTGTGGCTGTCATAAAATGATGATTGATTGGTCTAAGACATCGCCTATCACGATTTTATGTCGCAGATATGAGGGTTATTCGTCTTACAACAATATTAGAAATTGCCGATCGCTATCTATGGCGGTTTGAAGAGCAGGCACCATTTAGCAATCAACAAAGCAATCGTTCATAAATGACTGTTTAGAAATGAGACGGTTGTAATTTTCTACTACTTCGATCTGATTTTGTTTTTGTCGATCATCCCAATCTGTTTGACCGGCGCCAAATATATTTTCCAAAATTTTCTCAGCAAGTATACGATATGTTTAAGAATGATTATACGTTGTAACCATGACAATGTGTATAATTAGGTTATTCGACAGGATAATCACAGAACTAATTACCTTAATAGCTTACAGGAACTATTTTGTCTGTCATGCATCGCTTGAACGCAATTGGTTTCTAGCGGAAGTAAATACGAAAGCGACTGTTCAGAGCATTTTAATTTTCAGGACTTACGTTAGTGCGTACCAGTATCAGTATCCGTCATTTACCACCTACGTCCGTATATTACAGATAAAAGTAAGGAGATGTCGGGTCACTTCTTGAACGTGCCGAAAATGAGGAGCAATCTGGACTTTGCAATGTAAGTAAATAAGTCCATGTTAACTCTTCATGAAAATAATCAAAATAAAATGCATGCATTAAGATAAATGTAATAACAATTAGTCTAGGAGCTGGTGACCAGATATTTAAATTCTTTAAATTACCACCATCTTGTAGGAAGTCCGTTGGTATAATCAAATTAAATAAACATCCAGGCTTCAAAAAACGGTGGATGCCCCAGTCTAAAAGTGGTGCAGATTCTTTTAACAGGGATAACGCCTCTTGTTTCCGAGCTAATTTATAAAAACACCTGATATTTTGGTCTGAAATATTTGTTGACGTATATAATGCCACATATAAACCTTGGGTTTATGTATCACTTGAGTATTGAAAGTGCTGGTATGAATGTAGATCACGTTCTTTTGGTACCAAGTACTTCAGTTTTTCCCGTGGCTTTCATTACGGCGTGAAAGTGACATTGACGTAACGATATCGCTTTCAGTCTAGTCTCCAAATCAGGTATTCCAGGAGAGAATTGTATCTCGGATGTACGCTCTCGGAGTTTCGTCATCAAGTCATTAACATCTCTTTTGTTTGAAATACTAATGTACAATTAAATTCCGATAGCAACTTTTTCATCGTTGAAATGACCATTTATGAACTATTCATGTTCGTATATTGCTTTCATTGTTTCATGTACGCTGTTTCTTTTGGAGTAACTATGTGTTATATGTATTCATTCTTGTTCTTCTTTACTTTCAGTTGACTCTTGTTGTGATTGTGTTCATCTGCAGTTGAAGCTGGTGATTATGTTTCTTTTTTCTTGTCCTATTTAATGTTTGTCATTTTGACCTGTAATTGCATGCCCGTGGTAAAAGTAATTCATTCGTTTTTGTGTTCATTATTAGGCATATTCTTGCTGCCCAGCTCTATTTGTTTATAATGTTGCAGAGATGACACCAGTCATTCTTTTTAGAAGATTACTCGTTGTAAATTACCCCCCTTGCAAAGCGACAGGCATGAATTATGTATGTTTGTACGGGTATATCCACTACTTATGTACTTCAATATAAATGCAATCATCATGGCAGGCAATACAAACTTCGCAGTTTTGTCAAAATAAATCGAAATCAAAAGAAAAAATATTTTTCAGAAAAATTGACTTGATTGAATAGTTTATCTGGTTATGTATTTCGTCTACAAATCTCAATTCAGAAAGAACTGTCAATCAGTAGTAAACACATGATGGCCTGGTATCAAATTCTCGAAATAGAATCAGAATTTATCATCCATTCATTTTCTATAACATCAGCAGACTGGCATCTCATTTGGTAGCTATTACTTTGTTGACACATACTCATAGACTGGTTTGATACTGCGCTGATCTACGAAACGCTCCCTGCTTTGTCAATTGTATACAATCAAATAGCCAAATATGAAAACAGTTGATAAAAGCTTTTCACGTTCATATCATTTCGTCGAAAACGATATACTGGTGTCTTTAATGCTGTCAGAATAGATCATAAACGAGAGGATAAAAGAGAATAAACAGGAAAATCCGAGACTTATCGCAATATCTGTGGCTGTCATAAAATGATGATTGATTGGTCTAAGACTTCGCCTATCACGATTTTATGTCGCAGATATGAGGGTAATTCGTCTTACAACAATATTAGAAATTGCCGATCGCTATCTATGGCGGTTTGAAGAGCAGGCACCATTTAGCAATCAACAAAGCAATCGTTCATAAATACTGTTTAGAAATGAGACGGTTGCAATTTTCTACTACTTCGATTTGATTTGTTTTTTGTCGATCACCCCAATCTGCTTGACCGGCATTAAATATATTTCCCAAAATTTTCTCAGCAAGTATACGATATGTTTAAGAATGATTATACGTTGTAACCATGACAATGTGTACACTTAGGTTATTCGACAGGATAATCACAGAACTAATTACCTCAATAGCTTATAGGAACTATTTTGTCCGTCATGCATCGCTTGAACGCAATTGGTTTCTAGCGGAAGTAAATACGAAAGCGACTATTCAGAGCATTTTAATTTTCAGGACTTACGTAAGTGCGCACCCGTATCAGTATCCGTCATTTACCATCCACGTCCGTATATGACAGATGATAGTAATGATATGTCGGGTCACTACTTAAAACGTTCCGAAAATGAGGTTCAATCAGGATTTTGGAACGTTTGTAAATAAGACCATGTTAACGCTTCATGAAAATAATCAAAATAAAATGCATGCATTAAGATAAACGTAATGGCACTTATTCTAGGGGCTGATGACCAGAAATTCATATTTATTTACCCCATATTGTAGTCCGTTGGTACTTTCGAATAAAATAGACGTTGGAAGCCAGGTCTAAAAGTTGTGCAGAATCTTTTAACATGGACAACACCTCTTGCTTCCGAGCTAATTTACAAAAACACCTGGTATTCCATATTTTGTTGCTTTGTCGATGTATATATTGCCACACATAAAAGTTGAGTTAATGTATCACTTGAGTATTGAAAGTGCTGGTGTGAAAGTAGAATCACGTACTTTTGGAACCATCAAATTACAGTTACAAATGAGAACAGATTAAACAAAAAAAACGATAAGAGTGAATGTACACTTTGTTTAAAAGTCTTCTTCCTAGACGTCGATTTTCATTTGAACTTATAATCAAGCTCCCCTGCCCAATGATGTGCAATAAGTGTTAAAATAGTTTTCATTGCACAACAAGTATATCACTAACATGGAGAAACGTTTCCGTTTGTATATTGGTAAAACACAAGGGTACTGTTTTATAAAAGGACTTACGGAAATCGTAAACTTACGTTCAAATTTATTTCTTCATATTTCTTTAACAGCTGCAACTTTGAGACATATATTATTTGTAGGAGCTCATTAACCGAATCTTTATAAGTGCTGCAATTCCATTTACAAAACTTTGTAGTGATAAAAGTGTTATAAAGAATTAAAATTTGACCGTTAGTTTACGATTTCCGTAAATGCTTTGATAAAACAGTACCAAGGTGAATAAATGTGCAAAAGGCATACTATACCAATACATACCAGACAGTAGATCGTGTTGTCACGAATACCAATGCTTCTAACGCTCGAACCGAGTTTTCAAACGCGATATAAAACTTTATGTTTGAACTTGTAACCACTGAATAATGATTTGCGGATGCTATGTTTCCATTCAATATTTAACGAATACGTATTCATCATAAAAATGAAATGATCCTAGCATGGCAAACATATTTCCAAATTATACACCGATATTTAAATTTGCATCTCAATTCACCAAAGTGACCGAATAATCAAATCATGTGTCAATCATCAAAACTAAAATGTCGAGTATTTGGACTTTAAGTAATATTTCACAAGTATAACATTAACACCGCATTACAATATTGACGTTTTAAAAATATTCGGTAACCACAAATGACTTTAATTTTCCCGTCTCAAGCCGTTTTCCCATGGTTATACAGGGTATAAGACAAAACTGCAGACTTGCTGATTCGGCATTCCGTTTAAAAATACATATTTTCCCTTAGTGTGGCCTTTCATTGTGGCCTTTCTTTGTTTTTAAATAAAGCGTAAATGGATATTATTATCAGCTTTATGTTTCGAACGTCGTTTTCGATTAGTACAAGGTAGGTCCATAAGTACACAAGGCCAGAAACTGGGCTAAAACGGTTTCATTTGAATATTAAGCACTTTAAAAAAGGGCCAAATTGTAACCCTAAATGAACATATTTACATAGAAGTAATCATACAGCCACTAATGGGGAGTATACAATGTAACTGTCAATAATCAATGCAAGAGTTAGCTAATTACAGTTTATCAACGTATGGTCACTACTTTTTCGAGTAGAAACAGAACACAAATTGACAAAGATACAAAATGTGTTACAATTGACGTCTCTTCAACGAGATATATCACCCACACCATGTGTATAGTCATAATATGCAACGAGGGAAAAAGAAACAATTATAGATCCATGACTCTGTCGTCCTGAATACATGTACAATGTCTGCCAATGTTAGTTCGGAACCGCGATAACAAAAAATTGGAAACAATGATGAGGGCTTGACTCGTGATTTTAATAATGAGGTGTAAAAGTTGGATAGACGTTAATATAAATGACCAGCTGTATGTATTGTTGTTTGCGATATGATTAATGAAATCACGGTCTACTGTAGTTAACTTTTTGTTGGACAAAGAGGTGCTAAGTTCCGATGCGAGTTGATGTAATGTCCCAATATACATGTACAGGTATGATACATTTATTATTTATGTGTATACGCTAATCGACTGATGGAGCCACTAAGGAAGTATAGATAAAACATGAACATCCAACCCAAAACTGTGTTTAAAATGACAAAAAAAATCAAGCTGATATCTATGAATTACATGTTGTTTCAATAAATACCTAACATATGGAGTATTTGAAATAATATAACCGTGTCAAACAACCCCGCGTTAGAAAAATGGTGGACGTTTCACAGTTTAATTGTCGAGGGATGACATTGACATTCGTTGCAACACCATTTACTTTCTTCAAACTGATTGGGAATAAAATGTTACACGTACAGTATACCAAATTGTTCCTATTGCTAGTTCAATCCTCATGTTTTAACTAATATGCGAACGGGATCGTTTGTTGGTGTTATTTTGGCACATTTTATGCATCCAAACACCAAACACCAAGAAGACAGTACCATATTGCCAAACTGTCATACAAGACGTATTACTGATAGATCCCGAATGCAAACAGACTGCATACAGACATAATTGATTCGTCTTGCACAATGTTTTATGATGGAGTTTCAAGACCGAGTACTCAGATACTACGAACTTATTGCAGAGAGAAATCAAAGCACTGAAGGCACTGAATTTGTTTGCGTCTGAAAATCAGCTGCCCCTCCATTTCACAGATTAATTTTATCTATCTAAAAATTTAGTGTGAATTTTCAGTATGATACCTCCAGAACCTTTTGAGATAAACAAAGGACAAACAAGAAGAACGCTCATGACATTTTTTTTCTAAAATGACTATTAGAGCGCCATAATTCCATGGAAAATCATTCGATAGGAACAAAATGATAATATGCACATCTAGACTTCACACTGATCATTCCAGCAAACTTTCATTAAAATTGGACCACGGGTATATAAGATTTGGAGCGGACAAGATTGTGTGGACAAAAGGGCCATAACTCCGTAAAAATTATCAAAGCGGAACAAAAAGACGATATGCACAACTGGACCTCATACTGATCAGGAGATATGCAGACAAACTTTCTCTAAAGTAACCATTAAAGGGCCATAACTCCGTCAACAATCATCCGAGCAAACCAAAATAATAATATACACATTTAAACTTCATCCTAATTATTCCTGGAAAGTTTCATTAAAAGTGGACCAGGCGTATATAAGATTTGGAACTGACAAGATTTTATTAACGGACAGACATCATGGGCAAAACCAATACTTCGGGAGACATAATTATGAAAAATTGCCAAAAGAAAGTTAAAGTACTTGGACACTGCACTGTCTTCATTACAATACTATGAAAATTACAATCTTTAAAATATATGGAAAGGAATGCATTTTTTGAATAAGATATATCCATCTGTAGATATATCTGTATAATTGTCTACCCCAAGTATAATGTTTGTTTGTTTTGTTGGGTTTTAAGTAACATCGACACAGTGTAGGTCATAAGGCGGCTTTCCAGCTCTAGTGGTGGAGGAAGAACTCAGGTGCCCCTTCAGACATTATTCAGGCCCGAGCGGGCACCTGGGTAGTACCACCGACCAGTTGGATGGCTAAATCACATAAAGATTTTATGTCACCGACGGGGATTAGAGCTCACAGTGGTGAAGGGCAAGTGATCTCAAGTCAGCGATTCTAACCACTTAGCCATGGAGAGATAACGCAGCTACCACAGCCAAACAAATCAGAACGAGGCTTATCAGCAGCTACAACAAACGGTTATTTGGGAATTCTTATAAATAATTTTAAAATTTCGATTTATCTGACGCTAATTATGGTTAGATTTGATTATTTTATTATAATTTATTTTTCAGATTTATATAAGTTTGATTCGATGGAAAATTGAATCAATTTGACTAATCGTATGAATCCTAAATCGGGATTTCTATTCGGATCTTTGTTCCGAGAAACGATGATCAGTATACGCCATTACGGCATTAGTATACAAGCCTGAATGGCAAAACAAGTCTGAATGACAAACCAAGCCTGAATGGCAATATGCATGGATGAACTCCGACACGATGAGTGTCAAATATGTTATTTAAAACACTGTCTAAATGACACATGTAGGGTTGAAAACCCAATCCATGTATTATGATGTAAGATAAAATTGTACCACGTTAATTAGCGGTACATGTACATTGAACTTATTGAGGGATTAATTATCCGATTGATGTGGATATATGTACTTTAACCTGGATAGAACAATTGGTAGCACGCTAAAAGTGCGAAATTTAGTTCGGTTTACGCTTGAAGGCTTACATGTTTGCTTGAATAGCATTTTGTAGTACACGTATTTTAATCCACATGTTTGTTTACAAACAAAGAGTCTGTTATCACGCTTCTAGCCACGCGTGCGGGGTTTACACTAAAAATAACAAAGCGCCCCGAGGTTTTACTTATCAATTTCGGGGCCCCACTGAGCTTTATAGTTACAGCGACGGCGCATAACTATAAATAATTTATATAGCTATTTATAACTCGGTAAAACCTATAATAAAAATACGGAGGGGCGCACTAAGGTGCAGTGTTTATGAAACAAATTTAAGATATTGTATATATAAAATGATAAACTGCCCCAATAAACGGCTGTACATTACAGACGGAAAATTCATACGGTTTTACTATATTTTGCGTGAATCGCATTACTTATCAAATATTCTTGACTTGCAGGCAGAAAAAAGGCGTAACGGAATGCCCTACGGGCGCCCCGACACAGTTAGACTCGACACATTAGAGAAAAGTTTGCAGGAGTTTTCCTCGGTTGCAAGGAAAGTCAGCGAGATCGGGAGGACGGTAGAGTGCCTTTCTACGGGCGTTTCCTCGCTTGAAAATTATTGCGCCTGCCAAATGACGGTTTACATCCATTGAGAATTATTTTTTCTGCTGTTGAAAATTATTGCGCCTGGCAAATGACGGACTACTTCTGGAGACTGTAGTTAGAGGGCATAGACGTGAGAATCATGCTAACAGTATTTATTTGGGACTGAAGTCCCAAACAAATAAAAACGGGCATTGGCACAAACATGATTACTATTTGGTTTTGAAAATTAATTGACTGTATACATCTTTAATTAATGCGTCTTGATTAAATTTTGGCAGGGTAGCTTGCTTATGCTTAAGCAAACGTAAAGTATTGGAAGAAGTACTTGAAACAACATGAGCATGCAACCTAAGAGGAGTCCATTTACGCATAGGTCTAACTATTCGGAGATACAAACTATAGCCACTGACACTTGTAAACATATTTGAAGGATCGATGTCGTAAGCCAAATAATAAGATATTCACATACATGCATATACTTTCTCTAATATTTATATAGTTTCGAGCCTAAATAAACAATGAAGTATGCGATGTGTCCAAATATTGTGTCGTTCTGATTTGTCCAATATCTTATCATTTTCATCGTTTCTCATCTATTGTTGTTACATGCACAAATAAGGCCCGAAAATTAAAACATCCTGAACAATCGCTAATTTACCGTGCAACGTTAAACCATTTGCGTCCCATCAATACCGGGGAAACAAAATAGCTCCTGTAAGCCACTGCGGCAATTCGGTAATTATCCCCTCGAGTAGTCTAATATAATACATTTATACAACCGTTGTTGAACTAACAGTGTACGTATTTAGCAGTTTCGTAATTTGAATGACGCTAGTGAATGACAACACCAAATCAAACGCAGTAATAGAACTTGCAACCGTCTCACTATTTCTGAAATGCCATTTATGAACAATCACGTACTTTGGTGATTGCTACGAAATGTGTCATGCTCTTCAAATCGTAATAAATAGCAATAGGCAATTTGTGATATTGTTGAAAGATAAATTATCAATCGTTTATCCAACAGATCTGAGACATAAAATCGTGAGAGTCGATGTCTTAGACCAATCATTCATTATTTTATGGCAGCCACAAATATTGCGATAAGTCTCAGATTTTCTTGTTTGTTTCTCGTTAATGATATATTCTGACATCATTAAAGACCTCAGTATATCGTTTTCCACGGGTTGATATGAACATGAAATTCCTTTATACACTGTTTTCATATTTGGTTGTAGATCACTGACAAAACATCAGGGAGAGTTTAATATCAATGTCAGAGCAATATCAAACCAGTCTATGATTATGTGTCGACAAAGTTAAAACTATAAAATGAACTGCCAGTCTGCTGATGCTATAGAAAATGAGAGGATGGTAAATTCCGATTATATTTCGCGAATTCAATATCAGGACATCATATATTTACTACGAATTGATAGTTATGTCTCAATTGAGAGTGTTTTGGAAGAATATACATTCATTATATCTTGATGTTTCTTGACAAAACTAAGAAGCTGGATATATATGAAACTATGATTGCTTGTAGATATATCTAATGGATATGCATATAAAATATACGTCCATCGCTTTGCAAATGTAGAAACAAGTGTAAATCTTTTAAGATATGCTTTAAGACAACATCACGGAAAATATACAATTACAAATCTTTCAGGAAGAACGGGAATGCCACAAAAACACACGCAGGAATAATGACAGACATGCACGTACAAAACCACAACGACAAACTTAAAAAAAACATCTAGAAAAATGTTACATTTACAAAACAAAAGAGCCCACTCTGTCAGTGTGTAACATCAGCCAGTCATTATAACGGGAACAAAAGTCAAAAGAAAACATCACAAGGACGACCATATATCCCAAGTGTAACACCGAATGCAGCATCTAACAAACAGTGTTCGTGTCATTTTGAAACAATGATGTATTAAATATATGTACAGTGTTTTTCAAGGGTCATGTTGAACAAAGGTTACATAAGTGCAATGGTTGCACTACACATGTATGCAAACTCGCTGCTATTGTTTTGATAAAAGAAGTCTGCTGAGAGCGTACATCCGAGGCACGAGTCTCCGAAATATCTAAGGTGTTTCCTTTGATCGCATTGGATACTCAGTTTTGCTTTTCAGACAAAACTGGAACGCGATGTCATTACCGATTGCACAATCACTTAAAACTCTCGCTTCATCTTTATTGAAAAAGTATAAGACATTATAACTCATTTGATGTTTCAAATTTGTATCACAGTGCAAATACAAGACGTGTGTTTCTGGTACTCTGCGGCATATATGGTTATAAAAAGCTATTTATCTTTAGATCACATGTCAGGTTTTAAGTATTGACCGAATATTGCGTTTGTCAGTTACAAACGGCATTTGTGATTTATTAGATTACGATTAATTTTCAGCCAAATAGAGCTTCCAGGAAAATATACCCTATTCAGTCGTACACTTAACAAATCCTATAAGTGGGCATGTGTTTTTACCTTGTAACTTTTTTATTTATGAACATTTCTGCATGAAGTTTTATACATATATGCTATTGAGTACTTCAAGATTGAATCAATAAAGTTTTATCTTCGAAATTAAAAGATGCGATTCATTGAACCGTGAAAAATCAAAACAAGCAAAATTACTGGATAATTTACACATACGTATGGTCAATTTGAATTTAAGTTGTATCATCAAATTCAAAAAACACAAAATAATAAGATTTTTTACTCAACAACATTGTATTTATCAACTTTTAAAAAATCATTTTTATGTTGATGGTCAAATGGAGTTAACTCTGTCAAAAAGTTCCTTTTCGGATAGAGGTGGATATTTCTAATCCTCAATTGAACTTTATTCGAATCATGGTTTACAATGTTTTTAGACAAATAATAAGCACATATGCTTAAAATAAAAGTTAAAAGCAAAGCGGTAAAATAACTGCACCAAGACCCAGACAAACGACCGATTAATTCGCTGCAAAAATTGGTGACATTAGCTTTTGATGATGTCATCATTTTCTTATTCTGATTGTAATTGTTTTAATCGGATGGTACTTAAATCAATTGAATTGTAATTCCGAATATCCGAGCTACATATGTTGAAAATTTCAGCCCAATCTATTAGGTATTGACTGAGCTATCGGTAATATAAACATGCACACTTATAAGATTTGTTAAGTGTATAAGAATATGTTTATTATTTATACAGTACGTACACTTCTTGAGGTCATTCTTAACGATGTCACACTATAGATACACGAGTACTTGCCGCATTATGTTCAACATCATACAAAATACGCAACGAATGTTGATTTAAAACGCTTTTGCCCTGACTACACTGTCTACCAATATGTGTTTATAACCGCGATTATAAATAGTCAAAACAATAATGAGGGTTTGACGCGATAATTTAATCATTAGGCGTGAACGTGGAATAGACGGTAGAATAGTTGGTCGTATGTACTGTTCTGCTTGGCAGGATATATGTAGTCAATACATATTTACTTGTTCTTGTTGTTGGGCATAGAGGTGCAAAGGTTTAATAGAAGGCTGTGTAAGAGTAACATTTAAGTTATACGATCTATAATATAATAGACCATCGAATCATTAAAACGTTTAGAAAATAGTCACTTTCGGGCAGCTAAAGGTGTTTGTCCTTTACTTTGTCTTGGAGAAAGCTGAATTTATTTTTTCGAGTTACATTAAACTCTATCATATATATGTAAATAATTATTAAAATGATAACATATTTACTGTAATAATTCCAACGTACGGATAGAATCTGGACTTGTTTTCTTTGACGTCTTTAAAAAAATTGATTCGAGTTTCACATACTTACAGACGAGCGTAAGGAGCATTGAACTTCGTGAGAACACATTTGATGTTCTAAAATGTATTGGGAATAGAATGTAACACGTACAATGTGCCAAATTATGGCACTCGTTCGTAAAAAAAACGTTTTTACCGATATGCATATGAAAACTTTTGTTCTGTTAACACCCAAACTTCAAACACATTATTCATAACATTATTGTCATACTATCATTCAAGTCGTATTACTGATAGGTCCTGAATGCAGACAGGCTGTCTACATACTTAATTAGTACGTCTTGCACAAACTTTGGTAGTGAAAAACCACCACATGATCACGAGGCGACATATGACAGAGTTCCTATAATACGAACTAATTGCAGAGAAAACTCAGGGACACTGACACAAACGAAATTTATGACACGCCGCCTTGGTACGATCAAAGGAACACTTTGTACAACATGCAGTGACATTCATGCATGTACTAACTGTATTTATATAGCATCACGTTTATTTGCATTAGCATTAGTTCATGCATAAATAAGCAATGTACATGTAATAAGCGACGCTCCAAATATTTGTTACGAACTATTTTGTTTAATATTTTCTCAAGGTTTCACATCCTGTGTTTTCAGTAAAAGTACATGGGATGTATTACATGAGCACTTTCAACAATCCACCAATACAATGTACCCATATTTTATATTGCCAAGACGCTTAACTTCATAATTGGCTTTAGTATGTTTTTTTCATGACGTGCTAAAAGTTTCCATCAATTTGAATAACATAATGGTCGTCTTATATGGTAATAAATTCAAACCAATAATTCAGAACATTCACAAGTTTCGGAACGTTCGAGTAGCGAAAAGGCATTATAGTATTTTAATTGGATACGTCTGTTCGGTTTCTGACAAACGGATACCGAGACATGTACACGCACAATTAGTAATTACTGAAAATTGAAACATCCTGAAAATTTCGTAATTGCCTCAGCTTCCAGCAATACTTGACTAACAAAATAGTTCCTGTAGGCCACTGAGGCAATCAGTTCGGTGTTTATCCAAGCGAGTAACTTAATAATACAAATTACCATGGTTACAACGTTCAATCATATTTAAACAAAGTCTGTACTTGCTGGGCTGTTTAGAAATCTGTTTTGCACTGGCCAAACATATGGAATAAAAGGCAAAAGCCAAATCGAACGAAGAGTAGACAATTGAAGTACAATCGTCTCATTACTGAAATGTCATTTATGAACAATTTCTTTGTTGATTGCTGAATGTTTCCCGCTCTTCAAACCGTCACAAATAGCGATCGGCAATTTGTAATATTTTTGTTAGGTGAATTATCCATCCGATCTGCGGCATAAAATCGTGAGAGTCGTCGTCTTAGAAAATAAATCATTATTTTATGGCAGCCACAAATACTGCGATAAGGATCGGGTGTTCCCGTTTATGCTCGTTTATTCTCTCGTTAATTATGTATTCTGACATCATTAAAGACACCAGTATATCGTTTTCGACAGAATGATATGAACGTGAAAAGCTTTTATCCACTGCTTTAATATTTGTCTTTTAGATTGTAGATCACTGACAAAACACCAGGGAGAGTTTGTGAGGTCAGAGAAATATCAATCCAGTCTATGATTATGTGTCGACTAAGTAATAGCTACCAAATGAGGCGCCAGTCTGTTGATGTTATAGAAAATGAGAGGATGGTAAATTCTGATTATATTTCTCGAATTTGATAACAGACCATAATGCATTATCTACGAATTGACAGTTCTGTTTGAATTAAGATTTGCAGACGATATTTACCGGTTAAATCATCGAATCAAAGTTTTCTGAGTAAGATTTAATTTTTATTTCGATGTATTTTGAGAAAACTGCGATGTTTATATTGCTTATCATGGTGATTGCTATTCGATTGAAGAAAGTACATATTTAATTAATGCTTGTATACAAACGTACATAATGCGTGCCGATTCCAACGAGAAAAAAGACTACCTGTGTCATCGTAGAAAACATTATAAACAAAATAGAGCTGTGCAGGAAGAAAAGTCCAAAACATGTGCACGCAAAATTAATGAATTATTAATACCACAAGCATGCTATTACCACAAACAATAAACTGAGCAAGAAATAAGAAACATACACCAAGTGTACGTGTACATGCCAATAACCAATGTAAGATTGAGCTAAGTGAACCTAATCAACGCATCTATATCAGTCCAGGAGCTGGTGCAAGAAATTCAAAATCTATTTACTCCATCTGGTAGAAAAGGTCCATTGGTATTTTCAAATAATACATACATTCAGGCTTCAGAAAAAGGTGGATGCCAGATCTGAAAGTGGTTCAGATTTTTTTAACATGGGCAACAACTCTTGCTTCCGAGCTAATTTACGAATACACATGACATTCTTAATTCTGGTGTGAATTTTTTGTTTGCGTATATATTGCCATATATGTGGGTGGATATTATTCAATTAATGTTATGCATCAAATGGACATACAAAACTGACCAGTTTGAGGTCAAGGTCAAGGTCATTTCAAGGTCAAAGTGAAAAAAATAGCTAAAAATTGATATTTCACCTCAGTTCTTTCTTCATATAGCTTATGTTTGGAATCAAATTTCGTTATTTAAACGATAGCCGTGTTGGTAAGTACATATTCTTTCATTATAAGCCATTTGTTTAATACAAAATAATCATTTCTTTGTCAAAATAGCCATTCCATACATATGCATGCTGGCCGAGAAGGCATTCGTTCGACCACCCCTGGTATTCTATGTTCTAATATGATTAAATTGTTCATGAATATATTGCTACATATTTGCATGAATATTATTAATTTGATTATGGACATTAAATGGACAAACATAATTGACCTTTATTGGGTCAAGGTCAGTTCAAGGTCAAATCGAGAAAAAGGCAAAAAATGGACATTTCCACTCTGTTTTTTATTAAATGGACTGTACACAATATTGCCTAAACGACCATTAATTTTGTTTAAGTTCAAGCAAGTATGCAAGATTGCTTATAAATGCTTTCAAAATCACTATGCCTGTCTGTTTTTATGCCAGTCTCGGACTATTTATATACGCCGTTGTTTCACAGGAGCACTGCTTGGAAGTGTTCTCATGTATATGCATATCATTAAATCCATCAGGATTTCCAGTCTCTTTGGAGACCCATTCTGAGCTACTTTTTGTAACTCTCTAGGGCTCAATAACCGTTGTTCACATTCACAAGGACACTATGGCGTACCCCCAACACATTATACAGCAATACGTCCGGCCTATGACAGGTGTATCCAGCGGTAGTTAAATATCAGGCATGATATGACTGAATACCATGGTGATGAGCACAGCATCGGAATAGGATGGCAGTAGTTTCGCGTAATAATGCACCAGTCCATGTTCTGCCCGCCCGGGGATACAGGGGGATTAGACAGACGCATCCTGACTGGTGGGAATTTGACAACATCCTAGTCAAAATATTGACTTGTGCATAACACATAACTTAGCATTTGATGCCTGTATAGCTATAATCTATGGTGCTATTGAGTATCATTACGGTCTGTGATGAGATATTTCATTTGTGGTAGCTAGTACTAAATTGGTTATGATATGTATATTCGTTACAGTGGTATGTACCAACATAGATATCTGATACCCGTACTTAGTAGTAATGTGTACGTCATAGATCCTGTGAAAGCCGTAACTGGCAGTGTTTTGAACCAAACTAGATTCTCATGTGGTACTCATAACCATTAAGGGCAGACAGTCCTGGTCCTATAGAAAATACTTGTACAACATAACTCCTATAATGTAGTCACCACTGCAATGACCAAAGTGATTAGCACTGCAATAAGTAAATAATGCCACAGATACGTGCATTTAACACAACAGAATATAGGCACCCCAGACAAAGTAGTAACAGCACTGTGTATAACCATCTCAGGCCTAATAGCGTACATGTATCCACTACGACATAATATTTTAGAAGCCTTACGGCATCATACGCTGTACGCACCACCACATAATTCCGCCATACCGGGTTCTACAGGATACCCATTAATACAAAGTAGAACCCTTCCAATTCCTAATAGATAGACATGGCTACAGGATACAGATACCCCCGACCCTTGGGAATAGATACCACAACATTGCATGTCCATACCAGACCATAAGGGTTGGTCCACTCCGCGGTGTACTGCCATTTTCAGGTTATACTATATGCGGTACTCCTCATTGCCAAGTACATGTATAGCTATTCAATGTCACACATCATCAGGTCTTGAGCCAGCTATCATTTGATACTGTATGATACTTAACACACAAAACATCCTGGGACACTCAGGGTGTCCAAATCCAAATAGTACTTTAACAGTTTCTTTGCCTATTTACCAAATGTCTTCGTTCTCCTTTCACAGAGCAAACTTCACTTAGTGGTGTACATACGAGTATCTATCATTGGTTTAGCCATTCTAAATTTAAAATTATTTTATTGAATTCCAAATGGATACTCAACTAGTACAGTCATATCTGGTGTTATCTGATATGCTTCACTGCAAAATACAGGCCCTACTAGTATGGCCTATGAGTGTACCCACTATCACTGCGTACAGCTACCCCATACCACATTTGGTAATCACTACTGTATTGTACAGTTATTCAAAGATCACCACCAAGTAAACCATTATAGACTTGACCATAGCGGGTTACCAATCGCTACTTTGTGCAGCTATCCTTATCCTAGGAGGTAAGCATTACCATCTGCCAGATCGGTCAGCTCGGTCAGCCAATGCTCCATCGAATATACACCACAATCAAGTACCGCCACATCCATATGCGACTCAAAGGGGTTCTCACTACCATGCAGTTTACTTATCATAGTCCATATAGGTTGACTAACATATTTGGTACATCCGTTACATTCCTTATTCTTGGTACAAAGAAATTTGTACTCAATGGGGCATCTAATGATGGTGACCAAACTCTACTTAATATCCAAAGTCCAATCGTTTTGGATTTATTGGTCGGAAACCACTTGGTGTGTTCATTCATTTAAAGACAATAGTGGTGCTGACATGCTGATATCAGGAGCATTGCTATCTGCTGTTACATACCAACCAACTTACCAAAAGACTAAGGATAGTAGGATCAATCATTGGGAAGGCGTTTGCTCGGAAACCGTTTCATCTACCGACAGGCCGACACACAGATTAACGTGTGTATTAAGCATACTTTCTCATTAAAGATTTTCATAATGTGTTGAGCGGTTGCCTAGAGGTAGGGCGCGCGCTTCGGGATCGAGAGGTCCCGGGTTCGATCCCCCTCTGGACCACTGGTTAATCTATCTGAGCAAGACCCACATGCTCAACTCCACTATGGTGTAAAATGGTACCTGTGAGGGCAGTGTCTATTCATGGGCGCAGATCGATGTTGGCTGCCATCCACAGGAGAGAAATAGTCTTCCCAGGGAGACACGAGTGTAGGTTTCCATAGGTAGCCCAAGGGAAAGTTGAAATGTCAAAGGGTGCTTGAGCGGCCTAACAGCTAAAAAGAGCCCTAGAAAATTGGTAACTTAACTTATAATACTCGCAGCTAATAGAATGGATTTCAATACATTATTACACACCCAGCCAAATTATTACGTCTACAAGTAAACATAGGTACAAAATCTTCCGTATTGCTTGTAAAAAGAACAAATGAGCAAACACATAAATTTTTACTGGATTATTACAAAACACAGTTTTACCTGGAAAGGACATTGATACTGACCTTGTAATGGTCAGTATTTTAAACAACTTTCAATACGATATTGATATTACAATGTTCATACATATATCCAATAACACTAAAACATACATGCGAAAAAGAACTACAGATCTGAGACAAAAAATATCATTTTAGAAGCTATTCTTCTAAATTTGACCTTGAACTGACCTTGACCACAAACTTATTTAAGATGATTGTACGTTTGATGTTCATAATCAATGAATACTAGTAGCATCCCTGAATAAACATGTATGTCTCACTACATACACAAACACATACATCACATTATATCATAGAATGTCAGGGGTTGTCGAGCAAGGTTTTCGTAAGCTGTCATATGCAAAATAGCTATTTGCACACACAAAAAACACAATTGTTTATTGAACAAATGGCTTATAATGAACGAATATGACTAACCAACACAGCTATCATTTTAATAAGCAGCTTACATTCATATCAAATGCTATACGAAGAAACACAGAATGGAAATGTCCATTTTTTGCTTTTTTTCTCGATTTGACCTTGAACTGACCTTGACCTTGACCTAAGAAAGGTCAATTATATTTGTCCATTTGATGTACATAATCAAATGAATAATATCCATGCAAATATGTAGCAATATATACATGAACAATTTGATAATATTAGTAAATAGAATACCAGGGGTAGCCGAAAGAATGCTTTCTCGGCCAGCATGCATATGTATGAAATGGCCATTTTGACAAAGAAATGACTTTTTTTATTAAACAAATGGCTTATTATGAAAGAATATGCACTTACCAACACGTCTATCATTTATATAACGAAATTTGATTCCAAACATATGCTATACGAAGAAAGAACTGAGGTGAATATCAATTTTTAGCTATTTTTTTCACTTTGACCTAGAAATGACCTTGACCTTGACATCAAACTGGTCAGGTATGTATGTCCATTTGATGCATAACATTAATTGAATAATATCCACCCACATATATGGCAATATATACATAAACAAAAAATTCACACCAGAATTAAGAATGCCATGTGTATTCGTTAATTACCTCGGAAGCAAGAGTTGTTGCCCCTGTTAAAAAATCTGCACCACTTTCAGATCTGGCATCCACCTTTTTCCGAAGCCTGAATGTATGTATTATTCGAAAATACCAATGGACTTTTTCTACCAGATGGGGTAAATAAAAATCCATTATAAGGCCTTTTTGAAACCTGGCTCATGGACTATATAGTCATTCCTTTCGAAGAATGAACGTCACCTGACAAGAGAGTGGCACCCACAGCATGTGTTTATTCATAAAACAATCATCGAGGAAAAGAAGCAACGAATATAGACACATAACGCTGTCGTTCGTACTACAATGTCTGCCAATATTAGTTTTGAACCGCGATAATAAATAATCTACAACAATAATGGAGTTGACTGGAGAATTTAATCATGGGGTGCGAGAATGGAATAAACGTTAATATAAATGACCAGATGTATTGTTGTTCCTAACATGAAGTATTTAGTCATGGTCTTCTGTAGTTTATTGTTGGACAAAGAGGTGCTATGTTCGATAGGAGATGATGATATATTTCTATCTATGCTTAGCACCGATACAAAGGAGAAAACCTCTGTATTTCAGACCAGTTAATATCTAGCATGATGTGACACATTAAATATTTAATGAAATGTGTGCCTCGGTAGATACTGTGACGTCATTAATTATCGCGGGGGTTTTGATTTCGTGGATTTTGAGGTTCACTTTCAACCACGAAATCAAATCCCATCGAACAATAATTTTGACCCTTTTTATTACCTGAATTGCAAATCCACGAAATAACGTCCCTTCAAACTGGTCTTTTTTACCAAAAACCACGAAATTTCGTCCCATCGAAAAAATAAATGATTTCACAGTAGGTAGTTAGTGTGCTTGTCGTCTAATCTGGCGACCCGGTGGAGGTACTCATATACTATATGCCTGCAATATTTAAGCAGAAAATTTACTGGCAAATAAAGTCTATACTTAAATACCTATATTTACTTAAAAAAACGAGGAGCAAATGTTTTAAATAAAGTTTATATTGACCCTAATTCACGAGACGTTTAACGACAGAGAACACATACTATGAACTCATTGCTAGGACAAAAATGGTCATGGACACTAAGAAAATAGAAAGAACATCACTTTATTTAGTACGATGTATGCAAGAATCATTCATTATTATATGCACACAACACTAAATGACAATACTATTAGAATCTATACACGTAAATGTTTTTATAGTTTCACGTCACGTCTTTAAAATTAAGTCCAGTACATGTACACGTAAATTGTTGACAGTTTCACGTCTTTAAATGTAAGCACGTATAGGGCTTTATGCCTATGTCCCGGTAATGTTTGTGATGTCAGTGTTTATTTTCACGTTGTAAAATGAAGATAACATACTTAAGCTATGGTTATTTTTACGTTGAAAAATGTAATTCAGCGCACTAAGCAATTTAACCAGACTTTATTCATTCAGTAGTTTCTGAAGCGGGATCAGAACAAGGTTTAGAAATTCTGAAAAATACTCGTTATTTTAGTTTTAATGATTGACAGATGATTTGATTATTCGGTCACTTTATTGAATTGAGATGAAAATTTAAATATCGGTGTATAATTGCGAAATATGATGGTTATGATGAATGCGTATTCGTTAAATATTTCATGGAAACATAGCATCGACAAATCATTATTCAGGTTACAAGTTGTACAATCACTCTCATATTTTTTATTTAATATGTTCTCATTTTGTCACTGTAGTTTGATGGCACCAAACATGTATGGTTCTATATTCACACCAACACTTTCAATACAGAAGTGATACATAAACCCAACGTTTATATGTGGCAATATATACATAAACACAATTTCACACCAAAATTATTTTTATTATTATTATACCATATTTATATAGCCCTTTTTTCATGTATACACACGTTCAAAAGTGCTGTACAATCATGACTAATACATGGTTAAAACAGTATATAATGTACATAAAATATACAAGTACGACCTACTTAACCCAGTAGGCGGGGGATCTACTTAACCCAGTAGACGGGGTTCTACTTAACCCATTAGACGGGCCTCTACTTAACCCAGTAGACGGGGCCCTACTAAACCTAGTAGTAGGGATCTATTGAAGACAGTAGATGGGGCTCTACTTATCCCAGTAGACGGGCCTCTACTTAACTCAGTAGACTAACCTAGTAGTAAGGATCTATTCAACACAGTAGGCGGGGCTCTACTTAACACAGTAGGCGGGGCTCTTCTTAACCCAGTAAGAATACCAGGATTAAATATGGAATACCTGGTGTTTTTGAAAGTTAGCTCGGAAGCAAGAGGTGTTGTCCCTGTTAAAAGAATCTGCACCACTTTTAGACCTGGTATCCACCGTTTTCCACGGACTGAATGTCTGTTTAATTCGTAAATACAGCCGACTTCCTACAAGATGGGGTAAATAGAATTTGAATTCTAGACAAATTGCCATTACGTTTATCTTAATGCATGTATTTTATTTTGATTATTTTCATGAAGAGTTAAAATGGTCTTATTTACATATATGCCAAAATCTAGATTGATCCACAATTTCGGTACGTTCAAGAAGTGACACGGTATTTCCTTACAATTATCTGTAAGGTAAATACGGACGTGGGTGGTAAATGACGGATACTGCTTCTGGTACGCACTTACATAATTCGTGAAAAATTAAACACCCTGGACTGCCACTTACGTATTTACAGCCGCTTGAAACCAATTGCGTTCAAGCAATACATGATAAACAAAAAAGTTCATGTAAGCTACTGAGGTTATAAGTTCGGTGATTATCCCATCGATTAATTTAATTATACACATTGTCATGGTTACAACGTACAATCAGTGTTGAACATATCGTAGACTTGCTGAGAAAATATTTGGAAATATATTTGGCGCCGGTCAAACAGATTAGGATGATCGACAAAAACTAAATCAAATCGAAGTGTAAGAAAATTACAACCGTCTCACTATTTATGGAATGTCATTTACGAACAATTGCTTTGTTGATTGCTAAATGGTTCCTGCTCTTCAAACCTTCGAAAATAGCGATCGGGAAAATGCAATATTGTTATAAAACTATGTATCCATCGTTTATGTAACAGATTTGTGACATAAAATCGTGAAGGGCGACGGTTTAAACCAATCAATCATTATTCTATGGCTTTCACAAATATTGCGATTAGTTTCGGCTCATATTTGCGTTCATCCTCTCGTTTATGACATATTCTGACATTATTAAAGACCCCAGTATATCGTTTTTCATGGAATGATATGAACGTGAAAAGCTTTTATCCAGTGTTTTCATTTTTGGGTATTATATTGTAGATCATTGATAAAAACATCAGGAAGAGTTTCATCAAACCAGTCTATGAGTTTGTGTCGACAAGGTTATAGCTACAAAATGAGGTGCCAGTTTGCTGATGTTATAGAACATGAGTGGATGATAAATTCCGATAATGTTTCGCGAATTTGATATCAGGCTGTCGTGTATTTACTACGAACTGACAGTTCTGTCTCAATTGATAGTGTTTTGAAAAATATACATTCTTCATATTTTGATGTTTCTTGACACAACTTAGAAGCTTGATATGTATGAAAATATGATTGCCTTTGGATTATTGTACATATGTACATATCTAATGGATATGCATATAAAATATTCGTCAATCGCTTTGCAAATGTAGACACGAATGTAAATCCTCTACGAAATGCTTTGTGACAACATCACGGAAAATATACAAGAACAAATCTGACGGGCATAATACGAATGGAATGTCACAAAATGCACACACAATAATAATTACAGACCTGCAAGTACAAACCACAACGATAAACTTAAAAATCATCACGAAAAATGTGACATTTATAAAACACGAGAGCCTACACTGTCAGTGTGCTTCATCATCCAGTAATTATAACGGGGACAAGAGTCAAAAGAAAACATCACAAGGACGACCCTTATATCCCAAGGGTAACACCGAATGCAGCCTCCAACAGAAACAACGTACGTGTCATTTTGAAACAATGACGTATTTAATCTAATTATGTGCAGAGTTCACCAATGGTCCTCTTAAACAAAGGTGATATAATCGCAATGGTTGCACTGTATGCAAAAGCACTGCTATTGTTTTGATGAAAGAAGTCTGAGAGGGAATATCCGAGGCACGATTCTCAGGAATTTACAAGGTATTTCCTTTGGTCGCCTAGGATAATCCATACGAAATTAGGACGAGATTGCGTTACCGATTTCACATTCACTTAAACCTCTCGTTACATCCGCATTGATAAATAGTAAGACAGCTAAAGTGCACAAGAACTCATGTGTCGGAGTAGTCTGAGATATTTTTTAAAAGCCAAACTTGTATAACAGCGTTATGCAAGATGTATGGTTCCGGTTAAAAACGGCTTTACTTGTGTTCATGTACATGTTCACGGCCTATAATTCTGTAGCAACACAAAATTTGTCTCTAGGACTTGTAAATGATATCATAACAACCGCAAAAATAAGTTAAGGAGTAGCAGTCTTGATCTGATAAATGTTGTTCTTAATGGTCTCTTAATGTGGTTTGATTTTGAATTGTGAGTGTGAAATAACCATAGTTTCGTTTAAGAAATTACAAATCATGGCCTTCTACTTGCATAGTCTTGTTTTTAGAGGTGTGGCTTTGTCATTGCAGAAGAAACACCATCACTATTACATGATACTGTCTCATATACAGATAGCGATAACAGGGAACACACAAATACAGTCAGGTGCCGCTCATATGGCCATATGTTTATAAGAGAGTGCAATGGCTACGTCGTTTTGTTTGACCAAAGCACGATATATAAATTTAAGGATATACATGCCTAAGGATAGATAATAGGACAAAATTCGAATACAAAAATAACAAATGTATAGCGACCAATTGGTTTATCGCACCTTATCATCATATGCTCATTAATCTCCAATTGATAGACGCAAATGGACGAAAATATAACAGCGTTGATCTCCTTTTTAAAACAGTGCTAGCTGCATTATAACATGCAATTTCATACAAAATGCAACGACGAAAGACGCACCGAATGTAGATCCATAACGCTATCACACTGACTACACTGTCTGTCAATTTTAGTTAGGAATTGCAAAAATTAATAATCAGAACAATAATGATGGTTTGACTCGAGAATTTAATCATTAGGTGTGAAAGTGGAATAGACAGTGAAATAGATGAGCATTTATACTGTTCTTCTTGACATGAATTATATATGTAGTCATGACTTACTTTCTTGTTCTTGTTGTTCGACAGGTGCAAAGGTGGGATAGAGGGCTGTGTAACATACATAACATCGAATGCTTGAAGCGAAGAAAATAGAAAATAGTCACTTTCGAAATAACGGTGTTTGACAGCTAAAGGTGTTTTTTCCTTTACGCTGTCTTAGGAGAAAGCTGGATTTAATTTCTAAGTAACCCATTATAGCTGTGATATTCATGTAAAAGTTATTGAATTGATAATAACTTCGACATAAGGATATAGTCTGGACGTGTTTTTCTTTGACGCCGTTAAAAGAATCGATTCGAGTTTCACATACTTACAGACGAACGTTAGAAGCATTGACCTTCGTATAAACACCATCGATGTTCTAAAATGTATTGAGAATAAAATGTAACACGTACAGTTTGCCAAATTAAGACATTCGTTCATTAATCCTACACGTTTTTAACGATATGCAAACGAAACGTTTCTTAGTGAGAGTGATAAACTTGTTTGATCATGCAAGCTATTTTAACATCCACACTCCCAACACGTTATTCATTACTATATTGTCATACTGTCATTCAAGACGTATAGCTGGTATGTCTTGAATGCAGACAGACTGCATACAGACGTAATTAATACGTCTTGCACAACATTTGGTTGTAAAGTACTCATATTGCCAAGAAGTCTATCTAAATAATATGCTTCAGTAATTTTTCATGACAAGGTTTTATTTATTTGAATACCTAAATCTTTGAACTGTTCTTTTTATATAGTCATAATTTCAAATCAACAACCCAGAATATTCACAATTTTCGGATAGTTAGATCATTAGAGTAGCGAACATGCATTAAGATGTTTTAATAGGATACGACTGTTCAGATATTGACTGAAAATGACAGATACCGAGACATGTACACGGACAGTTAGTTATTCCTGAAAATAGAAACATCATGAAATCTCGTAATTGCCTCGAGTCCAACCGATTTGTGTTCCAGCAATATACAGTATGGTTAACGAAATAGTTCCTGTAAGCAACTGACATAATCAGTGCGGTGATTATCCTATCATGTATTTTTTTATTATACACATTGTCAAGGTTACAACGTACAATATCTTTGAACAAAGTATATACGTGTTGAGCTGTTTAGACAGATCCAATTAATGACAAAATAAAACCGAACGTAGTAAAATCCGTATTGTTTCTAGAATGTCATTTATGAACAATTGCTTTGTTGATTGCTGAATGTTTACTGCTCTTCAAACCGTAACAAATATTGATCGGCAATTTCTAATATTGTTGTAAGATGAAGTTTCCTCGTTTATCAAATGATCTATGGCATAAAATCGTGAGAGTCGATGTCTTAGACCATTCTATAATTATTTCATGGCAGTCCCAGATATTGCGATAAGTCTCGGATTTTCCTGTTTATTCCCACCTATTCTCTCGTTTATGATCTATTCTGACATCATTAAAGACCCCAATATACCGTTTTGACGGAATAATAAGAACTTGAAAGGCTTTTATCCACTGTTTTCATATTTGGCTATTAGATTGCAGATCACTGACAGGGAGAATTTGGAAGGTCAAATCGATGTTGAATCAGTCTATGATTATGTGTCGACAAAGTAATAGCTATCAAATAGTTATCGAATATGAGTGGATTGTAAATTCTGATTGTATTTCGCGAATTTGATATCAGGCCATCATGTATTTACCAAGAATTGACAGTACTGTCTGAATTAAGAATTGCAGACAGAATTCATTTCCGATGGAATCGTTTATCAAGGACATTCTTCAGACAAAACATTTTCCACGTACTTGCACAAAATTCTAAATCTTGTTTTGCTTGTCAATGTGATTGTTGGATTAGAGTACATACATATATTAAATGACCATACATGGTGTTCCATTGATTTCGTACACTAGAAAATTAATATAACTTTATTATTTCTTTACTTTACATATAAATTGATGCTGCTGGAAAGGTAATAAATACAAATTGCTTTTGACATGAAAAATATTATTGTCATGCATTGCAAAGTGTAGTAACGTCGTCATTGTTGACGCCGTGTAATTGCAAGATTTCCAAGATGGCCGAAAAACAACTCTGAATTAAATGATGACTACCGCATGTCAATTTTTTAGGGGAAATCTTTATAATAATAGCGCTATTTGTACTTTTTTCCTATGTATTTTTGTTCCAGTTAGGCGTAACAAGAACAAGAAACTGTTGTAAAGTGATGATGTTTTCACACAGTAAAATCTATAGCGTTCATTGATTGTTCCATGAATAGCGGCACGATTACCATGCTGGTATAAACATGTAAACGACCTATCATTTTTGTAGCAACACCTAGTCTGTCTAAGAATTGTAAATAATATTGTAACAGCCAAGAAGTGGGTTACGGAGTAGCAGTATTATATATGAAGCTGTAGTGATATGGAAATTGGCGTTTGTGCACTTTGGTTTTTGCTGATCTTTTTTGCACCATTTTATCTCCACTCAAAGGAATTATCAATTGTTTTATAAATAAATGGTGGGCACAAAAAATGACGCCACAGTATTACGGACGGACTGAAGTTCAACGGGCGGGAGTAAACATTTTCTTGACAAAGCTTCAATTAAATACTAGTTACCATGAGCCTGTATAGTGTATACCGTTAAATGGAAATGTTGGAGTCAAGCAGCTTTCAAAACGTTGTGTTTTTGAACATAACATATAAAAAATATTTGTATTGTTTGTCCCTGTTAAGAGTTACATGATCAAGAAACTGGTGAGAAGTGATGATGTTTTCAGCCAGTAAAATATATCACTCATTGATTGTTCCAGAAATAGCAGCACCATTACAATACTGGTATAAACATGTTCACGACCTATAATTATTGGAGCAACACATATTCCATTTGTCTCGACAATTCAATCATTAGGTTTGAAATGGAACAGACGGTGGCCACTGCATTCTGCATATTTTGATTTCGCTCTCTATAGCAACATTTGGTGTCGGCTGCGAGGCCCGGTTAATGTTTGTAATGATAATAAGAAAGTATTATCTAAACACATTTATTTTTAAATGAGAACGGTGCTCTCCGAATATATTGAATGATCCTCGTTCATGTAGATACGTACAATTCGTTTTATTTTATGGAGAGGCTCTCGGAATGTTATGTTTAATACAAAACAGAAAAGGGAACGCTGACCTCTCTTCTTTCATACCATAATGGCAATGGATGCCATTAGAAATCGGCTGATGAGAGTGATAAATAAGTTAAATTGGACACAGTGGCATATGATTCTGTATTAGTAAATACATGGATGCTTTCAATAAGACAATAATACCTTACATTTGATGTAGAACGGCTGGTTATTGATAATTCATTGTGCATACTGTTTGTGCTAGCCGTCAAACTAATGATCAATTTGTTTCGTCTCAATGAGTTTTCCGTATTGGGAAAACACTCAGGGAGCAAAGAGCAGTCAGTACACGAACGTCTCCAACTGCATTCATAAACCGATATATCATTTGTCATTTCACAATTCACACCAATCAGTTAGCTGAATACAAAACACTCCAATGTAAATTCGAAATGTACTTAAAAATTACAAGGAAATACACACAACAACAAACAAACTGTTTTGTATTTGATAATCATTCGAACTATACCACAACGAACGAAATCAATGTAGCATTTTATGATAAATATCAAGGCTTCTTTATTTCATCTTATCTTCTGCGTTTTGTGCATGCTTCCGTTTTATATCAAAATCGTATTTGAACTGTATTAAGTTAGATATATCGCGTGTCTTTTCGAACTGAATATCGCTGGCATTGTTATTTACGATTTGAAGATAAGAGTAAATACCAAAAACATAAATGTACCAGAAGGATAAATGTCATTGTTTTCGAACATTGAACTTACGTGCTTTATTTCACTGACAAATTTCAATATTTCATTGGTAAACATGCAATAAAACTCCATTAGACATGGCTTTAACATATTTTATATTTGACAGGTTAGGTACGTTAAAGTTGTTTTTAACCAGAACGCACTTATTCCCGATTCAGATAGCTGATAAATGTAAACCACTTTCTGCAACTTTATGACAAGAGACTTTCAACTGGGAGTCAGACAGGATAACTAGGATGTAGTACTGATGATTTTACTTGATGTTCATAACTACGGAATTTAGCTTTTTATTTACTTATACGTGTACATGCGTTTCCTTAAGTTTGTATCGTTTGTGTTAGCAAATATAGCCAACTTGAAATACAGGACACCACTACTACTTCAACCAGAGTTTGTCCAAAAGAACACAAAGTGTGTGCATACAAATACCAAATTTTACACAGCCTGTCATTTTTTATATTGTAATTTTGTTTTAAAATACCAGCAATACTAGTAGCATTTGGCCAACGAATGAATCACAAGTGCACATGAACTTCACATGCCAAGATAAATGTTTGATTGCGTCCATGTGTTAGGGTTACTTACCATGACGTGAATGTGCATGCAAAAAGTCGGCCATACCACATGACTTTAAGTGAGTTTACAAAATATGTAAACAAAAATTTTAGCCAAAAAAGCATGTGGTGTGTCCACCCTGTGTACATTACATAACCAAACTGTTAATTGTGTCGACATTGTTTAGTTTTTAATCTTTTTCTTGTAGTTGTATGTGTATTGGGACTTGTACATGTAGTTCGATAAATCTAAATTATGTTATGGGATGTGGTTTCGTGCTTTGATGTTTCGTTTGAATGCTGCACTCTCTGTTTGGTGTGTTTGTCGTTTGAATGCTGCACTCTCTGTTTGGTGTGTTTGTCGTTTGAATGCTGCACTCTCTGTTTGGTGTGTTTGTCGTTTGAATGCTGCACTCTCTGTTTGGTGAGTTATCTTGAATTACGCGTTCAAAATGTCCGAAATATATTGTAACAAGTCCACTAACCAGACTGAATAAACTAAGTTATCTACAATAACAAGTACGCATGCGTGTTCAAATCATATACACTCCTGTATTCACAACAGTTCAATGGTATTGCATGCTGTTTGCCTCCAACGTACGATTAGCATTAGTTTACTCTATTGACTGATCAAAGTTTTTATAGCATATAATGCTCATTTACGAACTACAATAAAACTGAAAAACACTTGCAATCATACGGACATATTGCCTGTTTTCAAAACATTACAATTTACTTTCTGGTATTACGATTGTTGAGGAAGCCATACTGTTTGCAAATTGTTTCTTCATCCATGTCAGTATTCTGAGGTCATGAAGTTAAAACAATTCATGCATCGAGTATATCATAGAGTGTATCATAATATCAGACTTGAATTTATAGTTCCAGACAGGAGATAAGTATAAAGGAATTATCTGGTTTATTTTATGCTATGTTAAATCACTACATATTGGTTTAACGACTTCAGCAATATAAGATGTAGGGTTATGAGCTATCTATTCTGAGTACAAATATGAAATATTGTTATGGTTGTATCTTGGAAGACTCTGATGCTATCTAATGGTTGTCCATATATATATCAATGTACGACTAATTTGAGTAACGTTTATATGACGATTTCTCTGATCACATTTCTAAATGCATGTACACCACGTGACATTGTAACTTATAATATATTATAAAAATACTTCCACCATTGTATTATATACAGTGTTTCTTAGCCATGATAATACAGCGTATGACGACCAACATTTAAGTTAGAAGAAGGGCAGTACACCAAAACTACATAGAGTGTTTTATAGCATATGGAAACGGCAATGAAAAAATAATAATTTAAACACTTGCTACATTTAGAGTAGGGATATTAAGAACATTACAATGCCTAATTGAATGGCGAGTCTTGGCCCAGCATGAGGAATATTTAGCTAGCCTAGCGAGAACTCGATTAAGATCATTTTTAGTCTAAACCAATTTTCCATCCCCATTAACACGCAGCATGTACTGAACACATATCGTAATTGTTTTCGTCTTTATGTTCAATTGTTTTTGTGTTCCTAGTGCTTTAATTACATTTAAACTTTTTGCAGAATACGCATATGCACATGTTTTGTCTCCAACATGCATCGATTTAGCCCTCATGTATGAACTTATCAGTATGTTACACTAAGAGATACTTGTCTAGCGATTGTACCGTGTTCTTATTACAGACACTACGCAGTGAGTTGGTTTTTGAGCTAGTTCAGTTCATTGAAGAATACAAATCGGTATCATACAGGACTGTCCAGTATTGACACTACCATGCATAGAAGCGAAACCAAGAATCAATATACCATTGGACTATCATAACCCCTGAAACAGCCAATTCCGGACCTATTATACATGCGATCGAACGAGCAACATCCTCGTCCGAAAGCGCATATCTAGATTATCAGTGCATGTAAAAACAGCACAAATTACGTCGGTGCATTATGATGTTCGATCAATTCTTCCAAAGTATTATACAGAACATTAATACTCAATTGATTCGTTAAAAAAACAACAGTTAAACCAGTGTATGTACACTCATCTCTGTGTTTGCTGCAACCATAAAAAACCATCATGTTGTATAAGAAACTTTCGATATTCGTGATTATGGAGAATTGAAATATAAAAAAGTTGCTTTGTTTGACACTACAGACTCCATTATCGCTAATCACCAACCACAATGACAATTAGTTTAAACCGAGTTAAATAGATTGATTCTTCATGGAATGTTTATATTGCTGTGCACAAATAGAGAAGATTTATATTTATGTCATACCAACAACATCTTAAACTAGTGTTACATCGTTTTTGTAAGTATTAAATATAGTTAGACAGCGTGATTCACGATGGACATGTTTATGTTTTAACTGATATACGAACAGTATGAAGACAAAAAGAATATGAAATGGAAGAGTGATTTGTGAACAGATAGCGAAGAAACAGACAAACCAACCTTTAGATCTATTCTGTTTATTTGATAGAGGTCTTCCCTTTTCGAGTGGTTATTATCTTTTTTCAAATCGTAGTTCAGTTATTTTAACTTGTCATACAATCTGCATTTACCTGTTACACTAGTTTGTCTCTTCATTCACTTTCAATACAAGTTATTACAGTCAAAAAGGTATAAGGAAATCGGACAAGGAAGGCAGCACTGAACCAGCCGGGCACAGAATACAGTAACACCACAACACACCCTCACGGAGCAATGCCCACATACAACCCAAAGAAATAATTCAAAGTCTAAGTTCCCGCCGCAAAAATGCAGGATGACTACACTTTACAATGAAATTACAAAATAGCGGTGATCCGAAGAGACTGAATGAAGGTCCGACCAATTTTTCCAAGTCCAAGCTGCAGGACAACCTAGTTTCACAAATGTGTGCCAGCAACGGCCACCCAAACCACCAAGTGAGACATAACTACGTCTTAACCTAGTTTAAAACAACCTGGACAGTGACATTACGTTAATAATTTCTAACTATGTTGAGTTTTAGGGATCGTGAAAATATAAATCAAATCAGCATATAATTATGACACCATACAGTTCGTGAAGAAAAGTACGAATAATCATTTTAATTAATAACTAATACTTTCGAAACACTTTTCAGACTATTAATCTAGTTTCTGCTTTCACATATCGGTAATAAGGGATTGATCTTGCTCTTGCCCTCCCTTATATTCTTACATTCATTAAGCTGGTACTTTGGCGTCATTAACCTGTCAGTAGAGACTTTCTCTAGGTAATTTAACCATTGTAATTTGTTTAATTAATTAATAATTAGCGAAAGGTTGAACGACCAAACAGAACACACCCGTCATGCAACTATGTGTTAAATTACTGATACATCACATAATATCTAAGTGACTGGTATTTCATTTACCCATCATTGTTCAAGTACATATTTAAAGCATATATTTTCCTTGTGATTTATTCTATTCACTGTCAAGTTACCGGTGATAAAGAAATAGTGTATACGGATTTTAGGCAATATAATCATGCACTTATAATAACACCATACAAGAAAGTTACAAACACGTAGGTTGTACTTTGTACTACCGGGAGATAATCATCATGACGTAAATTATAAGGACCCACCACGCGCTTCTATGTAGGGTAATGATATCTCGTCCGAGGGACCGGATTTTAACAAGGGACGATGCTTGCCGAAATCCAAGTTAGATGATTGTTTATACGTGAGAGAAACGCCACTTATCTGAGCAATACCCCGACAAAACAGAAGGGACAAACGAACAAATAGAAATGGTATCTTTTCCGACTTTATTATTTCTTTATTTGGTAACTGTAGTTTCAACGAACGTACACCAAATACAATGAAAGAAGAACAGAAATAACACAAGGAGTTAGGATTAGTCTTATAATTTCTTTAAAGGGGCGTCAAATAAAAAATGAACAGTTGTGCAATTACATTTTTATAGATTTTTTCTGGCTCTTTTGACTTCTTATTCTCTTAAGATTTGATAGAAGGAAATGGTATGCAGACAATTCCCCGGAGATATTCCGTAATTGACAAGCAGATATAATTTCATGTAAATCAAATAATCAGTTCTAATACGGTTACACGGGTGTCAAGTCAGTGGCAAGATCTTTGTCTTCCCATGTTCTGTTTTGTAAACATAGTAGTTTCTTTTTCTTTTAGATTAATATGTACTATATAATGTTATTCTATTTTAAGGGCTGCTACCTGACAAATATATATGTTCTTGATATTCAAACCTTAAGAAGCACAACGACCCAGCTAGATACATTGGAGGAAACAATGCCACGGACCGGTTCTATTCAGTTCTTATAAAACTCTACGTTGATGTTACATACTTAATTATGTGTAAAATCATTTTTGTTGAATCACTATGCCAGGGAACCATCGTTTTCATGGCGCGTTTCATTTGATCTTTTTTATATATTTATTGCTGAATGAACTTAATTATCAACGACATATAAATCAAAAGACAAACCAATAAAATAATCCAAATACTTGTCTGAAATTAACAACAAAATGAACAGTTCGCGTCACCTGCAAGCAGAAACCATGTCAACAAAAACATGAGTTCATATATAAGTTATCCGAGCAGACTGTTTGCACAAACTAACGAACTGCATTGTTAGCAGCCATACATGTATGTCAACTCCCGCAAGTATCAAGTCAATTTACTTAAGACAAACGTACACATCACATGTTGTCACATAAACCAACAGTCACGTGACACGAGGAAGCAGTTCAACATTCAGGTTAACATGTAATTTATGCCAACATCGAGCATTAATTCGAAAATATTCTCATGACAAGTTCAGATTGTATTTTAAGTATTGTATTTGCGGTTAAGCATCGATGAGATGTCATTCATGCATGTGTTACTTATTGTATTTAAAAATGTCTTCTAAATGGAATACAAATGTATAACTATTCTACATTAGCACATAGTTCCGAGCAATTAGTTAATGTTCCACAGTACATGTATGTTTTTACTCCTGACTCCTCTATAAGACCATTAAAATGTCCAATCATGTTTGTAAATATGTGTTACATATAAAAGCTAGTAACACATTGCACAATGCGTAGCCCGGCCTCCGCTAGTAATACAATTATATTTCTTGAATATTGTTATTCTTATGGATTTGGACTGTAGTGTCAAAACAAACGTTGATCTTCTGAGCATTTATCTCTAATCATTCTAGCATTCGGTACTTTCAGTTTCAAAGATATTTAAACATTAAATTAACGGAACATATTATCCAAGAACGAACCTCGACATTCAATGTAACCAGATAGCACCACACAAAAACAACATGGATGCAAACTCAAAGCAACATAAATGTGAAGTTTTCATTGATTACAGTTTACCAATATTTTAAGGTGCAATTAGTAGGCATATACGATACTAAGTATAATGGTGTTAACTTTTAGTTGCTTTCGAGTTGGTGGCTGCGGATAAAGTGTAGTCAAGATCCACTTAATAAACCAAAGTACTAATTGATATTTGTGTCACCTTGTTCTAGAATATACCCATATTAGCCTATGCTAGAAAGTGTTACCCTCTTCTATCTAAATGCATTGTCAATTTACATCAAAGGCGGAGCTATGGTATATCGGAAATTAATATTTACTGTATCTCTCTCCGGGAACGCAGACCACTTCGTTAATTGTTTTAGGACAATCTATAAGCCAAGTCAGTAATGTTAAAAGTCGTATCAAGCTAAACAAGTACATGATTACACAATGTGTGCCATAAAACGTGGTTGTGACGCTGTTATGATATATACATGTATATGCCACCGGTAAAGTTGCTGTATATATTTTATTGCGCTTCGTCAATTATATTGGCAAGTCAGGAGAGGACATGGTCTCCACACATGAGTCGTTATGAATGATGAATGGTTAGTGTACTTGCTACACAAATGAACGCAAGAACATGTTATGATGCTGTTAAGGAAAGCTCATAACTGATGCAATTATTGGCATACATCTACATGTTTTGCCAATAAACATGTGCAAGACGATAAAGTTCAACATCCGAAGAATATACCTTTCTGCTTAACATGAACTATGTGTCATTACAATTAATGCCACTGTCATAACCGATTGGTGTTTGTGTGCTAAAGTGTCGTCACAGAAATGACTATAAAAATACGGCAAGCAGCCGGTACACAACTAGTAAAGTAAAGCATGCACTGTCATATGATATTGTAGACTCACGGGATGATGTATGGGATACTCACTGCAACAGTGTACTTAAAGCCGTCCCTGGTCCGACGCGGTACTCGTATACGAACAGGTTTGTGGAATTGTCATTTGCTGTCATGATGGGGATCTCGTTTGTCTACACAGAAACATACTTTCTACATTGAATAAAATAAGTATGATCATTTCATACTACATGTATCAAGTGCGTTGAGGGTGAGTTTCCAATAAAACTCCAATGCAGTCACATTAAAACGATATCAGTTGGTAATGTACGGTACGCTGCAAGCATTCACTATTTAAATGAAGTCAAAATGAATAGTTCAAAACGGTTGATCATGGTGGGGCAATAATAACTATAAAATACAGTTGCTTTTCAAATGCATTTGAATATTTCACCCATAGCAATATTTTTAAAAGTTGTATTCAGAGAAAAAATAGTAACCACTACCTTCAGCAGCAAATAGAATAAAATCATAATCGCCCTATTACATAATTTATTTTAATCCAAAAAGCTGCTTACCATTTTATTAACAATATCAGAGTTTATCCCTTGGTTCCATGTCCGCTTACGAGAGGCAAGAAGTCTCGTAAACCTGTTTCTGCAGTAGTTGTGTTCGTTGTGCTTCCCTAATCGTGTGATTGGTGTGTTTCCCACAGTCGATGTTTTATTCAGTTTTATTTGAAAAAGGTGTAAAAAACCTTACCTTAACCTTACGAATTGCAAAATTTCCGCAGCAACCAATTCGCATCTTTGCATTATACGAACGGATGTGACAAGAACAATGGTCTCTAAAGTATTGTAAAGACAAACTATATAAAATTATTTCAAGGCTGTCAGAGTATAAAACGGAAGACCAATTTGTTCCTACACAGAATGTTGAACAGCTTTGTGTAGATTAATGTTTCGGTAATGAAAAAGTTACAGTTTTATGTTTTACTTGGAAATCGTGTGAAACTTAAATGTTACAAAACTTTAAAGATTAAAAGAGGAACTGAATGCGTACAGGGAATGAGTTTTATCAGAATGTCTATAATTATCTTCAAATACACACACACTAAACAGTTTTAGGAAAACAATATATAACTTAGTGGATTATATTGCAACGGAAACTATGTATTTTCGCTTTTTGAAAGGGGTGCAAAATTAAAAACATCATTTGCTTCGAACTTGAAATCATTGAATACCTAGGTTGCCAATGCCCGAGGTATATAACTAAGACCATTATTATTGCACTGCACTTAAATATTAAATATTAAAAATAACCTTAAATCATTACTTATATAAATTTAGTTCTAATAGTATACGATATAAAGCAATATTTTTACAACACTTCAAATCTCATAACGTATATTTAAGAAATAAAAATCTGTTCGCGTTTATTGTTGGTGAATAAAACACGGGCAGGAGTTCGGTTGCGGAAAAATTAAATCACGAGTGCGTAGCACGAGTGATTTAATCTTCCGCATCCGAACGAGTGACCGTGTTTTATTCACCGACAATATACAAGAACAGAGTTTTTATTTCGATTCTAAATACGATAATATCCCGCACTATTTAACTGCGCGCATTCCATTTTCACCCATTGGATATTGAACATAATTCCACGATGAAATTGATTGGTTTGTTAGCTGGTACAATTACCTCCCTCGTTAATGAAAACGACCTTCGTAATTTTCTGAAGGAAATACCACAATTTAAACATTGAAACAATTTTAATAAAACGAGTATGTGGTATCTATTTCATAAAATGAAAAATATAAATGGATTGATTATCAGAAGCTTTAATAAAACTTGGTTTCTAGAGTACATTGGAGTTTCTAAAAATAGATGCGTCATAGATGTAACACTGGATTCTCGTGCAACTCGCCTTGTCATCGTGACTCGTAGTAAATTTTACTATAAAGTTTACGTTCATTCATTCATAAATATGTCAAGTGATACTGGGCGTAAATAGAAACAGCCAATTTGATAGGTATGTTTTATGGGGGCAATAAAACATGGTTCGGTTCGTTCTTTGTGTATTGGATTAATCCGCGAATCGTGTTAGAATTAGTATTTTACCAGAGATATTTGACTTTTAGCCGTATGCAACCTTAATCATTTTTAAAAAATCCCAAGAGATCTGACTTCGTGTTGGTTGTTTTTAACAGCAGTAGTCTCATTCATTTGAAATTCATAATCGTTCGAGCTGTTTTATTTCTAAAAACAACAGTTTCTACAGTCATGTCTCTGTCATTGGTGTAAAAAGCGTTATTCGTAACAATAATTTGAAATACAAAACTGCTGAGAAAACACATTCATTATGTCCTTGAATCATTCGAGCAGGTATGACAGGAGCAATTTTATCTTAAGTAAAGACATAAAATCAGTTTTAAAATTATTATTAACATCATCGGAGTATAAAACGAACATAAAATAAGTTCCAAACTGAAACAGTTGTATAGCTTTGTTTCCACATTGGCTTAAAAGCAATAGCGATGTCATGTTTTACAACGAAACCGAGCAATGTTTTTTCTGATAAGAAAGAATGTAGGGAGATTAATGTTTTTTTTTCAGATTGATTTCCAGTTAGCACCCAATACACAATAATCAGCTAAGAGTTGTACGAGGATGTGCAATAATATATCACTAACTTTATTTAATAAAAAGCGATATATTGGTAAATCATATAATACACGTATATGCCTCCCATCGTGGTAGACAATTAGTCGTTCCATGTTAAAAGATTGTAGCAACCTTTGCATTGTGTCTATTAACATCAAATAAATAGTGTGTACTTACAGGTGTTGGTCAAATCCTCTACAAAATATGGACATGTAGGTACATGATTCGATTGCCGACATACCGATTTGTTTAAAGCAATATATAAAACAATCACAAAGTTTAACTCTTTACTTAAGTATGAACAGAGGATCGTGTATTGACCGTGAAGTATCAATATCTACACTCATTTACTTACTAGAAATAAGTAAGTACTCGTACATCACATGTGTAAAAATCCTATTTGCAAATAATGCAAAGAGAACAATTGAACCTATACCCAAGCTATAGTAGTTTGGCATAATAGACACTGGCTATTGGGATTCAGTGACCTATATAATACGAAACTTGAATATGTTTTAATAATCGTGGCTTTAAAATATAATACGCAACAAACAGCACGATAATTCAGTTTGACAGTCTAATGGATGTGCAATCTGCACAGCATACGGTAATTAACATGACTATACTTTTGCCAATTAGCGTTGACATAGAATTCCCTCATATGTGTTCACTTGGGAATAAAGAAATTGGGAGTTAATATAACACCCATGCAACGTTGCGTTCATAATCTGCCATAATACGAGATCAAGATTAACGTTTATGTTATTTTTGTTCCTCATAAATTTGTAGCAGGGCTTCAAATAGGAGATTTTCTTGGCAAATCTTCGAATATGTTGTTTGTTCTTACCCTAAATGCTATTTTATACTTTATTTTAGTATGGCAGTTCGAAATGTTTGTACAATACGGCTATTTAACCACAACAAATCAACAAAATATCGTCCTTTATGGCATAAATGTGTTACATGTTATTGCGGATGTATGTCTTTATCTGTTTTTGCCGTAGAGTTATCACGTTATGGTACAAGTATATGGACTTTCCATACTGTCTTGGTACACGTGCGTGCGCGTGTGTGTGCTAAAAATCAAGTAGCGAGCGTCTAAATTCCGTCTACTCTAAACAGTGGTTGCTTAGCAACCCTGTTTTATAACTACGAAAATGTATCAAAACTCGCAAAGCTGCCTTCTACACAACGGGTGGAATATTGTGATACGCCTTTGAGACTTTCGGAAATCAAAACATTAAAACCAATAAGATTATTAATGACTTACGACTCTTACAATGCATATGACATAACTATATTCATATTGACTCTAATAACATATGTGTTTAACGACCCCAGCTGCTCTCATAATCCAATTAATTACGTGATAATTAATTTGTTATTGACGTGTGGTGATTTTACGCATGGTATACGTCCAATAGCAACATTCAGAACAAATATAGATTAGCTTTAAAATGCTCATCTCTACAAAAATAAATGGTTAATAATTAATCCTATACAGACACTTCGAATTACTTAACAAAACTTCTCTAATTAACTGATACAACTGATGTATATATACCATTTGTACGGGTCCACTAGCTACGGACAACCCGCATGTACCACAATACAATGCACTCGTATATGTATACAAGACACAGACAAATACCACGTGCGTGCTCTTCAACTTGGAGTCGTAATTAATTTATTGTCAGTTCCAATTAATCAAGTTTTACTACATCGTATCTGTTGATTTCTTGATAAGGCAAAACGTAAATAACGAAATCATATGTTTATGTCAACTAGTTAACTTATTTATACTCACATATCGCATTAAACATATAGGAAAGGATAGTTGAAATCGTTAAACATGTTACAGACCTTTGACGTGCAATTTCTCTCATTCACCCAACTTTACAACATACATCAAACAATACCGACATTCTAAGAGACTTAGACGCCTATAAATTTTCATAAACCAGATTGGCGAATGCGTAATCTTCATTTCTTCTTTTGTATACATGCATTCCCGCATGTTCGTACAATTAAAACAAACACTTTTGATGGCACCAAAATTCAATTTCTTCCGATTGAGGAAAGCATGGCATATCGTGACAATAAAAAGTTACCATTTGTGACATTAATGATGATCGATTCCATTTATAAATTAGTTTTGTCACTCATGTTGATGTTACGTAGATTTGAACGATGTTAGCACTTTCACCTACACACTCGTGAAAAGTTCATTCGATGTTCCTATCAATGGTTGCCAACCAGTACAAGTGCGTCTGACCTCTAAAAAGCAAGTAACGATCACCATTTTGTGAATGCATGTATCGTTACCGATAATTTTGTTGAAGTTTGTTGGTGGTGAAATTGGGGTATTCGTCGTGTTCGCCGTTTTCAATCCTTTCTCTTCGTATTAATAGATACCAACTATTACTAACTTTCTATTATTCAAATTTTAACCACACTACCGTAACCGATGGTAAGGAAGAACTTTGCTCGACTAACCAAAGTTAGCATCTAACATTCTGGCCTTCTTCGGGGATGTTTTGGGGATAAAATACATCGGTGTAATTTTACCTAATGAAATTCTTAACAATGTATTGAATGCATTGTTAATTCAATATGATTTCATGATATGTCAGCGTAAATTCCATTTGTTGTGCCTAGATGACTACATTATGCCTTGCTGAAGCATATCCTATTGTCCTAGCAATAAAAGCTAAACGATGTCGGCAAATCGACATCATTTGATGTCACGACATTGATACAATCAGGTGATAAGCACTAATGAGATGATAAGATGTCTATATACAGGTTTTCTGTTGTGATTTACTTTGTCTTCACTAACATCAAAATGAACGAACACAAATCATGCAGACTTTATTTGCATATTCTTATTCCGCTTCAGTAAAGCAATACATTTAAAAGGACAACCAGGGATTGTAATAGCAACTAATTAGAACACGACTGAACCAACAAAGAGAAACGTACATGCGCAAGAGACGAAAATTACAACTATCCTACATTGTTAGTAAATTGACTCAGGTAATGAGAAGAATTAATTTGCCGAATTGACTTTCTGGATCGTTTTTTCGAATACCTATGTAATGTTTTCCCTGTATCCTGCAGGTAAGTATTTATTTATTTCTAACTGTAAGTGTACCCGTAGTTTTGATACAGTTGAATGTACTTTTCGATACAGTGTCACAAAGTTTTAATCTAATTAACTTTCCTTAATTACAGCTTAAACGTTTATATCACATAACTCTCTGTATATCTTGGGTTTAATACATCTTGCACCGAAAAAGTATTTATCATACATTTTGTATTAATTATTTATAAAAGACTTTGTGAACTTTACAATCATGTCAATATCAACTTTATAAATCGAATCAAGTTTCTCAAATAGAACTTTATTGAAGCCAAACATCGATCTGAATTTATAAATGAATTAACCAACGATATATACCAAGTACTCTAGTGCGATGTTACTTTGTTGGCTCAGTAGAGAATTCAACTCATTGTGTTACTAAGCAATTTTCACAAAAACAGACGCTTCTGGCTACGTTAAAAAATAGCAAAATACAGATCGCGTGAAAAAAGCGTCAGATTATAGCTATATCACACATCAAACTGACTGTTTTAATTAAATCATTACAGTAATTGGATAAAGTAAGTTGTATATATTTATTTTCAACTTTTACTGAACGCTTTCAAGACAAAACCCACATGAACAACGGCAGCATTACACCGGAAACCGGATTAAAACAAAGTATTTATACTTTTGTCAATATTTAACGACTAAATTTAGAATAATTATTGAGATAAGACTGATACAAAATTTAAATCTACAGACACTCGTGAATTATAAATAATATTGAGCAATTAAATGTGTGGTTACCGGAAAATTGAGGAAAACTTATGGAAGACAAATAACAATGCACCAACCATTATCAACATTATTTGATGAGGAAATACGTCAATACAATGATCTTGAAAAGGCCAGTATCTAAAGCCTATGTCCTACTGAGCATGCTAGCCTCGGTGATGTACAGCCGATTGAATAGATGAGAACCGGACGGACAATCAATAAACTATTGCAATTGCTCCACTTATTCCTGTGTTAAGTATTGTCTCCTCATTCACATATACACGTATAATACTATTGAAGCGTCTTATTTTGCTTCTTATCTAACTTCAATACGTTATTTAGATACATTTCTCGGAAATGTATTATTTATTGCTTTATTTTAATGAGTTGGTGTTTAGAGAATTGAAAATAGAAGGCAGGATATGCACGGTAATTTGCTTAACTTAATATAAATGATTCATTTGTTCGTGTTTTACCAATAATCAGATAAGCACTGTTACTGACAAAAGCTTTAAGTGATGTACTGCTGAAACTACCACATTTTAACAATTATCGTCACATTTACAAAAAACTGCCTCCCACATTATGTGCATAGTCATAAAAATTTCATGGAGGAAAAAAGCAACACATGTAGATCAATAACTCGGTCACCCTTACAACATTGGCATCCACTATCAGTTTGGAATCGCGATAGTAAATAGTCGGAAACTATAGTGAGGGTTTGAATCGTTCTTCTTAACATGAATTATGTAGTCATGTCTGGCTTTTGTGTACTTATTGTTGGACATGTTCGTGCAAAGGTTTGAAGGAAGATATGTTACAATTCGGTTGTACTTGTACTATATATCATTTACATAAACTAGTACAACGATGGCTTTAAAATGCCTTGGTAAAGTGTACACGCACTTTATAAATAATCCACTAACTGAGAACGGTGTTTGTAATTATTGCCAGTCACGCTTTCAAGTATCATACATGTATATTGATTATATCGCTGGCGTTGAATGAGACCTTATTAGGCTCATGACAAGGCGCTTATTTGTCGTGCTCATTATCTTGAAAATAGGAACTGGTCAAAATTACCGAACCGAAATTCAAAAAGCAGGTTCACCATTAGTAAACAGTAGTTTTTAGACAGTTTGTCGTGTTATTCCAACAAAACAGGTTTTGATAACAATCATCAGCTCGGACGTTGACGGAAAATGACGATACATTAACAATAAATGATGAAATTAAATGCATCATCAACAATCGCTAATTTACCGCATCTCCAAATCATTTGCGTTCAAGCAATACATTATTAAAATAGTTCCTTTAAGCTACTGACGTAATCAGTTCGGTGATAATCCCGTCGAGTAACTTAATTATATACATTGTCCTGGTTAACGTATAATCACAGTTCTACAAATCGAGTACTTGCTGAGCTGTTTGGAAATCTATTTGGCGCCGGTCAAACAGATTAGAAATGAGACAAAAACTAAAACGAACAAAGTAGTAGATAATGTCTACGTCTCATTTCTGAAATGTCATTTATGAACAATTGCTTTGTTGATAGCTTAATGTTTCCTGCTCTTCTAACCGTCACAAATAGCAATCGGCAATTTGCAATATTGTTGTGAGAAAAAATATTCATCGTTTATCCAAAAGATCTGAGAAATAAAATCTTGAGAGGCGATGTCTTAGACCGATCAATCATTATTTTATTGCAGCCACAAATATTGCAATAATATTCAGATTTTCTCCTCTTTACCTTTTTTCTTATCTTTTATTATCTATTCTGACATTGCTGAATACTCCAGTATATCGTGGACTGTTAGAACTTTAATAAAATAGTTTCATATTTGGCTGTAAGATTGTAGATCACTGACAAAGCATCACGGAGGGAATCGTAGGTCAAAACACTATTAAATGAGTCTATGATTATGTAATAGCTACTAAATGAAGTGCCAGCCAGTTGATGTTATAGAAAATGAGACGATGGTAAATTCTGATTATATTTCGAGCATTTGATATCAGGTCATAATATATTTACTACGAATTGACCGCCCTGTCTAAATTGAAAGTTGCATAGCCGGTAAATCCATTGAATCAAGTTAAGTGTTATGAGAAAAGATACAGTTGATCTATTTTTATTCTTATATATTTCGACACAACTATGACGTTTGTAATGTTTACAATATGATTGCATCAAAGCACATGAATGCATTTAATAGTTTTGTAAATTTCAAAACAACCACATGCCAATATGTGCGTACATACATACGTATTCGTCGCGTTATATTGTGAACACTTTGGTATTTGACAGAAAACCTAGGCTGAACCTGGATTCATATACACATGTATAAAATAAACGGTATTATATATTCATGTACATACGCTGCAATAAAATACGCACACAATATCTCAGACCTATAAGTACAAGGCGCATTTGTAAAAAAAATGACAAGAAATGTAGAAACACGACGGCTGCAAAAAACCACCCCTACCCTGACAACATGACACACTAGTTAGTCAAAATAGGAGAGATTTGGTCAAAAGTCCACTAGGGATACCAATATAATATTGATTGCAACACCTAACAGTACCCAGCACATACTATTTTGCGTATAATTATCTACATTTATTTCTTAGTGAAGTTTCGTGTATACAATCGCAATGCATCACCCTTTACTCCATTACAGGGTGTCATGTTTGGTCATGTTAAGGCAAAAGCAGTTACGACCATGAAGTGAGATATTCAAAACAATCCCAGTTAAATATTTTTGGAAGCCTTTAATTCAATGCTAATCACGCGAGTATACATACAAAAATATTGTACCATGGCAATTTTATATAATATTAAATGGATATTGCGGGAGAAGAAGTATCAAATGCTTTATTGAATAATTTTCAATTCAAAGACAATGAGCTAAAAATAAAATAAAACGAGACAAAGCGAGAAATGAAAACTTTACAAACACAAATATTCACTAAAATTCACCACAGCATTACAGCAGTAGTATCTATAATCTGGAACAAATATCATGTTTGATCAACGTCAGAGTATTTAATCTTGCGATTGACCGTTGTTACTCTAAGCGGTTCCAGAATTATAATGTTAAATTATAATGTTATGCGATTTCCTTGTTTAAATTATAAACATTCGTCTTTCCAAAAATAGTTTACGTAGGAGATCATGTTCGATTGTATCCCACTGGGTTACTGACTATTTCATAACAAACTTCAAGATACATTTTGAAAGATCTTATTATAGCCATAAACAATCGTTCAGTATGAACTATACAATGATTTACTGTATATTAAAATCCGATGTTTAGACAAGAATATTGCGTCAGTGTGGCAACCATACACTGTAGATTTATCATGGAACTTGTCTGGAAATAAAATGATTTTATCGCGTATATTATAATCTATATTTTATGGGACATTTTCAAAATCTATCAGTACATTTAATTCAAGTATAAAAATATATTCGTAATCGTAAATTAAAAAGAGTAAAACTCACATATTTAAAATGAGTTTTCCCGAATGATAAGGCAATTGGGTCCCGATTAATGTCTTACACAAGCTGTTTATTCTTCACATTATTAAAACATATATCGGACATGACTATAAAAAACCCAACGAACATGTATCAAAACTAGCAAAGCTGCCTTCGACTCAACGGGTTGTATGATGTGATACACCTTTGAGGCATTTTAGAAATTAAAATATTAAAACCACTATAATAGCTATTGACTAACACTACATATGACATAACAATATTTATATTGATTCCAAGTACGAATGTGTTTAACGATCTCAGTTGCTCTCATAATCCAATTAATTACGAGATGATTAAAGCCCATATTCAAAGTTAATTCGTTATTGACATGTTGTGATTTTACTCATGGGTTTAGTAGCAACGTTCAGAACTAATATACGAGTTTAAAAGTTTATTTTGGCATTAAACAATAAATAGTTTCCAGCCATTAGATTCTGTATACATACAAGTTGTTATGATAGGTGAGTTACATTTTGTAAGTTAACAGAGGCATGATAAAAAGGGTGAATACAACAAGCAATATATTATTTCTTGAAAATTGACAAAATGTCTGAGTATATTTGATAAAATGCTCGTCTCAACAAAATGAATGGTTAATAATAAATCATATACAAATACTGCGAATTACTTAAATAAAAAATACCTCTCTAAATGAACCAATAAAACACTCGTATATACACAAATTGGACGATTCCTCTAGCTACGGTCAATCCGCATTGTCCATGATACACTGTACTATGCACCCATACGTGTAGTAGTATACAAGACAAAGACCATGTATGTGCTCTTCAACTAGGAATCGTCATTAGTTTATTGTCTGTTCCAATTAATCAAGTTTTACTACATCGTATCTATTGATTTCGTGATTATATAAAACATAATCAACGGAATCATAATTTTATGTCAACTAATGTATTCTCCCAGATCATATTATGCATATAAGCGACGATAGTTGAAATCGTCAGACATTTTACATTCCTTTGACATGCGATTACTTTCGTTTAGCAAACCTTATAACATACATAAAACAATACCGACATTCTAAGAGACTAAGACGCCAATAAACTTTCGTAAAAAAGTACGTTATCATTTTGTAAACATGTGTTCCAATATGTTCGTTCAATCAAGGATTAAAAATAAATATTCTTAATGGCACCAGAAGCAACAGGTTTAATTTCTTTCGAGTGAGGAAATCATGGCATTTCTTTACAATAAAAATTTACCTTAGGTGAAATTAATGATTATCGATTCCATTTATCAATTAGTTTTTTCACTCATGTTGATTTTACGTACAATTTAACGATTTTGTAGCACTATTAATTTATCCTCGTGCATACTTCAGTGTCCTTACCAAAAATTGCCAACTAGAACAAGGGCGTGTGTTCTCTGAAATCAAGGTAACAAACAGGCTGGCAAGACTAATGTTCGAAATGACGATGTACCCATATTAGGGAATGTTAAGTGAACATAATTATTATTATGTTTTTTTTTTCAATAATGAAAACACGTCACAATGTACAATTTAACAGTTTTGTAGCACTTTTCAGCGCCATCCTCGTGAAGAGTTCGTTCAGTGCCAACTAGAACACGTGTGTTTCTTCTCTAAAACAAAGGTAACAATCAGGTTAAACCATTGACGTGCTTCGTTCGTCGAGACTAAAACTTTTTAAAGTGTTTATTGTAGTTTCATTGGTTTTTATTTGCTGGTGCTGGTTTTTGCTGTTTTCCGACCCGAAGGAATACCGTTTTCTTTGAACAAACTACCAGTAGTAATTGGTGATTTCTCTCATTACTGACAACTTCACCACAATATCGTAGCTTATCATACGGAAGAGCATTGCCGGCTAAACTAATGTTCGAATATGACGATGTGACCTTCTTAGGGAATGTTTTGTGGATACAATTTATCTTGTTGTTTTCAAAAATGAAAATCGTAACACTGAATGTATTGTTAGTTCTATATACTTTCATGATGCGTCAGCGTAAATGCCATTTGTTGTGCCTTCCCGACTACATTTTGCCTAGCAGACAACATATGCCAAACAATGTCTGCAATTTACACCATTTGATGACACGATATTGACGCAACTAGGTGATAAGCACTAACGAGATGACTGTCTACATAATGGTTTCCTGTTGTGAGTTGCTTTGTCTTCACTTACATCAAAATGAACGAACATAAATCATTCAGACTTCGTTTGCAAATTTCTACTCCGCTTTAGTTAAGCAATACGTTTAAATGGGCAATCAGAGATTGAAATGGCAACTAATTAGAATATGACCACAAAGACAAAGAGTAGCATCAAGCACGCGCTGTCGCCTGCTTGCAATCAATAACAACTGCCGTACATTACACCCAGCCTAGTGACATTATTAGAAAATGGGCTCTGCAAATGGAAAGAATTAATTTGCCGCTGTGGCCTTCGCGATCTTTTAAAAAAAGACCTAAGTAATGACATTCCCTGTGTCACAAAGGTTATGATTTATTTATATCCAATTGTAAGTGTGCCTGCAGTTTTGATACAGTTGTAATTTTCCATAGATTGTCACAATATTTAATCTATTAAAACTGCCTTAGTTACTCCATACACGTTGATTCGATATGGTTTACTAACAAATCCATATATTGTTTGGTTGTGCCGAAAAAATATTCATTGTACTTCATAATCACAACAATATAAACTTTCTTAATCGTATCCAGATTCTCAAATAGAACTTTATTCAAGCTAAACTTCAATCTTAATTAATAAACAAATGAAACAAGTATTCTGGTGCGGTGTTACTTTGTTCACTCGGTACAGAATTCAACTCATTGTGTTGCTATGCTTAACCTTTTCCAATTTGCACAAAACGGTGCTTCTGGCTACGTTATAATATAATAAAACACCGATCGCGTGAAAAGAACGTCAGATCATGTATAATTATATCAAACTTCCAACTAACTGATTTAATTAAATCATTGTGGTAATTGGATAACGAAAGTTGTTGATATTCAGTTTTTAACTTATACATAAAAAATAATTTTGTCATCCGCTTTGTAAGAAACTGGTTTCGCTATAAAGACAACACTCACATAAACAATGGTAGCATTGTACTGAATGGCGGGATCGAACAAAGTGTTTATTCTCTATCAACATTCAACGTTTTAATTAGAATACATATTGAGATAACAGTGATACAAATGTTAAATCTTCATACAGTCATGTACTATAAATTAGATTGATCATGTAAAAGTTTCGTTACCGGAAAAGTCAGGAAAACTTATGGAAGACAAATGACAACGCACCATACATTATCAAAATAATTTGAGGAGGAAATACGTCAATACAATGATCTTGAAAAGGCCAGTATCTAAAGCCTATGTTCTACTGAGCATGTTTGCCTGGGTGATGTACTGCCGATTGAATAGATGATCATCGGACGGACAATCAAGATAAGGTTCCCTGTTCCTGATGCTTTCTGAAACTCCCGAAATTGCCTACGGGAGTACATCGCCGAGTTAAGAACTGCTCAGTAACTTAATATGTGATCAATAATAAGTTTACATACGTAAGCAACAATATTACTAAACCTCTGTAATACACACCAACAGGACTAAACATTGTTAATTATTACTAGTTGCTCCGTAGTAAGTTACCAAAAAAACACGTTCTATCTCTTTACTTACTCAACAAAGTAGCCAAATTAACTAATTTTGCGATTTATAAAGTATAAAAACAATTACGAAACTATGGAAGTTGCTCCACTTGTTCATTAGTTTTGATTTTGTTTCATATTCCACATATAAACGTAATATACTATCGAAGTGTATAATTTTTCTTTGGTTTGGTAATTTGCTTATTATCTAACTTAAATACGTTATTTAGATACATTTTTCGAAATTGTGTTCTTTATTACTTTGCTTTAATACGTTGGTGTTCAGAGAATTGAAATTAGTTGGTAGGATATGTACGGCAATTTGCTTAATGATTAAATGATTAATTAGTTCGTGTTTTACCAATGATCAGATAAGCGCAGTTACGTTTACTGATTAAAGCTTTAAGCTGAAACTACAATATTTTAACAATGATCGTCCGTTACCTTTCCAAAAGACTGCCAACCGCATTATGTGCATAGTCATACAAATTGCTAGGAGGAAAAATCAAAACAAATTATGTAATCATGTCTGGCTTTTGTGTACTTATTGTTGGACATAGCGATGCAAATATTTGATAGGTGATGTGTTACATTTCAATTGTACTTGTACTATATATCATTTACATAAACGAGTAAAACGGTGGCTTGAAAATGGCGTGGAAAAGTGTACAAGTAGTTTATAAATTACTCACTAAGTGAAAACGGTGTTTGTAATTATTGCCAGTCACGCTTTCAAGTATCATACATGTATATTGATTATATCGCTGGCGTTGAATGAGACCTTATAAGATTCATACACGCTTGAAATCCGCATGACAAGGCGCTTATTTGTCGAGCATGAAAATATCATGAAAATAGGAACCTGTAATTACCGAACTGAAGTTCATTATTTGTAAATAATGAAATTAAATGCATCATCAACAATCGCTAATTAACCGCATCTCCAAACCATTTTTATTTAAGCAATACTGACTAACAAAATAGCTCCTGTAAGCTACTGAGGTAATCAGGTCGGTAATTATCCCGTCGAGTAACTTAATTATACATATTGTCATGGTTACAACGTATAATCATAGTTCTACAAATCGTATACTTGCTGAGCTGAAATCTATTTGGCGCCGGTCAAACAGATTAAAAGTTAGAAAAAAACTAAAACGATTAAAGTAGTAGAAAATTGCTACCGTCTCATTTCTGAAATGTCATTGATGAACAATTGCTTTGTTGATAGCTGAATGTTTCCTGCTCTTCAAAACGTCACAAATAGAGATCGGCAATTTGCAATATTGTTGCAAGACGAATTATTCATCGTTTATTCAACAGATCTGAGACATAAAATCGTGAGAGGCGATGTCTTAGACCGATCAATCATTATTTTATTGCAGCCACAAATATTGCGATAATACTCAGATGTTCTCCTCTTTACCGCTTTTCTTATCGTTTAACATCTTTTCTGACATCGCTAAATAATCCAGTATATCGTTTTCGTGGAATGATATGAATGTGAAAACCTTTAATCAAATAGTTTAATATTTGGCTATAAGATTGTAGATCACTGACAAAGCATCACGTAGGGAATTGTAGGTCAGAGCAGTATCAAATGAGTCTATGATTATGTGTCCACAAAGTAATAGCTACCAAATGAGGTGCCAATCTGTTGATGTTATAGAAAATGAGAGGATGATAAATTCCGATTATATTTCAAGCATTTGATATCAGGCCATCATATATTTACTACGAATTGACAGCACTGTCTAAATTGAGATGTGCATAGCCGGAAAATCCATTGAATCAAGTGATGTTTAATGAGAAAAGATACATTTCATCTATTTTTATTCTGATATATTTCGACAAACTATGACTTCTTTGCAATATGATTACAGTTGGATTGAAGTACAAATGACATGAATGTATATGTGACGACGTCTGATAAAAGGGGGCTTGTTGACTTTGACGTCGTTCCGAGAAAAATGTCAATTTATCGACGTTACATTTTGTCAGCATGATGATGTCGTTGTTTGTATGATTAAAACGAAATTACCCCAACTACACCCTTGAAAAATTTCTACGGACAAAATAATACTGTGATACGGCTTGTTGTGGTTTTATCCGCTTGAATACGTCATCAAAAATCGTCATACGACCTTTGAACTCAGTCACTGCTGCTGAATCCACGCGATGCCGGTGTACGAAAGATTGTTGTAAAGTTTTACGTATTTCAACTATGTTTCAGCATGAGTCTTGTTTACTTGAAGGTAAGTTAGATTAAAGATTAGTTCTGCCATATTTTACCATGCATTAGCGGCTTGGTTAATAGTCATTTGCATCATTGAAGACTTCTAAAAATAAACCGACCCACCCGGAAGTGAATGTTTTGTTTATAGCAACCATAACTTTTACGGGTTTAATCGATGTTTTAAAACTGGTAGTCATAATCTTTGGGGCTGTAACATGATTTAAAACATAACAATACCATGCAGGCTTGCTGCATAAAGCTTTTACCCAGCAGAGCAAGTCTTATGAATCGCCAATAAATCTAAATGGTGTCGACCTCAAAACTTTCGTACTCCGCTAAATGTGAGCAATACTCAGTAAACACATTCTGGAATTTATGTAGATGATCTTATCTAATCTGTTTCCGAACTGTACCTAGACATTTATATGGACCTTATATTGAATTGAACATAATTATTATTGAATCATGAAGTTATTTGTTTAATTCATTTGTAGATCAACACTATAAACCCATGAAATGGCTGAACTATCTGACACATTGAATGGATGATGAGCTGTAGATGGATATGGAGAATTTCTAACACATCATGTTGATATACATGTACTCTTCCATTCTGTACAGGTAATTAAGTTGTGTTGATGAATGCTTGAAATTCAGAATTCAGCTTATACATATTTTAATACTGTCACTCCATCTAAACGTACGTTTTATACAATACATGTATAACAAGCTGACACTACACTCCTCCCTACTCTGATTTCAAGGTGCTGCATTTAGAACTGTACTGTAAATTCAGATTCACTCAGTACATGTATTAGCACAGACATATACATGTACATTTTTGTAGCCCCCCGCCCGAGTTTTCTTTGTGAAATTAAATAAATTAGGTTGGTTAATTGTATAGCATAAATTTCAACTGTCTAGGTGTGCAACTATCATGCAGTGCTCCTAAGTAGTTAGTTAAGTGTGGTACAATACTGGTTGTATGTTATACTTGTAATTATTGGTTTGGGTTAAAAGTTATGTCAAAGAAATGAAATAGCATTTTATTTTCTACTCTCATTTAACACTTCCAGACACATCTAAATTGCAATTTTCACACAAAAAATATCTCGCATTATATTAAATTTTAAATATTAACTTTAATGTAAGTTTTTATTGCAATTTCTTGGCTTGATTAAATATCATGTGTTTGCTCTCATGTCCTTATGTAGGCATATTTAAATGTTCATTCTAGCCTGGTTCAAGCCAACTGTTCAAATTTCATACATGTATTGATCTTCTTATCATATGACCAAATCATGTATAATTTCAAGTTGGGTATAGGATGCCATATATTAGAAGTTGCATTGTATAACAGTTAGTTTGTTGGTTTATCCTAATAAGTCATCCAACTGATTATACATGTTCACTATCATAACAGCCACTGTTTTCAAACTACTGTATTTTTTGGTCTGTTATGCATTTATTTGTCACAATTCAGACAGTGGTTTAACTTATTATTTACTAATTGACTTTAATTTTTTGCAGAGGAGAATGTATGAGTAGCTTGTAGCTTATGTCTTATGGAAATTGATCACACAGTGGGATTGTATAAAAAGATATGGTAGAATCAACACCTAAGTACTAACAAAAAGTATTCAGGACACATGCCACCATTCAAAGGTACAATGTAAATTGGTATTGCATATATACAAGGTTTGCTTAATGTCTAAAGATACTGCATACATTTATATTATTTCTAAAGTACTAATCCCTTTACATTATAACATACATATAATATGCATATGTAAGATTCTGAAAAACTTCTATAATTTCAGTTATACACTATCAATAATCAAGTCATGGATTAGAACCCATGGAGTCAGTAATACATTTAAAAATTAATTAGGAAACTTATAGTCCCCTCCAGTTGGAAACTTGTAATGCAAATAATGACATGTATGTTTATGTCAGAAAAGTATTATTATTTGTTATTTTTTGGTATATTTTCAGCTGAAACGGTACTAGGGAAGAAGAATCTATGAATGGAAGATGAAAATTGTCTGATTTCACTGTTTTCACTTGACTTCTAATTCTATATTAATTTGCCAGCAATAAATTTGTGTTTATTTATAACTGTGTTGTCTGCTCTCTGCACTTTTAAGTATAAGTTATGTATACATTTATGTATGGTCACTTTTTATGCTAGGTCCTCACTAAATAGCACATCAATTATTTTATTATTTACTACATTGTAATATATCATTATTCATTAAATCCTTCATAGCACTGGTAGACTGGTATACATGTACATGGATTTCCTGTGACTAGAAACATTACACTACATGTGTTTTAAAATGTGTCAAAAGTAGCATGTTGAATTATCATTCTCAAACTAAATGTATATGTACAGCTTTTAGATGTCACTCACTCAGCCTTATCTTGAATAAAAACGTGCATATAGTAGAGGCAGCATTTTGGGATTTTTGTAATTCTTATGAAGAATGGCTACTTAGTTTACCTGAAAGACAACCAAGTACCACATTAGCCCTCATTTTTGATGGTGTACTACTTCGCATTAGAGGCAAACATGTGCATGTCACAGTCAGTGTTCTATTAACACCCCATTGAAGTATACAAGAGTAAGACTGTCAGTTGGTTAACTGAAGTAAACTATTGGCTTCAAACAATACCTTGTAATTAGAATGACAATACACAAAACACATTATGAAATACTGATCATGTGAGACTATGACTATACTGCAAACCACATGCCTCTTCAGTGATACAAAAAATTGAAGCATAGCATACTCCCTCACAGCAATGAACCCATTGTGCAAACAAGTGAAGGATATTTTACATGCACATTAAATAATTTCTTCAAGCATGCCGTGGTAACCAGAGTATATTTGTAAAAAAGTGAAATATTTCATCATTCTTTAGATACAATTTTATTTTTTGCATTCAAGATTGTGAAAAATGGATTTTTTTTATATTTTTGTGAAAAATAATTTAGTTGCCATGGTAACATTTCAGACAACTTTTTTTTAAAATGATGTAATGTCATACCAAGAAAAAGCTTCTGTTCCATAGGGATGTGAATTGAAGCTTTTTCAGTTGTTAAATCTCTATGGTGAAGTTGAATTTCATGTTGAGGCACAAAATGTGTTTTATTATTGTTTTAACTGTTTCCGTGGCAACCAAATTTAAAAAAGGTATGTTATAATTTTAATGAACATTATGTGGAATAAAACTAATTTGTGTCACATATTTTTTTAAGAATGTGTTGTATTTCAATATTTTGGCAAAATGATCTTTTTTGTTGCCATGGCAACAGTTAAATTTTATTTTTCAAAAATTTTATGTTTTTGCAAAACATTCGAAGTGATGTTTTGGCAATACATTAAACCATTTCCATAAAGTTGGAGACATGAAACCAATATTGGCTTCCCTCATCCTACTTCTTCATAATTGACACATACACTAATTTTGTAGATCTTCCACCAAAAAAGCAATTAGTTGTCTTATTAAAACATCCATAAAATCGGAACGACTTGAGATATTCGTCAATTTTTTTCAATTCTATATCCGTAAGATAGTGTTCTTTCCAGAAATAATAAAAAATGAAAATGTCAAATTTTTGCCATAAGCCCCCTTTTATCAGGCGCAGTCACATATAATAATTTTGTAAATTTCTAAAACAACCACAATATATGCGTACATGTATACACGTTCGTCAAATTGTATTTCGAGCACCCTTTTAGTTGAGGGAAAAACCTCGGCTGAACATGAATGCATTGACGCACACATGAAAAAAGTAACACTATTTATATATACATAAGGTAAGCTGCAAGAAAAAAACACACATTATCCCAGACTGCAAGTAGAGGCCAAATTTATATAACCATGATAATAATTGTAGAAACGTGACCTGCTCTGACAGCATCAGTCATTCAAAATCGGAGAGGTTTACTCAACAGTCCCCAAGGAATACCAAGATAAACCCGATTGCAGCACCGACAAAAAACTGTACAATAATAAATAAAGAATAACGACTTTGCACAAAATGGAATAATATCGAACTCCCAAAAACATATATTACCACCTAACAATATGGTCCTGTTACTAATTTGCATTGTTATTTTTCTACAGGAAATGAATTTATTGTAATCTATTTGTTTAATGTAGTGTAGGCAGTGGTTAAGGTTTTCTGTGTTATTCATATATTTTGTTTGTGCTGTCATTCAGTAGAATCAGAATATGTTTATTTTAAACTCATAATACAGAAATGCTCATCGCCAACAATTTGCCATTCCTATACTGAGTTTATTAATCTAACCACTTTCGTGGAATGAATTATTAACAATACTTGCTTCCTTTTTCGCAAGCAAGTAACAACTTTTCTATTAATTTGTGACACATGTGAGTTATTATGTGTTTGACCTCACTCATGAACATACGAGGGTCATTCAATATATTTGTAGACAATCGTTCTCATTTTATTATATTTGTGTTTAAATAATAATTTCTTATATCATTATAAACATTTATCTATTACCTACCGAAATGTATCTTTAATTATGCAACACAGTAGCATGTCAGCAGCCGTTGTATAACCATAGTAACGCGCTACCACCCCGAACGACATAACGCACCCTTTTCAGTAGTTCAACTAGTTATAAATTCCGAATTAATTCATTAACATTCCCATTTGTTCGCCAGATTATTGCAAGATATCATTACAATATTTGGTGAAATTATTAAGTTGTTTAGACGTTTGAGTTTGAATTGAGAAGTATTTGATCTATGTCTGTCACGTTTTCATTTACGTCAAAATGCCGATGAATTAACGCAAGAATATTCATGCAACTATTAAATTGTGCACTTGTCTTGGAAATACACAACAAACAGACATAAGCTGCTAATGAGAGCAAGCGGAGAACATGCAGTATTCAGTGTTCCTGTGCTTTAGTGACCAAATCACATTTCTGAAGAGCAGCATGGTATTAAAACTGATAGAGGGATCAAACTAAATTGGCAAACGTAGGGACGATTGAGGAAACGCCAGTCAAAATTTGCGAGGCGTTTCAATTAAGCACACAACAATTAAATCCAGCTTAATACTTAACTTTGAATACATAAAATGTTGTAGTAGAATCTATTTAATATAACTTAAACATCTGTGTTCAATTCCATATTAATGACATAATTTAATTTCGGGTTTACCGTTTGAAAAATAGCAAAACGTCAATAACGTCGCTGGCGTCAGAATATATTTGCGTTGTGTGGTGGTTGCGGTAAGACGATAGTTTTGTTTTATCCAAATGTTCTTTAAAAATGCGTCGATTCATGAAATATTTTCTGCACTTGTGTCCGAAAGACTTTAGTTTAGTATGATATAATTAGTTATTATCTGTTTTAATGTGTGTTAAAATGACGAGTCCAGTCCACGAATGTATTGAATGACCCTCGTACCAACATTTAATGATGAAAACCTAAAAGGCCGTACTTTTGTCTTTCATTACTCCTTATGGCAATGGCACGAAACTCAAACATTGTACTAATATATATAATTTAAAATGGATATTGTGGAAAAAAAAATGCAATGCTTCATCAATAATGTTCAATTCAAAGACAATGGATAAAAGAGAAAATAAAAGCGAGAAAAACTAAGAAATTTAAACTTTCAAACACAATTTTTCCCTAAAATACACTAGGGCATTCATTACGGCAATAATATCAATAATATGGAACAAATATCATGTTAAATCAACGTCAGAATATTTAAAATTGCGATTGACCGTTGATAATCTAAGCGGTTCCAGGTTTATTGAATGTTTATACTCAGTAATATTAATAATGATTGAATGTTATGCGATTTCCTTGTTTAAAGTATTAACATTCGTCGTGGGAGACATTTTGTGTTCAAAAAACTTATTTACGTCGGAGAACATTTTTGATTAAGTTGTATCCCACTGGGTTTCTTTCTATCTCGAAACAAATTTCAAATTACATTTTGTAAAGTGTGACTAAAATAAAAATATAAACAAATGTTAAGTATAGACTATCCAATATTTACTGGACAATTAAATCTGATACCCAGACAAGAACTTCGTCAGTATTGCCACTATACACTGAAGATATATCATGGAACCTGTCTTTCACATGCATTATATTATCGCGTACATACGCTGTACTAGATTATAATCTAAATCTTATGTGACATTTGTAACATCTTTTAGTATATATAATTCAAATCTGAATATTTATTCAAATATGACAATATTATATGGATTAAATTTAGTAAACAATGTAAACATTACTTTCAACGATTGCAAGAAAGATTTGCTTTCACAACAACCGCCGAAATTTTTTTGATTTGGATGGTCGTTTCAAATAATGGTTGCTATTATGATAATGTGTACATCCCCCACGTTAAACGGACATACCCTATTTCCAGCATATTATTAATGGCATAAATGAACATAAAACACTTTTTCGTTTTAACATGTGCCTAAATATGTCTCTATAATGATCAAAACATATATTTAAATTTTTGAAATGATAAATCGCTTCGAGCTATTCATTCAATAACAACAGCTTCACGGAAACCACGGAACGGCGTGATTACAATCAGAAACGTACATTGTTTAAAGGAACGGATATGACAAATACGATATCGTAGATTTCTTTTTTTTTTCACGCATGAAAACTGAGCGAAATAATTATAATATTCTCGTTTGTTCTTGATCAATTCGAATATCATCTAATACTAGTGAACAGATCTACACCAAAATAATTATTTCAAAATGATCACACTTTAAGTCAAAGCTCAAAGGATTAACACTATAAAAGACTTACCCTACTAGCTTCCCGTTAACATTGCCTTTGGTTGCCTTCTGTCAACATAGCTCCCTTATCTCGGGTTGTGTGTGAGATCATTCTATAAATAAAGAAAATGTCGCATGTTACTAGACAGTTGGCATACAAGGGATTCGTATTTACGTCATGCATACATATCTCCATGATACCTTAGCTAGATTGTTTTGAAAACTAACTGACATCGGAGTTATTTCGTTTTTATATATATGTAAGCTTGTTTGTACACATATAATAATTATAGTTTTCAGACAGTTTGTCGTGTTCTGCCAACAAAACCGGGTTTGATAGGAGTCATCAGCTCGGACGTGGACAGAAAATGACGCTCCAAACCATTTGCATTGAAGCAATACATGACGACTAAAAAGATCCTGTAAACTACTGAGGTAATCTGTTCGGTGATTATCCCGTCGAGTAACCTAATTATATACATTGTCATGGCTATAACGTATAATCATTGTTCTACAAATTGTTTACTTGCAGAGCTGTTTGGAAATCTATTTGGCGCCGGTCAAACAGATTAGAAGAGAGACAAAAACTTAAACGAACGAATGTCATTTATGAACAATTGCTGTGTTGATTGCTGAATGTTTCCTGCTCTTCAAAAAGTCACAAATAGCGATCGGCAATTTGAAATATTGTTGTTAGACGAATTATCCATCGTTTATCCAACGGATCTGAGACATAAAATCTTGAGAGGCAATGTCTAAGACCGATCAATCATTATTTTATAGCCGCCACAAATATTGCGATTAATCTAGGATTTTCTCACTTAACATTACCTTTTTCTTATCGTTTATGATCTACTCCAGTATATCGTTTTCCCGGCATGACATGAACGTGAAAGCTTTACTGAAGTATTTTCATATGTGGCTATTCGATTGTATATCATTGAAAAAGCATCAGGGAGGGAATCGTAGGTCAGAGCAGTATCAAATGAGTCTATGATTATGTGTCGACAAAGTGATAGCTACAGAATGAGCTGCCAGTCTGCTCGTGTTATAGAAAATGAGAGAATGGTAAATTTCTATTCAATTTTATTTTCTAGGAATGGCAGCATTGTCTAACTCGAAATTTGTATAACCGGTCAAAACTTTAAGTTTCAAGTTATAAGAATAAAGGAATTATTTTATCTTTATTTATTCTGATTTATTTTGAAAACAGTTTAGCGTTTGTAACGATATGAATAAAAATGCATTTGGATTGAAGTGCAAATGTAATGAATGTACAGGGTGTCCCAAAAAAACGGGGACCTAGGATAAACACTTGTAACTTTTTTCTCAATTATATATATCGCACTATTAATATGTCAAAACAATAAGGAAAGAACACTGTTCAGAATACTAGCATCACTGTCGTGATTATTTAGTTCAATAGTTTGAGTTACCTCCCATGTTTACAATCGCATGTTTCAGTAAAATACCATTAACTGAAGCAGGGATTTCAGAATTCAATGAGATATATTTCTATGCTGACCTCAAACATCTCCTCATGTAATCCAAATCATTGTTTATGGCTCGTGATACATTAGTTCATTATGTTTAGCAATCAATTTCACTTTTGGGATCAAGTTTGAGTAATTTAAGGGTGTATGGCCTGTGATATGAGGTAAGGTGTCAGTACTATTTAGCAAACAAATCCTGATTTTGCTGCTGATTAATTGCAAGAAGAGTTTTCTGCTAGCAAATAGTACTATTTTATAATTTCTGACATTCACAATTACTCCAAAATATATCTATGAGCTGTTCGATTGGATAAAACTTTACTTTTTGCCCCTTTCTATTGTCTAAGCTTTTTTGGTAATAGTCCTTGACAATATTTATGTTTTTAATCATTGAATGATTGTTGGTGTTATTTAGGAAGGTTTTCCACTTCCCCTTTGGTCAGTCAACTCGTCACGTTTTCCTCTGTTTTGCTATTTCTTGTCATATTTGTTATATATTTACAAGATTTTGATCACCTCTTTGACTTTAAATGTTTTTTTCTAACAATAAATGCTCTGACACAAATGGCATTTCCTGATAATGTCCCTTTTCAGGTAATTAAGCAATAATAACGTGAATTGTTACCATAGTGAAAATGATGACGTCACTTCCTGTTTTGAAGCCCCATATTTAAAGAAGTACCCTTTTTAGAAGTGGGGATCCCTTACATACACTTTCACAAAATATCAGCTTTATTCATCAAATTATAAATGAGTAATAAGGGTTTAAGGTAGGTCCCCGTTTTTTTGGGACACCCTGTATATAGTATTTTTGTTTATTTCAAAACAACCAAAATATCGGACAATTATGACACGTGACATTATGTGCGCTCATGTAAAATTGATCCACACCGCAGTAGTTGGCGGAAAAACCACTGGTGAACCTGGATGCATATGTACATGTATAAAAGCTACGCTGTTATATATGCATGTAGTACATACGATGCAAGAGCAATACCACACAATATCACATACCTGCAATGACAAGCCACATTTATAAACAAAAGATAACAAGAAATGTAGAAACGTAACGGTTACAAACCTGCACCTTCTCTGACAGCATGATGCGTCAGTCAGTCTAAACCAGGGAGCTTTGATTAACTGTCCACATGTAATATCAAGATAAACCTGATAACGGCACCCAACAGAAGCCCCGTACCAATTTGTGTTTCCGTTATTTATTTATTAACTCTTTATATTGCATACAATTTCTATGCAGCAATTTTAACTCTATTACTTTACGTACGGTGTGATCATGTTAGGCAACAAGATTTATGTGCACGACGCCCGCAATTCAAAACAATCCCAGTAAAAAATCTTATCCGGAGACTTTCAATTAAATACTAATTACCGCCAGTCTATATACATGTTAAACCGAAATGTCAGAGTCAAGTAGCTTTTTAATATTACGTACTTTACCATACAATCTAACAAGTCTGTGTATTATTTTGTTCCCGTTAGGAGTAACAAGATCAAGAAACTCTTGAGAAGTGATGATGTTTTCACCCAACAGAATATCCGGTCATTGATTGTCCCAGAAATAGCGACACGTTTACAATACTGGTATAACTATGTACACGATCTATCATTTTTGTAGCAACACATATTCTGTCTCATGGACTTGTGAATGATATTGCAACAGCCAAGAAGTGGGTTAAGGAGTAGCAGTATTATGTATAGAGCTGTAGTGATATGGAAATTGGCGTTTGTGCAATTTGGTTTTGCTGATCTTTCTTGCACCATTTTATATCCTATTAAAGGAATTATCAATTGTTTTGATATAAATAAATCCTGGGTCACAAAAATTGACGCTGCAGTATTACGGACGGTCCGAAGTTCAACGATCGTGAGTAAAAATGTTATTGATAAAGCTTCAATTAAATACTAGTTACCACGAGCCTGTATACCGTTATATCGAAATGTCGGAGTCAAGCAGCTTTCAAAACGTTGTATTCTTTAACATAACATATAACAAATGTTTGTAGTGTTTGTGCCCGTTAAGAGTTACAATATCAATAAACTGTTGTTAAGTGATGATGTTTTCAGCCAGTAAAATATATCACTCATTGATTGTTCCAGACATAGCAGCACCATTGCAATACTGGTATAAACATGTTCATGACCTATAATTATTGGAGCAACACATATTCCGTTTGACTCGACAATTCAAGTTTTAGGTTTGAAAATAAAACAGACGATGAAATAGATGAGCATATGCACTGTTGCCTTAACATGAATTATGTAGCCATGTCTGGATTTCGTGTAAATACATGGCCACTGCATTCTGCATATTTTGATTTCGCTCTCTATAGCAGCTTTTTGGTGTCGGCTGCGAGGCCCGCTTAATGTTTGTAATGATATAAGAAATTATTATTTAAACATACTTATTTTTAAATGAGAATGGTGCTCTCCGAATATATTGGATGACCCTCGTACATGTAGATACGTACAATTCGTTTCATTTTATGGAGAGGCTCTCGGGATGTTATGTTTAATACAAAACAGAAAAAGGAAACGCTGACCTCTCTTCTGTCATACCATAATGGCAATTGATGCCATTAGGAATAGGCTGATGAGAGTGATTAATAAGTTAAGATGGACACCATGGTATGTGATTCTTTATTAGTCAATACATGGATGCTTTCAATATGACAATAATACCTTACAGTTGATGTAGAACGGCTGTTTATTGATACACAAAAGCAGTCAGTACACGAAACGTCTCCAACTGCATTGTTAAACCGATGTATCATTTGTCATGTCACAATTCACACCAAATAATTAGCTGTAGCCAAAAACAGATCCACTCCAATGTAAATACAAAATTAATGTACTATAAAATTATAAAATTTAAACAAGGAAATATACACAATAGTTTTGCATTGGATAATCATTCGAATTATTCCACAAAGACCGAAATGGTCATAAAAAACCATATAGTATTTTATGATTAATATAAAGGCCTCTATATTTCATCATATCTCCTGCGTTTTGTGCATGCTTCCGTTTTATATCAAACTCGTATTTGAACGGTAATAAGTTAGAAATATCGGGTGTCTTTTCGAACTGAATATCGCTGGTATTGTTATTTACCAATTGAATATAAGAGTGTTTTCGAACATTGAATTTGCGTTTTTTGTTTCACTGACAAATTTCGATATTTCATTTGTAAACATGCAATGAAACCCCATTAAACATGACTTTAAAATGTTTTATATTTGACACGTTAGGTACGTTTAAGTTGTTTTTCACCAGAATGCACTTATTCCTGTGTCAGATAACTAATAAATTCTAATCCACTTTTTGTAACTATTTGATAAGAGACATTCAACTGCGTGTAAGAGTGAGTAGTATAGCAGCAATATCCGATAATTCGATAATTGCAATTTGTCCGCTACGAGCAGTGAACCGTGAATTTTGAAATTATGCAAAATGCACGTGCAAAACAAATGATTTTCGCACAAAGTCTCAAAATGTTACATACACATTGTCCATGAATAACCACACCAGGAAAACACAAAACCGAAAGAATTACTATAACAGACCGTGCAAGAGAGGTCTGTGAAATATAAACGTCTCTTGAAATTTAATAGCCTAGTGTAGCTACAGTCACCACGACCTTGACCTTTGGCCCATCGACCCCAAAATTAGTAGGGGCCTACATCCGATAATTAGCAATCTTTCTGTAAAGTTTTATAATCTAAGATCCTATATTTCTTATGGTGTGGACCACTGATTGTTGTGTGTTCAAAGGTCAAGTTGTGTTTGACCTTTTATCCGAATGACCTTGAAATTGAGTCAGATCGTCTATGGAGGATGAATAATCTCCAGTTAAAATTTTAGAATCCTAGGCCCACCCGTTTTGGAGTTATTGATGGATAACCATTCGGCATGTCGACCGACCGACTATTTGCACGTAAACGCGATGTACTGTGTTGGTGTACTTATAACATTTAATGAGTTTAGTATAATTATGTAACAAAAGAAGTATTGATAATTTTACTTGATGTTCATAACAAGAGATTTTAGCTTATTTATTTACTTATACGTGTACACGCGTTTCTGTAAGTTTGTATCGTTTGTTTTATAAAATATAGCCAACTTGAAATACATGACAACACTACTACTTCAATCAGAGTTTATTTTTATATGTCAAACGTGTTTGTCCAAAACAATCCCACAGTTTGTGCAAAAATTTCTAGATTTCACACAAGTTGAAGCCTGTCATTTATTTTGATACTGTAATTTTGTTTTCAGATTGCAGCAATACTAGTAGCATTTAGACAACCAATGAATTAAAAGTGCATATGAACTTTACATGCCAAGCTAAATGTGTGAATGCGTCCATGTGTTAGGGAAACTGACCATGGTTACAACGGTGGATATAACACTTGACTATAAGTGAGTTTACCAGTACAAATCTGTAAACAAAAACTTTATCTAAAAAGCAGGTAGTTTGTCCACCCTGTGTACATTACATAACCTAACTGTAAATTGTGTCGACGTTGTTCAGCTTTTAATCTTTTTCTCGTTGTTGTATGTCTATTGTGACTTGTACATGTAGTTCGTTAAATCTAAATTGTGTTATGGGAAGCAGTGGTTTCGTGCTTTGATGTTTCGTTTGAATGCTGCACTCTCTGTGTGGTATGTTATCTTCGATTACGGGTTCAAAATATCCGACATATATTGTAACAAGTCCACTAACAAGACTAAATAAACTAAGTTATCTACAATAACAAGTACGCTTGCGTGTTCCAATCATATACACTCCTGCATTCACAACAGTTCAATGGCACTGTATGCTGTTTGCCTCCAACGTACGATTAGCATTAGTTTACTCTATGGACAGATCAAAGTTTTTATAGCATATAATGCTCATTTACGAACTACAATAAAACTAAAAAACTCTTGCAATCATACGGACATATTTCCTGCTTTCAGAACATTTCAATTCCCTGTCTAGTGCTACGATCGTTGAGAGAGTCTTACGGTTTGCAAATTGTTTCTGTATCCATGTCAGTATTCTTAGGCCATGTCGTTAAAACAATTCATGCATCGAGTATATTATAGAATGCTATCATAATATCAGACTTGAGTTTATAGTTCCAGACAGGAGACAAGTATAAATGAATTATCTGGTTTATTTCATGCTAGGTTAAATCACTATATATTGATGAACGACTTCAGCAATATAAGATGTAGGGTTATGAGTAATCTTTTCTGACTACAAATAGTCCAGCAATAATGTCTCCAAAAATCGAGTAATCATTAATTTTTGGAGAAAGTTGCCAAACTTGGTATATACATTGGGCAAACATATTGGAACATTTTTTTCATGAGACCCATCTCGTATCTGCCATTATGGTTGCCATGGCAACCATTTTTAAAGATGGCCGCCAAAAACGAAAAATCGGTGTATATCTTCTATATCGCATGATAACAACGTTATTATGAGTAATTGTAAAGTATTTTTGTTAGAAAAACTTAACTAACATCTAACTTATACCTTAAACCGAAAAATGTTTTTGAAATATCCAAAATGGCCGACAAAATGGCCGCCAAATTAGAAATATTCTATATAATAGTCTTTAGGTATACTGATACTATATTTTTAACAGTTCTAGAAAAAAAATCTGGTTAAATGTATTCCAGTTTAATTATTTATTAGTGGATAAAGCAGGTATTTTATTCTAGGGACGTAAATTTCAATATAAATAAGCCTCGATCTGAGAAAAGGGCCCATAATCACATTGACATGAAATTGAGAAAATTGAGTTTTTAAGTTATGTCATCATTTTCTGCGAATTTTAGAACAGGGCACAAAATGCACGTAAATGTTTTATTTTATATCCTGTCACACAATTGTTGCCTTGTAACATACTTAATGGGGAGTTCTATGCTAACACTTGAGACCAATATTTTTGGGGTAATTCATGAGAAACTACAAACAAAAGTGAGGATTTTTGGAATTGGCCGACCACAATGTCAATTATAGTAGTATTTTATTGAAAACCCCATGCAATATAAGTGTAGTATCTTGTAGTATTATATATCATACGAAATTATCAGCTATTGATCAAGATACGATATTTTGGGGTAAAATACTTCAAAATGAAAACAAAAATGATGATTCTTGGAATCAGTTCACTGTAATGTCATTTATTATGGTATTTGATTATAAATCAATAGGATGGACACATATTGTCTTCCTTCTTATGATATTACAAAGCTGGTGCCTAAATGTTATGTATTTTAAGACATTTATGGGCAAAAACATTGGAAACAAAAGTGAGGATTTTAGGAATCAATTGCCACGATGTCATTTAAAATCGTATGATTTAGAAAACAACTGCAATTAGTTTGTAGTAACTTAAAGTTTAGTATATCAAATGATATATTATCATTTATGATTACTGAATGCTATTTTGGGGTAAAATCGTACAAAATATAAACTAAAATGGTGATTTTTGGAAAAGGTTTACTACAATGGCACCAATCACACTATTTAGTTATAAATCACTAAGACAGACATATATGCAGTTTTTCCTCTTAAGATAGTAATAATCTAGTTTTCAAAATGACTTGCGTCTTGGGATATATTTGGGGTGAAACAGTCCAAAATATAAATAAAAGTGAGGATTTTTGGAATATAATGATCACAATGTCATAACACCACAACCTGTGCTATTCTATAATTAATCACTACGATAGGCACATGTTGTCTTTTCGCATAAGAAATAAATAATCTGTTCTAAAAGTTGTTTATATGTTTTCTTTTTTGGGGTAAAATATTACTAACTATAAACAAAAATTAAGTATTTTTGGAATCAGAAGACCACACCCTTATTAATCATCATATTCGTCAATAACTTACTGCATTTGGTTGGTAGTAACAATTTGCTTAATACATCAAAACATTTATGTATGAAATAACTTGTGTAAGATGCAATTCTTTGGAAAAAAAACACAAAAAATATAAATGAAACAACCTACTCCAAGCAGTTATGTATCAGGCAATGATGTGTACCACAAAAAGCCGTTATCTACCAAAGTCATTGCAAGACAGGAATAAAACACAACGTGTCGCCAAGAAAGGAATTTCTGACGAGGAATTGCTGTGCCCGACCAAACTAGGTATCTTTAGAGTCAGGATAAAAATGTTCAGTGATACCTAGGCATAATGATGAATACTACACAGGCATGGAATCTCTGCATATTGCATTTTGAGTAGATCATATTGTTTGAGATGGCTTTACCTGGTCATATTTTCAAATACTAGTACCTGGTGTGGCCTGGACATTTTCGAAAATATACAGGGCTTCAAGTCTGCTAATCAAATGAGGTTAACACTACATGTGGGTCCCATTTCCTTGATTACTGTTACAAAATTTGTTAAGTGTTACACTCTAAGGTCACCATCTCATATATTTTTGTTAACATTGCATTGTTTGAAATATTCGAAAAAACACCCACTGAAATTCCACAACAAGAAACTATGAAATTCCATGAAAAGTTGAAAATCATATTTTCATGTCGGCCAAATAATCTGGCGCACAATACGCTATGTATTCTTCAGACAAGCTACATTTACAGCAATTGCCATCATAATATCTCATTCAAAGTAATTTGATAGTAAACTGATACTCTTATAAAGTAACTATGACGTTGACCCCCTAATGCTCCACTTATATATGAGCCGTAATCCAGGAAAACCTGCTGTCTTGACATCATGTAATTACTGTATAAAACAAGGTTTTGAAAAGGCTCTAAAATAAGTGAAAAATGTATATATCTCTTGATTCTACTTTAGGTAATTTATCCATATAGTACTATATCTTAGCTTTAAATTGCCTCATAAATTATGTTGAAACTATATACTTTGTTGCCATGGTTACCAATTTCGGAAAAATACTTCAATTAAAAAAAACTGACACTAAGCTGTTTAAAACAACAGTAGCCTTTCTCTTAATGCAACATGTTTCTTTTATGATTTATATTTTAAAAATCAGAACATAATTCTAAAATGTGACACTATTTTGAACATTTTATGTCAAGAATTAATCATATTGTGTAATAACGAAGTACTTTTTACAGTCAAATACCGTTCGAATGGCGTTCGCGACGTCAGACAAAAAACTCGGAATATGGACTTTACGAAAACAGCTGTAACTTCCTCAAAACTCAAGATATTTACACAATTTCTTTTGAATTATGTTTCATTGACATTAGTCATTATAACTATGAAACATCACAAAAATATGTTTCTTGTCAAAATAGCAGGTTAACCTGGAGACTGGGTCATAAATATAACATAGTAAACTCAAGGTTTGTCCGTTTATAAAACTGGATCCGGTCATAGCTTAAACAGTTTTGAAGCTAGGTTAATGAAACTTGGTATGTGGATACGGATTAATAAGCAGATTATTCATGTCAATTTGTGTTTTATTCAGACAACAATTGTGGTTGCCATGGTAACAAAATATAGAAAACCAAACAGGGTGCTTATATATTGCTTGTAATTCGTAATAAATTGTTATTATTAAGCAAAAACTGACTGTTTATTTTAGCAACGTTGACCTTGACCCCATTTACACCTATTTTGATGGAAAGTATCTTCGCGAAAGCTATATATAGATCACGTTTCATTCATATATGTCATTCTGGACTAAATATAGTCAGCGGAAACCGATTTTCTATTTTTAGTAACAGTGACCTTGACCCCAAATGTCCTGATTTTTTATCCCAATGTGTATCATTCTACAAGCAACGTATATAGCAAGTTTCATTCAAATATCTCATTCTTAACGGAAGTTATTGAGCAAAAACTGATTTTCTATTTTTAGTAACAGTGACCTAGATATTGACCTCATGAATCAAACTTTTTATTTTTGGTGGCGTATTGAGTCAAGCTACCTATACACCAAGTTTCATCACGATATGCAATTCTAAACTGAAGTTATTGGGCGAAAACCGCCATTTGATCAATTTGGCGGCCATTTTGAAAACCGTTGCTATGGCAACCAAAGAAAATATTTTAAGTGGGTCTCATGAAAAAAATGTTTCAAATGGACCAAGGAACAGTTGTACCAAGTTTGGTAACTTTCTCCAAAAATTAATGTTTAGTGGACATTATTGCTGGACTAAAATATGGTATAGTGTTATTGCTGCATCTTGTAGGACTCTGACGGGATCTATTAATTGTCCATATAAATATCAGTGTACTACTACATGTAATTCGAGTATTGTTTATATGACAATGTCTCTGATCACATTTCTAAATACATATACACCACGTGACATTGTAACTACAAATGCACATACAACAAAGACGTTTTCCAATAGGTATGCATTCAAAATATACCACAAAGGCCGAAGTGATCACAGAGAGCAATATTAAGTCATTAGTGAAAAACGTATTTTCACCATGGATATCAATATATTCTCAAAAAAATTTCATAATATTTTAAAAATATTGCTTGTCTTTTCGAACTTTATACCGCTGGTGTTGTTATTTACGATTTGAATATAAGAGTTAATACCAATATCATAAATTTATCAAAAGGATAAAGGTCAATGTTTTCGAACATTGAATTTATATGTTTTATTTCACTGACAGATTTCAATATTCCACTGGTAAACATTCAATAAAATCCCAATAGATCTGTCTTTACAATGTTTTATATTAGACAGGTTATGTACGTTAACGTTGTTTTTAACCAGAACGCACTTATTCCTTTGTCAGATAACTGATAAATTCTAATCCTTTTTTAACTATTTGCAAGAGACATTCAACTACAATTACAACAAGTAGATATATTGGATAGCAATACAGGATAACTTGTACGTAGTAAAACACAGTTACGTACACAAAACTATATGTGTAACAACTGAGTACTAATAATTATTTTCACTTGGGTTTCATAACTACTAGTTCTAGTTATTTTACTTTCTTAAACTCGAATATATATGGTATTCCTTTGTATCAGCTAACATGGTTCAATATACGAGTCAGTCGATTTGAAAGATAGGACATCAGCACAACTTTTGCCATAGTTTATATTTGCACGTCAAACGTGTCTGTCACAAAGAGTCCAACAGATTGTGCATTAAACTGTTACATTCTACAACACTTTAAGCCTGTGATTTATAATAATATTGGGTGAACACACTTTCGGCAGTGTCGATTTTGATGCTGTGGATTTATTTTTTTCACGCTTGGTAAATTATGTCTTTATTATAACATGTTGTCTGCTATCAGTCTTATTTTTGTTTTTATTGGTTTATGCGCCCTGCGTTTTTGTTTCTATTTCGTGTCCTTATGTTTCTATTGAATGATACATACATTAACCAATGTATCAATTGACTCTACGGCTCCAAACCTTTTTATTTACTGTCTAAATAGTCTGCTAACCAGACTTGACAAACTTAATAAACTACAGGCAAAATGAGCCCATTATGATTATAAACACTCTCGCTTTCGAAACAGTTCAATAACATTGCATGTTATAACTAATCAATCTACAATTAGCTTTATTTTTGATATATCAATGTTTTAAAGCATGCTGTAAGAACATTACAATTCACTGTATAATACCACGATCGTTGTGAGAGACATACGGTTTGCACATAGGTTCTGCACACATGTCGGTATTGTGAAGTCATGTAGTTTAAACAGTTCATGCATCGAGTATATCATAGACTGCTATCAAAATATCTGACTTGGGTTTATAGTTCCAGACAGGAGATAAGTATAAATGAGTTATCTGGTTTATTTTATGCTTGGTTAAATCACTATATATAGTTTTAACGACTACAGCAATATGAGATGTAGGGTTATGACTCATGAGAAACCATTCTGACTACACATATGGTACATTGTGATGGTTGTATCTTGGAAGATTCTGTTGGAATATAATAATTACCCATATCAATATCAATGTACAAGTAACTAGAGTAACATTTATGGAACGATTTCTTTTACCGAGTTTCTGTAACTCTAAATGCCACATGTAATTTGAAATATTTACACCAATGTATTTAAATGCCTGTCATATTGCATCTTAAAGCTGACTGACAAATAAAGGCTATTCTTGGCATTTGAAATATGTATGCGTGTATTTCTATTTAAGTACTATGCATAACGATCATCATTTCTATCAAAGGAGCATTACGATTGTCAGTACGCAAAAAGACATTATGTTTGTACGAAAAGGCCCCTGTCGAAATATAAATGTAAAATAAAAAAACTGGATACATGTAAAGCATTGTTGTGCTTGGTATAACAGATAAAGGCCAAAGTGAATGACAAGTTCGGTGCTTAGCAGCATGAAGTTGATAAAGGAAGCGAATGTTAGTAAAAGGTCAATTTAGTCCAAACCTATTACAACACCTGTACAGAAAACATATCGTTATTGCTTTTTCCTTAAATTCTAATTGCTTCTGCTCCAATTTTGCACTTATTGCATTTAAACTATTAACAGAATATGTACAGATTGTCTGCCTTTCTCCGGCAATGATCGATGTAGCCCTCGTGTATGTACTTACACACTGGTTTTTGTGAATGATACTTTTCTCGTATCAAGATGCTTGAAATCGAAATCTTGCATCACAACAATACACAAATTATTCTGCCGATATTGTTAGATGCAATTCTTCCGAAATCGGATACAAAACTCAGAAATAATCATTTGCAGCATTACAAACAACCTGTTTGATAAACATGTATGTTTTAAGTTAAATAACTAGACCCTTTCTTTGCTGCAAGCATCCAGGCTTGATTAAAGTGTTATGCGTAACGGTTTCAAAGCAATTAGATTATAGATTTTATTTCCCTTCATCAATATATTTTCCCCAGTTATGAGCGATCTGGGATTTTAAATCTCTGCTTTGGAAGTTATTTCTGTATTAGAAACTTTCGAGAACCGTGATTTTGGAGAATTTAGAAAAAAAGTGGATTTCCTTTGTTTATCATTCCAGATTCCATTATAGCTGAATGCACCAAACAAAATGGCGAATTATTGAAATTAGATTGTTAGATTCGACAAAGCATGTGTTATATTAATTTGTCAACTCATTTAATATAAATGAAATGTTCGCTATGCATGTTCATCCATGGAAGCTTTGCTTGGAGTCAGCGACTTTCGGTGATTACCTTCTCGGGACAATTTAAGTATACAATTACTTAATTAATTTCTAATTACCAAAAACGTAGAACGATCAAACAGAACGTAAGCGGTCATGAAATCCTATTCCTAATCAAGGGTAAATAAGGCTTTTTAATTTCCTGGTGTTTTATCTAATCTCAATTATATACTTATTTCATGCTGAATACACTTACGGATCAACGGTTTGTAATAATTAACACAAGCCAGAATATTTATTCAAATGCACGTTTTAAAATGTATAACACAGTGAAAAGTTCACTTCATCGTAAGCAGAAACCACGCATGCAAAAAATGAGTTCATACATAAGTTAAGAGCAGACTGTTTGCACAAACTAACGAACTGCATTGTTAGCAGCCATATGTCAACTCCCTCAATACTCAAGTCAATTAAAGCAATCCAGTCGTATACTGCACTTGCTGTCACTGAAACCAACAGTGACATGCATCGAGAGGAAACAGTTCACGGACATTCAAACATGCAGGAGGACATGTAGCTTCTACACTGAGAGTTAACTAATTATAGAAAGACAAACTACATTCAGTTAACCAGATTGGGCAAACTCAACCAACTATGATAACAAATGTGAACAATATAACCATAAACATGGTAGCTGCCATACCAGTTCAATGACATTGTATACTATTTCCAATCAACCTACGATCAGCAATAACTTTACTGATCAAAGTTTTTATATCATATAATGGTCATTTACGAACAACGATAAAACTGAAATACTTCAGCAACCATACGGCCATATTGTCTTTTTTTAAAACATTACAATTCACTTTCTGGTATTACGATTGTTGAGGGAGCAATACTGTTTTATGCGTCCATGTCAGTATTCTGAGGTCATGTAGTTAAAGAATTCATGCATCGAGTATATCATAGACTGCTTTCATAATATCTGACTTCAGTTTATAGTTCCAGACAGAAGATAAGTATAAATGAATTATCTGGTTTATTTTATGCTAGGTTTAATCACTATATATTGGTATAACGACTTCAGCAATATAAGACGTAGGGTTATGAGCTATCTATTCTGACTACAAATATGGTATATTATTATGGTTGTATCTTGGAAGACTCTGATGGGATCTATTAATTGTCCATATAAATATCAATGGACGACTAATTTGAGTAACGTTTATATGACGATTTCTCTGATCAAATTTCTAAATGCATGTACACCACGTGACATTGTAACTTATAATATACTATAAAAATACTTCCACCATTGTATTATATACAGTGTTCTTAGCCATGATAATACAGCGTATGACGACCAACATTTAAGTTAGAAGAAGGGCAGTACACCAAAACTACATAGAATGTTCTATAGCATATGGAAAACGGCAATGGAAAAAATAATTTAAACCCTTGCTACATTTAGAGTAGGGGTATTAAGAACATTACAATGCCTAATTGAATGGCGAGTCTTGGTCCAGCATGAGGAATATTAAGCTAGCCTAGCGAGAACTCGATGAATGTCATTTTTAGTCTAAACCAATTTTCCATCCACAGCAAAACGTGGCCTGTAATGAAAACATATCGTAATTGCTTTTTCCTTTATGTTCAATTGTTTTTTGGTTCCTATTGTTCTAATTACATTTAAACTATTTGCAGAATACGCATACACATGTTTAGTCTCCGACATGCATCGATTTAGCCCTCATGTATGAACTTATTAGTATGTTACACTAAAAGATACTTGTCTTGCGACTGTGTCTTGTTCTTACAGACACTACGCAGTGTGATGGTTTTAAGCTAGTTAAGCTGATTGAAGAATACAAATCGGTGTCATACAGGACTGTCCAGTACTGACACTACCATGCATAGAAGCGAACCCAAGAACCAATAAACCAAGCGAATATCATAACCCCTGAAACAGGCAGTTTTGGAACAATCATACATGCGACAATATGTCGGACAATATCTATACATAGCTAATGTTATTTGTTGTAAATGAAATCCGACTTAAAATAAAGATTGTATTCTTTTGTATTGATCAAACGAGCAACATCCTCGTCCGAAAGCGTATACCAAGATTATTAGTGCATGTAAAAACAGCATAAATCACGTCTGTGCATTATGATGTACTATAAATTCTTCCATAGTATTATTCAGGAAAATTAAAACTCAATTGAATCGTTTACAAAAACAACAGTTAAACCAGTGTATGTTCACAGTGAAATAACTCAACGCTGTGTTTGCTGCAATCATAAAAAATGATTAAAGTGTTATGCGTACAGATCTCAAAAGCAATTACAATATAGATTTTATTTCCCTTCATTAATGTATGTGTCCAAGTTATGAGCGATCTGGGATGTTAAATCTCTCATTCGGATGTTATTTTTTATATAAGAAACTTTCAATATGCTTGATTTTGGAGAATTGATATATAAGAAGTTGCTTTGTTTAACACTACAGACTCCATTATCATTAATCACCAATCACAATAAAATTAGTTTGAACCGAGTTAAATAGTTTGATTCTTCATGGAATGTTAATATTGCTGTGCACAAATAGAGAAGATTTATATTTATGTCACACCAACCACATCTAAAACTAGTGTTACGTCGTTTTTGTAAGTGTTGAATATAGTTATACCGCACGTTTCACGATGGACATGTTTATGTTTTAAATGATATACGAACACTATCAAGACAAAAAGAATATGAAATGGAAGAGTGATTTATGAACAGACAAACATTTAGATCTATTCTGTTTCTTTGATAGAGGTCTTCCCTTTTCGAGTGGTTATTATCTTTTTTTTTCAAATCGTAGTTCAGTTGTTTTAACTTGTCATACAATCTGCATTTACATGTTACAATAATTGTCTCTTCATTCACTTTCAATACCAGTTATTACAGTCAAAAAGGTATAAGGAAATCGGACAAGGAAGGAAGCACTGAACCAGCCGGGCACAGAATGCAGTAACACCACAACACACCCTCACGGAGCAATGCCCACATACAACCCAAAGAAATAATTAAAAGTCTAAGTTTTCGCCGCAAAAATGCAGGATGACTACACTTTACAATGAAATTACAAAATAGCGGTGATCCGAAGAATTTTTCCAAGTGCAAGCTGCAGGACGACCTAGTTTCACAAATGTGTGCCAGCAAATGAGGCGTAACTACGTATTGACCTACTTTAAACACCACGGACAGTGACATAACGTTAACAGTTTCTAATTATGTCGAGTTTTAGGGATTGTGAAAATATAAATCAAATCAGCATATAATTATGACACCATACAGTTCTTGAAGATAATGTATGAATAATTAATTAAAAACTAATACTTTCGAAACACTTTTCAGACAATTTATCTAGTTTCTGCTTTCACATATCGGTAATAAGGGATTGATCTTGCTCTTGCTCACCCTTACATTCTTATATTCATTAAACTGGTACTTTTGACGTCATTAACCTGTTAGTGCAGACGTACTTTAGATAATTTAACAATTGTAATTTGTTTAATTAATTAATAATTCGGGAAAACAGAACAAAACCGTCATGCAACCATGTGTTAAATCACGGATACAACACATTATATCTAAGTGACCGGTGTTTCATTTACCCATCATTGTTCAAGTACATATGTAAAGCTCATATTTTCCATGTGATTTATTCCTATTCAGTGTATTTCAAGGTATACCTGTGGTAAAGAAATAGTGTATACGGATTTTAGGCAATATAATCATACACTTACAATAAAACCATATAAGAAAGTTACAAAAAACGTAAGTTGTACTCTGTATTACCGAGCGATAATCATCATGACGTAGATTCAAAGGACCCTCCACGAGCTTCTATGTAGGATAATGATATCTCATCCGAGGGACCGGATTGTAACAAGGGACGAGGCTTGCCGAAATCCAAGTTAAATGATTGTTAATGCGTGTAAGAAACGCCACTTAGCTGAGTATTATCCTGACAAAAATAGAAGGACCAATGAACAAAAAGAAATGTTATCTTTCCCAACTTTATTATTTCTTTATTTGGTAACTGTATTTTCAACGCACGTAAACCAAATACAATGAAACAAGAGCAGAAATAACACAATGAATTAGAATTAGTCTAATAATTTCTTTAAAGGGGCGTCAAATAAAACAATGAACAGTTTTGCAATTACATTTTTATAGATTTGTATCTGGCTCTTTTGACTTTATTCTCTTAAGATTATATAGAAGGAAATGTTATGCAGACAATTCCCCAGATATATTCCGTAATTGACAATCAGCTATGATTTCATGCAAATCAAATACTCAGTTCTAATACGGTTACAAGATTGCCAAGTCAGTCGTATAATCGTTGTCTTCGCATTTTCTGTTTTCTTTTTTTCTTTGAGATTGATATGTACTATATAGTGTAATTATATTTTTAGGGATTCTACCGTACGAATATGTCCTTGATATTCAAACATTAAGAAGCATATCGACCCAGCTAGATACATTGGAGGAAACAATACCACGGACCGGTTCTACTCCTTTCTTCTAAACATCTGCGTTGATGTTACATTCTTAATGCTGTGTAAAATCATTTTATGTTTAATTTTGTTGAATCACTATGTCAGGGAAGCCATCGTTTTCATGGCGCGGTTCATTTGATCTTTACTTATATACTTATTGCCGAATGATCTTAATTATCAACGACATATAAAATAAAAGGCAAACGAATAAAATAATACAAATACATGTCTGAAATTAACAACAGAGTGAACAGTTCGCGTCACCTGCAAGCAGAAACCACGTCAACAAAAACACGAGTTCATACATAAGTTATCCGAGTAGTATGTTTGCACAAACTAACGAACTGCATTGTTAGCAGCCATATGTCAACTCCCGCAACTCTCAAGTTTATTAACTTAAGACAAAAGTACACTTCACATGTTGTCACATAAACCAACAGTTACTTAACACGAGGACACAGTTCAACATTCAGGTTAACATGTAATTAATGCCAACATATAGCATTTAATAAATGAATTAATCGTAAAATATTCTCATGACATATTCAGATTGTATTTAAAGTATTGTATTGGCGGTTAAACATCAATGAGATGCAATTCATGCATGAGTTACTTATTTTATTTAAAAAGTCTTCTAAATGAAATATAACTATTCTACATTACCACATGGTTCCGAGCAATTAGAAAAATGTTCCATAGTAAATGTAAGTTTTTTTTTACTCCTGACTCCATTATATTACCATTAAAATGTCCCATCATGTTTGTAAATATGTGTTACATATAAAAGCTAGTAACACATTGGACAATGGGTAGCCCAGCCTCCGCTAGTAATACAATTATATTTCTTGAATATTGTTTTTCTTAAGGATTTGGACTGTAGTGTCCAAAATAAACGTTTGATCGACTATCTTCTAAGCATTTATCTCTAATCTTCTAGCATTCGGTACTTTCAGTTTCAAAGCTATTTTAACATGAAATAAACTGAACATATTATCCAAGAACGAACGTCGACATTCAATGTAACCAGATAGCACCACACAAAAACAACATGGATACAAACTCAAAGGAACATAAAAGTGAAGTTTTCATTTATTATAGTTTTCCAATAGTTAAAGGTATATACGTACTGAGTAGACTGGTGTTAAGTTTCAGTTGAATTCGAGTTGGTGGCTATTGATAAAGTGTAGTCAAGATCCACTTTATGAACTCAAGTACTAATTGATATTTGCGTCACTTAGTTCTAGAGTACACCTTTATTAGAAAATTGAAAGTGTTACACTCGTCTTTCTAATAAATGTATTGTCAATTAACATCAAAGGCTGAGCTATGCTATACCGGAAATTAATATTTTACTGTACCTATCTCCAGTAATGCTGACGTCTTTACACAATGTGTGCCAAACAACGTGGTTGTGACTTCATTGTGAGATATACATGTATATACCGCCAGTAAAGTAACTGTAGGTATACTCGTTAATTATATTGGCAAGTCAGGAGAGCACCTGTTCTCCACACATGAGCTGTTATTCATGAATGATAAATGGTTAGTGTACTTGGTGCACAAATGAACGCCATAACATGTTATGTTGCTGTCAAGGAAAGCTCATATTATTAACTGATACAATTATTGACATACATCTATATGTTTTGCCAGCAAACATTTTCAAGACGATAAAGTTCCTAAGAATATATTTTTTCAGCATAACATGAACTACATATGTGTCATTATAATTTATGACTCTGTCTTAACCGGTGTATGTTTGTGTGCTATGGCGTCGTCACAGAAATGACTATAAAATTACAGCAAACAGTAAACAACTAGTAAAGTAAAACATGTACTGTCACAATATATGATAAATCATACTGCAGACTCTACGGGATACTCGCTGCAACAGAGTATTTAAAGTAGTCCCTGGTCCTATGTGGTACTCGTATAAGTACATGATTGTGGAATTGTCATTTGTTGTCACCGTAGGGATCTCGTTTGTCGAGTAGATGTCTAGACAGAAACATACTTTCAATCTTGAATTAAATTAGTATGATTATTTTACACTACATGTATCAAGTTCGTTGAGGGTAAGTTTCCAATAATGCTCCAATACAGTTACATTGGTGATGTATGGTACGCTGCAAGCATTCACTATTTAAATCAAGCCAAAATGAAACGTTCAAAACGATTGATCTTTGCGGGACAATATTAACTATATAATAAAGCTGCTTTTCAAATGCATTTGAGTATTTTACCCTTAACAATATTTTTAAAAGTTGTATTCACAGAAAAACTAGTAACCACAACCTTCAGCAGCAAATAAAATTAAATCATATTTGGCCATTAACATAATTTGTTTTAATCCAAAAAGAAGTTAACCATTTTATAAACAATATCAGAGTTTATCCATTGGTTACATGCCCGCTTACGAGAGGCTAGAAGTCAGGTAAACCTGTTTCTGTAGTAGTTGTGTTTGTTTTGCTTTTCCTAATCATGTGATTGGTGTGTTTCCCACAGTCGACATTTTATTCAGTTTTATTTGAAAAAGGTGTAAAAAGCCTTACTCTTAACCTTAATACGAATAAAAATCTTCGGCGGCAGTAACCAATTCTCATCTTTATGCTATACGAACGAGTGTGACAAGAACAATGATCTCTAAAGTGTTATAAAGATAAAACTATTCTCAAACTTATTTCAACCATTATTTACGCTCTCAGTGTATATAACTGAAGACCAATTTGTTCGTACACAGACAGTTGAAACGATTTGTGTAGATGTATGTTTTCGCAATGAAAAAATTACAGTTTCATGTTTTACTGGGAAATCGTGTGAAACATTTCTGTTACAAAACTTCAAAGATTAGAAGAGGAACTGAATGCGTACAGGGAATGAGTTTTGTCAGATTGTCTATAACTATCTTCAAATACACACACACTTAACAGTTTTTGGAAAACAATAAATAACTTTAAGGATTATATTGCACCGGAAAATAGGTCTTTCCGCTTTTTGACAGGGATGCTAAATTTAAAGTATTTTTGCTTTGAACTTGAAATCATTGAATACCTAGGATGCCAATGTCCGAGGTATATAGCTAAGACCATTAATAATGTACTGCACTTGAATATAATATATGACGAAACAAGAAATAGCCTTAAATCATTTCCTAATATAAATTTAGTTCAAATAGAATACGATATAAAGCAATATATTTACAACACTTCAAATCTCACAACGTATGTTAATTATATTACCAGAGATATTTGACTTTAGCCGTATGCAACCTGAATCATTAAAAAAAATCCCAAGAGATCTACTTTCGTGTTGGTTGTTTTTAACAGCAGTAGTCTCATTTATTCGAAACTCCTAATCGCGCGAGCTGTTTTATTTCTAAAACAACAGTTTTCTTCAGTCTTGTCTCTATCATTGGTGTAAAAAACGCTATTCGTAACAATAATTTGAAGTACAAAACTGCTGAACAAACACATTCATCATGTCCTTGAATCATTCGAGCAGGGATGACAGGAGCAATTTTATCTTAAGTAAAGACATAAAATCAGTTTTAAAATTATTATTAACATCATCGGAGTATAAAACAAACAAAGATAAGTTCCAAACTAAAAATAGTTGTAAAGCTTTGTCTCGACATTGGTTAAAAGCAATTGCGACGTCATGTTTTACAACGAAACCGAGCAAAGTTTTTCTGATAAGAAAAATGTAGGGAGAAATATGTTTATCAGATTGATTTCCAGCTAGCACCCACTACCCACTAATCAGCTAAGAGTTGTACGAGGAGGTGTAATACTAAATCACTAACTTTATTTAGTAAAACGAGATATATTGGTAAACCATATATATACATACACACGTATATGCATCCCATCTTTGTAGACAATTAGTCGTTCCATGTTAAGGGATTGTAGCAACCTTTGCACTTTGTCTACTAGTATCAAACGGATAGTGTCTACTTGCAGGTGTTGGCCAAATCCTCCACGAAATATGAACAATGTAGGTACATGATTCGATTATCGACATACCGATTTGTTTAAAGCAATACATAAAAGAAACACAAATTTTAACCCTTTACTTAATTAATGAACAGAGTATCGTGAGTTGACCGTTAAGTATCAATATCTACACTCATTTACTTACTAGTAATAAGTAAGTACTATATCACATGTGTAAAATATTGGCAAATATTGCAAACAGAACAATGGAATCTATACTCATTATTTTGACATAATAGACACTGCCTTTTGGGGTTCAGTGACCTATATAATACGAAACCTGAATATGTTTTAATAATCGTGGCTTTGAAACATAATACGCACAAAACAGCACGATAATTCAGTTTGACTGCCTAATGGATGTGATTGATGCAGTGCGATCTGCATCACATATGGTAATTAACATGACTACACTTTTGCCAATTAGCGTTGACATAGAATTCCATCATATGTGTTCACTTGGGATTAAAGAAATTGGGGGTTAATATAACATCCATATAATGTGGCGTTCATAAGCTGCCATTATACATCAAGATTAACGTTTACGTTATTTGTGTTCCTCATAATTTGTAGCAGGCCTTCAAATAAGAGATTTTCTTGGCAAATCTTCCAATTAGTTGTTTGTTCTTACCCTAAATGCTATTTTATACTTTATTTCAGTAGGGCCGTTCGAAATGTTTATACAATTTGGCTATTTAACAACAACAAATCAACAAAATATCGTCCTATATGGCATAAATGTGTTACATGTTATTGCGGATGTATGTCTTTATCTGTTTTTTTGCCGTAGAGTTATCACGTTATGGTACAAGTATATGGACTTTCCATACTGTCTGCGTACACATGTGATAAGATTCCAAATTCAGAGGGTTTTGTATATGAATTATTGCACATGGTAAAGACAATGTCAGAAAAACGACGAATATGCGTATCGACAACAGGTGTTGGTATACAGGGTCCCCCAGAAGCCGGGACCTAGGATACACATCCGTAACATGTTCTCTATAATAGATTATCGCATTGTCAATATGTCTCTTTTGTCCTTATTTAGTTAAACGCCCTGAGTTACCTCCCGTTGTTACAATCGCATGTTTCAGTATAATAACATACATTTTGTACAGTGAAGCAGGGATTCCAGAGTTCAATGCGCTAGTTTTTTATTCTGACCTCAAGCCTAATATCAGGTGCTCCATAGTCATGGATTCTACTTCTACACATGCTTACTCATTATGTATGATAAACGCATTCACTTTTTGACTCAAGTTTGAGGAATATCTAGGTCATTGTAAGAGGGCAAATGTCAGTACTTTCTCGTGAACGTATCCCACTTTGGCTGTTGATTGGCTGTAAGAAGTGTTTCTTGCCAGCCTATGATGATCAATGATGACACACCACTAATGACATTACATGCAAACTGTCTCAACGAGTTGCTTCCCTTGATTCAGTTGCTTCCCTTTTGAAAGTGACCCTGCAGTTTAAACAAACGGACAACTTTTTTTCCGATTCAAAACATCGTTTTCATAAAAACGAACTAAATAATAATAATTGCTTGTAAAATGCAATTATGTTTTCCCATGTATAACTATATGCGGCGGACGACAGTACTAATATACTATAAAGTACCTCACTTATATATTCGTAGATAACTTTGTCAACCATGTATATATTTCAATGAAATAGAAGCACAATCGCGGACCTATTCCTTAATTTAATGTGTTATTGACATGTGGTGATTTTACGCATGGTATACGTCCAACAGCAACATTCAGAACTAATATAGTTTAGCTTCAAAATGCTCCTCTCTACAAAAATGGATGGTTAATAATTAATCCTATACATACACTTCGAATTACTTGACAAAGTTTCTCTAATTAACTGATACAACTGCTGTATATATTCCAATTGTACAGGTCCACTAGCTACGGTCAACCCGCATGTCCCATAATACAATGCACTCGTACATGTATACAAACAAATAATGTAAATCGATTTATATTCGCGTGAGCTTTATTTCGCGATTTTCAGTTTTGAACTAATTTCGCGAATTCATCAATTCGAGAGTCCCTAAATATTAAATTCGCGAAAGTATCAAAATTTTAAAAACCCTATTCTAGAAGAACGATCAGTATTAAACATAACTGCGTTAAACATGCAATAATGGCGCTTAATTCTACTTTTATACCGATAATTAACAAATATATCACACGTTTTATACAGTGATCAGTGTAGTTTGATAAATGCATCACACCTTATATTAGTCAATCGGGTTTTCACAGATTCGTGTGTTTGTCAAAAGGGTGTCTTGTTTTCTACTCGGTAAACAAGCTGTTTAACAATTTCAGGTTGGTTGAGAAGATTGTTGTCCCATATATCGAAAAAATCAATAACATTATTTTACAACCAATGGACTTAATTAAATGTTGACATGAAATGGTAGAATCTTGAATAAATGCATGCAAAATGTCAAAAGTATACTATGCCAACACAATAGCTTCGTCCACAAAAGTTATTAGTTGTGATAAAAGTAAACGTTCGAACCTGCCCGATTTTCAGATTATTTTTGAATACTTCTTATGTTGTGAAATGTTATTTACACGCAATGATGAATTCGCGATTGGGGCCAATCGCGAATATTAGCGAAAATTAAACCCCCGCGAAAAATTACGGATTTACAGTACCACGTGCGTGCTCTTCAACTTGGAGTCGTTGTTAGTTTATTGTCAGTTTCAATTAATCAAGTTTACTACATCGTATCTGTTGATTTCTTGATAAGGCAAAACGTATGTAACGAAATTATATGTTTATGTCAACAAGTTAACTTATTTATACTCACATATCACATTAAGCATATAAGAAAGAATATTTGAAATCGTTAAACATGTTACAGATCTTTGACATGCGATGTCTCTAATTCACCAAATTTTACAACATACATCAAACAATACCAACATTCTAAGAGTCTTAGACGCCTATAAATTTTCATAAACCAGATTGGTGAATGCGTAATCTTCAATTCTGATTATGTATACATGCATTCTTGCATGTTCGTACAATTAAAACTAACACTTTTGATGGCACCAGAATCAACAGGTTTAATTTCTTCCGAGTGAGGAAAGCATGACATATCGTGACAATAAAAAACTTTCCATTTGTGACATATATGATAATTGATTCCATTTATATATTATTTTGCCACTCATGTTGATGTTACGTAGATTTGACGATGTTAGCACTTTCACCTACACACTCGTGAAAAGTTCATTCGATGTTCCTACCAATGGTTACCTACCAGTAGAAGTGCGTCTGTCCTCTACCAAGCAAGTAACGATCACCATTGTGTAAATTCACCGACAATTTTGATGAAGTTTGTTGTTGGTGAAATTGGGGTTTTCGTCGTGTTCGCCGTTTTCAATTGGTTCACTTCGTATTAATAGATACCAACCATTACTAACTTTCTATTGTTCAAATTCACCACACAACCGTAACCAATGGTAAGGAAGAACTTGGTGCAACTAACCCAAAGTTCGCATCTAACATTCTGGCCTTCTTCGGGTATATTTTGTGGATAAAATGCACCGGTGTGATTTTACATAATGAAATTCTTAACAATGTATTGAATGCATTGTTAATTCTATATGATTTCATGATATGTTAGCGTAAATTCCATTTGTTGTGCCAGGCTGACTACATTATGCTGAGCTGAAACATATCCTAGCAATAAAAAGCTAAACGATGACTGCAAATCCACATCATTTGATGTTACGACATTAAGACAATCAGGTGATTAGCACTAACGAGATGATAAAATATCTACATAGAGGTTGCCTGTTGTGATTTGCTTTGTCTGCACTAACATCAAAATGAACGAACACAAATAAATCAGAATTTTTTGGCAAATTCTTACTCCACTTCAGGAAAGCAATACATTTGAAAGGGCATCCAGGGATTGAAATAGCAACTTATTAGAACATGACCACAACGACAAAGAGAACAGACACACACGCGCTGTCGTATGCTTGCAAGCAATAACAACGGACGTAAATTACAACAATCCTCCAAATTAGTAAATGGACTCAGATAATGAGAAGAATTAATTTGTCGAATTGACCTTCTGGATTTTTGTTTCAAATACTAGTACCTACGTAATGTGTTCCCTGTATCCTGCTGATTATTACTAATTTATTTATTTCTAATTGTAAGTGTTCCCGTAGTTTTGATACAGTTGAATGTACTTTTACATACAGTGTCACAAAACTTTAATGTAATAAACTTCCCTTAATTACAGCCTAAACGTTTATATCACACAACTCTCTGTATATCCTCGGGTTTAATACATCTTGCGCCGAAAAAGTATTTATCATACAATTTGTATTAAATATTAAAAGTGTATAGAGCTATATCGGACGATATTTTTTTTAAAAGATTAAAAACGGAAAAACAATTATGCTTTCATATCCATTAGATAATGTTTCGCTTCTGTTTTAACAGAAACGCTCTCTGTGATTTGTTGGACATGAAAACTGTCCATTTTTATACTTAAGTGTTCTAGAACACCCTATGAAATTTTAAGAATCGTCTATTTTTCGACGATTGAATCGAAGTATATGGAACCCATCCAAAGTTTTAATTTGCAATTAAGGTAGTCTAGTATCATACTAAAAACGATGCAGGTAATTATTTTGACATTGAATGACTGTTCAAATATAGCTCTATACACTTTAAAAAGGCTTTGTCAACTTTACAATTACATCAATACCAACTTTATAAATCGAATCAAGATTCTCAAATAGAACTTTATTGAAGCCAAACATCGATCTGAATTCATAAACGAATTAAACAAAGATATATACCAAGTACTCTGGTGCAATGTTACTTTGTTGGCTCAGTAGATAATTAAAATCATTTTGTTACTAAGCAATTTACACAAAAAATAGACGCTTCTGGCTACGTTACAATATAGCAAACTACAGATCACGCGAAACAAAGCGTCAGATTATAGCTATATTACACATCAAACTGACTTTTTTTATAACATCATTATAGTAATTGGATAAAGTAAGTTGTAGATATTTAGTTTTTCAATACACTTTTACTGAACGCTTTCAAGACAACACCCACATGAACAACGGCAGCATTATACTGGAGGCCGGATTTAAACAAAGTGTTTATACTTTTATCAACATTCAACGTTTCAATTTAGAATAAGCATTGAGATAAGACTGATAAAAAAGTTAAATCTACAGACACTCGTGAATTATAAATGAGATTGAGCATTTAAATATGTCGTTACCGGAAAATTGAAGAAAACATATGGAAGACAAATAACATTGCACCAACCATTATCAAAATCATTTGATGAGGGAATACAAGGATCTTGAAAAGGACTGTTGTACTAGTATCTTAAGCCTATGTCCTACTGATCATGCTTGCATCCGTGATGTACAGCCGATTGAATAGATTATCATCGGACGGACAAACAAGAAACTATGGAACTTGCTCCACTTATTCATATGTTCAGTATTGTCTCCTATTTCAAATATACACGTATAATACTATTGAAGCGTCTTAGTTTGCTTCTTATCCAACTGCAATATGTTATTTAGATACATTACTCGGAAATGTATTCTTTATTGCTTTACTTTAATGAGTTGGTGTTTAGAGAATTGAAAATAGATGGTAGGATATGCACGGTAATTTGCTAAACTTAATATAAATGATTAATTTGTTCGTATTTTACAAATGACCAGATAAGCACTGTTACTGTTACTGACAAAAGATTTAAGCGATAAAATGCTGAAACTACCACATTTTAACAATTATCGTCACATTCACGAAAGACTGCTACCCACTTTATGTGCCTAGTCATAAAAATTGCAAGGAGAGAAAAAGCAACAAATGTAGATCAATAATTCGGTCACCCTTACTACATTGTCATCTTATATCAGTTTGGAGTCGCGAAAATAAATAGTCGGACATTCTAATGAGGGTTTGACTCGTTGTTCTTAACATGGATTATGTAGTAATGTCTGACTTTTGTGTCTGGGAAATGGTGTTACAATTCGATTGTACTTGTACTAGAAATCATCTACATAAACTAGTATTATAACGATTGTTTGATCATGCGGTGTAGAAGTTTACTTGTACTTTATCAATTACCAACTAACTCAGAAAGGTGTTAGTAATTATCACTAGTCACGTTATCAAATATCATACATGTATATTGATTATATAGTCCATGTGACAGACCGAAATCCATTACCAAATTGGTGAACAGATCCAACAATGATTTTCGTTTAGCTTGATATCTAAGCTGTCCGAAATCAGTTGATGGACTTGCGGGATATTTTGCCAAATGACCTTTTGGCTTTAAAGATGGCCGCCGTTATTTTAAGCAAGCAGAGGGTTTAGGAAAACTTCGATTATTCCTCACTCACATGTACTATCGTCTTGTAATATGTCTTAAAATGTTTGCTATGGAACCCCGCAAGTGGTAATATATAAATATAAATATTATAATTTGGCTATTTATTAATAATTATTGACTTTTTGAGGAAATTGGGATATTTTTCGATTTTTGTCGTTAATTTTTCTCTTTCAAATCGGATCTGAGTGTGTATTTGACCATTTGTTGATTGTTATATGCAGAGGTTGATTCTAGGCGTCCATAATAAACATTACATTGATAGATTTTCATTTAAAAATCCTTCATGAACCAGGAATATTGGATACCTAAAAGTTAAATAATAATCCTGTCTATAAATTGGATATTTAGGTTAGACCCAACAATGGATTGTATTGTAAATGTTTTTTGGTTTTCTGTTAGGGAGTATGTTGCAATTGAAGAATATGAATAATGACCAGCTGTCATCATTGAGCATTATGTGAAAATCAAGATGGCGTCCAAAATGGCCGCCAAAATCAGAAAAAACAATCAGAGATGCCAGAAATTAGTCACAAATTTCTTTTTTGCCGATTGGTTGTAGTTAAAATGTTTTTAACAAATGTATTCATATTTTATCTATCGTTATTCGTTGATTCAAATATTGTGGAATGGCATCCATGTCGGCTGAATTCAAAATGGCGGTTACAACGGCCGCAATAATTGACATATTGATATATTGTATTAAAACATTTATGCAAATGATTTTTGTTGATATCGGAATTCAAATAGTTAACTAACATTCAAATAAAAGTTCGATTCGACTCAATTGACCCGTTGCTTTATTCAAAATGGCGTCCAAGATGATCGCCAAAATCAGGAAATATGTCGGTGGTGCAAGAGATTAGTTACATAAATTACTATTGTTGCTAACTGGCAGTTGTGTAGATGTTAAACATAGTATCTATTCAATCATAGCATTATTAATTGTCGCAATTATTTAAGATAGCATACTAAGAAATCAGCTACCGGCTGCTATGGCCATCATAAATCGTATAGTGTGTTCAAATAGTTTTTACTTGTATTGAACAGTATATTTATTAGACATGCATTATGGTTTAACTTCAAAATGGCAGCAAAGATGGCCATTTAACATTACATAAGTGGGGAATAAATTGTAAATTATTCTTCTTTCTGTATCTATAGTATATATGGTCGTCCTCTTTTGCATTATCGTACCATTGATATTTAATTACAAGATCGTGTGAGCGGCGAGATTTTTAAAAACAAAAAATCATGATTATCCACTATAAAAAGACCCCTCGAGAAAGCATAATCGCTGTCAACAATGCTCATGGATCTGGTTCTAGTGTGTCAAACCAAAGTCGCCAATGATCTGCTTGATGTTGCTTGTTGTGCTAAAGTACCATTTGATGAATTGCGTCCAATATGCTGAACGGCCTCCAGATGACAAATATTTGCCCTGGTTGATCCTTTGCCGAATTTGCTTATTCAAGAATTGATTTGACATGTGTCTGGTAACCCTCATCTGTTTCGATAGTTTGTCAAGTTTGTCCAGAAGAAGGCGATGCTGTTGTTGTCTTTCCTCACAATGGTAGCAACATTAGTACTCATGGAGGCCTCATCTATGTATACTCCGATGTACTTATCTCTGCCACAGCTTGTAACATGTCATGCTGTTGTGGATGAAGAACGGAGTCTTAACAAGAGTTCTCTTCCTAGTGATGCGGGTGACCATATACTTGTAAGGATTAAGTGACATCAACCATGGACCATCCCATTCATTGCTGTAGTCCATGTCATCTTGTTAGGCTTAAGCATTTTCTTTAGTAATTACCCTGTTCAAGAGGTTGTTGTCAGCAAGCAGATGGTGAGTAGATGTTGCATGAATTAGAAGGTGGTAGATATACAACAGAAAAAAAGTGGTCCAATGGCCGATCACTGAGGTACGCCTGGTGTTACTGGTGCTGTGTTGGCGGACTGTTCTCCAACCAGTACGTGTTGGGTTCTGATTGCAATAATTATGCTAGTACTATTCCTGCTCAGCAGGTTCCACTGATATTGTATTAATTCAGTTTGCTGGCTTGCCTCTCCTTAGACCGAAGGCTTTGTTGACGTCCGAATGACGGGCCAATCTGATCTCCACCATCTAGGTAACAGTTGTAGTTGGTTAAGGTGTGCAGCTGGCTCTCAGTGAATATCTTTGTGAACCATGCTGTTAGTCAGCTAGTATCTAACATGTGTCAAGAAGGGCCATGATCTGGCTTTGAACTACGTTGTGTGCTCGACCATTTCACTTCACGCATACTCGATTGAGAAGGACCAGTAGTTGCTATTTCGCTATGAATTGGTCTCCCGTTTTGATGATGGGTGTGACGCTCTAGTCTGAAGGGAGTATAGTGTTCCAAAAACTAGTGTGGATGTTGTTTGGAATCGTTGCTTCATGCGGACCGTGGCCAGTTATATTCTTTCTCTCATCCAGTTTGCCCTCACCTCAGTCGTTCGTCCTACACTATCATCCCAGTGCGATAAACTTTCTGGTCTTCTGCAGATCATCAGCGTCTCCATAGAGCTTCTCTTGGAGAGTTGTGTCTGTGGGCCACGTTGCAGTTCGATCCTGGTTGTGTCTTCTGCATCTTTGGAGGACATGCTCGACAGCCTGTTCTTCTTCCCCGCATGGACAGATCGGAGACGGCACCAATTTATACTTCCGATACATGTGTTATGCCCTGAGCGTAGTCGTACCATAATCACTTGTTTTGACCTGTTAAGGCGATGGTAGGGATCATCATCTTGTCTTGGTCTTGTGAAGTTTTTGATAATGGTAACTTTCTCCTTATATCTCACATGTACTGGTGGTTGTGCTGACTGTGCTCCCAGTTTTGCCAATTCATCTGCTGTTTCATTTGCAGGCATTCCGCGGTGGGCAGGAATCCACTGTAGGGCTAGTTTGCAGTGAGTACTAAGATTATGTAGTATTTTGGCTAGTTCTGGTGTTTTGTTGTGAGCTTCGGTCTACGCTCTGTAGTTACTGCAGTGTTTCCCTGTGGCTCTGTGATGTCTCTCTTTGTTGCCTGGTGTATATTGGATGAAGATTCCAGCACCTCCATCTTTGATGGCTTTGGTGGGTGAGCCATCAGTATAGACATGGGTCCATATCTCAGAAGGGTATTCTTGGCTTACCATGGGTAGTGTCAGGCTCCTTCGAACACATTCATCTTCTTGCTTGTCTGGCTCGAGTTGAGGGACTTGGAGTCTCACAGTTACTGCAGACAGATCATGTGCAAATTATTTGTCTAACTTCTTGGTTTCGTGTACAAAGCTGCTTCGCTTGATCCGATTTTTGGTAAATCCAGCTAACCTTGTTGTCATTGGGTGGTTCGGTATTGATCTAAACTTCTCCACTTGAAGCATGACTTTGGCTTGCCTTCGTTTGTATAATGGCTGGATACCGGTGAACTTGTCGAGAGCTTTGCTGTTTGTATCCACTTTGTCTATACTGAAGTTGTGCGAAATGGTCCTCGCCACTATGAATACAGTGCTACGGTCGCTAACCCAAGATAGTACTGTACTGGTTATAAAGACGGTACGTTTGTTGTTAACACCTATCGTGAAGTTGACAACTTGTTCTGAGCTTGTTTCTGTGACCGTGTCTATAAATATTGGGCAAGTATGGCGATGGTAGGTGTTGTCTGTAATCATGCCAGTTTCCAAGTCGATATCTCGTAAGTTGATGTCGCCTGTTAGCCATTTTGTCGATGCTGGGTAGGCAGTGCGGAGGTGGTTGACTCCATAAAAGCTGGGTAGCTGATGGTTGTGGGTCACTGCTGGGTGATCGGTAGATTAGTGTAATGTTGAGCGGATCACTTCCGTGGCATATTGATGGTGCTGCTGTGAATTCGGTGTATGCGTCGAGTTTGATGTATGTGTCAACCAGATAACACCATAGTTAACGCTTGGTCAGTTACAGGCGATGTGACTATGTGGCTATCCTTATTATCCAATTAGATAAGATAAGTATTGAATAACACTCCCATTTGAACAAACATGGTTGGCAACCATCTTAGAAGTCACATCAAATATACTGCACATAAAGTGTTCTAATGTTACAGTAGATCTATATTTTAACCTATAGCAGTATTCACATTAACACATTTCATTACGATACATGTTTTAATGCAATTTTTCAGTTTGACATACCTGTATGCAGCGCGGCCATTTTGTCACAATTATGATTTCAGCCTACATTGATACCATTTTAAACGGGATAAGTTGATCACCAAATAGACATAATGTTATATTTTATACAGTACTGGTATTTAAGTTGTAATTATGTTTGCAAAACTTACACTGCTATCGATCACAAAAGTATCAATTTGTAACTTCCTTGGACCACTAACACAATATTTAATTGATTTTGGAAGTCATTTTGTCAGCCATTTTGAATCAGCTAATGGTTCAATGCTTAAAACTCAAAGATGCCTTTTTACATTCACTAACTCAATCAGTACTATTGAATATAAATAAATAATAATGTTTGAAACATTTAAACTACAACCAATCGGCAAAAAGCGATTTGATCCTAATTACTGGCACCTCTGATTGTTTTTCTGAATTTTGGCGGCCATCTTGGACGCCATCTTGATTTTCACAAAATGCTCAATTATGCCAGCTGGGCATTATTCATATTCTTCAATTACATCAAGTTCCCTAACAGTAAACCAAAATATATTTACTATACATTCCAATGCCGGGTATAACCTAAATATCCCATTTATAGACTTGATTATTAATCAACTTTTAGGTATCCAATATTCCTGGCTAATGAAGGATTTTCAAAAGAAAATCTGTCAATGTAATATTTGTAATGGACGCCTAGAACCAACCTCTGCATATAACAATCAACAAATGGTCAAATACACACTCAGATCCGATTTGAAAGAGAAAAATTAACGACAAAAATCGAAAAATATCATAATTTCCTTAAAAAATCAATAATTATTAATTAATAACCGTATCATAATATTTCTATTTATATATTACCACATGCGGGGTTCAATTGCAAACATTTTAAGACATATTACAAGCCAATAGCCCATGTGAGTGAGGAATAATCGAAGTTAATCTAAACCCTCAGCTTGCTTAAAATAACGGCGGCCATCTTTAAAGATGGCGCCAAAAGGTCATTTGGCAAAATGTCCCGCAAGTCCATCAACTGATTTCAGACAGCTTAGATATCAAGCTGACCAAAAATCATTATTGGATCTGTTCACCTCTTTGGTAATGGATCTTCAATTTTCAAGACCTGGGACATGGACTAATATCGCTGGCGTTAAATGAGACCTTATAAGACTCATGACAAGGCGCTTATTTGTCGAGCATATTATCATAAAAATAGGAACTTGTCATAATTACCGAACTGAAGTTCAAAAAGCTAGTTTACCATTAGTAAAAAGTAGTTTTCAGATAGTGTGTCGTGTTCTCCCAACAAAACAGGTTTTGATTGGAATCATCAGTTCGGACGTTGACGGAAAATGACGGTATATTAACAGTAAATGATGAAATTAAATGCATCATCAACAATCGCTAATTTACCGCATCTCCAAACCATTTGCGTTCAAGCAATACATGATTAAAATAGTTCCTTTAAGCTACTGACGTAATCAATCGGTGAATATCCCGTGAAATTACCTAATTATACACTTTGTCATGGTTACAACGTATAATCATAGTTCTACAAATCGTATACTTGCTGAGCTGAAATCTATTTGGTGCCGGTCAAACAGATTAGAAGTGAGACAAAAACTAAAACGAACAAAGTAGTAGACAATTGCTACCGTCTCTTTTCTGAAATGTCATTTATGAACAATTGCTGTGTTGATTGCTGAATGTTTCCTGCTCTTCAAACCGTCACAAATAGCGATCGGCAATTTGTAATATTGTTGTAAGACGAATTATTCATCGTTTATCCAACAGATCTGAGACATAAATCTTGAGAGTAGATGTCTTAGACCGATCAACCTTTTTTTTCTGCCACAAATATTGCGATAATATTCAGATTTGTTCCTCTTTACCGTTTTCTTTTCGTTAATGATCTTTTCTGACATCGCTAAATACTCCAGTATATCGTTTGCCGTGGAATGATATGAACGTGAAAAACTGTTATGAAATATTGTCATATTTGGCTATTAGATTGTAGATCACTGACAAAGCATCAGAGAGGGAATCGTAGGTCAGGGCAGTATCAAAAGAGTCTATGATTATGTGTCGACAAAGTAATAGCTACCAAATGAGGTACCAGTCTGTTGATGTTATAGAAAATGAGACGATGGTAAATTCTGATTATATTTCGAGAATTTAATATCAGACCATCATATATTTACTACGAATTGACAGCCCTTTCTAAATTGAGAGTTGCATAGCCGGTAAATCCGTTGAATCAAGTGAAGTGTTATTCGAAAAGATACAGTTGATCTTTTTTATTCTGATATATTTCGACAAAACTATGACGTTTGTAATGTTTGCAATATGATTGCATTTGGATTGCAGTACAAATGATATGAATGTATATAATAGTTTTTTAAATTTAAAAAATCCACATGCCAACATGTGCGTACATACATACGTATTCGTTGCATTGCATTTTGAATACCTTGGTAGTTGAAGGAAAACCAAAATAATATTTATTGCAGCACCTAACAAAAACCCAGTACATACCATTTTGCGTATCCGTATCTGCACGTATATACATATATAATGCATACAATCGCAATGCAACACCTTTCGCTCCATTACAGTGGGTCATTTTTGGTCATGTTAAGGTAACATCATTTATGACCACGAGGTGAGATATTCAAGAGACAATCTCAGTAAAATGTTATTGGGGAGCCTTCAATTCAATACTAGTTACTGCGAGTCTACATACAAGTTAAATCGAAATGTCGGAGTCAGCAACTTTCAAACCATTGCATTTTGTAACATAATATCCAACAAGTCTGTGTATTTTTGGTTCCCGTTAGGAGTAACAAGATCAAGAAACTCTTGAGAAGTGATGATGTTTTCACCCAAAAGAATATAACGCTCATTGATTGTTCCAGAAATAGCGACACGTTTACAATACTGGTATAACTATGTACACGACCTATAATTTTTGTAGCAACACATATTCTGTCTCATGGACTTGTGAATGATATTATAACAGCCAAGAAGTAGGTTAAGGAGTAGCAGTATTATGTATAGAGCTGTAGTGATATGGAAATTGGCGTTTGTGCAATTTAGTTTTGCTGATCTTTCTTGTACCATTTTATATCCTATCAAAGGAATTGTCAATTGTTTTAATATAAATGAATGCTGGGTCACAAAAATTGACGCTGCATTATTACGGACGGTCTGAAGTTCAACGATCGTGAGTAAAAATGTTATTGGCAAAGCTTCAGTTAAATACTAGTTACCACGAGTCTGTATACCGTTATATCGAAATGTCGGAGTCAAGCAGCTTTCAAAACGTTGTATTCTTTAACATAACATATAACAAATGTTTGTATTGTTTGTGCCCGTTAAGAGTTACAATGTCAATAAACTGTTGTTAAGTGATGGTGTTTTCAGCCAGTAAAATATATCACTCATTGATTGTTCCAGAAATAGCAGCACCATTGCAATACTGGTATAAACATGTCTATGACCTATAATTATTGGAGCAACACATATTAGGTTTGACTCGACAATTCAATCATTAGGTTTGAAAATAAAACAGACGGTGGAATAGATGAGCATATGCACTGTTGCCTTAACATGAATAATGTAGCAATGTCTGGATTTCGTGTAAATACATGGCCACTGCATTCTGCATATTTTTATTTCGCTCTCTGTAGCAGCTTTTTGGTGTCGGCTGCGAGGCCCGCTAAATGTTTGTAATGATATAAGAAATTATTATTTAAACATACTTATTTTTAAATGAGAATGGTGCTCTCCGAATATATTGAATGGCCCTCGTACATGTTTATACGTACAATTCGTTTCATTTTATGGAGAGGCTCTCGGGATGTTTTTTCTAACACAAAACAGATAAAGGGAACGCTGACCTCTCTTCTGTCATACCATAATGACAATTAATGCCATTAGGAATAGGGCTGATGAGAGTGATTAATAAGTTAAGATGGACACCATGGTATATGATTCTTTATTAGTCAATTCATGGATGCTTTCAATAAGACAATAATACTTTACAGTTGATGTAGAACGGCTGTTTATTGATGCACAAAGGCAGTCAGTACACGAAACGTCTCCAACTGCACCGTTAAACTGATGTATCATTTGTCATGTCACAATTCACACCAAATAATTAGCTGAAAAAAATAGCCAACTTGAAATACAGGACACCACTACTACTTCAATCAGGCTTTTTATTTGTATGTCAAACGTGTTTGTCCAAAAGAACCCCAAAGTTTGTGCATACAAATACCAAATTTTACACAGCCTGTCATTTTTTATATTGTAATTTTGTTTTAAAATACCAGCAATACTAGTAGCATTTGGCCAACGAATGAATCACAAGTGCACATGAACTTCACATGCCAAGATAAATGTGTGAATGCGTCCATGTGTTATGGTTACTTACCATGACGTGATTGTGCATGCACAATGTCGGACATACCACATGATTTTAAGTGAGTTTACAACATATGTAAACAAAACTTTTAGCCAAAAAAGCATGTGGTGTGTCCACCCTGTGTACATTACATAACCAAATTGTTAATTGTGTCGACATTGTTTAGGTTTTAATCTTTTTCTTGTAGTTGTATGTCTATTGAGACTTGTACATGTAGTTCGATAAATCTAAATTTTGTTATGGGATGTGGTTTCGTGCTTTAGTGTTTCGTTTGAATGCTGCACTCTCTGTTTGGTGTGTTATCTTGGATTACGGGATTAAAATGTCCGACATCTATTGTAACATGCCCACAAACCAGACTGAATAAACTAAGTAATCTACAATAACAAGAACGCATGCGTGTTCCAATCATATACACCCCTGCATTCACAAAAGTTCAATGGCATTGCATGATGTTTGCTCCCAACGTAAGATAAGCACCAGTTTACTCTATTGACAGATCAACGTTTTATAGCATATAATGCTCATTTACGAACTACAATAAAACTGAAAAACTCTTGCAATGATACGGACATATTTCCTGCTTTCAGAACATTTGAATTCCCTGTCTAGTGCTACGATCGTTGAGAGAGTCATACTGTTTGAAACTTGTTTTTAAGTAATCTAAGGGCATGTCGTTAAAACAACCCATGCATCGAGTATATCATACACTGCACTGCTATCATAATATCAGACTTGAGTTTATAGATCCAGGCAGGAGATAAGTATAAATGAGTTATCTGGTTTATTTTATGTAAGGTTAAATCACTATATATTGTATAAACGACATCAGCAATATGAGATATAGGGTTATGAGTAAACTATTCTGACTACAAATACGGTATATTATTATAAGCAGAATATGTATAGATTTTCTACCTTTCTCCGGCAATGATCGATTAAGCCCTCGTGTATGTACTAACTAACTGGTTTTAGTGAATGATACTTTTCGTGTAAAAGTGTCTTGTTCATTCTAAAGGAGTAGTATAGTTCGTTTAAACACGCCCCAAAAGTCACCCACAAGTTTTATTTTATTTTGTCAACTCGTTTAATATAATTGAAATATTGGCTACGCCTGTTCATCAAGGGAAGCTTTGCTTGGAGTCAATGGCTTTCAGTGATTACCATCTCGGGACAATTTAAGTATACAATTACTTAATTAATTTCTAATTATTAAAAACGTAGAACGATCAAACAGACCTTAAACTGTCATGAAACCCTATTTCTAATCAAGGATATATAAGAGGCTTTTTAATTTCATGGTATTTTATCTAATCTCGATTATATACTTATTTCATGCTGAATAAACTTACTGATCAAAGGTTTGTAATAATTAACACAAGCCAGAATATTTATACAAACGCATGTTAATATGTATAACACAGTGAATAGTTCACTTCTTTGAAAGCAGAAACTACGCATGCAAAAACATGAGTTAATACATAAGTTAAGAGCAGTCTGTTTGCACAAACTAACGAACCGCATTGTTAGCAGACATATGTCAACTCCCTCAATATTCAAGTTAATTAACGCACTCTAGTTGCACACTGCACATGCTGTCACAGTGACACGTAACGAGGGAACAGTTCACGAACATTCAAACATGCATGTATCCATGTCAGTGTTCTGAGGTCATGCAGTTAAAACAATTCATGCATCGAGTATATCATAGACTTCTATCATAATATCAGACATGTGTTTATATTTCCAGACAGCAGAAAAGTATAAGTGAATTATCTGGTTTATTTTATGCTAGCTTAAATCACTATATATTGTATAAACGACATCAACAATATGAGATGTAGGGTTATGAGCTATCTATTCTGACTACAAATATGGTATGTTGTTATGGCTGCATCTTGGAAGACTATGATGGGATCTATTAATTGTCCATATAAAGATCAATGTACAGTAACATTTAAGGGACAATGTGTCTTACCAAGTTTCTGTAAATATGAATGCCATGTGTAATTTGAAATATTCACAACATTGTATGTATATGCCTGTCATATTGTACCAGAAAGCTGACTGACAAATAAAGGCTATACTTGGCATTTGAAATATGTATGCGTGTAATTCTATTTACGTACTGTACATAACGGTCAGTATTTCTATCAGAGGAGCATTACGATTGTCAGTACGCAAAAAGACATTATGTTTGTACGAAAAGGCCCCTGTCAAAATATCTATGTAAAATATAAAAAAAACTGGTTACATGGAAAGCATTGTTGTGCTTGGTATAACAGATAAATACCGAAGTGAATGACAAGTTCATATGCTAAGCAGCATGAAGATGATAAAGGAAGCGAAAGTTCGTAAAAGGTCAATTTTACTCCAAACCTATTACAACACCTGTACAGAAAACATATCGTAATTGCTTTCTCTTTGAATTCTAATTGTTTTTGTTCTAATTTTGCACTAATTGCATTTAAACTATTAACAGAATATGTACAGATTTTCTGCCTTTTTCCGGCGATAATCGATGTAGCCCTCGTGTATGTACTAACTAACTGGTTTTACTGAATGATACTTTTCTTGTATAAATGTCTTGTTCCTTCTACATGAGCAGTGTGTAGTTCGTTTAAACGTGCTCCTGAAGTCACTCATACTTAGGTTTGTAAAACATGTTCCTTTTGATTTGTGCTTGTTTTTGTACATATTGCATGTCTGTTTGCACTTGAGTAATGTCGTTTTACTTTATTGTATTGTGTGACATCTTTATAACATCTCAGTCATCCGAATACATAGACATCGAATGGACTACTTAATAGGATTGAACCTGAACCCTCCACTCCAGATGCATGAAATGGAAATCATGCAACAAAACGAGACACAAATCATTTTGCCGGAAGTGTAAGATGTAATTCTTCCGATGTCGGATACAAAACACAGAAATAATCATTTGCAGCATTACAAACCACTATAAGTGATAAGCCAGTGTATATTCACGGTGAGTAACGTGAATCTGTGTTTGCTGCAATCATCCAGACTTGAATAAAGTGTTATATATAAAGGTTTCAAAAGTAATTAGAATATATATTTTATTTCCCTTCATCAATATGTTTTCCTCAGTTACTAACGATCTGGGATTTTAAATATCTGATTTGGAAGTTATTTTCTGTCTGTATTAGTAACTTTTGAGATTCGTGATTTTAGAGAATTTAGATGTAAAAAGTGGATTTACTTTATTTATCACTACATCATTGCTGAATACACCAAACATAATTGCGAACTATTGAAATTAGATTTAATATATTCGACTAAAGCCTGTTTTATATTATTTTGTCCTCTCGTTTCATATAAATGAAATATTCGCTATGCCTGTTCATCCATAGAAGCTTTGCTTGGAGTCAGCGACTTTCAGTGATAACCTTCTCTGGACAATTTAAGTATACAATTAGTTAATTAATGTCTAATTACTTAAAACGCAGAACGATCAAACAGAACGTAAGTGGTCATGAAAGCCTATTTCTAATCAAGGATATATAAGAGGCTTTTTAATTTCCGGGTGTTGTTCTAATCTCGATTATATACTTACTTCCTGCTGATTAAACTTACTGATCAACATTTTGTGGTTTGTAATAATTAACTAAAGCCAGCATATTTATACAAACGCATGTTAATATGTATAACATAGTGAATAGTTCACTTCTTTGAAAGCAGAAACCACGCATGCCAAACATGAGTTCATACATAAGTTAAGTGCAGTCTGTTTGCACAAACTAACGAACTGCATTGTTAGCAGCCATATGTCAACTCCCTCAATATTCAAGTAATAATTAACGCACTCTAGTCGTACACTGTACTTGTTGTCACTGAAAATACCAGTGACATGTTACTTGGGAACAGTTCACGAACATTAAACATACAAGAGGACATGTAGTTTCTACACTGAGAGTTAAATATTTGTAGAAAGACAATCTACTTTCAGTTAGCCACATGGGCAAATTCAACCAACTATGATAAAAATGTGCACAAATTTAACCATAAACATGGTAGCAGCCATACCAGTTCAATGACATTGCGATCAAATTACGATCAGCAGTAATTTTACTCTTTTGACTGATCAAAGTTTTTATATCATATAATGGTCATTTAGGAACAACGATAAATCCGAAATACTCCAGCCACCATACGGACATATAGCCTGTTTTCAAAACATAACAATTCACTGTCTGGTATAACGATTGTTGAGAGAGCCATACTGTTTGGAAATAGTTTCTGTATCCATGTCTGTATTCTTATGCAATGTAGTTAAAACAATGCATGCATCGAGTATATGATAGACAGCTATCATAATATCAGACTTGAGTTTATAGTTCCAGACAGGAGATAAGTATAAATGAATTATCTGGTTTATTTTATGTTAGGTTAAATCACTATATATTGGTTTAACGACTTCAGCAATATAAGATGTAGGGTTATGAGCTATCTATTCCGAGAACAAATATGATATATCGTTATGGTTGTATCTTGGAAGACTCTGATGGGATCTATGAATTGTCCGTATAAATATCAATGTACGACTAATTTGAGTAACGTTTATATGACGATTTCTCTGATCACATTTCTAAATGCATGTACACCACGTGACATTGTAACTAATAATATATTATAAAAATACTTCCACCATTGTATTATATACAGTGTTTTTTAGCCATGATAATACAGCGTATGACGACCAACATTTAAGTTAGAAGAAGGGCAGTACACCAAAACTACATAGAGTGTTCTATAGCATATGGAAAACGGCAATGGAAAAAATAATTTAAACACTTGCTACATTTAGAGTAGGGGTATTAAGAACATTACAATGTCTAATTGAATGTCGAGTCTTGGTCCAGCATGAGGAAATTTAGCTAGCCTAGCGAGAACTCGATGAATGTCATTTTTAGTCTAAACCAATTTTCCATCCACAGCAAAATGCGGGCTGTAATGAAAACATATCGTAATTGCTTTTTCCTTTATGTTAAATTGTTTTTTGGTTCCTATTGTTTTAATTACATTTAAACTATTTGCAGAATACGCATACACATGTTTAGTCTCCGACATGCATCGATTTAGCCCTCACTTATTAGTATGTTACACTAAAAGATACTTGTCTTGCGACTGTGTCTTGTTTTTACAGACACTACGCAGTGTGATGGTTTTAAGCTAGTTCAGCTCATTGAAGAATACAAATCGGTATCATACAGGACTGTCCAGTACTGACACTACCATGCATAGAAGCGAACCAACGAACCAATATACCAAGGGAATATCATAACCCCTGAAACAGCCAGTTCTAGAATATCATACATGCGATTGAACGAGCAACATCCTCGTCCGAAAGCGCATATTTAGATTATCAGTGCGTGTTAAAACAACACAAATTACATCGGTGCATTATACAGGAACATTAATACTCAATTGAATCGTTCACAGTTATACCCGTGTATGTTCATAGTTTTACCGTGTGCTTTTTAAAACTAGAGACAATTTATATTTATGTCATACCAACAACATCTTAAACTAGTGTAACGTGGTTCAAACACATTGTCAATGTGATTGCTGATTAACGATAATAATAAATAATAATAAATCACGAATATCGAAAGTTTCTTACATAAAAAAACCTCCGAATGAGAGATTTAAACTCACAGATCGCTCATAACCTGGGGCAAATACATTGATGAAGGGAAAAAAATCTGTATTGCAATTGCTTTTGAAATCTTTACGTATAAATGAACTAATGAACGCCAGAACATGCTATTATATTGCTGTACATGAAAGCTCATAACTGATACTGCCAGTAAACACGTTCAAGACGTTAAAGTCCAACATCTGAAGAAGATAATTTTCTTCTTAACATGAACTATGTGACATTATAATTAATGTCTTAACCGAAGGAAGTTTGTGTGCTAAAGTGTCGTCACAGAAATGACTGTAAAAATACGGCAAACATTAAGTAGACAACTAGTAAAGTAAAGCATGCACTGTCCGATATATCAAATGATATTGCAGACTCTACGGGATACTCGCTGCAACAGAGTACTTAAGGCAGTCCCTGGTCCGATGTGGTACTCGTATAAGAACATGATTGTGGAATTGTCATTTGCTGTCATGATGCATTTAAGTGTTAGGTTCTCCATTAGGATCTCGTTTGTCGAGTAGTTGTCTAGACAGAAACATACTTTCAACATAGATTTAAATTAGTATGATCATTTTAAACTACATATATCAAGTGCGTTGAGGGTGATTTTCCAATAAAGCTCCAATACAGTCACATTAAAACGATTACATTTGGTGATGTACGGTACGCTGCAAGCATTCACTATTTAAATCAAGCCAAAATGAATAGTTCAAAACGGTTGATCTTGATGGGACAATATTAACTATAAAATAAAATTCTTTTTCAAATGCATTTGAGTACTTCACCCTTAACAATCTTTTTAAAAGTTGTATTCAGAGAAAAACTATTAACCACAACCTTCAGCAGCAAATAAATAATTTAATCATATTTGGCCATTGTCATAATTTATAATAATCTAAAAAGCAGTTAGCCATTCTATAAACAATATCAGAGTTTATCCTTTGATTCCATGCCCGCTTACGAGAGGCAAGAATTCCGGTAAACCTGTTTCTGTAGTAGTTGTGTTTGTTTTGCTTTTCCTAATTGTGTGATTGCTGTGTTTTCCAAAGTCGACGTTTTATTCAGTGTTATCTTTGTAAAAGTTGTAAAAAGCCTTATTCTTAACCTTAATACAAATTGCAAAACTTCCGCAGCGACCAATTCACATCTATGCATTATACGAACGTGTGTGACAAGAACAATGATCTCTTAAGTATTGTAAAGACAAACTATATTCTCAAAATTACTTCAACCATTATTTATACACTCAAGAGTATAAACGGAAGACCAATTTGTTCTTGCACATAATGTTGTAAAGCTTTGTGTAGATTTATGTTTCGGCAATGAAAAAGTTACAGTTTTTAAATGTTTTACTGGGAAATCGTGTGAAACTTTCTTGTTACAAAACTTCAAAGATTAAAAGAGAAACTGAATGCGTACAGGGAATGAGTTTTGTCAGATTATCTATAATTATCTTCCAATACACACACACTTAACAGTTTTAGGAAAACAATATATAACTTAATGGATTATATTGCACCGGAAACTAGGTATTTCCGCTTTTTGACATGGGTGCAAAATTAAAACATCATTTGCTTCGAACTTGAAACCATTGAATAGCTAGGTTGACAATGTCCGAGGTATATAGCTAAGACCATTAATTGTGTACTGCACATAATATAAAATATGACGAAACGAGAACTAGCCTTCAATCATTACCTAATTGGGGATATAAATCTAGTTCTAATAGAAACACAATATACAGCAATATATTTACAACACTCTCACAATGTATCGACCATTTGGTATAAAAAATATTTTATGTTTCTGTTAAACATGTATAGTTTAAAGAATACAGATAACGAAGCAAAAAATTAAAAACATACAATTAGTATATTACCAGAGATGTTTGACTTTTACGAGCTGTATGCAACCTTAATCCTTTAAATATTTCCCCAGGAGATCTGACTTCGTGTTGGTTGTTTTTTAACAGCAATCGTCTCATTGATTTGAAATTCCTAATCGTGCGAGCTGCTTTATTTCTAAAAAAACGACAGTTTCATCAGTCTTGTATCTGTCATTTGAGCAAACACATTCGTCACACGCACACACACGCACATGCACACGCACATGCACACGCACGCACACACGCACGCACGCACGCATCCAAACCCCACATCCCCAGCAATTGACCGTTAATAATCAATATCTACACTCATTTACTTACTAGTAATAAGTGAGTACTATATCACATGTGTAAAAAACGCACAAAACAGCACGATCATTCAGTTTTACTGCCTAATAGATGTGATTGATGCAGTGCGATCTGTATCACATACGGTAATTAACATGACTACCCTTCTGCCAATTAGCGTTGACATAGAATTCAATCATATGTGTTCACTTGGGATTTAAGAAAATGGGAGTTAATATAACATCCATACAATGTTGCGTTCATAATCTGCCATTTTACATCAAGATTAACGTTAACGTTATTTTTGTTCCTCATAAATTTATAGCAGGGCTGCAAATAAGAGATCTTCTTGGCAAATCTTCCAATATGTTGTTGGTTATTACACAAAATGCTATTTTATACTTTATTTTAGTAGGGCCATTCGAAATGTTTGTAAAATTTGGCTATTTAACCACAACAAATCAACAAAATATCGTCCTATATGGCATAAATGTGTTACATGTTATTGTGGATGTATGTCTTTATCTGTTTTGTTTGCCGTAGAGCTATCACGTTATGGTACAAGTATATGGACTTTCCATACTGTCTTCTTACACACGTGATAACACTCCATATTCAGAGTGTTTTGTGTACGAATAAATGCACAGGGTGAAGACAATGCCAGAAAAACGACGAATATAAGTATCGACAACAGGGCACTGTTTTATCAACGTACTTACGGAAAACGTAAACTTACGTCCAAATTTAAATTCAGTATAATTATTTAACAGCTGTACGTTGGGAACAGCTATTGTTTGTAAGACTTCATTAACTGGATCTTGATTAGTATTACAGCTCAAATTGCCACATTTTACAGTTGTAACAGTAATTATAAAGAATTTAAATTTGACCGTAAGTTAAAGATTTCCGTAAATGCTTTGATAAAACAGTACCCAGGTGTTGTTATACATGGTGCCCCCAGAAACCGGAACCTAGGATACACATCTGTAACATTTTCTCGATAATTGATTATCGAACTGTCAATATGTCACTTTTGTGATTATTTAGTTCAATGTCCAGAGTTACCAGAGTCCATTGTTTACATGAAAACGAACTAAATAATAAAAATCGCTTGTAAAATGCAATTAATTTTTTCTCCTGTATAACAATATGCGGCGTGCGACAGTACTAATATACTGAGCAACTTTTCTAAGTCGTCACTTATATATTCGTAGATAACTTTGTCAACCATGTATATATCTCAATGAAATAGAAGCACTGTCGCGGACCTATTTCTTCGTTAGTAAGCTTATTTTGTGTATGTTTGCTAAAACTCAAGTAGCGAATGTCTACATTCCGTCTACTCTAAACAGTGGTTTCTTAGCAACCTTATTTTAAAACTACGAAAAGGTATCAAAACTCGCAAACCTGCCTTCTACACAACGGGTGGTATATTGTGGTACGCCTTTGAGACTTTCATAAATTAAAATGTAAAAACCAATAAGATTATTAATCACTTACGACTCTTACAAAGCATGTGATATACCTATATTAATATTGACTCGAATAATATACGTGTTTAACGACCCCTGCTGCTCTCATAGTCCAATTAATTACGAGATAATTAAAACCCATTTTCAAAGTTAATTTGTTATTGACATGTAGTGATTTTATGCATGGATACGTCCAATAGCAACATTCAGAACTAATATAGATTAGCTTTTAAATGCTCCTCTCTACAAAAATGAATGGTTAATAATTAATCCTATACAGACACTTCGGATTACTTGAAAAAACTTATCTAATTAACTGTTACAACTGATGTATGTATACCAATTGTACGGGTCCAATAGCTACGGTCAACCCACATAGCCCACAATACAATGCACTAATACATGTATACAAGACAAATACCACGTGCGTGCTCTTCAACTTGGAGTCGTAATTAGTTTATTGTCTGTTCCAATAAATCAAGTTTTACTACATCGTATCCACTGATTTCTTAATTAGATAGAATATAAACAACGGAATAATATGTTTACGTCAACTAATTTATACTCACATGTCATATTATGTATATTAGAGACGATAGTTAGACATTTTACATATCTTCGACATGCGATACTTCTCATTTACCGAACCTTACAGCATACACCAAATATTATCAGTCTTAGACGCCAATAAACCACCATCAATCTGATTTGAAAATACGTTATCTTCATTACATGTACTGCTTAGAGTATACATGCATTGCAATATGTTCAATTAAAGATAAAAAATATTCTTAATGGCACCAGAATCAACGAGAGGAAATACAGATAAATCGTGCCAAAAAAATGGTTACCATAGGTGAAATTAATGATTATCGATTCCATTTATGAATTAGTTTTATCACTAATGTTGATTTTACGTAGAATTTAACGATGTTCGGTCTCTCAACAGACTCCCTTAGAGTCATCAGTTCGGACGTTGACGTTAAACGCCGGTACATTAATGGTAAATGATGAAATTAAAAGATCATCAACAACTGCTTATATACCGTTTCTCCAAACCATTTGCGTTCAAGCAATACATGACTTAAATAGTTCCTGCTACTGACACAATCAGTTCGGTGATTATCCTGTCGAGTAACTTAATTATACACATCGTCATGGTTAAAACGTATAATCATAGTTCTACAAATCGTTTACTAGCTGAGCTGTTTAGAAATCTATTTCGCGCCGGTCAAACAGATTAGAAATGAGACAAAAACTAAAACGAACGAAGTAGTAGAAAATTACAACCGTCTCATTTCTGAAATGTCATTTATGAACATTGCTTTGTTGATTGCTGAATGTTTCCTGCTCTTCAAACCGTCACAAATAGCGATCGGCAATTTGCAATATTGTTGTAAGACGAATTATTCTTTGTTTATCCAACATATCTGAGACATAAAATCTTGGGAGACGATGTCTTAGACCGATCAATCATTATTTTATTGCAGCCACATATATTGCGATAATACTTAGATTTTCTCCTCTTTACCGTTTTTCTTATCGTTTATGATCTATTCTAACATCGCTAAATACTCCAGTATATCGTATTCCGTGGAATGATATGAACGTGAAAAACTTTAATCAAATATTTTCAAAGTTGGCTATTAGATTGTATATCACTGACAAAGCGTCAGGGAGGGAATCGTAGGTCAGAGCAGTATTGAATGAGTCTATGATTATGTGTCGACAAAGTAATAGCTACCAAATGAGGTGCCAGTCTGCTGATGTTATAGACAATGAGAGAATGGTAAATTCTGACTATATTTCGAGCATTTGATATCAGGCCATCATATATTTACTACGAATTGACAGCCCTGTCTAATTTTAAATTTGCGTAGCCGGTAAATCCATTATATCAAGTGATGTTTTTATGAGAAAAGATACCTTTATCTAGTGTTATTTCTTTCGAGAACACTAAGACGGTTATGTTTGCAATATGATTGCATTTGGATTGAAGTACAAATGACATGAATGTATATAATAGTTTTGTAAATTTCAAAACAACCACACTATATGCGTACGAGGGTCATTTAATAAATTCGTGGACTGACGTCGTCATTTTAATACACATTGACACAGAGAATAACTGATTAAATCACACTAAACTACAGACTTTCTGACACAAGTGCAGAAAAGTTTGCACGAAATGACGCATTTTTAAAGAAAATAAGACTAAAACAAAACTATCACCTTACCACAACCACCACACAACGCAAATATATTCTGACGTCAGCGACGTTATTGACATTTTGCTATTTCTCAAATGGTTAACCCGAAATTGAATTATGTCATTAATATGGAATTAAACATAAATATTTAAGTTATATATTATTAAATAGATCTACCACAACATTTTATGAATTCAAAGTTAAGGATAAAGTTAGTCTAAATGGTTGTTTGCTAAATTGAAACGCCTCGAACATTTTGACTGGTGTTTCCTCAAACGTCCCAACGTTTGCAAATTTCGTTCGACCCCGGTATCATTCATAATACCATGCTGCTCTTCGGAAATTTGAGTTTGCCACTAAAACACTGGGTCAATAAATACTGCAGGATCTTTGTTTGCTCTTATTAGCAGTGTATGTGTGTTTGTTGTGTATTTCCAAGACAAGTGCATGATTTAATAGCTGCATGAATTTCCTTACCTAAATTAATTGGCATTTTGACGTGAATAAAAACGTGACAGACATAGATCAAATGCTTCTCAATTCAAACTCAAACGTCCGAACAACTTAATTATTTCACAAACTATTATGATAATATCTTGTAATAATCTAGCAAACATATTGGAATGTAAATTAATCAATTCGGAATTTATAACTAGTTGAAATATTGGAATGGGTACGTTACGTCGGTAGGGGGTGGTAGCGCGTTACTATGGTAATACAACGACTGGTCACATGTTACTGTGTTGCATAATCAATGTTTAATTTGTATCTACGGTAGGTAATAGATAAATGTTTATAATGATATAAGAAATTATTATTCAAACATAAGTATGATAAAATGAGAACAATTGTCTACGAATATATTGAATGACCCTCGTACATGCATTCACGTTCGTCGCAGTTGACGGAAACACCTCGGCTGAACATGGATGCATTTACTTACTCATGTATAAAAGCAACAGTATTATATATGCAAGACAAAAGCAACACAATATCCCAGACCCGCAAGTACAGGCCAAATTTATATAACCATTTATGGTAACCGACAAACCCTATTTCCAGCATATTATTAATGGCATAAATGAGCATAAAACATTTTTTCATTTTAGCATGCGCCGATAATTATCAAAATATATGAGCCGTTCTCCAGGAAAACCGGGCTTAATGACATTGTATTGTAATTTTGCAATAAGATTTTAAAAAATGTCTAAAATGAGAAAAAAACTTGTGTCCTTTGATTACATTTTAAGTAATTGGATAGGATAGTACTATCCATTAGCTTCAAGTTTTAATATATTTTTAAAATAACTTCTGTCGTTGCTATGGTGATCGTTTTCTAAACAGTACTCATATCAAGGAAAACAAGGGTTAGGTGGCTAAAACACTTGCAATTTTTCCCTGTAAGCAAACACTCACAAATTGGAAACGTTTAATTAAAATAAGGATATGATTCTATAATGTTCCACAATTCTAAAAAGTTACGTCAAAACATTATCAGATACTGGATCTTTGAAATATCAGGTGACGTTACGTCAAAAAGGCAGAGAATGACTTTCGCGACGTCCCATAAAAAGTAGGCGGTAGTGGTTGGTTTAAAAAGTCTATAACTTTGTACGTGTATGGAATAATGTGTTCAAATTTTCAGAATCTGTTCTCAAGAGTCTCTTCGTTCCAACACTATATTCATCAACATTTTCACAATTTTGTCACTAAGCCCGGTTTTCCTGGAGAACGGCTCATATATTAAATTTTTAAAATAATGAATCGCTTCCAGCCTTTTATTCGACAACAACAGCTTCACGGAAACAACGGAACGGTCTGATTAAAATCAGAAACGTACTTTGTTCAACGGAACGGAGATGACAAAAACGATATCGTGGATTGCTTTTGGTTTACACGCGTATAATCTCAATGAAATAAATATAATGTTTTCTTTTGATCTTGATCATTTCGAATATCATCTAATAAATAGATCTACACCAAATTAATTATTTCAAAATGTGTAATTGTCTTTTCCATTTATGTCACTGTCGGCTGATTCGTAGAAAAATGGCTTTTCTTGTTTTAATCATACAGTACTAAAGTCTAAGCGTTTGACGACTCAATCAACTCGATATGCAAATATATTTTCATTAATGTTTTGATAACTGCTGGGATGTTTTGGGTGAAATGTTGTGTTTTTGTAGCATTCGTTATTCTGATTAATGTTTAGTATGTTTTAAATCAATTAGAACGGTCGAAGTTATAGGATAGGCCTCTTTAAGGCTACACATTGAGTACTTGTATTGTGTATATACGTCTTACGAACATCGTGCATTGTAAAATTCCCAATAATTATATAATTATTATAAGTGAACAAAGAGCTATGTTGACATAAGGCAACGAAAGGCAATGTAACGGGAAGCTAGTAGGGTAAGTATTTTCTAGTGTTACAATGTAATCCTTTTAGCTTTAAGTGTGATCACAAAAGAAGTCTGTTTGAGCGAAGAATAGTTAACATCTCCATTCAAAATATATGAACATACATGTCAAATTAATATAATGAAATTTTTTAAATTTGTTTCTACAATGCACGATGTTCGTAAGACGTATATACACAATACAACGATTAAAATTTGAATCTAACGCTTTGCAAACACCACATATTTAAACTTTTTTCCCGATTATTTAGGCACTTAGACCAAGATACGTTATTTGCACAATCGGTTTATTCTTTGCATCAACAGTACACATAAGACATAATACTAAAAAACTAAAGAATGTGTCAAAAATATCAAAGCAGTCCTCCACACAATGGGTTGGATGTTGTGATACGCATTTGAGGCTTTCAGAATGTAAAATATAAAAACTAAAACTATTATTAATGACTTACACTTCAAATGACATACCTAAATTACATTGTATATTGATTCGAATAACAGACGTGTTTAACGTCCTCATCTGCTCTCATAATCCAATTAAGTACAATATGATTAAAGCCCATATTCAAAGTTAATTTGTTATTGACATGTGGTGAGTTAACGCATGGTATACGTCCAATAGCAACTTCCAGAACTTATATAGATTAGCTTAAAAATGCACCTATCGACAAAATTGAATGATTAATAATTCATCCTATGCTGATACATCGAATAACTTGAAAATACTTCTCGAAATGCACTGATAAAACACATGTATATAATTATACTAATTGGATGGGTCCTCCAAATGTCCTATAATATAATGCACTGATACATGCATACAAGACAAGAACTATGTGTGTGCTCTTCAACTTGGAGTCGTAATTAGGTTATCGTCTGTTTCACTTTATCGAGTTTTACTACATCGTATCCATTGATTTCTCGATTAGTCAAAGCATTAACAGCGGGATATGGTTATACTAATTTATACTCACAGGTCATATTATGCATATAATAGACGATTGTTGAAATAGTTAGACATATTACAGATCTTTGACATGCGATGCTTCTAGTGTACCGAACCTTATAACATACACCAAACAATACCGACATTTTAAGAGTCTTAGACGCCCACAAACTTTCATTAAAAGGACGTTATCTTCATTTCCATGTTTTGTAAATACGCGTTCCAATATGTTGACAATGAAAAGTAACCACAAGTGAAATTAATGATATTCAATTCCATTTATAAATTAGATTTATCACTTATGTTTATTATACGTTCCATTAAACGATTTTGTAGCACTATTAATTCACCCTCGTGCATAGTTCGTTTAGTGTCCCTGTCACAGATGGCCAACTAGAATAAGAGCGTGTTGTCTCAGAAACCAACGTAACAATCGGTTAAACAATTGTTATGAATTTATGCGTCGTAACTAAATGTTTAAATGCTTTCAATCCGATCTCTAGAATTACTACCAGTAATAATTGGCGATTTCTCTAATTCCTGAAAACTGTACCACACTATCGCAGCTAATGTTTCAGAATGGCATGGCCTGGCTAAATTAATGTTCGAATATGACGATATGCCATTCTTAAGGAAGGTTTTGTGGATTTAACCAATCTTTGTTTTTTCAATAATGGAAATCGTTAAAAAAGTTACATGTAATTGTATATGAGTTCATGATACACCAGCGTAAATTTCATTTGTGTTTGCTCGCTGACAACATATTTTAACACCAAACTTAACAATTTCTGCAAATCCACATCATTTGATGTCGCAACATAGAGACACTCAGGTGATAAGCACTCAAGAGATGATATGAATACTTCGTAGTTGTGACCTCTTGTGATTTGCTTTGCTTTCACTAACATCAAAATGAACGAACAAAAATCATTCAGACTTTGTTTGCAAATTCCTTCTCCGTTTCAGTTAGGCAATACGTTTGAGATTGAAATGACCACTGTTTAGGATATGACCACAACGACATAGAGAAGTGTACATGCACGTGCTGTCACATGCTTAAATAACAACTATCCCACCTTATTAGTAAATTGACTCAGGTAATGAGAAGAATTAATTTGACGAATTGACCTTCTGGATTTTTTTTTCAAATACCTATGTAATGTTTTCCCTATATCCTGCTGGTTATTATTTATTTTTTTATTTCTAAATGTAAGTGTGCCCGTAGTTTAATAAAGTTGAATGTACTTTTCCATACAGTGTCACAAAGCTTTAATCTAATAAACTTCCCTTAATTACAGCCTAAACGTTTATATCACACAAGTATATCTTGGGATTAAAACATCTTGCGCCGAAAAAGTATTTATCATACATTTTGTATTAATTATTTAAAAAAGGCTTTGTGAACTTTACAATCACATCAATATCAATTGTTTTGAAATCGTATCAAGATTCTCAAATAGAACTTTATTGCAGCCAAGCATCGATCTGAATTCATAAACGAATTAAACAACGATATATAGTAAGTACTCTGGTGCGATGTTACTTTGTTGGCTCAGTAGAGAATTCAACTCATTGTGTTACTAAGCAATTTGCACAAAAAACAGTCGCTTATGGCTACGTAACAATAGCGCAAAATACAGATCGTGTGAAACAAAGCGTCAGATTAAAGCTATATCACACATCACACTGACTGTTTTAATTAAATCATTATAGTAATTGGATGAAGTTAGTTTAAGATATTTAGTTGTTCAACTTTTACTGAACGCTTTCAAGACAACACCCACATGAACAACGGCATCATTACACTGGAGGCCGGGTTCAAACAAAGTGTTTATACTTTAGTCAACATTCAACGTTTTAATTTAGAATAAATATTGAGATAAGACTAATAAAAAAGTTATATCTACATAAATGTGTCGTTACCGGAAAATTCAGGAAAACTTATGGAAGACGAATAACAATGCACCAACCATTATCAAATTTATTTAATGAGGAAATTATTCAAACAAGGATCTTGAAAAGGACCGTTGCGCCAATATCTAAAGCCTATGTCCTACTGAGTATGTTTGCCTCGGCGATGTACAGCATAATGAATGGATGAATCGGACGGCCAATCAAGAAACTATGGAACTTGCTCCACGTATTCATATGTTTAGTATTGTCTCTTATTTCACATATACCCGTATAATACCATTGAAGTGTCTTATTTTCCTTTGGTCTGATAATTTTCTTATTATTTCATTTAAATACGCCATTTAGATACAATTATTGGAAATGTATTCTTTATTGCTTTACTTTAATGAGTTGGTGTTTAGAGAATTGAAAATAGATTGTAGGATATGCACGGGAATTTGCTTAACTTAATATAGATGATTCATTTGTTCGTGTTTTACCAATAATCAGATAAGCACTGTTACTGTTAATGACTAGAACATTAAGTGGTATACAGCTGACAATTGTCTGCAGCGTGTACACTCGAAACAAAAACATTTACTATTTATTTCAAGCGAATCGATGTTAAAATGCTTTAAGTCATGTACTGCTGAAACTACCACATTTTAACAATTATCGTCACATTAACAAAATACTGCCTCCCACATTATGTGCATAGTCATAAAAATTGCAAGGAGGGAAAAGCAACACAATTCCGTCACACTTACAACATTGTCATCTTATATCAGTTTGGAATCGCGATAGTAAATAGTCGGACATTCTAATGAGGGTTTGACTCGTTGTTCTTATCATGGATTATGAAGTAATGTCTGGCTTTTGTGTCTTGGGAAAAAGTGTTACAATTCGATTGTACTTGTACCAGAAATCATTTACGTAAACTAGTATAACAATTGTTTGATAATGCCGTGGAGAAGTTTACTTGTTTTTTATAAATTACCCACTAACTGAGAATGGCGTTTGTAATTATTACTAGTCACGCTTTCAAGTATCATATTGATTATATCGCTGGCGTTAACTGAAACCTTATAAGACTCATGACAAGGCGCTTATTTGTCGAGCATATTATCTTGAAAATAGGAACTTGTCATAATTACCGAACTGAAGTTCAGAAAAGCAGGTTTACCATTAGTAAATAGTAGTTTTCAGACAGTGTGTCGTGTTCTCCCAACAAAACATGTTTTGTTTAGAATAATCAGTTCGGTCACTGAGGGAAAATGCCGGTACATTAACAGTAAATTATGAAGTAAATGCATAATCAACAATCGCTAATTTACCGAATCTCCAAAACATTTGTGTTCAAGCAATACATGACTAAAATCGTTCCGTAAAGCTACTGACGTAATCAGTTCGGTGATTATCCCGTCGAGTAACCTTATTATACACATTGTCATTGTTACAATGTATAATCATAGTTCTACAAATCGCATACTTCTTGCTCTTGCTGAGCTGTTTGGAAATCTATTTCGCGTCGGTCAAACAGATTAGAAATGAGACAAAAACTAAAACGAACGAAGTAGTAGACACTTGATACCGTCTCATTTCTGAAATGTCATTTATGAACAATTGCTTTGTTGATTGCTGAATGTTTTCTGCTCTTCAAACCGTCACAAATAGCGATCGGCAAATTGTAATATTGTAGTAAGACGAATTATTCATTGTTTATCCAACAGATCTGAGACATAAAATCTTGAGAGACGATGTCTTAGACCGATCAATCATTATTTTATTGCAGCCACAAATATTGCGATAATACTCAGATTTTCTCCTCTTTACCGTTTCTCTTATCGTTTATGATCTAATCTGACATGGCTAAATACTCCAGTATATCGTTTTCCGCGGAATGATATGGACGTGAAAAACTTTTATCAAATATTTTCATATTTGGCTATTAGATTGTTTATCTCTGACGAAGCATTAAGTAGGGAATCGCAGGTCAGAGCAGTAGCAAATGAGTCTATGATTATGTGTCGACAAAGTAATAGCTACCAAATGAGGTGCAAGTCTGCTGATGTTATAGAAAATGAGAGAATGGCAATTTCCGATTTGATTTCGCGAATTTGATATCATGCCATCATATATTTACTACGAATTGACAACCCTGTCTAAATTGAGAGTTGCATAGTCGGTAAATCCATTGAATCAAGTGAAGTGTTATGAGAAAAGATACAGTTGATCTATCTTTATTCTGATATATTTCGACAAAACTATGAAGTTTTTAATGTTTGCAATATGATTGCATTTGGATTGAAGTATAAATGGCATGAATGTATATAATTATTTTGTAAATTTCACAACAACGACATACCAATATGTGCGAACATAAATACGTGTTTTTTATTTTGCATTTTGAACACCTTGGTAGTTGACGGAAAACCTAGGCTGCACCTGGATGCATAAACCCAGGTATAAAAGCAACAGCATTATATATACATATACAGGTAGTACATACGCTCTCAGAAATTAGCACACACTATCTCTGACCTACTTGTACAAGCCACATTTATAAACAAACAATGAAAAGAAACGAGCAACATGACGGCTACAAAATACCGCACCTACCCTGGCAACATGACATTACAGTTAGACAAAATCGAAGAGATTTGGTCAAAAGTCCAATAGGGATACCAAGACAATATTGATTGCAGCACCTAAAAAATCCAGTATACAGGGTGTTTCATAATATCTGTCCCCATTACAAACAAATGCCATGCGCACATGCCTGATCTCATCTGATATCTTCATATACCAATTGAAAGCTAACATTTCAAAGTTTTATTCAGTATGTAATATGACAATTTTACTATCAAAGCAACATTGGAGTTAAGATTTCTGAAAAATTGCAATTTTTCGATAAATGTCAAAATGTCGTCCATGTTGAATAAGTTGAATTACAAAGCTTGTAAAGTTTTGCATGATATAACCAGTTTTAAAGATTTTAAAAACAAAAATATTGTATTGATATGAAAGTTGAATCCATTTGTGATAAACTAAAAACTTATGTGTGATGCAGTTGCTTTGGTTACCAGTTGCTAGGCAATGAAAGAAGCTAACACAAAATATTACTTTCTCGCTTTCATACAAGTAAACAAGTGCATGATCTTTGGTTGTTTTCTTTCTAAATTATTATTTGAAAGTCATAAATTGCTTTGGTGATTGTATTAAAAACTACATACAGCTATTTTTGTGAATTTAAAACATTCATTTGGAAAAAATGTTATTTGAAAACCTGTCACCTGTTTGCTTGACTACAAGAAAGAATGTATCTGCATGGTTATGTTCTTCCGTTGCCTAGCAACTAGAAACCAAAGTAACTGCTACATCAAACTATTTTCATCTTGTTGTATATAATATTAACTTTCAAATCAAAAGATTATTTTGTTAATAAACATAATCAAACTTGTTTTATCATTCAATACTTTACAAGCTATGTAATCAATTTGGGTTAAAAATAACTTTGAACGTCATTTTGACAATTATCGAAAAAATGACATTTTGCAAGAATCTTTGTTACTGGGTTGCTTTGAAAGAAACATTGCCATGTTATATACTGAATAAAACTTTGAAATGTTGGCTTTCTATTGATGTATGAAATTATCAGTTGAGATCATGCATATACTCCTGACATTTATTTGTAATGGGGACATATATTATGAAACACCCTGTATACCATTTTGCGTAACCGTTATCTGCACTCATTTCTTAGTTATTTATAATGTACAGTAAAAACTCTCTAATCCGAACTCCCTTCGGACCGGCAAAAAAGTTCGGATTAGGGAGGATTTCGGATTGGAGAGGTTTTACCTATGTAGTGTTTATAGGGAAAATTTATATCGTCTGGTGTACACTATTGTTTGTACAGTATGTCTGTATTCTGAAGTCCATGTTACATTAGGGTTTCCGCTGCTATTCACCATTTCCACTTTTTTTTTTTTTAGATTGGCGAAAAAATAATATCAAAGCTTAGAATTTTTTTTTTCAAACCTATTTTTTCATTTTGGTGTAAAGATCTGTATACCGGAAAGACCTGTAGACACCAATAAACAACTGACTACTGGTGATTGCCTATGGCTACACTGCAAACAGGCAGTTAATCCCCCTATCAGGCAATTAACAGATTAAAAGGTGTGATAACGATCTCCATTTCTGCTCTTCGTATCGGGTCGTGTTTAAAATCAATCTGTGTACGGTCCTTCGTGTCTAAAACCAAGTGCAAAACCGTTTGATTTAACCTCATTCCGACTATACGTCGATAAAAAAAAACTGTCAATAATTAGGGTAATTACGAATCAAATCTTTGTTTATGTGAGCCACAATACATTTTAATGTACGAATGTAATTGATTCTAACAAATAAATGACAAATTAAGTTGAACTTTTTTCTCCATGGTGATTTATTTACAAAATGACGAATTATCATCGCAATGCAACACCTTTTGCTCCATTACAGTGGGTCATGTTTGGTCATGTTAAGGTAACATCATTTATGATCATGAAGTGAGATATTCAAGAGACAATTTTAGTAAAATGTTAGTGGGGAGCCTTCAATTCAATACTAGTTACCGCGAGTCTACGTACATGTTAAATCGAAATGTCGGAGTCAACAACTTTCAAACCATTGTATTCCTTAATATAATATCTAACAAGTCTGTGTATTTTTTGTTCCCGTTAGGAGTAACAAGATCAAGAAACTCTTGAGAAGTGATGATGTTTTCACCCAAAAGAATATAACACTCATTGATTGTTCCAGAAATACCGACACGTTTACAATACTGGTATAACTATGTACACGATCTATCAGTTTTGTAGCAAAACATATTCTGTCTCATGGACTTGTGAATGATATTGCAACAGCCAAGAAGTGAGTTAAGGAGTAGCAGTATTATGTATAGAGCTGCAGTGATATGGAAATTGGCGTTTGTGCAATTTGGTTTTGATGATCTTTCTTGCACCACTTTTATATCCTATCAAAGCAATTATCAATTGTTTTGATATAAATAAATGCTGGGTCACAAAAATTGACGCTGCAGTATTACGGACGGTCAGTAGTTCAACGATCGTGAGTAAAAATGTTATTGGCAAAGCTTCAATTAAATACTAGTTACCACGAGCCTGTATACCGTTATATCGAAACGTCGGAGTCAAGCAGCTTTCAAAACGTTGTATTCTTTAACATAACATATAACAAATGTTTGTATTGTTTGTGCCCGTTAAGAGTTACAATATCAATAAACTGTAGTTAAGTGATCATGTTTTCAGCCAGTAAAATATATCACTCATTGATTGTTCCAGAAATAGCAGCACCATTGCAATACTGGTATAAACATGTTCATAACCTATAATTATTGGAGCAACAAATATTCCGTTTGACTCGACAATTCAATCATTAGGTTTGAAAATAAAACAGACGGTGGAATAGATGAGCATATGCACTGTTGCCTTAACATGAATTATGTAGCCATGTCTGGATTTCGTGTAAATACATTGCCACTGCATTTGCATATTTTGATTTCGCTCTCTATAGCAGTTCTTTGGTGTCGGCTGCTTGGCCCGCTTAATGTTTGTAATGATATCAGAAATTATTATATAAACATACTTATTTTTAAATGAGAATGGTGCACTCCGAATATATTGAATGACCCTCGTACATGTAGATACGTACAATTCGTTTCATTTTATGGAGAGGCTCTCGGGATGTTGTGTTTAATACAAAACAGATAAAGGGAACGCTGACCTCTCTTCTGTCATACCATAATGGCAATTGATGCCATTAGAAATAGGCTGATGAGAGTGATTAATAAGTTAAGATGGACATCAGGGTATATGATTCTTTATTAGTCAATACATGAATGCTTTCAATAAGACCTTACAGTTGATGTAGAACGGCTGTTTATTGATACACAAAGGCAGTCAGTACACGAAACGTCTCCAACTGCATTGTTAAACCGATGTATCATTTGTCATGTCACAATTCACACCAAATAATTAGCTGAAGACAAAAACAGATCCACTTCAATGTAAATACAAATGTACAATAAAATTATAAAATTTAAACAAGGACATTTACACAACAACAAACAAATAGTTTTGCATTGGATAATCATTCCAATTATACCACAAAGACCGAAATGGTCATAAAAACAATATAGTATTTTATGATAAATATAAAGGCCTCTTTATTTCATCATATCTTCTGCGTTTTGTGCATGCTTCCGTTTTTTTTTATCAAACTCGTATTTGAACGATAATAAGTTAGAAATATCGGGTGTCTTTTCGAACTGTATATCGCTGGTATTGTTATTTACGAATTGAAAATAAGAGTGTTTTCGAATATTGAATTTGCGTGTTTTGTTTCACTGACAAATTTCAATATTTCATTTGTAAACATGCAATGAAACCCCATTAAACATGACTTTAAAATGTTTTATATTTGACAGGTTAGCTACGTTAAAGTTGCTTTTAACCAGAACGCACTTATTCCCGTGTCAGATAACTGATAAATTCTAATCCACTTTCTGCAACTTTATGACAAGCGACTTTCAACTGCGAGTAAGACATGGTAACAAGTATGTAGTATATTTAACAAAAGAAGTACTGATGATTTTACTTATTGTTCATAACTACGGATTTTAGTTTATTTACTTATTCGTGTACATGCGTTTCCTGAAGTTTGTATTGTTTGTTTCTTACAATATAGCCAACTTGAAATACAGAACACCACTACTACTTTAATCAGAGTTTATATTTGTATGTCAAACGTGTTTGTCCAAAAGAACCCCACAATTTGTGCATATAAATACTAGATTTGAATACAAGTTGGGAGTAATTTATTTTGATATTGTAATTTTGTTTTAAAATAGCAACAATAATAGTAGCATTTGGCCAACTAAAGTGTACATGGACTTTACATGCCAAGCTAAATGTATGAATGCGTCCATGTGTTAGGGTTACTTACCATGATGTGAATGCGCTTGTACAATTGTGGACATACCACGTGACTTTAAGTGAGTTTACTAGTAAAAATATGTAAACAAAAACTTTAGCCATAAAGGTATGTGGTTTGTTCACTCAGTGTACATTACATAACTAAACTGTAAATTATGTGGATATTGTTTTGCTTTTAATCTTTTTCTCGTAGTTGTATGTATATTGCGACTTGTACATGTAGTTCGTTAAATCTAAATTATATTATAGGAAGTAGCGGTTTCGTGCTTTGATGTTTCGTTTGAATGCTGCACTCTCTGTTTGGTGTGTTATCTTGAATTACGAGCTCAAAATGCGTGTTCCAATCATATACACTCCTGCATTCACAACAATTCAATGACATTGCAGGCTGTTTGCCCCCAACTTACGATTAGCATTAGTTTACTCTATTGAAAGATCAAAGTTCTATAGCAGATACTGCTCATTTACGAACTACAAAAAAAAAACAGAAATACTTCAGCATCCATATTGCCTGTTTTCAAAACAGTGCTACAATTGTTGAGAGAGCCGTACTGTTTGCAAATTGTTTCTAAGTAATCTAAGGACATGCAGTTAAAACAATCCATGCATCGAGTATATCATACACTGCTATCATGATATCAGACTGGAGTTTATAGTTCCAGACAGGAGATAAGTATAAATTAATTATCTGGTTTATTTTATCCTAGGTTAAATCACTATATATTGTTTTAACGACTTCAGCAATGTGAGATGTAGGGTTATGAGAACCATTCTAGATAAAAATACGGCATATTGTTATGGTTGTATCTTGGAAGACACTGAAGAAATCCGTTAATTATCCGTATCAATATCAATGTACAACTAACTGCAGTTACATTTATGGGACAGTGTCTCTTACCAAGTTTCTGTAAATCTTAATGTCACGTGTAGTTTGAAATATTTACACCAGTGCATGTATATGCCTGTCATATTGCACCTGCAAGCTGACTGATAAACAAAGGCTATTTTGGCATTTAAAATGTGTACGCGCGTTATTCTATTTAAGTACTATGCATAACGGTCAGCATTTCTATCAGAAAAGCATTACGATTGTCAGTACTCAAAAAGACACTATGTTCGTATGAAAAGACCCCTGTCGAAATATAAATGTAAACTATAAAAAACTGATTACATGTAAGGCATTGTTATGCTTGATATGACAGATAAAGACCGAAGTGAATGACAAGTTCATGTGCTAAGGAGCATGAAGATGATAAAGAAAGCGAATGTTCGTAAAAGGTCAATTTTAGTACCTATCACAACACCTGTACAGAAAACATATTGTAATTGCTTTCTCCTTAAATTCTGATTGTTTTTGTTCTAATTTTGCACTAATTGCATTTAAGCTATTAGCAGAATATGTACAGATTTTCTGCGTTTCTCTGGCAATGATCGATTTAGCCCTCGTGATTGTACTAACTAAATGTATTTACTGAATAATTCTTTTCTTGTAAAAATGTCTTGTTCCTTCTACAGGAGCAGTGTGTAGTTCGTTTAAACGTGCTCCTAAAGTCATACTTAGGTAAGTAAAACATGTTCCTTTGAATTTGTGCTTGTTTGTGTATGTATTACATGTCTGTTTGCACTTGAGTACGTTCGTTTTACTTTATTGTAATGTGTGACATCTTTATTAAATCCCATTTATCCGAATACATAAACATCGAGTGGACTACTTCATAGAAGGAACCAGAACCGTCCACGCCAGATGCTTGAAAACGAAATCTTGCAACATAACCATACACAAATTATTTTGCCGGTAGTGTTAGATGCAATTCTTTCGAAATCGGATACGAAACTCATAAATAATCATTTGCAGTATTACAAACAACCTGTTTGATAAACCAGTGTATGTTTTAAGTTAAATAACTTGACCCTATCTTTGCTACAAGCATCCAGACTTGATTAAAGTGTTATTCGTAACGGTTTCGAAAGCAATTAAAATATAGATTTTATTTCCCTTCATCAATATATTTTCCCCAGTTATGAGCGATCTGGGATTTTAAATCTCTGATTTGGAAGTTATTTTCTGTATTAGAAACTTTCCATGAATTTTGGAGAATTTAGAAATAAAAAGTGGATTTCCTTTGTTTATCATTCCAGATTCCATTATTGCTGAATGCACCAAACATAATGGCGAACTATTGAAATTAGATTGTTAGAATCGACAAAGCCTGTGTTCTATTATTTTGTCAATTCATTTAATATAAATGAAATATTCGCTATGCCTGTTCATCAATGGAAGCTTTGCTTGGAGTCAATGGCTTTCGGTGATTACCTTTTCGGGACAATTTAAGTATACAATTACTTAATTAATTTCTAATTACGAAAAACGTAGAACGATCGAACATAACGTAAGCGGTCATGAAATCCTATTCCTAATCAAGGGTAAATAAGAGGCTTTTTAACTCCCTGGTGATTTATCTGATCTCGATTATATACTTATTTTATGCTGAATAAACTTACGGATCAGCAGTTTGTAACAATTAACACAAGCCAGAATATTTATTCAAATGTACGTTTTAAAATGTATAACACAGTGAATAGTTCACTTTATTGTAAGCAGAAACCATGCATGTAAAAACATGAGCTCATACAAAAGTTAAGAGCAGACTGTTTGCACAAACTAACGAATTACATCGTTAGCAGCCATATGTCAACTCCCTCAATACTCAAGTCAATTAAGTTGAATTAACGCAATCCATACGTAACTGCACTTGCTGTCACCGAAACCAACAGTGACATGCAGCAAGGAAACAGTGCACGAACATTGTAACATGCAGGAGTACATGTATTTTCTGCACTGAGAGTAAAATAATTATAGAAAGATAAACTACATTTAGTTAACCAGTTACGGTTGCTGCCATAACAGTTCAATGACATTGCATACTATTTCCAATCAACTTACGATCAGCAATAATTTTACTCTTTTGACTGATCGAAGTTTGTATATCATATAATGGTCATTTACGAACAACGATAAATCTGAAATAATCTAGCTGAAATACTCTAGCTACCATACGGACATATTGCCTCTTTTCAAAACATTACAATTCACTGTCTGGTATTACGATTGTTGAGAGAGCCCTACTGTTTGGAAATAGTTTCTGCGTCCATGTCAGTATTCTGAGGTCATGTAGTTAAAACATATATAAATACTTCCTCCATTGCATTATTAAGTTTTTCTTAGCCATATACATACAACGTATGACGACCAATATTTAAGTTAGAAAAACGGCAGTACATCAAAACTACATAGAGCGTTCTATAGCATATGGAAAACGGCAATTTTACAAACAATTGCTACAGTTAGAGACCATTAAAATGCCTAATTGAATGGCGAGTCCTGGTCCAGCATGACGAATATTAGCTAGCTAGCAAGAACTTTAATTATAACCCAATCAATTTTCCATCCACAGCAACATGCAGCCTGTTTGTGTGCCTATTGTTTAAATTACATTTAAACTATTTGCAGAAAGCGCATACACATGTTTAGTCTCCAACATGCATCGATTTAGCCCTCATGTATGAACTCATTAGTATGTTATACTAAAAGATACTTGTCTTGCAACTGTGTCTTTGTCTTATTACAGACACTACGCAGTGTGCTCGTTTTTAAGTTACTAGTAAATCAGTTCATTGCAGAATACAAATCAGTATCATACAGGACTCTCCAGTACTTACACATAATCCCTGAAACAGCCAATTCTGGAACAATCATATATGCGATCGAACGAGCAACATCCTCGTCCGAAAGCGCATATCTAGATTATCAGAGAAGGTATAACTAGTTTGCGATAGAAAAAAATCGTGTTTTTCGAACATTTCTCTGTAATTACTACACATACAAGAATGAAATTTGCACAAATAAATGAAATAGTTCTACCTAATACACAACGAAATTTCAGCATCATCAGAAACGAGTAAAAAAAGTTTTGTTCATAAGTTCTATGTAACATATTTGTAGTTTGTAATGAAAACTAAAGTAAGAAGACTTGGTACTTGCAACGGCCAAATTTACGGGCACGTGATACGCCTAACGGTATATGTTATATATGTACGTATTTGCAACCTACTTCATATGACACACGCGAGGCCCGTCTGTGAATCTGACGAATTACATGTTCTAATTGTACATTGTTTACAAGCAACACACCTAAATAAACCAAATCATACGAGCCTCCTAAGTCTCGTTTTCATAACAGCAATGTCAATCACGTCGATCACGGAATGTAACGGTTAAATAATTGATAATAAATCATCAATGGAATACCAGATTACCTCCCTGCGTTAAACTGCCCATAAGCATGTAATTTCAATATATAATAAAGAATAAATGTCTTTTAATAGGTGACTAAAAATTATGAAATTCGGAATGTGAGTAGGTAGGAAATTATTGCAGTTCTGTGTAAATTTTTACCAAAATCCGTTAACTAGATTTTCCGAAAGTTAAAAAAAAACACGATTTTTTTCTATCGCAAACTAGCTATACAAACAACACAGATCACACCGGTGCATTATTATGTACTATCAATTCTTCCAAAGTATTATATAGGAACATTAATACTCAATTGAATCGTTAAAAAAAGTTAAACCAGTGTATGTTTATAGTGAAATAACTCAACTCTGTGTTTGCTGCAACCATAAAAAATGATTAAAGTGTTATACGTACATATTTCAAAAGCAACTACAATATAGAGTTTATTTCCATTCATCAATGTATTTGCCACAGTAATGAACTATCTGAAATGTTAAATCTCTCATTCGGAAGTTATTTTTTATATAAGAAACTTTCGATAATGCGTGGATTTGGAGAATTGATATATAAAAAGTTGCTTTGTTTGACACTACATACTCCATTATCGTTAATCACAAATCACAATGACAATGTGTTTGAACCAAGTTAAATAGATTGATTCTGCATAATATGTTTATATTGCTGTGCACAAATAGAGAAGATTTATATTGATGTCATACCAACAACATCTTAAACAAGTGTTACATCGTTTTTGTAAGTATTAAATATAGTTAGACAGCGTGATTCACGATGGACATGTTTATGTTTTAACTGATATACGAACACTATCAAGACAAAAAGAATATGAAATGGAAGAGTGATTTGTGAACAGATAGCGAAGAAACAGACAAACCAACCTTTAGATCTATTCTGTTTCTTTGATAGAGGTCTTCCCTTTTCGAGTGGTTATTATCTTTTTTTTAAATCGTAGTTCAGTTATTTTAACTTGTCGTACAATCTGCATTTACCTGTTTCACTAATTTGTCTCTTCATTCACTTTCAATACAAGTTATTACAGTCAAAAAGGTATAAGGACATCGGACAAGGAAGGCAGCACTGAACCAGCCGGGCACATAATACAGTAACACCACAACACACCCCCACGGAGCAATGCCCACATACAACCCAAAGAATTATTTAAAAGTCTAAGTTCCCGCCGCAAAAATGCATGATGACTACACTTTACAAAGAAATTACAAAATAGCGGTGATCCGAAGAGACTGAATGAAGGTCCGACCAATTTTTCAACGTCCAAGCTGCAGGACGACCCAGTTTCACAAATGTGAGCCAGCAACGGCCACCCAAACAAAAAACAAAACATGTAGGCTGTACTCTGTATTACCGGGAGATAATTATCATGACGTAGATTATAGGACCCACCACGAGCTTCTATGTAGGGTAATGATATCTCATCCGAGGGACCGGATTTTAACAAGGGACGAGGGTTGCCGAAAACCAAGTTAGATGATTGGTAATGCGTGTGATTAAGCGCCACTTATCTGGGCATTACCCCTACAAAAATAGAAGGGACAAATGAATAAGTATAAATGCCATCTTTCTCGACTTTATTCGTCTTTATTTGGTGACAGTGGTTTCAACGACCAACGCCAAATACAATGAAACAAGAACAGAAATTGCACAATGAGTTAGAATTAGTCTAATTGTTTCTTTAAAGGGTGTGAAATATAAAAATAAACAGTTGTGCAATTACATTTTTATAGATTTTTATCTGGCTCTTTTGACTTCTTATTCTCTTAAGATTAGATAGAAAGAAATGGTATGTTTACAATTCCCCAGAGATATTCCGTTATTGACAATCAGCTATGATTTCATGTAAATCAAATAATCGGTTCTAATACGGTTACAATAGTGTCAAGTCAGTGGTAAGATCTTTGTCTTAGCATTGTCTGTTTTGTACACACAGTAGCTTCTTTTTTCTTTAAGCCACAAAGCTATGGAGACAGCGCCTAGCCACACACACAAGAGTCAGACATAGTACAAGCCATCCACATCCCCAAAAATGGATGCTTCAAGCGAGCCTTATATGCTCACTCACTGTGGACTTTGAATTTGTGCATAATTAGCCATAAAGGGAGGTAACCATAAGTGGTAAATACACTGAAGTGAAGTTCATTTTAAGTGTCTTCTAAATGGAAAATATAACTATTCTACATTACCACATTAAGAAGACATTTAAATACAATAAGTAACACATGCATGAATTACATCTCATCGATGTTTAACCGCCAATACAATACTTTAAATACAATCTGAATATGTCATGAGAATATTTTCGAATAAATGCTCGATATTGCCATAAATTACATGTTAACCTGATTGTTGAACTGTTTCCTCGTGTCACGTGACTGTTTGTTTATGTTACAACTTGAGAGTTGTGGGAGTTCACATATGGCTGCTATTAATGCAGTTTTTGCAAACATACTACTCGGATAACTTATGTATGAACTCGTGTTTTTGTTGACGTGGTTTCGGCTTGCAGTTGACGCGAACACCCTTAACAATGTTTTCAAAAGTTGTTTTCAGAGAATAGCTAGTAACCACAACCTTCAGCAGCAAACCTTCAGCTTTGGTTCCATGCCCGATTACGAGAGGCTAGAAGTCCGGTAAACCTGTTTCTGTAGTTGTTCTTGTTTTGCTTTTCCTAATCGTATGATTGCTGTGTTTCCCACAGTCGACGTTTTATTATCTTTGTAAAAGATAAAAAAAGCCTTATTCTTAACCTTACAAATTGCAAAACTTCCGCAGCAACCAATTCACATCTTTGAATTCTATGAACGAGTGTGACCAGAACAATTATCTCCAGAGTATTGTAAAGACAAAATATATTCTCAAAATTATTTCAACCATTATTTACACACTCGAGAGTATAAAACGGAAGACCAATTTGTTCTTCACAGAAAGTTGAAAAGCTTTGTGTAGATTTATGTTTCCGTAATGAAAAAGTTACAATTTCATGTTTTATTACGAAATCGTGTAACAAAACTTTAAAGATTAGAAAAGGAACTGCGTACAGGGAATTTTTTTTGTCAGATTTTCTATAATTGTTTTCAAATACACACACACCAAACAGCTTTAGGAAAACAATATATAATTTAGTGGATTATATTGCACCGGAAATTAGGTATTTCCGCTTTTTGACAGGGGTGCAACATTAAAAACATAATTTGTTTCTAGATATATAATACGCACAAAACAGCACGATAATTAAGTTTGACTGCCTAATGGATGTGATTGATGCAGTGCGATCTGCATCACATACGGTAATTAACATGACTATACTTTTGCCAATTAGCGTTGACATAGAATCCCCTCATATGTGTCCACTTGGGATTAAATAAATTGGGAGATAATATAACCTTCATACAATGTGGCGTTCATAATCTGCCATTATACATCAAGATTAACGTTAACATTATTTTTGTTCCTCATAAATTTGTAGCAGGCCTTCAAATAAGAGAGCTTCTTGGCAAATCTTCCAATATGTTGCTTGTTCTTATCCGAAATGCTATTTTATACTTTATTTTAGTAGGGTAGTTCGAAATGTTTGTACAATTTGACTTTTTAACCACGACAAATCAACAAAATATCGTCCTATATGGCATAAATATGTTACATGTTATTGCGGATGTATGTCTTTATCTGTTTTTTTTTGGCGTAGAGTTATCACATTATGGTACAAGTATATGGACTTTCCATACTGTCTTCGTACACATGTGATAAGATCCCAAATTCAGAATGTTTTGCCTATGAATAAATGCACAGGGTGAAGACAATGCCAGAAAAACGAATATACGTATCGGCAACAGGTGTTGGTACATTTGTATACAGGGTGCCTCCAGAAACTGGAACCTAGGATACACATCTGTAACATTTTCTCTATAAAAGATTATCGCATTGTCAATATTTCACTTTTGTGAGTATTTAGTTCAATGCCCAGAGTTACCTCCCATTGTTACAATCGCATGTTTCAGTATAATAACATACTGTAAAGCAGGGATTTAAGAGTTCAATGCGCTAGATTTCTATACTGGCCTCAAACCTAATATCAGGTGCTCCATAGTTATGGATTCTACTTCTACATATACGCTTGAAGCATCCATTATTTGGGGATGTGGATGGCTTGTACTATGTCTGACTCTTGTGGGTGTGGCTAGGCACTGCCTCCGTAGCTGTGTGGCTTTGGTTTGTGTCCTACTATTTACACATCATAAAGAAGGTAGCATTAAGGTAGATTGTTATAAAAACTGAGTAGGACCGGTCCGTGGTATTGTTTTCTGCAATGTATCTAGCTGGGTCGTTATGCTTCTTAAGGTTTGAATATCAAGGACATATTCATAAGGTAACATACCTTAAAATATAATTACACTATATAGTACATATTAATCTCAAAGAAAATAGAAGGTACTGTGCTAACAAAACAGAAAATATGAAGACAAAGATCTTACCACTGACTTGACACCCGTGTAACCGTATTAGAACTGATTATTTGATTTACATGAAATCATAGCTGATAGTCAATTACGATTTATCTCTGGAAAATTGTCTGCATACCATTTCCTTCTATCAAATCTTAAGAGAATAAGAAGTCAAGAGAGTCAAATAAAAATCCATAAAAATATGATAACACAACTGTTCATTTTCTTATTTGACGCCCCTTCAAAGAAATCATTAGACTAAACCTAACTCATTGTGTTCTTATTTTATTGTATTTGGTGAACGTTCGTTGAAACTACAGTTGCCAAATGAAGAAATAATAGTGTCGGGAAAGATAACATTTATACTTGTACATTTGTCCCTTCCGTTTTGTCGGGGTAATACTCAGATAAGTGGCAGTTTTCACACGCATTAACAATCATCAAACGTGGATTTCTGCAAGCCTGGTCCCAGGTTAAAATACGGTCCCACGGTTGAGATATCATTATCCTACATAGAAGCTCGTGGTGGGTCCTTATAATCTATTTTTTTCCCGGTAATCCAGAGTATAACGTACGTTTTTGTAACCTTCGTAATTTAACATATGCTTGCATGACGGTTCTGTTCAGTTTGGTCGTTCAACGTTTTCGCTAATTATTAATTAATTCAACAAATTACAATGGTGAAATTATTTAGAGTAAGACTTCACTGACAGGTTAATGACGTAAAAAGTACCAGCTTAATGAATATAAGAGTTTAAGGGTGAGCAATAGCAAGATCAAACCCCTATTACCGATATGTGAAAGCAGAATCTAGATTAATAGTCTTAAAGGTGTTTCGAAGTATTAGTTATTAATAAATTATTTATACATTTTCTTCACGAACTGTATGGTGTCATAATTATATGCTGATTTTATTTATATTTTCACAATCCCTAAAACTTGATATAATTAGAAATTCTTAACGTTATTTCATTGTCCATGGTGTTTTAAACTAGGTCAATACGTAGTTATGCTTCATTTGGTGACGTGGGTGGCCGTTGCTGGTATATATGTGTGAAACTAGGTCGTCCTGCAGCTTGGACTTGGAGAACTTGGTCGGGCCAAAGTTGCGTTTCATTCAGTTTCTTCGGATCACCGCTATTTTGTAATTTCCTTGGAAAATGGGGTCATCCTGCTATTTTGCGGCGGGAACTTTTAATCATGGGCTGTATGTGGGCATTGCTCCGTGTGGCTGTGTTTTGGTGTTACTGCTTTCTTTGCCCGACTGGTTAGGTTGAGTGCTGCCTTCCTTGTCCGATTTCCAAATACCTTTTTGACTGTAATTACTTGTATTGAAAGTGAATGAAGAGACAAATTAGTGTAACCTTGCAAATGCAGATTGTATGACAAGTTAAAATAACTGAACTGAAAAAAGATAATTACATGTACCACTCGGAAAGAGAAGACATCTATGAAAAAAATAGAATAGATCTAGAATAAGTTCGTTTGTTTCTTCACTATCTATTTAGAAACCACTCTCTCATTCCATACTCTTTTTGTCTTGATAGGGGATTAAATAGCCAGCAAAGCTGGCTATTGTAAATACCCATACCAATAATGTCCACGTGCGTATCTTCGTCGAGTCTCTGCAGGTACTAATGCTTTCAGAAAAAGTTATTTCCGGTCAAAAATTTCAGGCAGTTTTCCGAGGTGAATGGTCCTTTGAAAATAAAAAAATAGTAATCTGTAAACGGTTGCCCCAATCATTTTCTTTCGAATTTTAACCATCTTTAAAAATAGTCAACAAACAAAACAAACTATTTTTTAAAAAAACAAAGGGAAGTAAGAAATACGCTAATGTACTGTATACACAGCGCCAATACAAGACGTGATGTCATGACGTCACAAATCACAGGAAATGACGTCATACCAAAAGTACGCCAAATAGACTCATGACGTTACGTTGCAATGCATAACAAATCAGTATAATTATAGGAAAAACTCCAGGTTTGGTATACCTACATTTATTCCAAACATAAACCACAGATACATAGCCAATCTAAAATTTTGAAAAATTATTATTTCTGGTCTTAAATTTAAAGAGGAAAAGTGATCAGTTGCTGATCAATAACTATCTTTGTATATTTTATAACATCTAAATTCAACTCATATTTAGTCAGTTTCTATCTGAAACATAGCTTAGCAAATATCCAATGTGTATTTAATCCCTCATTTAGGCGGTGCCTTAGTTCATATTAGTGTTCCGATATCAGTTGCAACATGAACATGTCCATTTTGAAACGCGCTGTCTTGCTATACTTAACACTTACAAAAGCGACGTAACACCAGTTTAAGATGTTGTTGGTATGACATAGATATTAATTGTCTCTAGTTGTACACAGCAATATAAACATACCATGAAGAATCGGTATATTTAACTTGGTTCAAACACATTGTCATTGTCATTAGTGAATAACGATCATGGAGTCTGTAGCGTCAAACAAAGCAACTTTTTATACATCAATTCTCCACAATCACCATATCAAAAGTTTCTTATACAAAAAATAACTTCCGAATGAGAGATTTAACATTCCAAATAGCTCCTTACTGGGGCAAATACATTGATGAAGGGAAATACAATCTATATTGTAATTACTTTTGAACTTTGTACGTATAACACTTGAATCATTTTTAATGGTTGCAGCAAACACAGAGTTGAGTTATTTCACAGTAAACATACACTGGTTTAACTTTTTTTAACGATTCAATTTAGTATTAATGGTCCTGTATAATACTTTTGAAGACTTGATAGTACATCATAATGCACCGATGTAATTTGTGTTCTTTTAACATGCACTGATAATCTAGATATGCGCTTTCGGACGAGGGTGTTGCTCGTTGGATCGCATGTACCATTGTTCCAGAACTGGCTGCTTCAGGGGTTATGATAGTCCCTTCGTGTATTGGTTCGTGGGTTCGCTTCTATGCATGGCAGTGTCAGCACTGGACAGTTCTGTATGATACCAATTTTTATTCTTCAATGAATTGAACTAGCTTAAAAACCAATGCAATTCGTAGTGTTTGTAATAAGAACAAGACACACTCGCCGCTTTTTTAGTATCTTTAAGTGTAACATACTAATAAGTTCATACATGAGGGCTAAATCGATGCATGTCGGAGACTAAACATGTGTATGCGTATTCAGCAAATAGTTTAAATGTAATTAAAGCAATAGGAACACACACAGGCTGCGTGTTGCTGTGGATGGAAAATTGGGTTATACAAATGTACTAAAAATGACCTTTATCGAGTTCTCGTTTGGCTAGCTTAATATTCATCATGTTGGACCAAGACTCGCCATTCAATTAGGCATTTTAATGGTATTAATACCCCTACTCTAAATGTAGCAAGTGTTAAAAGTTTTTTTTTTCATTGCCGTTTTCCATATACTATAGTACACTCTATGTAGTTTTGGTGTACTACCCTTCTTCTCACTTAAATGTTGGTCGTCATACGCTGTATATTCATGGCTAAGAAACACTGTATATAATACAATGGTGGAAGTATTTTTATATAAGTTACAATGTCACGTGGTGTACATTCATTTAGAAATGTGATCAGAGACATCGTCATATAAACGTTACTCAAATTAGTCGTACAATGACATTTATATGGACAATTAATAGATCCCATCAGGGTCTTCCAAGATACAGCCATAACAATATACCATATTTGTACTCAGAATGGATAGCTCATAATCCTACATCTTATTGCTGAAGTCGTTAAACCAATATATAGTGATTTAACCTAGCATAAAATAAACCAGATAAGTCTTTTATACTTATCTCCTGTCTGGAACTATAAACTCAAGTCAGATATTATGATAGGAGTCTATGATATACCCGATGCATGAATTGTTTTAACTACATGACCTCAGAACACTGACATGGACGCAGAAACTATTTTCAAACAGTATGACTTTCTCAACAATCGTAATACCAGACAGTGAATTGTAATGTTTTGAAAACAGGCAGTATGTCCGTATGGTTGCTAGAGTATTTCAGAGTTATCGTTGTTCGTAAATGACCATTAAATGTTAATAGAGTAAAATTATTGCTGATCGTAAGTTGATTGGAAACGTATGCAATGTCATTGAACTGTTATGGCAGCAACCATGTTTATGGTTATATTGCGCAGATTTGTTATCGTAGTTGTTTGAGTTTGTCCAATCTGGTTAACTGAATGTAGTTTTTCTGTCTATAATTATTCAACTATCAGTGTAGAAACTACATGTACTCCTGCATGTTAGAATGTTCGTGCACTGTTTCCTCGTTACATGTCACTGTTGGTTTCAGTGACAGCAAGTGCAGTGTACGTCTGGATTGCGTTAATTCAACCTAATTGACTAGAGTATTGAGGGAGTTGACATATGGCTGCTAACAATGCAGTTCGTTAGTTTGTGCAAACAGTCTGCTCTTAACTTTTGTATGAGCTCATGTTTTTACATACGTGGTTTGTGCTTAAAATGAAGTGAACTGTTCATTGTGCTATACATTTTAAAACGTGCATTTGAATAAATATTCTGGCTTGTGTTAATTGTTACAAACCGTTGATCCGTAAGTTTATTCAGCATGAAATAAGTATATAATCGAGATTAGATAAATCACTAGGAAATTAAAAAGCCTATTTTTTACCCTTGATTAGGAATAGGATTTCATGACCGCTTACGTTTTTTTGATCGTTCTACGTTTTTGGTAATTAGAAATTAATTAAATCATTGTATACTTAAATTGCCCCGAGAAGGTAACCACCGAAAGCCGTTGACTCCAAGCAAAGCTTCCATGGATGAACAGGCATAGCGAATATTTCATTTATATTAAATGAGTTGACAAAATAATATAACACGTGCTTTGTCGAATCTAACAATCTAATTTCAATAGTTCGCATTCAGCAATAATGGAATCTGGAATGATAAACAAAGGAAATACACTTTTTATTTCTAAATTCTCCAAAATCACGATTCTCGAAATTTTCTAATACAGAAAATAACTTCCTAATCAGAGATTTAAAATCCCAGATCGCTCTTAAGGATATCCGGGTCTAATAAAGAACCTCCTATTGAAGAGTTCTCAATTTCAGTAATTTTATGACAAATCGACTGATTTCCTGTAGGTCGTGGGTTCAACCCCCACTAGAGCCAAAATATTTTTTTTCCTTTTTTATTTAATTTTTAGTTATAAGACAATGTTTTGGCTTCGTAACATCACTTTATAGTGTAATTCGGAGAAAAATATTTTTTTTCTATTTTTTTTTCTTTATTTTTTTAGGAATTAATATGTGGTAAACAGATGAAAATCGGGTTACTAAGGATTTCTGAAATGTATATTTTCATAACCGCTCGGTAAAGCCTTTTAAAATTGTGTTAAAACATTACACACACATTGAAGTTATTTTTGAAAAAAATTCATTGGTGCCAATTGTTTAGATCATATTTTATTTCCATTTATCTATAGGGTACTTATTGGCAATATGCAAAAAAATGACTAAATTTCGAGGAGGGTGGGGTTACATTTTTATTTTTATCTACTTCATTATTAGACCAAACATCATTTTTACACTTTTGATTGAAATATTAATCATTATCGTTAGATTTAAATAGACTTTTGTTTTTATTGTGTTATCTGTTGGAGATTTATTTTATTTATCATGCGGTTGCCTCCATTTATTTGTGCAGTACGTTCTTAGGCTGGGTGTAGGGAAATTAAAATAGCAATTACTCTCTTAAATGACAATACATGTGTTTTAAAATTCACATGCAGTTGTCTTAATGGGTATACAATAGAATAAAAATATTTAAAATGCATTCCTCAAAATTAAATAAAAAAGTTTTTACACCCGGACATCGTTAACTGGGGGAAATATATTGATGAAGGGAAATAAAATATATAATCTAATTGCTTTTGAAACCGTTACGCATAACACTTTAATCAAGTCTGGATGCTTGCAGCAAAGATAGGGTCAGGTTATTTAACTTAAAACATACACTGGTTTATCAAACAGGTTGTTTGTAATGCTGCAAAAGATTATTTCTGAGTTTTGTATCCGATTTCGGAAGAATTGCATATAACACTACCGGTAAAATGTTTTGTGTATTGTCGTGTTGCAAGATTTCGATTTCAAGCATCTGGATACGAGAAAAGTATCATTCACTAAAACCATTCAGTAAGTACATACACGAGGTCTACATCGATCATTGCCGGAGAAAGGCAGACAATCTGTACATATTCTGCTAATAGTTTTAATGCAATTAGTGCAAAATTAGAACAATTAGAGTTTAAGGAGAAAGCAATTACGATATGTTTTTTGTACAGGTGTTGCAAATAGGTTTGGACTAAAATTGACATTTTACGAAAATTCGCGTACTTTATCATCTTCATGCTGCTTAACACACGAACTTGTCATTCACTTTCGTCTTTATCTGTTATATCAATCACAACAATGCTTTGCATGTAACCAGTTTTTATATTTTCATTTATAATTTCGACAGGGGTCATTTTACGTACTGACAATCGTAATGCTCCTCTGATAGAAATGCTGACCGTTATGCATAGTACTTGAATAGAATTACACGCATACGTATTTTCAATGCCAAGTATAGTCTTTATTTGTGAGTCAATTTTCTGGTGCAATATAACAGGCATATACGTGGGTTTATCCAAAAGTAATGTCACTGATGCTATATAAAATCGTATATAATGTCAGTAAAACCACGACATTTTTCACTTCGTAACTTTAGTCTAATTTGAATATGATGACCAAATTACACAACAATGCACGTAATAGTTCTCCAGATATGAACATTTTCATGAGACATACTTACGAACATCGCCGCAAGTCCGACGTCACAATGACATTACTTGCTGACACCTTCTCATCAAGCAGAAGTTCATCCCTGGTGATTTTAACAACTCATAAACCATGCAGACATTTCCAAGACCTTTAATAATGTACCCGACACTATTACGTTCTGCGATATCAAATTATTTTTTAGTGTCCTCTAGATAGCCCCACAGCGAAATATTTAACTCGTCACATAATGATTGCAGTTTTGAACGTCGAATTGAATTGACGGCGTTAAAATACTCTTGGGTGTTCTTTTCGGATCTACTAAATACCGTTCATATGACTCTCTATCGATAATGATTTGGTGATAAATGTACTTACTCATTATGTATGATAAACATATTCACTATTTGACTCAAGTTTAAGTAATTTTTAGGTCAAATGTCAATACTTCCTCGTGAACGTATTCCACTTTGGCTGTTGATTGGCTGTAAGAAGAGTTTCTTCCCAGCCTATAATGATATCTCATCAATGATGACACACCATCAATGACATTACATGCAAACTGTCTCAACGATTTGCTTCCCTTGATTGAGTTGCCCCCCTTTTGAAAGTGATCCTGCAGTTTAAACAAACTGGCAGTCAGATAAACTTGTTTTCCGATTTAAAACATTGTTTTCATGAAAACGAACTAAATAATAGTGATTGCTTGTAAAATGCAATTATTTTTTCCCTTGTATAACTATATGCGGCGGGCGACAGTACTAATATACTAAGAAACTAAGTCCTCACTTATATATTCGTAGATAACTTTGTCAACCATGTATATATCTCAATGAAATAGAAGCACTATCGCGGACCTATTTCTTCGTAAGTAAGCTTATTTTGTGTGAGTTTGCTAAAACTCAAGTAGAGAGCGTCTAAATTCCGTCTCCTCTAAACAGTGGTTGCTAAGCAACTCTGTTTTAAAACTACGAAAATGTATCAAAGCTCGCTAGGCTGCCTTCTACACATCGTGTAGTATATTGTGATACGCATTTGAGACTTTCAGAAATTAAAATATTAAAACCAATAAGATTATTAATGACTTTTACGACTCTTACAATGCATATGCCATACCTATATTAATATTGACTCGAATAACATACGTGTTTAACGACCTCAGCTGCCCTCATAATCCAATTAATGGCTAAATGATTAAAACCCACTTTCAAAGCTATTTTGTTATTGACATTTGGTGATCTTACGCTTGTATACATCCATTAGTAACATTCAGAACTAATATAGATTAGCTATAAAATAATCCTCTCTACCAAAATGAATGGCAATAATTAATCCTATACAGACACTTCGAATTACTAGAAAAATCTTCTCTAATTTACTGATATAACTGACGTATATATACCAATTGTATGGGTCCACTAGCTACGGTCAACTCTAATGGCCAATAATACAATGCACTCATACATGTATACAAGACAAATACCACGTTCGTGCTCTTTAACTTGGAGTCGTCATTAGTTTATTGTCTGTTCCAATTAATCAAGTTTTACAACATCGTACACATTGATTTCCTAATTAGACAAAATATAAACAAAGGAATCATATGTTTATGTCAACTAATTTATACTCACAGATCATATTATGCATATTAGAGACGATAGTTAGACATTTTACAGATCTTCGACATGCGATACTTCTCGTTAACCGAACCTCACAACATACACCGAATAATATCAGTCTTAAACGCCCATAAACCTCCATAACTCAGTTTTGAAAATACGTTATCTTCATTACATGTACCGCTTATTGTATACATGGATTCCAATATGTTCAGTTAAAGATAAAACATATATTAAGGAAAGCAAGATATATATCGTGACAATAAAAGAATATAATTGACAAAATTAATGACAATCGGTTCCATTAATGAATAAGTTTTATCGCTAATGTTGATTTTACGTACAATTTAACGATTTTCGGTGTCTCTTCCGCAGATTGCCAAAATAGAATAAGTGCACGTGCTCTCTGAAACCAAGGTAACACTCACGTTGAACCATTGGTGTGCATTTGCGCGTCAATCCGATCCATAGAATTACCGTTTCTTTGAACAAACTACCAGTAGTTATTGGCGATATCTCTACCAACGGACAACTTCACCACACTATCGTTGTTAATCGTACGGAAGAGCATAGCTGGCTAAACTAATGTTCGAATATGACGATGTGACCTTCTTTGGGAATGATATTTGGATACAATTTATCTTGTTGTTTTCAAAAATGAAAAACGTAACACTGTATTGAATGTATTGTTAATTATATATACTTTCATGATGCGTCCGCGTAAATTCCATTCGTTGTGCCTAGATGAGTACATATTCTTGCAACATATGGCAAACAATGTCTGCAATTTACATCATTTGATGTCACAACATTGAGACAAGCAGGTGATAAGCACTAACGAGATGATAAGTTGTCGACGTAGTGGTTTCCTGTTGTGATTTGCCTTTTCTTCACTAACATCAAAATGAACGAAGAATAACCATTCAGACTCGGTTTGCAGAGTCCTACTCCTCTTCGGTTAAGCAATACATTTGAAAGGGCAATCAGTGATTGAAATGGCAACTAATTAGAATATAACCACAAAGACAAAGAGTAGCGTACATGCACGAGCTGCGCCTGTGTGCAATCAATAATAACGGCCATAAATTACAACCGGCCTAGTGACATTATTAAAAAATTAACTCAGCTAATAGGAAGAATTTATTTGCCGCTGTGGCCTTCTGGATCTTTAAAAAAACCTAAGTAATGACATTCCCTGTATCACATAGGTTATGACTTATTTATATCAAATTGTAAGTGTGCCTGCAGTTTGGATCATTTTCCATAGATTTTCACAAAATTTAATCTAATAAAACTGCCTTACTTACTGCATGAACGTTGATATATGGTTAACTAACACCCATCCCAACTCTATATATTTCTTGGTTTTTAATACATCTTGTGCCGAAACAATATTTATTGTACTTCACAAGCACAACGATATAAACTGTTCTCAAATTGAACTTTATTCAAGCCAAACTTCGATCTTAATTAATAAACGAATGAAACAAGTATTCTGATGCGATGTTACTTTGTTCACTCGGTACATAATTCAACTAATTGTGTTGCTATGCTTAACCGTTCCCAATGTGCACAAAAAACAGTGCTTCTGACTACGTTATGATATATTAAAACACAAATCGCCTGCAATAAAACGTCAGATAATATATAATTGTATCATACTTCCAACTAACTGATTTAATTAAATTATCATGGTAATTGGATAACGAAAGTTTTCAACTTTTACTTAAAAAAGGATTTTGTCATCCGCTTTGTAAGAAATTGTCTTCGCTTTCAAGGCAACACCCATATAAACAAAGGCAACATTGTATTGAATGGTGGGATCAAACAAAGTGTTTATTCTTTTATCAACATTCAACGTTTTAATTTAGAATAAATGTTGAGATAACAGTGATACAAAAGTTGAATCTACAGACACTCGTGAATTATATATGAGATTGAGCATTTAATAGCTTCGTTATTAGACATTTCAGACAAACTTATGGAAGACAAATAACAATAAACCAACAAGGCTTGGTTCCAGGCACTGGGCACAAAGGCCCGTGCCCCCCAGTTGGCTGAGATTTTTTTAAAAATGTTTATTAAAGAAGAAAACAGTTATTGAATAGGCACACTTTATTTCGTTCCTAAATGAAATGGAAGAAAATAACTTTAACTAAATATTACGTTTACTCGTTTGACTAGCCTACAGAAGTAATACCCCATTTTCCAACCGTAATCAAAGTTTGCGAACCCAGATTGTTCATTATTGTCAAACATGCATGACACTCGGGGCCCAAAAATGATCCATGAACATTGTATTGAAAGCGACTGTCACGGCATTTATAGGTATGCAACATACATGTACATCATTTACTATTAGTCCATATTGTTGAAATGTCATTCTATGTATAAGTATATGAAGCTGTTGCATTACGGAATTAAAATACAATATAAAGTTTGTAATAGTTAAATAATCTCAGAATTCCTAAAGTAAGATGAATTGCACAATAAAGACTTGACTGTGCTTGTTTATGTAAGAATCATGTTTATATCAAACAACAAGATATTTCAGGGCTCGCAGATAGGCTTTGAATGCACCGGACACATCCATTGTTTTGATTATTTCCCGGGGGAGTATACCCCGGCCCCCTAATTATATAATAATCTTCTAATTGCCAATCTTATTGAAGCAAGTATCTAAAAATATATAGATGTAACTTACTACTATGCACGTACATGACGCATACATACATCGAACGATAATAACACAAAACAAGTAAATGTGGATTTCCAACATCTAAAGTATTTACCCCTTCCTATTCTTTTTCACACACGCATTAATCAATTACCACCGGGGAGTCGACGGATTCCAAAACTACAGTTGGGGTCCGACTCTCAAACATACCTCGTGCCCCCACTCAGAAAATCCTGGATTCAGGCCTGCCAACTATTATCAAAATGATTATTGTTACTAAGCTTTAAGTGATGTACTGCTGAAATCACCACAAATTTCGTCACCTTTACAAAAGACTGTCACCCACATTATGTGCATAGTCATACAATTGCAGGGAGGAAAAAAAGCTAAACAAACTTTATAATCATGTCAGGCTTTTGTGTACTTATTGTTGGACGTTTACATAAACAGTACAACGATGGTTTGAAATTGTCATAGAAAAGTGTAAATGTACTTTATAAATTACCCACTTACTAAGGACGGTGTTTGTAATTTTTGCCATTTACGTTTTCAAGTATCATACATATATATTGATTATATCGCTGGCGTTGAATGAGACATTATAAGACTCATGGCAAGGCGCTAATTTGTCTAGAAGATGATAACCTGTCAAAATTACCGAACTGAAGTTCAAAAAGCTTCATTACCATTAGTAAATATCAGTTTTCAGACAGTTTTTCGTGTTCTCTCAACAGACTCCCTTAGAGTCATCAGTACATAATGGTAAACGATGAAATCGCATGCATGCATCATCTACAATCGCTAATATACCGCATCACCAAACCATTTGCGTTTAAGCAATACATGTCTAACAAAAAAAACTCCTGTAAGAGACTGACGTAATCAGTTCGGTGATTATCCCGTTGAGTAACCTAATTATACACATTGTTATGGTTACAACGTATAATCATAGTTTTAAAAGTCGTATACTTGCGGTTTGAAAATCTGTTTGGCGCCGGTCAAGCAGATTAGACAAAAACCAAAACGAACGAAGTAGTAGACAATTGCTACCGTCTCATTTCTGAAATGTCATTTATGAACAATTGCTTTGTTGATTGCTGAATGTTTCCTGTTCTTCAAAACGTCACAAATAGCGATCGGCAATTTGTAATTTTGTTGTTAGACGAATTATTCATAGTTTATCCAACAGATCTGAGACATAAAATCTTGAGAGACGATGTCTTAGACCGATCAATCATTATTTTATTGCAGCCACAAATATTGCGATAATACTCAGGTTTTCTCCTCTTTACCGTTTTTCTTATCGTTTATGATCTATTCTGACATCTCTAAATACTCCAGTATATCGTTTTTTTGTGGAATGATATGAACGTGAAAAACTTAAATCAAATATTTTCATAAATGGCTATTAGATTGTAGATCACTAAAAAGGATCAGGGTGGGAATCTTAGGTCAGAGCAGAATCAAATGAGTCTATGATTATGTGTCGACAAAGTAATAGCTACCAAATGAGGTGCCAGTCTGTTGCTGTTATAGAAAATCAGAGAATGGTAAATTCTGATTGGATTTCGCGAATTTGATATCAGACCATCATATATTTACTACAAATTGACAGCCTTGTCTAAATTGAGAGTTGCAGAGTCGGCAAATTCATTGAATCACGTGAAGTGAGAAAAGATACAGTTGATCTATTTTATTTATTTTGATATACGTATTTCGACAAAACTATGACGTTTGTAATGTTTGCAATATGATTGCATTTGGATTGAAGTACAAATGACATGAATGTATATAATAATTTTGTAAAGTTCAAAACAACCACATGTCAATATGTGCGTACATACAAAGTTTACGTATTCGTCGCATTACATTTTCAACACCTTGGTAGTTGACGGAAAACCAAGGCTGAACCAGGATGCATATACACATGTATAAAGGCAACATTATTATATGTACATGTACGTGTAGTGCAAACGCTGCAAGAAAATTAGCGCCCAAAACCTACAAGTATAAGTCACATCTATTAACAAAAGATGACAAGAAATGTAGAAACATGACGGCTACAAAAACCGCACCCACCCCGTGACAACATGATACATCAGTTATTTAAAAGTCCTTTATGGATACCAAAATAATATTTATTGCAGCACCTAACAAAAGCCAAATAAATACCATTTTGCGTATCCGTTATCTGCACTTATTTCTTAGTTATGTATAATGTATACAATCGCAATACAACACCTTTACTTCATTACAGTGGGTCCTGTTTGGCCATGTTAGGGTAACATCATTTATGACCATGAGGTGAGATATTCAAGACATTCTCAGTTAAATGTTATTGGGGAGCCTTCAATACAATACTAGTTACCGCGAGTCTACATACATGTTAAATCGAAATGTCGGAGTCAGCAACTTTCAAACCATTGTATTCCGTAACATAATATCTAACAAGTCTGTATTTTTGTTCCCGTTAGGAGTAACAAGATCAAGAAACTCTTGAGAAGTGATGATGTTTTCACCCAAAAGAATATAACACTCATTGATTGTTCCAGAAATAGCGACACGTTTACAACTCTGGTACAAACATGTACACGACCTATCATTTTTGTAGCAACAGTATTTCTCCAGGACCTATGCATGATATTTTAACAGCCAAGAAGTAGGTTAAGGAGTAGCAGTATTATATAGGAAGCTGCAGTTTTATCGAATTTGGCGTTAGTGCATTGCGTTTTGTTGCCAATCTTTCTTGCACCATTCCATTTCTGATCAATGCAATTATATTGTACAGGGTGTCCCAAAAAAAGTATACAGTTTCAGTACATTTTAATAAAACCTGAACGTTTTGCTATTGCTAAGAAATTTAGCACATGGTTAGTCAAAAGATGAAATTTTTATCTGGTACCAGTTTGAAAATTATAACTCGAATAATTTTTAACGATGTCAATTTTAAAAAAATACCTTATTTCGACCGTGACGTCATTTTCACGTAATTAACGACGTTTTCACAATTTCTGCCTGTCGCATGTTTCGCGTTTTGCACACATTCTTTAAAAGTGTCGATTAGATTTACACATATTTCTACAAACTGGTCTTCCTAAATTGCATTTTGATGTTGAATTGTTGATCAGAAGAAAAGTTGTGTATATTAGCATTTGAGTGTACATAAGCAATCTCGGATATCCCAAAAGAAAAAAATCTACATGAATTAAGACCCAGGCTGTAGGCGGGTCATTTCACACTGCTGTGGAATTTGCAATAATTTTTTTTGACACCAAATGTTTTTTGTAATTCATCCAACCACGTGCATTACCATGTGTGACTCTGACTCCACTTGCATGAACCATACAACATTCAAAACAAAGGATTCACTGCCGAGTTCAGAAATAACTTGCTTAACAAAGGCAAGTAACATAATGGGTTTACTTCTTTTCTATTTGGCTGTCTGAATCGCAAATGAACAACTTATTAAAAGCCAACAAATATGCCCATGCTTGTAAGACACATATCCGTTTAGAGATTTGTGAAATGCAATGAACATTTTCCAAGAATGTGTGCAAGACGGGAAACACCAGAAATACAGAAATTGTGAAAACGTCGTTAATAACGTCAAAATGACGCCACAGGCATATAACAGTAATTTTAGAAAATTTCATTTTAAAAAAAAATCCAAGTTACACGTTTTAAACTGATACCAGATAAAAAATTTATCTTTTGACTAACCATGTACTAAATTTCTTTGCGATAGCAAAACGTTAAGATTTTATTAAAATGCATTAAAACTGTATACTTTCTTTTTGGACACCCTGTACTATGCCGGTTTCCATGTACTCGCGTCCGTGATCCGCATCCATGTGTACGTGACCGCCAAAAACGAACTGGTTGTTGTAGGGTACATTCCATATATCCGCTGTACCTGCACGAATACGTCGTCCGCAATGCGCATCGATAATAAAATGAAATAAAATCTATCATGACAGTATTCCAGATTGCACCCTTTGATCATTCGTCCCTTTTTTAACAATATTCGAAGGGAAAATGTGTAAGAATTAGCTGCATTGAATGATTGTTTCCCACCCAAACACCTATCACACCAGTCTGTACTATGCCTACACACAATCATACCAGACGTATTGCTGATAGGTCTTGTGTGCAAGCATAATGTATACAAACTTTATTTATGTGTCTTGCACAACGTTGTGTATTGTACATTCACTCTCATTCACGAATAGCTTCATGACAGAGTACAAATAGTACTACAAACTAACGGTGAGACACAATATGGATATTGACACAAGCATAATTGATTGGCCATTGCCTTGGCACGACCAATGAAATACTTACTCTCACTAAAACAGGAACTAACATAATGTTAACCTTAATGCACGTACATGTTCTAATTATACAGGGTGATCATTAATATATGGTAACTTTCTCAGATTTAATGATAGATAAGTGGTTTGACCCTTACTTCAAAGCTAATGACTGCAAGTTTTTGTAAGATGTGGGTTAAAATGCATGCGTAATATGATGTCAAAACGTCATCGATGATGCCGTACATTTTCAGTGATTCCAGGAAATTTTGCGATCTTGAATAATTTCGCTGAAGACCACATTTAAATTTGACCCCGACACTCAACAGACCTAAACCCCTTGGCTTTCTGGTCATGGCAATGGTTTAAGGAAGGATTGTTTTTATACAAATGTAGTATATTTAATTGATTTGAAAACTACAATACAATGTCAAATTGGAAGCACCAATGGGTAAAATGCAAGGAATTAATTGTAATTTACGACGTCATTGCTGCTGATTTGGCCGTTTTCCAGAATAAAGGAAAATGCTTCAAACATCTGCTGAGAAAAATATATGTAACATTTAAAAATGATGTATGTCCTGAATAACTCTGACATGCATATGTTAAATTATTGAATGTAACAACAAATATTATCTTAAAAAAAGACAAAGTTAATACAGTTATTTAGGTTACCATATATTAATGATGTATTTGAATTGAATATACATGGACATACTTTCTTGCATATTAAACAATAAAATGTATCTAAATTTCAGTGTATAATATAAAAAGTGAAATATCAAGTTGAAAATAAATATACACTGTGTATTTATTTATATACTTTGTTTATTTCACTTTATATTTTTGTCGGCACATTTTCCTACATTTAAACAAGTGTCATTTACATTCAAACGATACACGTACTTTTAGATTATGTATTTTTATGTGCTTTTATTCATTGAATTTCAACCCGTTTATCTATTTAACGTGGTCCTTCAATCAAACTAATCCGTTCACCAATCCCAACCCCTTAATATCAAAGTATATGTCGTATGATGCGATGATGGAAAATAATGACCATAGTAAATTACAGACTTCCAAGAAAGGTTTCTTGTTTTGTTCTCATTTATTCCCAATAATATTGCGATGAACAGTTGGCTGCATTAATGCATTAGTTCAACACGAATGGTTTCCGATTTCTTGACCTCTCACATCAAACTTCCATTAATGACAAACATCTTAGTCAAGGCATGCCCGCTGATATAGCAAGGAGTCGATCTGTATACATACGCGATTGTCTAAAATAAACAAAGCCTACTTGAATAAGCGGATACTATAAAGAGTAGCGTTTCGTTTGCTTCTCTCGATATTGGTACGGTCTCCATTGTAGATTGAGGCAATGTGTCTCTGAGTTACTTGGAGTAGAAGCTGATAATTAGTAAATTGACTGATGCCACTAGTTCAGTAAGTGGATGGAATGATTCTCTGTTGGGAATACAAGTTTACCCTCGAGCTTAACTGATTTATCTCGCGAGGTAAGATTTTATACTCATCTAATTAAACGTTTTGACGACGAGGGTCTCGTTTTCTCGTGTCATTTTAACCGTTACAGGCTTAGTGCAATTAGTGAGTCATCTTTTAATTATCCGGATACTATTAGACACTAATTGTTTTTACTTGATGTGAAGTTCATACTGTACTGATATGTGAATGAGACTTTACTAAAACTACAAAGGGAACGGACAATTACTTTCGTTTGGAATTATAGAACTTTTAGAATTACGATAAAAAGGTAAATTATTTGTGTTTCCATCTATCACGTAATGCATTAAGTTGTGGAATGTTAGAAATATAAATATGGGAATGCGAAATGAACCATTTTAATGTCAACGGAATTGTTTCTAGTAGAAACTGAATTAGTTCATTTAAAGCCATGACAGGAAATACAATATAGTAAGATGTATGTTGCTTGGGGAAATTATTTGTCGGTGAAGTCATTTAAATGTTCCTTTTGTTATACCATATAATGCCACAGGCGCAGAAAGTAAATTTATATTAAATATACATTTGTAGAAACAGAACATCTTGTATTTTTGCTTAGAGTTTTTTTCTTTTAGAATTTGTCGTATGAATAGCTGTCAACAATAATTCTTCCGCATCGGGTGCTTTATTTTTTTTATCAGATGATTTAATTGATTACGTTGTAAGAGTAGTTTAAGTGTTGATTTGCATTTTTGTTCAGCTTCATAATTCATGAGAGAAAAAACGTTGAAACGAGCAGAGACCGTGTAATATTTTCCATACCATTTAATGAATCTGAATGAACAATCTCTATTGTTGATTATAATATAATATTTAGATGACATAGTACGGGTCGTAGAGGGTATTAATGGAAGCATTATCTTGTTTTATATCAATACCATTGACACTACGAGGTGATTGTATTAACAATTGTGGATGAATGATAACAGATTATTTTGTCATTATTTAATTGTTTAGTTGATGGAATGTCTGCCACGTTTATCGAAGTCATAGGAGCATGAACATTTTTCCACGGTACGTCTACGGATCGAATGTTCAACATAATTGTTGTTTCGCAAATATTGTCAAATGTGTTAAAGCAATCAGCCAACGTCTCCGAATGTGTTTCAAATAAAGTCTGGAATTTGGACAAATTATTTTCTGTTGCACGTATTGAGTTGAACGAAGAATCAACTCGGCTCAAATTTAAAATCATTTTTTTCAGATGCGAGTCAACTCAATAATTCGACGCAATTAATAAATGTGCTGGAGTTCAACTAATTTTTGCATTATTTCCGTGATAGAGATTAGTTATGAGCTAATGGATAACATTTGACCTTCATTTACGTGTTTAAACAAAAATGACAAATTATATTAATAAGACTCAAGTAGAAGTTGCAGTTTTAACTTAAAATATTCTGAATAAACGTTATATGATTCTTTGTACTTTCAAAATGTATATTCAGTGGGTGCATGTAATATAAGAACCGTGGTTACACATTCGATTCATTCTATATAATTATCCTAAAGCAATTTACATGTATAGCTTGAACAGATTAAACTGACACTCATCAAAGTCCGTAAAGCTCGTTCGGTTGTACTCGGTTTTGTTCGATATGTATATTAATTTACTATATATCGTTATCTACGGACTTTTACGAATTATGCAAGGAGTCTCAGTTTAATCTGGTAGGACCATATATACAAACAAGTACTAGCCTGTCGCAGGGCTTCTTAGGCGGCTAAAACATCAAAGGTGAAATACAAACAAAGCTGATAAAATCGTTATATTTTACAATTTGTAATTTTTCATTATCGAAGTATTTTTTTTAAAAAAACCCACTCTGTTCTGGATTTCAGATGAAGCTATTTTTAAAAAATGACTATGAAGTTTGAGATTGTGTTTTAATTATTTGATAATGTATCAGGTTTACCAGGTGACCATGCCTTTGCATAATTCAGTCTGATGAGCATCTGACATAATCAGTTTTCCTCAAATTATCTATTATAAAATATTAACTTCTTGATTCGCGTGCAACGACATGTGAGGGCATGCTCATGTAGCAACTGCGACTATGAGGCATAGTTTGTCTATTATGTAATTAAATCAGGATCTGCACTCCTGACATGATCGGGTGAAAGTTTGTTGAACGCGAGTCATGCACCTGCAGGTACAATACAAACTAGCCTTATATTTTCTCAATTTTGTTCTTACAACAAAACACAAGTAGTCAAACGATCTTAATTAATACGGGTCTTATTGTTTTCTATTTCTTTTTGTTAATGAAATAAGTTGCATTTAAACACCGATTCGCTTGAAATAAATAGTAAATGTTTTTGTTTCGAGTGTACACGCTGAAGACAATTCTCAGCTGTATACCACTTAATGTTCTAGTCAGTAACAGTAACAGTGCTTATCTGATCATAGGTAAAACACGAACTAATTAATCATCTGAATTAAGTTAAGCAAATTGCCGTGCAAATCCTACCATCTATTGTCAATTCTCTGAACGCCAACTCATTAAAGTAAAGTAATAAAGAATACGTTTCCGAGAAATGTATCTACATAACGTATTTAAGTTAGGCAATAACCAAATTATCAAACCAAAGTAAAATAATACAAGTTTTAATATATGTATATGTGGAATAGGCAACGCATATCAAGACCATATACAGACAGCAACTCATCTCATTGACTGATATTTCCCGACAGGAGAACGTACGTAACCATAGTAGTTCTATTCGTTAACCTAGCTACTATGTTGTGTAGGTATAACATCCCCTCTAGGTGTCATTTGTAAATAAATACACATTCTACATGTAGTTTCACATTCGTGTACTGATTTGCCAACACACGGAAGCACATACATAATTCCTTAAGTACTCATAACTTGACTTGTTGACGTACGTATTTCCTCGTTAAATAATTGTTGCAATTGTTGCCGTGTAGTTTTTATATCTTCCATACGTTTTCCTGAATTTTATGATAACGAAGCTTTTAAATGCTCAGTCTCATTTATAATTCACGAGTGTCTGTAGATTTAACTTTTGTATCACTGCTATCTTAATATTTATTCTAAATTAAAACGTTGAATTTTGATAAAAGAATAAACACTTTGTTTGATCCCACCATTCAGTGCAATGTTACCGTTGTTCATGTGGGTATTGTCTTGAAAAAAAGCGAAGCTAATTTCTTTCAAAACGGATAACTAAAGAGGCTTTGTACAGTGAAAGTAGAAAAATGATTATCGACAACTTTCGTTATCCAATTAGTATAATGATTTAATTAAAACAGTAAGTTTGAAATAGATATGATCTGACGCTTTGTTTCACGCGATCTGTGGTTTGCCATAGTATGACGTAGCCAGAAGCGTTGGTTTTTGTAAATATGATAGGCATGCTGACACGATGAGGTGAATTCTCAACAGAATCAATTTAACAAATTCGCGCCATTTCTCGAAGTACTCGGTAACAATATTTGGTAAATTTGTTTTTAAATTCAGATTGAAATTATATTTCGCTATGGCTCTTTAAAAATCTAATTCTTGACACGATCGGAAACAGCAAATACATTTATATTGGATTGATTGTGTAGTTAAAAAACCGTCATGAATTCAATAATGTGATGAATAATTTTCGACGGGAAATGCAACTATAAAAACTTAGACAGATATCGTACAGGTGTATGAAAGTAAAATAAGTACTAACGTTTGAAAAATGATACTAGATTTAAGATTTTGGTTATATGGATTTCAATTGATGTAACTTTGAAAACCACAGACATGCTCCATAATTAGAAATAAATCAATAATAACCTACGCCATAAAGGTCATGTCATTGTAAAGGTTTTCGGAAGAAGGATCAAGAATTCTACATCGTCAAATTAATTCTACTCATTAGCTGAGTCCATTTTCTAATCATGTACCCTGGTTGTTATTTACGACAGTTGTTTTTGCGTGCACACATGCGACAGAGTCTGCTTGTATGATTTGTTCGTCTAGGCGGTCATGTTCCAATTAGTTGCCATGTCACTCACTGGTTGCTCTTTCAAACGTTTAAATTAAGTAATGCTGAGTAGAAATTTGCAAACAAAGTCTGACTGATTTATGTTCGTTCATTTTGATGTAAGTGAAGACAAAGCAAACCACAACAGGAAACCACTTTGTAGACATCTTATCATCTCATTAGTGCTTTTCATATCATTGTCTCAATGACGTGACAACAATGATGTGAATTTGAAAACATTGTTTGACACATGCCGCTAGAATATGTTGTCATATAAGCAATAAAAATCGGATTTACGTTGACGTATCATGAAATCATGCAGGATTAACAATACATTCAATACATTGTTACGATTTTCATTATTACAAAAAAGGTTAATTATATCCACAAACATTCCCAAGTAAAAGCACATCGATAAATACGAACACTGGTCAATGCTCTTTCGTACCATTAGCTCTGGAATTGGATTGAAGTCTTCAGGAATTTGAGAAATTGCTAAATAGTACTGGTATTACTAGGGAACTTCATTGAAAATACCATACAATAGCAATTAAACCAATAAAACGATAACACACACCATTAAAACTTCGCTTGCGACGCACAAATGCACGTCAATGGTTTTCAAGATTGTTACATTGGTTTCAGAGAGCAAACGCACTTCTTCTGGCTGGCAACCTTTGGTAGGGACACTGAACGAACAATTCACGTGAATGAAGCTTAATAGTGGTACAAAATTAATAAATGGAATCGATAATCTTTAATGTCACCAATGGTAACTTTTATTTGTGACGATATGTTATGCTTTCCTCACTCGTAAAGAAATTAAACCCGTTGATTCTGGTGCCATTAAGAATATTTATTTTTAATCTTTAATTGAACGAACATTGGAATACATGTTTTCAAAACGCGGTAATGAAGATAACGTATTCGCCAAAGTTTTAATGAGAGTTTATGTGTATCTAAATTTCTAAGAGTTGTTTGATGTATAAAGCAAGTTTTGGTGAACGCGAGGCATCGCATGTCAAAGGTCTGTAAAGTGTCTAACTATTTCAACTCTCGTCTCATATATGCATACTATGATCTGTGAGTATAAATAAGCTGACATAAACATGTGATTTCTTGGTTGATGTTTTGTAATGGATACGATGTAGTATATATTGATTAATTGAAATAGACAATAAACTAATTACTACTCCTAGTTGAATAGCACGCACATGGTTTTTTGTCTTGTATACACTTACGATTGCATTGCATTATGGTCCATGTGTTGTGGTGAAAACGGGATTGGCAGTGGTTAGTTGACCCGTCCATTGGTGTAAATACACGAACATCAGTATCATCAGTTGTTTTAGAGAAGTATTATCGAGTATTTCGCATTGTCTGTATAGTAATTTTTATTAATCACACATGTTTGTTAAGAGAATTGAAGCTAATCTTTATTAGTTTTGAATGGTGCTGTGGCAATACTTGAAATCACCCTATGTTAATACAAGTTAACTTAATATGTCGGTTGAATTATCTCGTAATCCGTTATTCGGATCAATGTAAAACTATGTGTGCTATATGCAGTGCAAAGTAACCCATCGTCTTAAATCCACATCAAGCTATAGTAAGGTTCTAAATTCTATATACATTCTTAGCCCTAAAAATCTTTCTGGCAATTTGTCAATATAATATGGTTTATTTTATTTTATTCTAATCGAAGTGTCATATTTAAAAACTTGCATAAGAAAGCAACTGACGTCAATTAAAATCTAGATTATAATTTGGTATATCATTCAAACTAAACAACAGAGTAATGTCGTTGAAAAACATTTCATTGATGTATCTACAGTGTATTGCCACGCGGACGCCTTGATTGTGCCTGGATATCAGATGATATTATGTTCTAGTAAATCATTGGATATTTCATTGTCTGAACATTTATTTATGGCTTTAATTTTAGTCACCCTTCATAAAAGTAAACTTTAAGCTTGTTATGTGATAGTAAGACATCCAGTGGAATAAATTGAAAATGATTTTTGACGTTAACTAGTTTTTGTACAGAAAATGACTCCCCCGACGAATGTTAACATTTTGAAAAAGGAAATCGCATAATATCCAATCATTATTGATCTTACTGTGTATAAACCTTCAATAAATCTGGAACCACTCGGATTAGCGCCGGTCAATCGCAATTTTAAATTTTCTGAGGTTTATATAACATGATATTTGTTCGAGAATGTATGCCTAATATTGCTGTAATACCCTGGTGTATTTTGGGAAATTTTGTGTTTGTAAGGTTTAAAGTTCTTGATTGTTATCGTTTTTATTTTCAACTTTTTATATAATTGTATTTGAATTAATTAAACATCTTTCATGAAGCAGTGCATATTTCCTCTCCAGCAATAATAATGAATATCATAAATAATAGCCATGGTATCATGTTTTAGTTTCTTACGATTGTTCTAAGGGATGGGGAAAAGAGTTTGGTCTGGTCGTAAGTCTGATATAGATATGATCTGAAGCTTTGTTTCACGTGATCTGTAATTTGCTATTTTATAACGTAGCCCGAAGCGTTTTTGTCAAACTGATTAGCAAGGTAACAAAAAGAGTTGAATTCTCTACAGAACAAATTAAGCAAATTAACCCCATTTGTTTGAAATACTTGGTAACAATATTTAGGTAATTCGTTTTTAATTTCAGATTGAAATTTGATTTGGTTCTGATAACTTGGAGAATCTTGACATAATCTGTAACAGAAAAAGCGTTTATATTTTTGTGATTTTTAAGTCCAAATGCTTTATTTGAAGTAAATAATATGATGAATATTTTTCGGCGCGAAATGCAACGATACAAACCAAACCATATATCGTAAAGTTGTATAATATTAAGTGAGGCAGCAATACTAGATTAATACTTTGGGTATATGTATTTCAATTGATGTAAATTAATGATAGACTGAATCAATACCACAGACATGCTTCATAATCAGAAATAAATAAGACATGTCAACGCTGATCAGGGCAAACCATTGTTGTGTTGGAAGACAGATCGAGAATGCCAAATCGGCAAATTAATTCTACTCATTAGCTGAGTCCATTTTCTAATACATGTAATGAAGGATTGTTGTAATTTAAGAGCGGTAGTTTTTGCGTGCACGCATGCGACAGCGCGTGCATATACGCTTCTCTCTGGTTTGGAGTTCATGTCATAATTAGTTGCCAGGTAACCCACATGTTTCCCTGTCAATCTTATTGCTTATGTGAAGCTGAGAAGAATTTGCAAACACAGTCTGAATGAATTGTGTTCGTTCATTTCGATGTTAGCGAATACAAAGCCAATCACAACAGGAAATCACTATGATGTACATATCTTATCATCTCGTTAGTGCTTATCACCTGATTGTCTCAATGTCGTGAGATCAAATGATGTGGATTTGCAGACATTGTTTGGCTTATTATGCTAGAATATGTTATCAAGTAAGCAAAACAAATGTAATGTACGCTGACGTATCATGAACTCATGTTACATTAGTAGAACTTATAATACGTAGTTTCAAGATTTTCATTATTATAATCACATCGATACTTTTTGTCCACATAACATTCCCGAGTAAGGGAATAACGTTAGATGCGAACTAGCTAGGTCAAGTATTTCTGTGATATTGGTTACGATAGTATGGTGAATTGAGGAATAGAAAGGATCTACTGGTCAGTATTTCAAGAAACTGTTAAATAATAAAGAACGGATAGAAAACGGCGAAAACGACGATTACCCCATTAACACCAACAACAAAAATCAACAAAATTGTCTGTTATGCTAAATGAATGTACGCGTTGGGGTTAGGTCACTGTCCTTAATGTTTATAACTAGGTCACGCCCCGGGGTTGTAGTGCCTCGTTTGATAGCCGTTTTGGCATGGATTTGTGAGGGCATTGCTCAGGGTATTTGTGTTGTGGTGTTTCTGATTTATGTGCTCGGCTTGTTAGGTTGAGTGCTACCTTCACTGTCGGATTTTCTCAAACCTTTTGTAACGTAATTACTACATGCTTGGTAGAGAACAGACACAACTGTACTAGGTGATAGCCGTTGGTAGGGATGCCAAATAAACTATCAACAAGTGCTAAAATCGTTAAATTCTACGCGACATCAACATGAGTGATATAACTAATTTATAAATGGAATCGATTATCATTAATGTCACAAATGGTAACTTTCTGGTTCCAATAAAATTATTTGTGTTTAATCTTTTATTGTACAAACATGCGGGAATACATGGACATGTAAACAAAACGCGGTAATGAAGATAAATATCAGCCAAATGCTTTTAATGAACATTTATGAGCGTCTTAGACGCTTAGAATGTCGGTATTGTTTGATGTATGTTGTAAGGTTCGGTACACGAGAAGCATCGCATGTCAAAGATCTGTAAAATGTTTAACTATTTCAACTATCGTCTCTTATATGCATACTATCATCTGTGAGTATAAATTAGTTACATAAACATATGATTCCCTTGTTCATGATTTATCTTATTAGGAAATCAATGGATACGATGTAGTATAACTTTAATTAAAATAGACAATAAATTAATTACGACTCCTACTTGAAGAGCATGCACGTGGTTATTGTCTTGTATACATGTACATGCACAAGCACCTTTTCTATCACATTACTTAAGTTTCGTGTATATTATAAATTCTTACCAATAATGTCGCGAGATTATTTTATGTCACCACACATAACTATCGAAATGCAAACCTTTGAATTGGAAACATTAACCCTTCGTTTTCAAGCATGCCGGTCAAAGCAGTTCTGAAATACTAGCCAGTTTATTTGTATATTGATTGAGCCCCCACGACTTGCATGTGCGCTGTTCAATAATACACAATGTTTTAGGTATATTGTCAATTGTCATTAAACTAATTAGTAACGCGATGCATGTTAAATAGAAATATTTGGGACATTGACCGTCTGTATCTGAGAGCCATAGTGTAAGAAATTTAGCAAATATCGATATTTTCCAGAAAGAAAACCACGAATACTCACTCACAAAGTTCGACACGGACTTTTAAATTGGAACAAAATATATATAATAGCTCCTTATTGGCAAATACAAACATACTGTTTTATGCACGATAATGAGGTATTGCGTTATCTCGGTATTGAATATATAAACAAAAGCGTTTCGTAGTGTGCCAAACATGTATTTAACTAGGATCTGTTGCATCGGATGAATGATAGTGTGTTAACCGCGAGTCATGCATCCGCATGTGCAATAAAAGCTAAGCTACTTGTATTTTTCAATTTTGTTCTTACACCAAAACACAAAGAGTCAAAAGAGTCCCCCTTTTATGTAAATTGGTAGAGTTGCATTAAACACCGATTTGCTTGAAAGAAATTGTGAATGGTTTTGTTTCGAGTATATCTATGTAAACAATTCTCATCTGTATACCACATAATGCTCAAGTCAGTAACAGTAACAGAGCATACCTAATCATTGGTAAAACACGAACTAATTTATCATTTGTATTAAGTTAAGCAAATTGCCGTGCATATCCTACCATCTATTTTCTGAACGCCAACTCATTATAGTAAAGTGATAAATAATACTTTTCCGAGAAATGAATCTAAATAACATATTTAAGTTAGATTATAATCAAATTATCAAACCAAAGTAAAACAACATACAAGTTTCAATATATGTACTCGTATATGGGAAATAAGAGACACTTATAAAGAACATATACATACAGTAACTAGTCTAGTTCCTTTGATTTAGTTTTAGTCGACTGTGAAACAAGCTCTACATTTAATGACTATCAACACAGTACTAGTGACATTATTCTTTACGAGGTTATGGGTGAAGTCAGTCCTATGTTTCTATGATAGTGGAGTGTACTCCAACAATTAAATACATATCTTTATCAATGGTTCATCTTTTGTACGTCCCGACAATAGAGCAAACTTGACCACAGTTCTATCTGTTAACTTAGCTACTTTTTTGTGAAGGTAGAATATCCATCGTAGGTGTCTTTTTGTGAAAAAATAAGAAGCAAAGTCAACATGTACATAGGGGTATTGTTACCAACTCATGAAATCCCCTTTACAGCTTCTTATTTACTCCCATCACAATCCGTTTCAGACTCATGGTTTTGATGTACGTATTTCCGCATCAAGTAATTTTTAATTTCTTTGTATATTGTGATTTGTCTCCATAAGTTTTCCTGAATTTTCCGATAACGGAAATTTTAAATGCTCAATCTAATCTATAATTCACGAGTGGTTGTAGATTTAACTTTTGTATCACTGTTATCTCAATATTTATTTTAAATTAAAACGTTGAATGTTGATAAAAGAATAAACACTTTGTTTGATCCCGCCATTCCGTGCAATGTTATTTTAGTACCGTTACTCATTATGCCTTTAAAGCGAAGCCAATTTCTTACAAAGCGGATAACAAAAGCCTGATTATTAACAATTTGCATTATCCAATTACCATAATGATTTATTTAAAACAGTAATTTTGACTTTACGTTTGATCTAAATATGACCTCAAGTGTTGTGTCATGCTACATGTATCGGTGTTGTGCTATGTTTTTACCTGGGAAGTATAGGTTTTTTAACAATTTGATAAGGTCATTCTCTACTGAGCAAAAAAGTAACATTGTGTTTTTTTTCGTTTGAGTATTTTTCTTTAGTTAATTTGTTTTAAATTTCAAGTTCACAAAGACTCATTGTCTGAAGTCCAAATAATGATCAATTTATATGTTCAAACCCAAGAAATATATAGATGTGTGTGTGTGAGCAAACTATATATAGACAGTAAGTAAGACAAATTTAGTAGACTAAAGGAAGTGACAATATATGCGAAATAACAACAAACTGTATCAAAAGTTCAGACACACTTACAATTGGAAATAAATGAATCTGAGCCTTCGCGAAACAGGGCATATCATTACGAAGGTTCTTGAAAGACAGATCCAGAAGACCAAACCGGCAAATTATTCTACTCATTAGCTGAGTCCATTTTCTAATCATCTACGCTTGTTGTAATTTACGGCGATTGGTTTTGCGAGCATGCTATAATTAGTTGCCATGTCACTCCCTTGATGCCCTTCAAACGTAGTACGTAAGAGAAGTTGAGTATAAATTTGAAAACAAAGTCTGACTGATTGGTGTTTGTTCACTTTTGATGTTCGTTAAGACAAAGCAAATCACAGCAGGAAACCACTATGAATACATCTTATCATCTCGTTAGTGCTTATTACCTGATTGTCTCAATGTCGTGACATCAAATTATGTATATTAGCAGACATAGTTTGGCACATGTTTCTAGAATTTGTTGTCAGCTAGGCAAAACAATATATTCAATAAATTGCTAAGATTACCATAATGTAATGACATCACATTTTATACACAAAACATCCCCGAAGAAGGGCTGAAAATGTATTTGCTAGGCCAATTGCTTCTGTGCCATTGATAACGATGATGTGGTGAATTAGTAGTTAGTACAAGTTGGATTTTCAATGCACAATTGCAGGATTATAATCGGGGTAAACGACGAAATCCCCAATGACACCAATGTTTAGAGGAATGTTTGCAAGTTGTTTTTATATAATTGTTTTAAAAATGTTTGGTAAAGAATAGACGCATTTGTACTTGTTGTAACCTTTGGTTGGGAGACTGAGCGGACTATCCAAATGTGTTAAATGGTTTCATTCTACGTAACATGTGCGATAAACACATCAATAAATGCGAATCGATGATCATTAATGTCACAAATGGTAACTTTTAATTGTCGCAATAGGTCATGCTTTCCACACTCGGAAGAAATTAAACCAGTTGATTCTGGTGTTATCAAAAGTATTTGTGTTTAATTTGTTATTGAGCGAACATGTGGGAATGCATGTATACAAAACGGTAATGAAGATGACGTATTCGCCAAGCGTTTTATGAAAGTTTATGGTCATCTAATATCTTGTTTGATATTGTTGTTTGCTGTATGTTGTAAGGTTCGGTGAACGAGAAGCATCGCATGTCAGAGTTCTGTAAAACGTCTAACTATTTCAACTATCATCTCGTATATGCAAACTATGATCTGTGAATATAAATTAGTTGACATAAACAAATGATTGTTTATATTTTGTTAAATAATCAATGGATAGGATGAAATAAATCCTAATTAATTGAAATAGGAAACAATAAACTAATTACGACTCCTAGTCGGAGAGCATACACATTGTTTTTGTCTTGTAAACATGTACGAATGCATTGTATTGCGGGTCATGTGGGTTGACCGTAGCTAGTGGACCCGTCCAATTAGTATATATACATGTGTATAAGTTAATTTAGAGAAGTATTTTCAAGTAATTCGCAGTGCCTGTATAGGAATAATTATTAATCATTCATTTTCGTCGAGAGCATTTTATGTTGTATTAGACGTACCCATGCGTAAAATCCCCGAATGTCAATAACAAATTACCTTTGAATAGAGATTTGAATTGTTTCGTAATCAATTGTATTATGGAAGCAACCATGGCCATAAAACATTTGTTTTTGCATCAATATAAAGTGTATCATATATATATATATAGAGTAAGTATTTAGTAGTCTGATTTTAATATTTTGATTTCTAAAATCTCCCAAAAGTGTATCACATCATACAAACCCGTAATGTGGAAGACAGCTTTGCTACGAGTAGTTTTGATGCATTTTGTTGGTATAACGCGGCACGATGTTTTTGTTTTTGAAACTAACTGACAACCTCGGAGATCTTTAGTAATGTTCAAACATATTTATGTACTTAATATAATTGGAAATTCCACCATACATTTAGTCATGGGTGGCCTTCACATGGGAGAATGTGCAAATTACCATATTAAATAGCTACCATAACTTTAAAGGATTATCTAATGCTGTTATACGAGGGGCTCGTATACTGTATTTGTATTATAAGTAAGTAAATAAGTAAGTAAGTAAGTAAAGTCTTTATTATTGTATTATAGTTCTTTTAACTGTATACTGACTTCTTTAAGGTAGATTGTGATTGTTTTTTCGACTCATATAAATCACTCGTTTACATCTTATTCCCTGTGTTATCCTATAAATCTAAAATTTGTTCGGCGGTTTTGAGAATTGGGAATGTAACTGAGCACTACAATTTTTTCCTGTATTTATTGAAAGTGATATGTTTCCTCTTTTTATATCGTTTAATCCGTATATACTGTCATATTTGAATTAGATAAACAAGTATATTTTACATATGTCATTTAAAATTTAGATTCTAATCTAGAATCGCGTTTAAACGAGATACAATATGTCTTTTAAAGTCAAGTTACATAATATATCTACAATGTATGGGTGCCCAATTGACGCCTTCATCTTGCCTGCATATCCGATATGAATGTCCTGTAAATTGTTGGATAGTTCATAATGAACGTTTGTTTATGGCTTTAAATTTGAGTCACCCTTTACAAATTTTAACTAGAAGTTTGTTATGAGATAGTTAGAAACCAAGTGGGATACGATCGAAAATTATTACCGACGTGAAATTGTTTTTGGACAGGAAATGTCTCCCACGACGAATGTTAATAATTTAAACAAGGAAATCGCTTAACATCCAATCATTATTAATTTAACTTGGTATAAACATTCAATGAATCTGGAACCGCTTAGATTATCGACGGTCAATCGCAATTTTAGATTATCTGACGTTGATCAAACGTGATATCCGTTCTAGATAATGGATAATATTGCTGTAATGCCCTGGTGTATTGGGCGTTTTGTGTTTGTACAATGTACGTTATTTTATTTTCCTCGTTTTTATTTTATTTTTAGTCTCATTGTCTTTGGATTGAACATGATGCATGGTGCTTTGCATATTTCTTCGCCCTCAATATCCATTAAATATCATATAAAATAGGCATGGTACAATGTTCTGCTTCAACCATTAAATATGTATCATCTTCATGTCTGGGGTCAAACACATATTAAGCCAAATGTGGCATAAGGTCATGTAAAGTCATTAGTTGCTTGCGAAAAAGGAAGCAAGTATTGTTGATAATTCATTATAGGAAACTGGTTAGGTCAATCACCTCTGTATGGGAATGGCACACTATTGACGATCGACATTTCTGTGTTATACGTCCAAATTAAACAGATTCTGATTCTACTGAAAAGCAGCACAAAGCGAACATATATAATGTTTTTATTACGATACACATTGTCTTTGTTTTAGTTTTATATGAACCCCAATCAGGAACCATCTTTACCTATCAAACAAGTGTTTCAATCATGACTTACTTATTTTATACCTAACATAGAGACTAGGATTGGATATATTAATTGATATACAAAATTATGAAACATATTGTCCCATCCAGATATTTGCAATAGAGCAAAGTTTGATTCTGAACCAAATTCTAGGAATATTATGATTGTTTACTATCCGTTCAAAATTATCAATATGCCAACATTTAAAGGTAATTCAGTTACACTCCCCTGTTAAAGCGGTTTTGAAGTAATAGTATTTTGTATATTGATCGAGCCCCTACAAATAACGCGCGTGTATTGCTCAATACCAGACCATGTCATTAGGTATATTGTCATTACACTAACTAGCAAAGAGATGCATGGTATATGAAAATGCCTGGTGCAATGAACTTATAAATCTTGAAGCAATGTTGTAAGATTACCAGCAAAATGTCGAAATATGATAGAAACAAAAAGCACGAATACCCACGCACAAGGTTCGACCAGTAAAGGACTTTTTGATGGAAGTAACATAACATAACATTATCCTTCAGTATATGTTCTAAACATATTGTTCATGTATTGTAGTAATGGGTTGTTATTGTAACTTATTTAATCTATGAAAAGAAAGGTTATGTCGCAGTATACTAGTATCTGGCGACAAACGTATTATTTGATACGGGGTCAGTCGAGAGTTACTTACAGAACAATTTTTTATTGGTTGATAATCAGTTCCGGAAAAACTGATTAGGTCAACTACCGTCGTTAAATTATTCACGCGAATGCCGATTTTACCAATAAAACTGATACGATTTTCTCATTTAATTCCGCATACCATTTATGCATAGTCAAGTTACTATACTACTGTTACAAATCGTCGTTAAGAATAGATGTATCTATATATTCAATCTTGCAAGATCGTTTTGTTTTTGAACACTTTGGTTTTTTGTTCTGTTTAACGTATTTTGGTGAACTCGTTTTTGATATAGAATGTCCTAATTACCTCACATTTAATGATTATGGTCTTATTACAGACATTTAAGTACAAAATAAGAACTCGGTTACATTCAGTTATTGTATAATAAAAACAATATTACGACGATAAAGTGGTTTACGCGTAATAACAACTATTTTAACACCAAAAAAACCAAAAAAGAATAAATCGATTGAGTACAACTATGCCATACAAACTATTTATGGTAACACTAAATTGTCGAAACAAACCTGCACAAATATAGATTGCTAATAACCATTGTGGTTAGCAATCTAGCTATAGATGTTGTAACTCAGCAAAATATAGGAAACATTTATACTACAAGTATGTGAAACACGTTTACATTGCAAACATGTATACACAGTTAAAAGACAAGAGTATGGTGCACACTTTTTTTTATCTTATTCCTTGACGTTGTTATCTTATTGGATTTCTTGCGTATTTGATTTTGCGAGTATCGGGTAATTTGTAAATTCTATGAATATTCTAAATTAAGATGTTTCGGACTAACGGTATTGACGATTTTCGGTTACGTTACTTTGTTGTGCTCCTTAATGTTTTTCTCTGTTTTTGCTCTGACTTCATTAGGACTTTTCGTGCTACTATATGGTTGTTCTTAATATAATGTTTCTAGTTTTAAATGATTCTATTAGCTATCACTGTGTCCTGTTTGTTAAGGGGCAATGTTTGGATGTCATTGGTACTGTCCTATTGTATAAGGTTGTCTATGAGGTTGTGTGCACTGTTAAACGTTTAAGCCTATAGTAACATTTGTCTCTGTCAGGTTCTTTTATTATTGTATTGTTCACTAGAACTAGACAATTACAATGCATATCTTGCCATATCTTGTCATTGTGACTTTTTGTGAAATTGTGAGACCTTTTGCAGTTGAGACTATGTCATTCAACTAGTTCATAGGGATTTGACTTTTTGATTACCGAAACTAGATCATTTAGCTTTTTGACATCTATGACTTTGCATTTCATTTTCTCGTTCGATGTTGGCCATTGTGTCGTGTATCTATGATATGTGGTGTGTTTTTATGATTGCTCTGCTCGGCTGTTTAAGTTGATTGCTTCTTCCACATGTCCGTTTTCTCATACCTTTATTCAATACTAGAACGATAATGCAATTAGTCATGGTTTATTTATATTCTAAATGTATTTTAACATACGTGTCTGTCACACCCAGCTGACACCATGAAGTAGCATTAACCTGCTGTACCGGTGTCTGTATTTTATGTTTGACTAGACCAACAACTACGATACAACGCGGAATAAGTTTTCAGTGTCTGATGGCTCCAAATATAGACAGAAACCTTTCAAATCAGTCAGAAAATATTGATCTATTAGCGCGTTTGTTTACAAAGAGGATCGATGATTTCTTAAACAGGTATTATTATACATATTATTCGGGTGTTTTAGAATATGCACTATTTTCATACAGTTACAGATATTGTTTTACTTAATTATGGAGGAATGTTGTTGCAATGTGAAATTTGCAGTTTAAAGGAAGAAAATTGTTCGCTTTCAAAGATTACAAAACATTTCTACTGGAGTTGTCATTCGGTTTCCGCTAGGAAATTTGAAACAGTATTATTTTTATATATAGCCATGGCGTATTTTAGTGTCCTGCATTGTACCATCTTATGAAACCTTCATGGAATTATGCCATAACTTTGTAACTTCACGTTCACAAAATAGATAAAGACATATATCTGCAATAACATGTATGACATTTATGCCAAAAAGGACGATATTTTGTTCATTAAGCGTAGTTTAAAAGCCAAATTAGGCAACCTTTCGAACAAACACCATAATGGAACAATTAGCAAAAAAACTCCGATTTTATGCCCTGCTACAAATTTATGAGAAACAATAATTAATGTAAACGTTAATCTTGATATATAATGGCAGTTATTGAACGCAATATGACATGGAAGTTATACTAATTCCCGATTTCATTAATCCCAAGTGAACACGTATGATGTAATTCTGTGTCAAGACTAAGTGGCAGAAGTGTAGTCATGTTAATTACTGTATGTGATACATATCGCACTGTATCAATCAAATCCATTTAGCTTTAAAACAGAATTATCGTGCTTAATTCTTATTAGATTTTAAAGCCAGGATCATTAAAAAACATTAAGAAATAGTATATGATAAATCGCTGAGCCCCAATTAGCAGTGTCTGCTACGTAAACAAAATACAGCTGGGGTGGTATTCACAAAGCATCTTAAGTGAACACTTAGAATTGTCTAAAATCTCAAATTTTCCTTAATTGTATCAGCTTAACAGGAAAATCATGCTTACCGATTGTATACATTGTTTAGATGCATTATGTAAAGAGCTACATTAATCTCTTAGAAAACATGGGTTATTCTTTGTTCCCTGAGAAATATGTTCAGCTCAATATTTTAACTTAAGTCAAAATATTTAAGTTTTCACTTAAGATGCTTTGTGAATACCACCCCTGGAGTATAGTTTCCATTTTTCTGTTTGCACTACTGGCTTATATTATTTTTACACATTTGATACTTACTCATTACATGTACAAGTATTGGTACCTAAACAGTAAATTCATGATACAAAAAGATTCACATCTTCTGTTAATCTTTGAAGCAAAGGGCTCAACTATGAGCATGTTTTATCTATAACTGTAGACTAGTTGGTCTGTTAGCAACTGAAACCTACTATTCCCATTATTTGAAGACGATTTAGTCAACACCTACACGTACACACTACCGGTATTAATATTATGCTAGTAGGCAAATGTCAAGGTTGCTACAATCCTTTAACTAATTGTCTGCCATTATGTCAGGCATTTATGTGAATAAGCCTTACCAATATATCTCTTTTTATCACATGAAGTTAATGATTTATTAAAAACAACATCGTACAACTTTCCATACAGCTGATTAGTGTGTGCGTTGGTAGCGAACTGGAAATCTCACAAAACATGATTCCCAATACATTCTTCATATTCTTCAAACGTTTTTATCCGGAAAGTTATTTTCGGTTTTGTTTAAATTCGAAACATCGCAATTACTTTTAACCTGTCGTCAAAACAAAGCATTTTAACACTGAAGAAACTGTTGTATTTAGACATAAAACAACTCGCACAATCAGGAATTGCAAAACAATATGACTATCGCTGAAAACAGCAAACACAGAGTTAGATCTCTTGGGAAAATGTTTAAAAGATCAGCTTAAAGTCAATTTTCTCTGGTAATATGGTAAATGTTTGTTTTAATTTTTGAACTTTCTTGTTTGTATTTAAAAATTATACATGTATAACAGAAACAAAAAATATATTTTACGTAACAGTCGATATATTGCTTTATATCGTATTTTTATGAGAACAAGATTTATGTATTATAATACGCAAATCCTCATACTATTACATTTGCTAGAACTTTTATTTCTACAACATTTTAAATCATATATACGATGTACTTAAATGGCATGGTGAACTAACCTCTTTTCATGCTCTGAGACTGGCAATTGAAATTGTTGGTACTGTGTCATATTTAGCACCTTGCATTCTGCAACAGTTTAAGTATATTATTTACTGTACCTTATGTTCAGAGTTTTCAAATACCGATAGTGCTAACACGTGTAATGGAATTACCACTTGCAATTAATTCACGCTGTAAATTGGTTCTTAATATAGACGGAAGGTTTCTAATTCTGTCTTAGAAGGTTAGCCAATTAAATTAGTGTTTTCACAAGCAGGGTTGATGGTTGCCTCAACAGAATTCTATTTAAACATAATATAATTAGAAAAAGTTCCACCTTGAACTACTTTGACTGAACCTTACAATGCTTTTTACCTTTTATTAAGCATTCGGTCGTAATGCGAAGGTTAAATATTCCGTCACTAGATTACAATTTGGCCAAACCCGATCATACACGGACATTCATTGTGACATGCTATCAACATTGCTCTTGAAAAAAATTCTGCCTATCATTGACATTCATGTTGCTTAATTTTACTGTTTTTATATGACGTTTGCTATATTGTTTTCGCATGTATAGGAGAACTTTGAATGAAAGGGTGTATAAAAAGACGCACATGATTCCTAAACTATGTAGTTTTGGAAATAGAACTGAACACAAAGTAACGAATGTAAGTGTAGCAAATATCTGGTACTTATGATTTTATAGCAATTACCTCAAAATATTGCAACCTAATGCATGCGACAGTTAATTGTTTATATCAGTGTTTTGACATGTTCCACTTTAAACGTTCTGTGACTGATATTGCATGGATAAGCAGTATGTAATATAATCTAGATAGGGTGCCAATGCAAGCTATAGAGAGATTACAACAAGGCCAATAACGAAATCAAACACTGCTACCATTAACAAGTAACATATCAATAAATTGATAACAAAATGGTTAAACAATTATGTACTCAATGTTTACAATGAGATATGTAAACAAACATGTCTCTTGATATTATTTAATAAAACATGTCGACTTCCGGGACGTAGTTGGAAATATCATACACACGTGGTTGTAGCTGTCCAATTAAGACATTTCGTGGGTAAATATAAATTAACTTTTTACGCAATAAACGTGTGTGTGTACTTAATTATCAATCGTGTAATGTGTTCAACGGATATACTGTCTATTGTAATATAGTAAATGTGTTAAGTGGTCTGAAGTAACGGAAACTCTCACAGACAAACAGAAAGGCGTCGGTGAAGATCAAAGCATTAAACACTTGTTGTTTCGTACCGCAAACCAGCCCACGGCCATTGGTTACAGTTTACCTTTTAGTGATGACCGTTTGAACATAAATCAGATGACAGATATGATGGCTTGATTATAACGGGTTAATACATATGACTAAAATTGTTGTTATGGTGTGCCACCAAAGTAATGTTTCTGTCGTTTCGTCTTCCGTGGTTAGGTCAGGAGTCGATTCCGACTGTAAATGTTGACTTGATAAATGTGTGAAGTTGAAATAATTGAATACGCAATTTGTTGATTAGATATTATTTCTCAAAAACACATGGTTGTTTATAATGCGGCAAAGTGAATATATTGCTTGTGTATATGGTGAATATTGAAGGAATTATCTAAACGAGGTAAGACCAGATATATAAACTTTAAATAGTTAAACAGTTGACTCCTTACTCACCGGTGCCCATATAATGGAGATAAAGATGATCAACTTTATCTATTATATGGATATGACATATGTTAAATTCATTATTATGTTCCCCTATGTACAATTTCCCCATACTACGGACATTGGGGACACTGAGAATAGCGACCTACCTATTCAATGATTTTAAGTGCGAAGCTAATGATATTTTTAATTTTGCAGCCTAGTCAAAAAGCTGTCGAAGTACCTAGTTTCCGGTGTAATAGAATCGACGAAGTAATGTATTGTTTTCCTAAAACTGTTAAGTGTATGTGTGTATTGGAAAATAGTTACGAACAATCTGACAAAACCCATTCCCTGTACGCATTCAGTGTCTCGTCTAATCGTTAAAGTTTTGTAACATGAAAGTTTCACACGATTTCGTTGTAAAACATGCAACTGTAACTTTGTCATTGTCGAAACATAAATCTACACAAAGCTTTTCAACATTCTGAGTAGAAACAAATTGACCTTGCATTTTATAATCTGAGAGTGTAAATAATGGTTGAAATAATTTTGAAAGAAGCTTTTTGTTTTTACATTACTTAAGGGAGAATTGTTCCTGTCAAATTCGTTTGTATAACACAAATATATGAATGGGTTGCTGTGGAAGTTTTGTAGTTCGTATTAAGGTTTAGAATTAGGTGTTTTACACAAAAATAAAAATGTATAAAACGCTGACTGTGGGAAACACACAAATCACACGATTAGGAAATGCACAAAAATGAAGACTACAGCAGAAGGCAGAAAACAATCAGCATTAAGCTTAATCTCTTTAAAAATGTTCAGAAGATTTAGGGCAATATATAATAAAAATTTGCAGTGCTCTATAAGTATGTTAGCATTGACGTTCGGTTCTTTCATCGTATAATTATTTGTTCGTTTCAAGTAAAGAACGCAGAAAAGTTATATCAATATATTTCTAAACCTGTTTCAAATCAATAGTCAGTGTTCAGCAAGTAGGTTTATTCTGCGTTCGCTGTTGACTTGTATTACTCAAAGCGGAATTTCAAAAGCAAAGTATGTTGACGACAATATTGTTTCACTACTATGAACAGTATTGAACTTGATTTATTTAGTTAAAACGTGCACCTTACTACACAGCACCAAATGTTATCGTTTAAATGAGACTCTATTGGGTCTTTATTGGAAACTTACTTTCAATGCACTTGAAATGATCATATTTATTACAATTATGTTAATGTCTAGATAACTGAGCGACACACTAGATCCCGACGATGAACTAAACACTTAAATGATATCATGGTAGCAAATGACAAATCAACAATCATCATGTTCTTATATCCGTACGAGTACCACATCGGTCCTGGGATGGTTTTGTTCAATGTTGGCGTGTACCCCATAGAATCTAGGATGCCATACGATCTGGTAACGTGCCAGTTATTGTTTTTCGTTACTAGTTGCTTGTTGCATGCCGTATTTGATAGTCATTTCCGACACGACACTTTAGCACACATATTTCATCTGTTCAGAGTCATTAATTCTAATGGCACATCGTTCATGCTAAGCAGAAAAGTATATTTTCGGGTGTTGAACTTGATTGTCTTGTACATGCTTTCTTTCAAAACATCTGTGACAATGATTATTCCGGCGATGAGCTGTCCTAGACAGCACAATAATAATCGTTCTGATGATCATTTGTGCAGAAAGTGCACTTACCATTTATTATTTATAACAGCTCATGTGTGGAGAACATGTGTTCTCCTGTCTTGCCAATATAATTGCCAAAACAATAAGGTATACTTTCAACAACTTTACCAGCGGCATATATATATCTCACAATGACGTCACAACCACGTTGTATTGTCGCATACTGTGTAAACATGTACCCGTATAACCTGAGCAACTTTTAACATTACTGACTTGTCATATAAATTATCATAAAACAATTAACGAAGTGGTCTGCGTTACCATAGACACATACATTAAAAGATCGTGTTATGTTCAAGTATAAAATAGATCCGCCTTTGATGTACAAATACTGATAACGTGTTTAGATAGAAGAGCAATAACATAATATTGTAGGTTGACTGTTTTCTAGAACAAGGTGACATAACGAAGCTATCAAATGCTAAATCTCATTTATAATTCACGAGTGTCTGTAAATTTAATTTTTGTATCACTATTATCTCAATATTTATTAAAAATTAAAACGTGAATGTTGATAAAAGAATTAACACTTTGTTTGGTCCCGCCATTCAGTACAATGTTACCATTGTTCATGTGGGTATTGTCTTGAAAGCGAAGTCGATTTCTTACAAGACGGGGAACAAAAGAGGTTTTCGTCAGTATAAGTTGAAATATGAATATAAACAACTTTCGTTATCCAATTACCATAATGATTTAATTAAATCAGTTAGTGTGAAGTTTGATATATATATATATGACCTGAAGATTTGTTTCACGCGATATGTGTTTTGTGAAATTATAACGTAGCCAGTGGTGTCGGGTTGTTCGAAATCTGATAAGCACTGTAAAAGAATAAGTTGAATTCAGCAAATTTACGCCATTTTGTCGAAGTAGTTGGTATCTATATTTGGTTAATTCGTTTTCAAATTCAGATTGAAATTTTATTTAACTGTGGTTCTTTGTTTTCATGACACGATATGTGTGGTTGTGAGACCTGTATTTGAAATCTGTACTTATAATGATGAATAGTTTTCGGAGCGAAATGCAACTATGAAGACCAAAACAGAAACCGTAGGATAGTAATATATTTAAAAAACGTTTACAGTAAGTGAGACAGTAATGATGGATTTAAGATTGTGGGTATATTGATTACAATTTATTTAAATTGATGTTAAACCATATCAAAACTTCAGAAATGCTTCATAATTAGATTAAATACTAACATAGTTTACTCAGGAAATGTCATTATTTTGTTTGTTTGTTGTTTTGAAGAAGTTATGGCGGCTGTTTGTGCGTGCAAGCATGGGAACGCACTTGCACGTACGCTTCTCTTTGTCTATGTGGTCGAAGTAGTTGACATGTAACACACATGTTTCCCTTTCAATCTTATTGGTTAAGTGAAGCTGAGTAGATATTTGCAAACAAAGTCGGAATGATTTGTGTTCGTTCATTTTGATGTCATTGAAGACAAAGCAAATCACTACAGGGAACCATTATGTAGAAATCGTATCATCTCGTTAGTGCCTATCACCTGATTGTCTCAATGTCGTGACATCAAATGATGTGGATTTGCAGACATTGTTTGGCTTATGTTGCTAGAATATGTTGTCAGGTAGGTAAAACAAATGAAACGCTGACGTATCATGAATTCAAGTAAAATTACCAGAAGGCCAGAATGCTAACTTTAGGTTATTGTTTACGATGGTGTGATGAATTTGAGGGATAGAAGGTTAGTAATGATTCGTTTATATCATTTAGTAGACAGCGAGTTGAAAACATACCAATAGCACCAACAACAAACTTCATCAAATTGTCGGTCATGCTTAACGAATGTACGCAAGAGTTTTAACGTGATTGTGTTGGTAGACGACGATTTACGAGAGTATAGATGAAAACTGTTAAAATCGTTAAATTCTACGTAACATCAACATGAGTGATAAAACTAATTTATAAATGGAATCGATTATCATTAATGTCACAAATGGTTACTTTTTATTGTCACGATATTTCATCCTTTCCTCACTCGGAAGGAATTAAATTCGTTGATTCTGGTGCTATCAAAAAGTATTTGTTTATAATCTTTAATGGTACGAATATCTGGAAATACATGTTTACAAAACGCAGTAATGAAGATAACGTATTCCCCGAAGTTTTATGAAAGTTTATGGGTATCGAAATCTCTAAGAACTGCTTTGATGTATTAAGTAAGTTTTGGTGAAGGAGAGGAATCGCATGTCAAAGTTCTGTTGAATGTCGAACTATTTCAACTCTCGTCTCGCATAATTTAGTTTGTGAGTATAAATAAGCTGACACAAACATATGAATCGTTTTTTTTTGTTTTATCAAATAATCATTGAATACGATGTTGTGGAACCTGCTTAATTGAAGCAGACAATCAGCTAATTACGACTTCAAGATTGAGAGCACGCATGTGGTTTTCGTCTTGTATACTCGTACATGTAAAGTGCATTGTTTTATGGGACATGCGAGTTTACAATAGCTAGTGGACTAGTCCAACTTGTGTACACTACATGTGTTTTATCAGTTAATTAAGATAATTTCAAGTAATTCGCGGTGCCTGTATAGGAATAATTATTAACCATTTAATTTTACTGAGAGAATCATTTTAAAGCTAATCTATATTTAATCCGTGAATATTGTCATATTTGAATTAGATATACAAGTATATTTCACAAATGTCACTTAAATTCTAGATTCTAATCTATTACAGCGATTAAGAGCGATAAAATAAAAATTTCATTTAAAGTCAGGTTCCACGGTATATCGACAGTGTATGGGTGCCACAAAGACGCCTTCGTCTTGTCTGAATATTAGATACTATCTACTGTCCTATAAATCATTGGATAGTTTGACAGAACGTTTGTTTATGGGTTTAATTTTGAGACACCCATTATAAAATTTAACTTGAAGTTTGTTATGATAAAGTTACAAACCCATTAGGACTAACTTTAAAATGATTTCCGACGTAAAATAGTTTTTTCGGACAGAAAATCTCTCCCCCGTCGAATGTTTAAACAAGGAAATCACATAACATTCAATCATTATTATTTTTACTGGGTATAAACATTCAATAAATCTGGAACTGCTTAGATTATCACGGTCATTCGCAATTTTAAACTTTCTGACGGTGATCAAACACGATATTCGTTTTTGATTATGGATAATATTGCTGTAATGCTCTGGAGTATTTTAGGGAAAACATGTGTTTGTACAGTTTATATTTGTTGAGTTTTCTAGTTTTTATTTTCTTTTTATCTGATTTTCGTTGCTTGCACTGAACATCATCTATGAAGCAATGCATATGTCTTCTCCCGCAATACCCATTTAATAGCTTACGTAATAACACTTGTACAAAGTTTTCGTTCCGTTCATTGCCTTAAGTAGTAAGAAAAAGCAATAGTTTGGGCTTATGTTTTTTTTATCCATTAAATGTGTATTATGTTCATGAGTGTGGTCAAACACATATTAAGCCACATGTGTCATAATTTTATGGAAAGGTGTTTAGTTGCTGGCCAAAATGGAAACAAGTTTTGTTAATAATTCATTACCAGAAACTGGTTAGGTCAATAACCTCCGTATAGGAATGGCACACTCTTTGCGGTGGACGTTTCTGTATTATTAGTAAAACATCAACTCATTCTGATTCTACTTTATAGCAGCACAAAACAAATACATGCAAAATACCGAACAGCCTTCACCAGTGCCTTCAATGCGTGCACGAATAATTTATAAATATATTTAAAATAATGTACAATTATATTATATATCTTCTACATGTAGATATTTGCAATGATGTAATTGTCAACACTTTAGTAATAATGTAATAGGTCATTATCCGTTTAAAATTATCGATACGCCTATATTTAAAGGAGAATCATTTACACTCATCTGTTACAGCAGTTTTGAAGTACTAGTATTTGGTATATTTATTGAGTCCTCACAAATAACGAGCGTGTATTGTTCAATCCCAGACCATGGCATTAGGTATATTGTCATTACACTAATTAGCAAAGAGATGCATGGCATATGACAATGCTTGGTGCAATGAACTTATAAATCTTGGAGCAGTGGTGTAAGATCACCAGCAAAATATCGAAATATGATAGAAAAAAAACACGAATACCCACGCACAGAGTTGTACCAGGACTTTTGAATGGAAATAACATAATATCATCCTTCTGTTTATGTTCTGAACATGTTGTTTACGCATTGTAGTAAAGTGTTGTTACTGAAAAATATTTAATCTATGAAAAGAAAGGTTTTGCCGCAGATTACTTGTATCTGGCGACGAACGTATTATGTGATACGGGGTGAGTTGATAGATACTTACGGAAGAACACATTTTCATTGGTTACTAATCAGTTCCTGAAAAACTGATTATGTCAACTACCGTCGTTAAATTATTTACACGATTGCCGATTTTACCAATAAATTTATGCACAGTCAAGTTACTATACTACTGTTACAAATCGTCGTTAAGAATATATGTATCTATATATTCAATCTTGCAAGATCGTTTTGTTGCGGAACACTTGTTTTTTTTGTTGTTTTTAACGTATTTTGGTGAAATCGTCTTTGATATAGAATCCCCTTATCACCTCACATTTTATGATTATGGTCTCATTACAGATATTTTAGTACAAAATGTGTACTCGGTTACACTCAGTTATTGTAACATAGAAACAATTTTACGGCTATAAAGTGTTTTACGCGTAATTTAAGCTATTTTATCACCAAATAAACCAAGAACAAATCGACGGAGTACAACCATGCCATACAAACAATTTATGGTAATACTAAATTGTAGAAACCAACCTTCACAAATATAGATTGCTAATAACAAATGTGGTTAGCAATCTATCTACGAGAGGTGTTCAACTTATTTATGAACAGAAAATGAACATCGATATTTTGTTACTCTAACAATGAAATTGAATAAAAACTTTTAAATTATGTAAAGTAGTGTTTCAAGAAGAATATATAATAATTGTTAATTGACAATACGTTACGATTAAATCATAATCAGCATTAGGGTAGAGGGTGTTGTTTTTTGCGTTTTGAAGGTCCAAACTCGTAATAATTACGTTTACATTTTCCTTCTTTAATCTTTGTTTTAGTATCAACCAGATAGAAAATTATATTGTTAAAGCATGTGAAGACTTCGACATCCACTGTTTGGTTATAATATATATCAAAGTTATATTCTTAAGTTGTTTTATTTTGCATTGTATATGGTAACTTAAAGCTGAATCTGGATGAAACACTATGTTCTTGGAACAGTCACTAGGAACGATACGCAACATTTTTTTGTTGAAAACCTGATTTGAAACGGTTTGTACATAAACCTCAACCTTCAATTTCGTCAATTTGATATTGATTTTGATGTGCGTATTCCATGATAACAAACCCAATGCCTTTCAATGAAAACGGCCGCGATTACACAAAGCTGGACAAACATGAGCTTCTCCCTATCCTTGTGACTTTTCCTAAAATAGCATACCATAATGTATCATAACATTCTTTAAGATTTAGCATTGCTTCGCCATAATGAAACAATTTTCCCACATAATTTTATTTATTTCGCATTTCTAGATTCCAAGACTTATGGCAGCGAGGCATGTTTTTCTTGATTTTCAGCGTCGGAACTTCGAATTTTCCCAGAAATATGCATTCAACTGTTTCGAAATAATGTCACTGATAGTTTCTATGGACACTCCCATCTATGTATTATTCCACGTTTTGCTAATGGATTCATCATAGATATCATATAACCAAATTAACTTTATAGTTGAGGTTTTGGCAATGTTGGGCAATTTTTAATTTTTGGTGCCATTTCACAATAACTGGAAACAGAACATTAATAACACTTCTTACGACTAATATTACTGATGTTCTCATAAAAAATGCAAATTAAAAAAATACACACTCTTTCTTGATGCTTATAAAAGGGCCATTTTGCATTAAAAACAGGAATAACAACATCATCTACTAAATTGTTGTTTTAACCTTAAACCAAATAAAATATACAATGTATGATAATCATATGTTCAACGTAAAACATTTTTTCACATGGTTTAAAAAATATATTTCAATTGTTTTTATTCAATATTGCAAAATCGGTGTTCAAGTTTTGTTCATAAATAAGTTGAACACCTCTCGTATAGATGTTGTAACTCAGCAAAAAAGGAAACATGTATACTACTAGTATGTAAAACACGTTTACATTGCAAACATGTATACACATTTAAACGACAAGAGTATGGTGTACACCTTTTTTATTTTATTCCTTGACGTTGTTATATTATAGGATTTCTTTCGTATTTGATTTTGCGATTATCGTGCAATTTGTAAATTCTATGAATATGCTTATTTTTTTTGGACTTACGGTATTGATGATTTTCGGTACGTTTCTTTGTTGTGCTCTTTAATGTTTTTCTCTGTTTTTGCTCTGACTTCATTAGGACATTTTGTGCTACTATATGGTTGTTTTTAATATAAAGTTTCAAGTTTTTACATTATTGTAGTACCTATCACTGTAGCCTGTTTGTTAAGAGGCTATGTTTGTAAATCATTGTTTATTGGCACTGTCCTGTTGAATAAGGTTGTTATGAGATTGTGTGCACTGTTAAATGTTTAAGCCCCTAGTGTCATTTGTCTCTGTCAAGTTCTTTTATATTTGTATTGTCCTATAAAACTATAAAATTACAATACATATCCTGTCATATCTTGTCATGTGATTTTTAGTGAAATGATGAGACCTTTTGCAGTTGAAACTATGTCATTCAACTAGTGCACAGGGCTTTCGGCTCTTTATTACTGAAACTAGTTCATTTAGCCTTTTTGGCATCTATGACTAGGGCATTTTATTTTCCCGTTCGATGTTGGCCATTGTGTCATGCATCTATGATATGTGGTGTGTTTTTATGATTGCTCTGCTCGGCAACTTAAGTTGATTGCTACTTCCACATGTCCGTTTTCTCATACCTTTATTCAATACATGAACGGTGATGCAATTAGTCATGATTAGTCATGATTTATTTATATCCTTAATGTGTTTTAACATACCTGTCTGGCACACCTAGCTGACACCATGAAGTATCATTAACCAGCTGTACCGGTGTCTGTATGTTATGTATGACTAGACCAACAACTACGATACAACGCGGAATGAGTTTTCGGTGTCTGATGGCTCCAAATATAGATAGAAACCTCTAAAATCAGTCAGAATATGTTGATCTATTAGCGCGTTTGTTCACAAAGAGGGTCGATCATTTCTAAAACAGGTATTATTATACATGATATTATTGGGGGTTTTAAGAATATGAACTATTTCACAAAGTTAGAAATATTGTTTTACTTAATTAAGGAGGAATGTTGTTGCAATGAGAATTGTGCAGTTTAAAGGGAGCAAATAGTTCGTTTTTAAAGTTTACAAAACCATTCTACGTACTCCAGTTGTCATTCGGTTTCCGCTAGTGAAAATTTGGAACACTATTATTTTATATATATAGCCATGGTGGAGTATTTAAATGTGCTGTATGGTACCGTCTTATGAAACCTTCATGGAATTGTGCCATGCCTTTGTAACTTCTCGTTTACAAAATAGATAAAGATAAACACATCCGCAATAAAATGTATCACATTTATACCAAATAGGACGATATTTCGTTGATTAGTTGTAGTTTAAAAGCCAAATTAGGCAACCTTTCGAACCTTTCCCTACAATAAAAATGTATTACGTAGCATTTAGAATCAGAACAAACAGCACAATGGAAGAATTACAAAGAACAAATCCGATTTTAAGCCCTGTTACAAATTCAAGAGAAACAAAAATTAATGTAAACGTTAATCTTGATATATAATTGACAAGGATGTTATACTAACTCCAGATTTCTTTAATTCCAAGTGAACAAATATGATGTAATTCTGTGCCAACACTAAGTGGCAGAAGTGTAGTCATGTTAATTACCGTATGTGATACAGATCGCACTTAATCAATCAAATCCATTTAGCTTTCAAACAGAATTATCGTGCTCGAATCTTATTAGATTTTAAAGCCAGGATCATTAAAAAAACATTCAGAAATAGTATAATATAAATCACTGAGCCCCAATTAGCAGTGTCTGGTACGCCAAAATTATACAGCTGGAGTATAGTTTCCATTTTTCTGTTTGCACTATTGGCTTATAGGATTTTACACATGTGGTTCTTACTCATTACTAGTATTGGTACCTAAACGGTCAATTCATGATACAAAACGTATTCTTATCTTCTGTTAATTTTTCAAGCAAAGGGCTCAACTTTGAGTTTGTTTTATCTATTGCTGTAGACAAGTTGGTATGTCGGCAATTGAATATTGTACCTACTATTCTTATTATTCGAAGACGATTTAGCCAACACCTGCAAGTACATACTACCGGTATTAATTTTATGTTAGTAGGCAAATGTCAAGGTTGCTACAATCCTTTAACTAATTGTCTGCCACTATGTCAGGCATTTATGTGTATATGCCTTACCAATATATCTCTTTCATCACATGAAGTTAATGATTTATTAAGCACAACGTCGTACAACTTTCCATACAGCTGATTAGTGTGTGCGTTGGGAGCGAACTGGAAATCTCACAAAATATGATTCCCAATACATTCCTTTTTATTTTTCAAACGTTTTTTTATCCGGAAAGTTATTCTCGGTTTTGTTTAAAAGCAAAACAACGCAATTGTCTTTAACCCGCCGTCGAAACAAAGCTTTTTAGCTGTCTCTGTGCGTAACCTACTAGTCTTCCATTATATGCTCCTAATGTACGTGGGGTGTTCCACAATTAATAGGACTTTTTTCATAGCAGCGTGGCAAATAAAAAATTAACAAAACTTATTTGCTTGAAATGAATTTTGATCTTTCACTGACAAATATGCGAAATATCAAAGTAATTGGTTGAAAAATAAGAAATATATATAACGTTAAATATACCATGTACCAAGGGGGCGGGTCGCATTATGACGTTATAATGACGCCGCAAATTCGAACACTGTATTTTAACAGAAAGAAACACTCAGTATATTAGCATTAAGTCACCATGACGTTCAAAACAGCTTTAATACCACTGTTCCCTTTGTTTAAATTTGATTCGATACCACTGTTTACAAAAATGTGTTACAGTAATGTTAGAAATGGCTCAAACATTGGAGCGTTTATCAGTGTACGAACGGTCTTTAGCAACGTCAAACTACTATTTCTTTGTTATGACATGTGTTTAGTTGTAAGCTCATACCTACTATGCAAACTGTAAATAATTTAAGCCGATATACCACCAGTTGCTGCTTGATACCATTACATTCTACGCATTTTATCATTTCAATGGTTAGCACTGTTGGCTTTCCCAATGCAAGTGATTATTTAACAGTCTCAAGGTTTCGGGTTTTTGGCGTTGACGTCGTATCATCCATGACGCGTTTGTATACATACATTTGATTACTGACTCATGATCACAAACAGCGAGCAATTTCTTCAAAATTTTGTATTCGCACGTCAGTGTCATCCACATAATGTCACACAATTAAGCGATATTATTTATTGAATAGTTACTGAGATATTAGCATTTTCAAGAAGGCTGGTAACGACAAATAACAGTGTGACCCGCCTTAGCATTACATGGTTACTATGACAACTGTTTGAATGAGCATCACCAACTACAACGGACAACTGTTGCTACCAGTATATAGAGTATAAGTAGCTATGCATATGGGACAAATTTCATTTAAATGTAAGTTTTGAGTAAAAAATTATGAGGAAAGTCCTATTAATTCTGGAACACCCCTCGTATGTATTTAATATACTATTGCTCCTGCAATTTTGTTCGAAAAATCCCATTGCTCCTGTAAAATTTGTTCAAAAATACGAAGTTTTCCTCCGGAGTTTTACACTTCGTATTATTGGTATGAATAAGGCTTTTTACACAATTGGCAGAGATAGCTCTGAAGAAACTGTCGTATTTATATATAAAACAACACACACGATTAGGAATTGCAAAACAATATGACTACCGCTGAAAACAGCAAACACGGAGATAGATCTCTTGGGAAAATGTTCAAAAGATCAGCTTAAAGTCAATTATCTCTGGTAATATAGTAAATGTTTGTTTTAATTTTTGCACTTTTTTGTTTGTATTACATAAATTGTACATGTATAACAGAAAATATATTTTACGTAACAGTCGATGTATTGGTTTATATCGTATTTTTATGAGAACTATATTTCTGTATTAATACGCAAATCCTCACACTATTACATTTGCTAGAACCTTTATTGCTACAACATTTTAAATCATGTATACGATGTACAAAAATTGCACGAAGAACTAACCTCTTTTCATGCTCTGAGACTGGTAATCTAACTTGTTGGTACAGTATCATATTAAGCACCTTGCATTCTACAACAGTTTTATTATGCTATTTACTGTACCTTATGTTCACAGTGTTCAAATACCGATAGTGCTAACACGTGCTATGGAAATACAACTTGCAATTAATTCATGCTGTATGCTGGTTCCTAATATGGACGGAAGGTTTCCAATTCTGTCTCAAAAGACAAGCCAATTAAATTGGTGTTTTCTCAAGAACGGTTGGTGGTTGCCTTAACAGAATTATATTCAAACAATCATATAACTAGAAAAGTTTCGACCTTGAACTATTTTCACTGAACCTCACAATGCTTTTTACGTCTAATTGAGCATTCTGTCGCAATGCGAAGTTAATTATTCCATCACTTAATTACAATTTGGCCGATGCATGCATGGCAATGTTGATAACATGTCACAATGTACATGTATGTCCGTGTATGATCGCGTTTACCCGAATATGAAAGTGCATTTCTGTGTATGATCGGGTATAACCGTATGTTTCCGTGTTTGTTCGTGTATATTATCTAATTAGACAAATGAGAGTATATTAACGTATGTCAATCAGGTCCAGGGATATGCGATCCTAAACTGATACCAATGTACACAATGGACAAAACCACCCAATTTGAGTTATGAAAGATAACATCATATTACATTTTAACATAGGTGTGTATTTACAATAAGTAACATTGCATTTACGTACATCATGATAGCAGACGAAATTGAATAGTAAAGTTCATTATTTACAATACAGTCGTTTTAAAACAATGAGTCTATATTTTTTCACGAGTTCATCATTTTCTGTGTACAAACACAACATATCGTACGTGTGTTGTTCATAATGTCATTAATAATTATTTGATAAATAAAATGCTAATTTATCTATGTCATTATAAAAATAATAAAACATTCTGCCTATCATTGCAATTCATGCAACATTTGGAAATATCACATAACCGTGGTGGTCCAATTAAGACATTACGTTGGTAAATATAAAATGACGTTTTACGCAATAAACATGCGTGCTTAATTGATTTTCATACGTGTAAAGTGTTCAACGGATATACAATCTATTGTAATAAAGTAAATTTGTTAAGGGATCTGAAGTAACGGAAATCCTCAGAGACAAACAGAAAGGCTTCGGTGTAGATCAAAGCATTAAACACATGTTTTTGTAGGGAACTTTTGTCTGCAAACCATTCCCAGGCAATTGGTAACTGTGTATTTTTTAGTGATGTCTGTTGGAATAGAAATCAGATGACAGCACTGATGGCTTGGTTATAACGGGTAAATACATCCGACTAATAGTTTTAATTGATATGGTGTGCTCATAAATTCGTTTGTATAAATTGATAAGCATTCAGTTTGTCATCATCGTTATGTTTATGTCGATAAATGCATGGATATCAAATAAGTCAATATGCAAATTGTAAATTGGATATTGTTTCTCAAAAAACACATTCTTGTATATAATGCGGCAAAGTGAATATATTGCTTGTGTATATGGTGAATATTTAAATATTCAGCCGACTCCTTACTCACAGGTCCAGAATAATCGAGTGTATCGATCATATGGATATGAAATATATTATATTCATTCTTATGTTGCTTATCCTATTTGTCTTTGTCTTTAACATAAGTTACGAGATTATAAATAATGATATAAACTTGCCATTGGAGCGTTCAGAGAATTTGAGACAAAAGTCTTTGTTTGGAAAAAATCAAGCACAAATCGTAAGATGTCTCTATGTCAATCATTACTGTCAGTCTATCTTATCTTAAATATGCATATAGATTATGCCAAGATGTTTAACAACAAGAGGGCCAAATGAAGTATTTGTATTTTGCACCCCTGTCAAAATGCAGAACTACACAGTTTTTAAACTATATATTGTTATCCTGCAGCTGCTAAGTGGGTGTATTGGACGATAAATATGGACAATCTGACAAAACGCTTTCCCTGTACACATGTTTCTCTGATAATCTTTAAAGTTTTGTAACACGAAAGTTTCACACGATTTCGTAGTAAAACATGAAACTGCAACGTTTACATTGTCGAAACATATATCTACTCAAAGCCGCTTTTCAACTGTCTGTGTGGGCACAAATTGGTCTTCCGTTTTATACTCTCAGAATGTAAATAATGTTTGAAATAATATTGAGGATATTTTTTGTCTAAACATTACTTTAGAGATTATTGCTCCTGTCAAATACGTTCGTTTAACACAAAGATGTGAATGGGTTTCTGTGGAAGTTTTACAATTCGTATTAAGGTTTAGAATAAGGGTTTTTACAACTTTTAACAAAGATACAACTGAATAAAACGTCGACAGTGGGAAACACACCAAATCACATCAATACAAATACTGTAGAAAACAATCAGCATTAAGCTTAATCTGTTCGGAAATGTAAAGCAAATTTACGGCTGTATACAGTAAAAAGTTGCAATGCTCTAGATATCTGTGAGTTTTTGTTGTTCGATCTGTTATCGTAAAGGAATATTTGCTTGTACAAATTAAAGATCTCAAAATAGTGCAATATATGACTAACCCTGTTTCAAATTAATTGCTAGCTTTTCGCAAGCATATTTATTCTGCGAAAGGTACAAAAATATTTTCCGTATAATCTGTGAAAACTCTGTGTTGTACGAGGGGTGTTTCATAAATAATGCAACTGCCCCGCATATGCGCGCTGTGTGCTGAATTAGATAGCATTGTTCATTGCATTCGAAAAAGCTATTCTTTATTGACATTCTCGCATAAAATCATCAAAATACGTTGATGTATAAAGCCTGGGGCAGCCTCTATTTAGGGTCCACTCGCGCCCACTGTGCAAAATTCAGCAATGCAGAGATAGACAAATCATGACGTAGTCCAGATTTCAAAGACCTTTAAGTGATGTTTGCATCGTACGATTTTATTGAAACTGGCCATGTGTCTTGAGTCTAGTGTCTTATCCATACTATGCACTGCTTGTTCATGCAAAAGCGACCGAGATTTTCTGAATAGCCTGCATTTTCTAAGAAAAACAAAATCCACAAAAAAACAACCCATTTTGTGAAAAAGTACCTTTCAAAAAGACTGAATAAATGTTGAACATATTGGATTTTTTCTTTATTTTATACATATTTAGAAAGCTAAAAATATTTTCAACAACATTCTTATCGCTACATGCGTTATTTGCACGTACGACCACAATATTTCAACTATAAAAAGCTACACGGTAATTTTCATAGCTTAATTTTAACAATTATTAGCCCCATTGAGAATCTCTAATTAAGCAAATACGTTTTTTCGAGTACATCAATAGTTTAAAACTGTTCTTGCTGAGAAAGCATATATTGGATTAGATTTTTGAAATTTAACATATCACATAAAACCCAAACTTGGTATTATATGCTACAAATAATGATAAGCCAATTTAGGCATGTACAGTGGCTGTAACTGAGGTCTATAAACTGCACCATAACTACCTTAATATTTGATCGAAATGCCTGAAAATTTGCCAACTAACACTAGAAAGTTTGCTTAACACATACCAATTTACGAAACTACAATAATAGACAGCAAATAAATTTTACAACCAGAGTTGCATTATTTATGAAACACCCCTCGTATACAAACCTCATGTAGTATTGTGAGTGCAGTATTGTCTGTAATTATCTAATACGTGTAAATCCTCAAAAATGATTTTTATAATTGTGTTGGATAATATACACATATGTGTTTATTTCCAGGGAATTAATAAAAATAATACAGCAAGACAAACACTCCAGAGATAGACCCATTATTTTGTTAGATTGGCTTAGAATAGCCTCTTGTAAGCGTGTAATGAAACAAGGGATAAACTCTGATATGGTTAATAATATGGTATACTGCTGTTTAATGAATTAAAATTCAATATGTTAATGACCAAATGGGCTTTAAACAGTTTCTGCTTAAGGTGGAGTTAAAGTATATCTTTGAATACATTTTTAATATTATAAATGGTGAAATACGGAAAGGAATTTGAAAAGCATTGTGTCCTACCAACATAAACCGTATTGAACTATTCAATTTTGCTTGATTTAGAAGTAGTAAAAGCTAGCCGCATAGCATACGGCACCAAAGGTAATCGTTATAATGTGACGGTTTTAACGCTATATTGGAAGCTTACTCTGTGCTGTTTGGTCACTATGGTAAATGTTTTTTGGCATTTATATATTTCCCACTCCCTTGTCCATTAGTTTAAACTAGGTCCAGTTGTAGATATGCATCTTTAGGTCGCATTAAAGTTAGGTCACTCTTCTTGGTGTTTTAAAGTATGTCACGGGGTGGTTGTGCCTCATTTGATCGCCGTTTGGCATGTATTTGTGCGGTTAAATCGCCGTACAGTGGGGCCTGGGGGAACTTGGTCTGGTCGTGGGTGTGTTTCATTCGGTCATATGCAATAACCGCTATTCTATAATTTCTTTGTGAAAGTTGTTCATCCTGCAGTTTTTCGGAGGAGACTTTTAATTGTTTCCTTGACTTGTATGTGGGCATTACTCAGTGTGGTTGTGTTGTGGTGATTCTGATTTCTGTGTTCGGCTGGTCTAAACAACTACTCGACGGCTGTTTGCCGTGGTATCGAGTATCTCACAGAGTCTTAAATAACATATGATTTAGTATTGTGATACTGCATGCTTTTCTTTAATAGCTGTTTGCTGTACTAGTGTTTTAGAGTCATTTTTGTGACCACACTTTAGCACACATATCCCATCTGTTCAGACAGAGTCATTAATTTTAATGGCACATCGTTCGTGCTGAGAAGAAAAGAGTATTTTTCGGGTGTTGAACTTTATTGTCTTGTACATGTTTTCGTTCAAAACATTTGTGACAACAATTGTTTCTGTGATGTGGTTTGCTAGACGACAAACGTTTATTTGTGCAGCAAGTACACTAACCATTTATCTATCATAACGACTCATGTTTGGAGACCATGTGCTCTCCTGACTTGCCAATATAATTGACGAAACAATAAAATAACATCTTTATCGGCGGCATATATATGTATATCTCACAATGACGTCACAACCACGTTGTATGGCACACATTGTGTAAACATTGTGTAAAATATCAACGGGGCTATTTTCCGGTATATCATGGGGCCGAATTTGATGTACGTCATTTAGATACAATAGCGTAACACTTTAAATTTTCTAGAATAAGGTGACACAAATGTCAATTAATCTTCATGTTAATTAAGTGGAGCTTGACTACAGTACATCCGTTGCCACTTTCTCGAAATCATATGAAACGCATTGTTTACAGTTAAATCGTTAGTGCACAGTTGCTTTTCCATTTAATACAGTTTTGTTTTCAATACAAAAAGTGCGATTAATGACCTCCATGCAATATATCTCAAATAGTTGCCACAAGTTCAATGTTAGACCACATAGTTGTGTTATAACTGTGTAAACCGTTGAGGTATACAAAGTTTAAATGTTTGGCACGTGACCAACCACATACATGCATTGGACGTTTTTTTTCTCAGACTATCTTGGATAATCTCGGAGTCATGCAGGAACACAACCACATAGGATGCGCCAAATATAAGATACATATATATATCAATGTTTTGCTCATCGTTGAGCTATACTTGCCACAGTACTATCCGTTATCCGTTAATTAAGCTACTGTGTGTGTAGGTAGGATATCTAATATAAGTGTTAATAAATCAGTAGCAAAGTATATATGTATTTGTAGAGCGGAAGTTTCGTACTCGTGCGATGTTGTAACCAAATCACGAAAGCCCATTAATACATTTTTAGATACTCGTTCAGATGCACGGTATTCTGGTATTGAAGTACACATTCCCTCATCAAATAATTGTTGAAATGTTTGTACTGTTATTTGTTTTCTATAAGTCTGTCTGAAGTGTCTGATAACGATGTTATTAAATGTTGAATGCTCATTTATAATTCACGAGTTTCTGTAGATTTAACTTTTGTACCACTGTTATCTCAATATTTATTCAAAATTAAAACGTTGACTGTTGATAAAAGAATAAACACCTTGTTTGATCCCGCCATTCATTGAAATGTTGTCGTTAGTTATGTGGGTATTGTCTTGGAATTGAATCCAATTTCTTACAAAACAAAGAACAAAAGAGGCTTTGTTCAGAAAAGTTGAAATATTAAAATCAACAACTTTCGTTATTCAATTACCATATTGATTTAATTAAATCAGTTAGTGTGAAGTCTGATATAGATATGATTTGCCGCTTTGTTTCGCGCGATCTGTATTTTACTGTATTATTACGTAGCCAGAAGTTTTGAGGGGTTTTGTAAAACGTATAGGCAAGGTAACACATTTAGTTGAATTCTCTACGGAGCTTTAAGAACAACCACGCCATTTGTTCTCAGTACTTTGGAACAATATTTGATTTTTTTGTCAAATCCCGATTTGAATTTTGACACGATTTGAAAAGTAAAGCGATTATGGTGTTGTGAAGTTAAAAAAGCGGTGCGAAATGCAACTATACAATTCACGAGAGATATCGTAGAGTTGTATGATAGCAAAATATGCACTAACGTTTGGGATGAAAGTGAGACAGATATACAAGATTTAAGATGTTGGGTATATCGATTTCAATTGATGTCTATTTATGATAGACCAAATTTAAAAACCCAAATATTCTGAATAATTAGAAATAAATTAATCATATCTTACGATATTCAAGTCATGTCGTTGTTTGGGGTTTTTGGTAGAAGGATCGATAATTCCACATCGGCAAATTTATCATACACATTAGCAGAGTCCATTGGCTAATCATACACGCTGGTTGTACTTTATAGCGGTTGATTTTGCATAAACACATTCAACAGCGCGTGCATATACGCTAATCTTTGTCTTGTTAGTCAGGTTCTAATTCATTACCATGTAACTCCCTGGTTGCCCTATCAAACGTACTGTTGAAGTGAAGCTGAGTAAACATTTGCAAACAAAGTCTAAATGATTTGTGATGGGTCATAAAAGACAAAGCAAATCACAACAGGAAACCACCGTGTAGACATCTTATCATCTCATTAGTGCTTATCACCTGAATGTCTCAATGTCGTGACATCCAATTATGTGAAGTTTCAGACATTGTTGGCATATGTTGCTAGAATATGTTGTCTGCTAGGCAAAATAAACTGAATTTATGCTGTCGTATCATGAAATCATGTAACATCAACATTACATTCAGTACATTGTTACAGTTTCCATTATCATTATCACATAGATACGTTTTATCAACTTATCCTACCCGAAGAAGGTCAGAACGTTTGGTGCGAACTTTGGGTTAGCCAGACCAAATTATTCGATGTCATTTGCTACGTTAGAATTGCGAATTTGAGGAATAGCAAGTTAGTACTGGTTGGTATTATATCAATTAGTAGGAAACGGGTTGAAAGTGGTGAAAACGACGAATACCAAAATAACATCAACAACACACTTCATCAAAATTGTCGGTTATGCTAAACAATTGTACGCAAGTGGTTTAATATTATTGTTACACGATATTGTAGAGAACAGCCGTACTGGTTGTCAACCATTGATATGGAAATGGAACGAACTTTTCAACAGTGTGTAGCTATTAAGTACTAAAATCGTGAAATTCTACGTTACATCAACATTAGTGATCAAACTAATTCAGAAATGGAATCGATTATCATAATGTCACAAATGGTAACTTTTTATTGTCACGATATGTAATCCTTTCCTCGATCGGAAGATATCAAACCCGTTGATTATGTTGCAATCAAAACTATTTGTTAATAGTCTTTAATTGTACGAACATGCGGGAATGCATGCATACAAAAGCGGTAATGGATATAAAATATTCGCCAAACTTGTTTTTGAAAATTATGGTTGTCGCTTTAGACTCTTATAATGTCGGTATTCACTTAATATTTTTGTAAGGTTCGATAACCGAAGAGTATCGCATGCCATAGGTCTGTGAAATGTCTAAGTATTTCAATTATCGTCTGACATGCATAATATGATCTGTTAGTATAAACTAGCTGTCATTAAGATATGATTCCGTTGCTTAAGTTTTGTCTAATCAAGAAATCAATGGCTACGATGTAGTTAAACTTGATTAATTGAAACAGACAATAAACTAATTATGACTTCTAGTTGAAGAGCACGCACGTGGTATTTGTCTAGTATTCATGTATTGGTGCATTGTATTATGGAACATGCGGGTTGACCGTACCTAGTGGACCCGTACAATTTGTGTATATACATCAGTTGTATCTCTTAATTAGAGAGGAAATTCGCAGTGTCTGTATAGGATAAATTATTAACCATTCATTTTTGTCGAGAGTAGCATTTTAAAGCTAATCTATATTAGTTCTGAATGATGCTATTGGACGTAGACATTCGTAACATCACCACATGCCAATGACAAATTAACTTTGCTAGTGGACTTTAATTATTTCGTAAATAATTGGATTATGAAAGCAACTGAGACCGTTAAAACATCCGTTATTCGGATATTTTAAGTGCGGTAAAATAATAATTTCATTTAAATTCATGTTTCATGACATATCTACACTGTATGGGTGCCACACTGACTCCTTCTTATTGTCTGAACATTAGATACTATCTACTGTCCTGTAAATCATTAGATAGTTTAACAGAGCGTTTGTTTATGGCTTTAATGTTGAGTCAGTCATTATAAAATTTAATTCGTAGTTTGTTATGAGATGTTTAGATAAAGAAACCAAGTAGGACCAAATTTAAAATGATTTCTGACGTAGATACTTTGGGACAGAAAAAGTCTCCCCCGAACAAGGAAATCGCATAACATTCAATCATTATTAGTGTTACTGGGTATAAACAACATTCAATAAATCAGGAACCACTTAGATTATCGCCGGTCAATTGCAATTTAAGCATTTCTGACGTTGATTAAACATGATATAATTGTACCAGATTATGTATAATATTGCTGTAAAGCCCTGGTGTATTGGGAAGTTTTAAAAAGTTGCTTGATTTTCCTCGTTTTTTGTTTATCTCAATGGCTTTGAATTGAGCATCACGCATGATGCATTGCATATTTCTTCTACAAAAGTATCAATTTAATATCATATAAATAAGCATGGTGCGATGTATTCGATTAGTACCATTGCAAAAGTTAGACCTTATTGGTTTTGTTCAACCATTAAATGTGTATCGTCTTCATATGTGATGTCAAACACATATTAAGCCAAATATGACATAATTATATGGAGCTGTTGTTAGTTGCTTTCGAAAAAGGAAGCAAGTATTGTTAATTTTTCATAATAGGAAACTGGTCAAGAACCTGTATACAGGAATGGCATATTGATAGACATTTCTGTCTAATAAGTCTGAATTGAACTGATTAGCACCACAAAGCGAACACATATAATGTGTTTTACAATCATACCTATTGTCTTTAATTTAGTATTTTTACGAACCACAACCAGGAACCATCTTTACCTATAAACAAGTGTTTCAATCATAACTTACTTATTCTATACCTTACCTATAAACTAGAATTGGGTATATTAATTGATGTACAAATGAAACATATTGTCTCCACTCAGATATTTGCAATAAAGCAAAGTTTCTCGATCAATTCTAGGAATATAATGATAGTTCAAAATTATCAATATGCCAACATCTAAAGGTTACACTCGCCTGTTAAATCGGTTTTGAAGTACCAGTGTTTTGTATATTGATGAGGCCCCCACAAATGTCGCACGTGTATTGTTCAATACCAGACCATGCCATTATGTATATTGTCAATGAGATGCTTTGTATATGAAAATGCTTGAGTCAATGCACGTTTGAATCTTTGAGCCATGGAGTAAGATTACCTGGCAAATATCGAAATATAATGGAAACAAAAACACGAATACCCACGCACAAATTTCGACTAGGACTTTTGGATTGAAGTAAATTATAAGCATCCGTCAGTATCTGTTCTACATGTAAACGTATATTTATGTCTTGTAATAAAGTGTTGTAATGGGAAAATATTTAATCTATTAAAAGAAAGATTTGTCGCGGTACACTTGTCTATGGCGACGAGCATGTTGTATTTACATGTGATAAGAGGTCAGTTGAGAGTTACTGACGGAAGAACACATTTTGATTGGTTGATAATTAGTTCCTGAAAAACTGATTATGTCAACTACCGTCGTTAAATTAATGACACAAATGCCGATTTTACCAATAAAACTGATAATATTTTCTCATTTAATTCCGCATACCATTTATAATACATAGTCAAGTTACTATACTACTGTTATAAATCGTCGTTAAGAATAAATGTATCTATATATTCAATCTTGCAAGATCGTTTCGTTGCGAAACACTTTGGTTTTTTTGTTCTATTTAACGTATTTTGGGGTGAAATCGTCTTTGATAAAGAATGTCCTAATCACCTCACATTTTATGATTATGGTCTTATTACAAACATTTGAGTACAAAATGAGTACTTGGTTACATTCAGTTATTGTAACAATTTTACGACAATAATGTGATTTACGCGTAATTAAAACTATTTTAACACCAACAAAACCAAGAACAAATCGACGGAGTACAACCATGCGATACTAACTATTTATGGTAACACTAAATTGTAGAAACCAACCTCCACAAATATGGATTGCTAATAACCAGTGTGGTTAGCAATCTATCTATAGATGTTGTAACTCAGCAAATATATAGGAAACATTTATACTACTAGTATGTGAAACACGTTTACATTGCAAACATATATACACAGTTAAACGACAAGGGTATGGTGCAAACTTTTTTTATTCTTACTCCTTGACGTTGTTATCTTATTGGATTTCTTTCGTATTTGAGTTTGCGAATAACGGGCAATTTGTAAATTCTATGAATAACAGTATTGATGATTTTCAGTTATATTACTTTGTTGTGCTCTTTAATGTTTTTCTCTATTTTTGCTCTGACTTCATTGGGACTTTTTGTGCTACTATATGGTTGTTGTTAATATAATGTTTCAAGTTTTACATTCTTTATTACCTATCACTGTGGCCTGTTTGTTAAGAGGCACTGTTTGAAAATCATTGTTTATTAGCACTGTCCTGTTGTATAAGGTTGTGTGTGAGGTTGTGTGCACTGTTAAACTGTTAAAGTTTAAGCCCCTAGTGGTATTTGTCTCTTGCCTATTTGGCTATTTTGTTTACTGAAACTAGATCATTAAGAATTTTGGCCTCTGAGACTTGGGCAATTAATTTTCTCGTTCGATTTTGACTTTTATGTCGTGTAGTTATGATATGCGGTATGTTTTTTATGATTGCTCTGCTGGGCTATTTAAGTTGATTGCTACTTCCACATGTCCGTTTACTCATACCTTTATTCAATACATGAACGATGATATAATAAGTCATGGTTTATTTATATCCTTAATGTATTTTAACATACCTGTCTGTCACACCCAGCTGACACCATGACGTATCATTAACAAGCTGTACCGGTGTCTGTATTTTATGAATGACTAGACCAACAACTACGATACAACGCTGGAATGAGTTTTCGGTGTGTGATGGCTCCAAATATAGACAGAAACCTCTCAAATCAGTCAGAAAATGTTGATATATTAGCCCGTTTGTTTACAAAGAGGGTCGATGATTTCTACGTCAGCTATTATAGTTCAACAATAATATTATTGGGCTGTTTAAGAATACGAATTATTTTCACAAAGTTACAGAGATGTTTTTACTTAATTAAGAAGATATGTTGTTGCAATGTGAATGTTTCAGTATAAAGGGAGTAAATAGTTCGTTTTCAACGTTTACAAAACAATACTACTCGAGTTGTCATTCTGAACAAATTCGGAACATATTATTCTATATATATAGCAATGATATTTTTGTATGGTACCATCTTGTGAAAACTTCATGAAATTGTGCCATACATTTGTAACTTTACGTCAAAAAACAGATAAAGATATACATCTGAAATAACATGTTACGCATTAATGCCACATATAGGACGATATTGTGTTGATTAGTTGTGGTTAAAAAGTCTAATTACGCAAACTTTTCGAACATCGCAACAAAGATAATGTATAAAATAACATTAAGAATAAGAACGAACAGCAAACATTTGTATTGGAAGATTAACCAAGTAAAACTCCGACCCTAAGCCCTCCTACAAATTTATGAGAAGCTAATTAACGCAAACGTTAATCTTGATATATAATGACAGATAATGAACGCTATATGGCATGGATTTTATGCTAACCTAATTTATTTAATCACAAGTGAACAAATATGATGTAATTCTGTTTCAACGCTTATAGGCAGAAGCGCAGTCATGTTAATTACCATATGTGGTACAGTCAATCATATCCATTAGGCTGTCAAACTGAATTATCGTGCTTTATACTCATTAGAGTTTAAAGTCACGATCATTTAAAAGCATGCTTTTGTTCTCCAATAGAAACTAAATACGTTGAATGTACGGGTGTATAAATAGGTGCATTCCATTTCAAAACTATATATTTGTGGTAATAGAACACTACGTTACAAAGCTGCAAAATTTTATTTGTACTTATAATTATATAACATAATTATATAGCAAATACCGAAACATATTGCAACCCAATGTTGGCGAGAATTAATTGTTTATATCAGTGTTTTGACATGTGCCACATTAAACGTCCTATCACTGATATTACGTGGATTAGCAATACGTAATATGATATAGATAGGTTGTCACTGCAAGCTATAGAGAGATTACAACTAGGCCTATTATAACGAAATCAAACACTGCAACCATAAACCAGTAATATTCAATAAATTGATAACAAAATGGTTAAACAATTCTGTACTCAATGTTTACAATGAGAATAGCAAACAAACACGACTGTTGTTTTTATTTAATAAAACATGTGTACTTCCGGGATGAAATTTGAAATATCATACACACGTGGTTGTAGCTGTCCAATTAAGACATTACATGGGTAAATATAATTGACGTTTACGCAATAAACGTGTGTGCGTATTTGATTTTCAATCGTGTAATGTGTTCAACGGATATACAGTGTATTGTAATAAAATAAATGTGTTAAGTGGTCTTCAGTAACGGAAGCTCTCACAGACAAACAGAAAGGCTTCGGTGTAGATCAAAGCATTTAACACTTGCTGTTTCGTAGGGAACTTTTGTCTGCAGACCATTCCCAGGCAATTGGTAACAGTTTACTATTTAGTGATGATTGTTGGAATAGACATTTGGTGACAGCTCTGATGGTTTGAATAATACGGGTAAGTGGATATTTTTCTGGTGTAAAAGGTACATGTTGACGCAAATATTTAGATGAGGTAAGACCGGATATATAAGCTTTAAATATGCAGTTGAATCATTACTCGACGGTCCGAATAATCAAAGAGAATCGACTATATCTATTATATGGATATGAAATATCTTTTTATTATTATTATGTTGCTTTACGTTCACTCATAAGTCATTGTCTTTGTCTTTAATATTAGATATGCTTTTATATATAATGACATAAACTTAACATTTCCTTAGGATTTTCAATAACCGTGCAGGGGATATTCGAACACATATTGGAATGGTTCTATAAGTTAAGAATAATATGCCGATAGTAATTAAAATATTCTGGTATAAATATATTTTGAGTATTTTGTAATACAACTGCAATAATATGTTTAACATCAATGCCTATTTGCCTATTTAGAGAATTTGTTCCGTTTTAATAGCAAAACTTCTCCGACATTTCGAACAACAACATACTGATATAATGTTATAAAAATTAGAACCGACATGGTTCTTTGTAAGTTTATCGTACACATCTTTGTTTCTAAATCCTGCTTTAATTTGGACAAAATCAAACAGAATTCTTGAAAACAAATGATAAAGATCTCTCTATATCAATCATAACTGTCAGTCTATTTTATCTTAATTATGCAAGATTAAGCAAATATGATTAACGAGGAGAGGGCCAAATGGTAATTTTAATTTTGCAACCCAGTCAAAAAGTGGAAATACATAGTTTCCCGTGTAATATCATCCACGAAGTTATATAGTTGTTTTCTGCAGCTGTTAAACATGTGCATTTGAAGATAATTATGAACAATCTGACAAAACGCATTCTCCGTACGCATTCAGTTTCTCTTTTAATCTTTAAAGATATAACATGAAAGTTTCACACGATTTTGTAGTAAAACATGAAACTGTAACTTTTTCATTGACGAAACATAAATCTACACCAATCTTTCCAGCTGTCTGTGTAGGAACAAATTGGTCTTCAGTTTTATACTCTGAGATTGTAAATAATGGTTGAAATAATATTGAGGCTATTTTTTGTCTCTACATTACTTTAGAGATTATTGCTCCTGTCAAATACGTTCGTATAACACAAAGAAGTCAATAGGTTGCTTTCGAAGTTTTGCAGTTCATATTAAGGTTTAGAATATAAGGGTTTTTACACCTTTAACAAATATACAACTGACTAAAACGTCGACTGTGGGAAACACACCAATCACACGATTAGTAAAGCAAACAACGACGAATACTACATAAAACAATCAGCATTAACCTTAATCTGTTCGGAAATGTAAAGAAGATTTACGGCTGTATACATGAAAAAGTCGCTGTGTTCTAGAAATCTCTGAGCATTGGAGCTCGGTTCTTTCATTGTAAAACATAGTTTTTTTTAATCATTTAAAGATCGCAGAAAATTCTGTGCTTCTAGTTTACTAAATACTCTTAAGGATGGAATTCGAAAAGAAATGTCTAAAGGAAAGTACTAAGTATATTAACGAAACTATTGATTCACTACTATAAACAGTAATGAACTTGATTTAAATAGTTAAGACGTGCACCTTACCATACAACACCAAAATGAAATCGTTTTAATTTGACTGTAGTGTAGCTTTATTGGAAGCTTACTCTCAATGTACGTGATAGGTTGAAATGATCATATTAATTTCATTCAATGTTAAACAATGTTTCTAGGCAACTGCTCGACAATCCAGATCTCTACCATGAACCTATGATATAAAATGTCAAATCCACAATAATGTTCTTATACGAGTATCATATCGGGCCTGGGACGGCTGTACTGGTTGGTTGCATATGTTGTGATAACGTGTGTGTGCATGCTTTTCTTTACTAGTTGTTTGCTATTTGCCGTATTTTACAGTCATTTTTGTTACGACACCTTAGCACACTTATTTCCATCTGTTCAGACAGAGTCGTTAATTTTAATGGCACATCGTTCTTGCTAAGCAGCAAAGTATATTTTTCGGGTGTTGAACTTTATTGTCTTGAAAACATTTTCTTTCAAAACATCTGTGACAATGTTTATATCGACGATGAGCGTTCCTAGACAGCAAAATAATAATCGTTCTGACATTCATTTGTGCAGAAAGTGCACTCACCATTTATCATTCATAACAGCTCACGCGTGGAGATTATGTGCTCTCCTCACTTGCCAATATAATGACGAAACAATAACGTATACCTACATCAACTTTACCGGCGGCATTTATACCTCACATTGACGTAACAACTACGTTGTATTGACACATATTGTGTAAGTATGTACTCGCATAACTTGAGGTGACTTTTAACATTACTGACTTGTCGCGTAGATTGTCATTAAACAATTAGTAAAGTGGTCTGCGTTACCGGAGATGGATTTAGTACAATATCAACATGGTAATGTTCCGTATATCATAGACCCGCCTTTGATGCAAATTGACAGCGTATTTAGATAGAAAAGCGTTACACTTTCAATGACCTAATATAGTTGGATGTGCCACAAATATCATTAAGTATCCAGGTTGATTGAGTGTAGCATGACAACACGTACATCCTTTGTTACTAATTTGAAATGGTATACGCATTGTTTACTGCTGCAGTGTTAGTGCACAGTTTTTTGTCCACTAAATAAAAGCTTTTGTAATAAGAAAAGTGCGATGAATTTCCTCCTTTGTTAAGAGCTACATGGCTTTAAAAGTTTAAATATTGTCCCAAGTGCAATTTTCAAAATCATACATGCAATTGTGCTACAACTTACTTAACCGTTAAAATAAAAAACCTTAAAATATGGGGTTTTGTTCTGATATGACATGTTAGTGAGATGCCAATAGCAAAATAATGATAGCATCGATCCTACGTAACTGGCGCCTGGTATTAAAATGTAGGGCCTGAACGTAAACAAAAATATTCTCAGCAATATATGTATTTCATATAGTTTAATATTGGTTTACACATATTTACATGTACAAGCATGGTTTGACATTTTATTGCTATTATAGAGCAGTCAGAAGTAACCTACATACTATGGAAGTGTTTTCTAATTGCGTGTATATAGTAATGTAGAATAGCTATACTCCATTTAGAAGACATTTTAATTGCAATAAGTAACACATGCTAGAAATATATCTCATCGATATTTTACCGCAAATACACTACTTAAAATGCACTCTGAATATGCCATGAAAATATTTTCAATGTAAGCATTAATTACATGCTAACCTGCATATTGAACTATTTACTCGTGCCAAGTCTCTGTTGGTGTATGTGACAACACGTGCTGTATACATTTATATTCAGTTATTTAACTTGATAGTTGCGGTAGTTGACGTATGACTGCTAACAATGACGTTTGTTAGTTTATGCAAACAGTCTATTCGGGTTACTTATGAATGAACTCCAGTTTTTGCTGGCATGGCTTATGTTTGCAATATATGTGTGAAGTGTTCACTCTGTAAATAAATTTCAGAAATGTATTTGGCTTGCTTCAATGGTGTGTCTTTATCATTAGATGGCATGGTATTTAAGTTTATTCTGCAATGCGCATATAAATAAATAAAATGAACCACACCCTCTAAACGATGGCTCCTCTGGCACAGTACTTCAGCACGCGAAAACACACTCTCTATGAAATGATCTTTATTCTTTACACATCGTGACACAAACGTAGGTTTTAATGTTTGTTTTGTCATCAATGAAACCATTACTTTTAGATTTAAACGATATGTTTTCAATAGTTAACATTCTATCACTGACCTTGTATTGTTATACTTTTACATGTTCAATATTCGTAAGGTATCATACCTGGACATGTTTTTCACTATAGAGTTCATTGTAATCTCACAAAAACCAACTATGGCGTTGGCATTACTGCAAATGTGACGACAAAGATCTTATCACTGACTTGCCACTCTTGTAACCGTATTATAACTGATTATTTGATTTACATGAAATCATATCTACTTGTCAATTACGATATATCTCAGGGGAATTGTCTGCATACCTTTTTTTTTTATCAAATCTTGAGAGAAATAGAAGTCAAGAGAGCCAGATAAAAATCTATAAAAATATAATTGCACAACTGTTATTTTTTTATATTTCACACCCTTTAAAGAAATAATTTGACTAATTCTAACTCACTGTGCTATTTCTGTTCTTGTTTCATTGTATTTGTTCGTTAAAATTACAGTCACCAAATAAAGACGAATACAGTCGAGAAAGATAGCATTTTAGTTGCTCATATCTCCCTTCCATTTTTGTCGGAGCAATACCTAGACAAGTGGCGTTTTTACCACGCATTTACAATCATCTGGTCGATTGTGTCATATTTAGTAAAAAATGAACGCTCGTTATTTAACGTATTCCTATATAAAGGAAGCAGAAATGTCAAGGCACACTTTTTACAACAATTTAAAATTATTAAGATGTCTTATTACCGATAAAGCGGAATATTTTGATATTCTAGTTTCGGGATTAATGTGTGAGAAAACAAGAAAAACATTTTACTTGCTTATGGTAAAACAAGCTGTTTCAACTTTAGTTTGGTCAACATGACAAGTTCCAATTTACATGCACTTAGGTTAACAAGAAGCGTCTTGTGATGTTGATTGTTACAATGTATAATCCTTATAAGGTAGTCAGTAGTACTAACGACATTCTCATTCTAAGCCAGCGATATGTTGATTTGATATCAATGTAAACATGAAGAACTTGGTATTGAACTTGGTTCAAACACATTGTCATTAGGTTTGATAATTAAGGTTTGGAGAGTCTGTATTGTAAAACAATGGAAAGCAACTTTTTACATATCAATTCTCCAAAATCAGGAATATCGAAAGTTTCTAACACAAAAAATATCTTTTGAATGAGAGATTTAAACTCCCAGATCGCTCATAACCTGGGAGCAAATACATTGATGAAGGGAAATAAAATCTATATTGTAATTGCTTTTGAAATCTTTACATATAACACTTTCATCAATTCTTGATGATTGCCACAGTCAAGCTATTTAACTGTGACTATGTACTGGTTTTAAATTTGGTTTGTAAACGATTCGATTGAGTATTGTCCTGTGTCATATTTTGAAAGAATTAACAGTACATCATAATGCACCAATGCGAAAAAGATTTGTATTAGTTTTACCTTGTTTGGTACATGTATGCATATCTAGGTATGCACTTACGATTGTTACATAACTGCTGGCTCGAGTGTTATGATATGATATGGGTTTACGCACGACAGTGTCAGTACTGGACCGTCCTGTGTAATACCGATTTGTATTCTCCAATTTACTGAACTGCTTAAACCCAAACATACGCAAATATTGTTTACGACATATCTCATACGTCTCATTTCATTAAAATGTGCTCCCTTGTGTAAGTAATTGAACTGATATTTCCTGATATATTAACATTACATACACAACATACGAGGGTTGTACCAGAATTACGTAGACTTTTGTCATACGTTCCATACCATTCATCATACGAACAAATACTTTTGTGTGGGGTGCAAATAATATGTACTGCGTAAGTACGTGAAATTTCAAAGCCGTATCTTATTTGGATCAAATTCTGCAGCTTCCGGGGATAGGTAGGGGTACGGTATGCGGGGCACGTCAACGGAACGTCACGACGTCGGCGGAACTTCCCGGATAAATGAAGCTCCTAACTGTGTACATTGTAGCTATAAAGATGGGAACAACCGTACAAAACTTACGAATGTTTATTTACTACATTAAATGTGATAAACAGTTCCAATATACTACCAGTAATGTCGCATATAACCCTTATAATAGAACGTCGATTCAGGTCGATGTGGTCCTAGAAAACGCTTGTGACGTCGCATTCGCCGTTGGTTTTCACCGTCGGTCCATGTCATTTAATTCGGTATCGACAACGAATGATGCGCTTGTGTCGTTTGAAGATCAGGTAACTCGATAAAAGAGATTTAGAGGTAGTAGGTTCCACCATTTAAAGCGTTTGTTCCGGCGTCTTCCCGGGGTTCACACAAAACTTCATAATGGTTCGATTTCCAGCGTATTTCGCTGACGTCACATTTTCACTAGTGACGCACAGCAGCTGTTACTTGTTTTGTACCAAAAATCAACAACGGTAACCTTTATAAAGCCGAAATTAACGGCGTACGTTCCACAGATATTGCGCTTGTATGTCATGAAGTCGCGTAATAATAAGACTTGGTATCTGTGAGGTATAAGCAGTTGAAAAATGTCAAAAATATTTTTAAATTTAGCTGCCCCGCCTATCCAACTATTGGTTACTATGGCGACAGATTAAATGGCTTTATAACATTCTGTTAGAAAATATTTTTACCGATTCTTTTGAAAATGGTCCGATGTTTTCCTACGGCAAATTTGATGAGAATACATGCCTAAATAAAAAAGTTATGACAAAAGTCTACGTAATTCTGGTACACCCCTCGTATATACACAGCCAACAAAGTACAAACATATACGGAATATACAAGTCAACAACCACACAAGTCAATGAAACTACGTTATACAAACGTACATTATGTGTGGACAAAGGAGCAACACTAAACTAGAGTAACACATTGATTACTACACATTGTCTGTAATAAGAGAAATACAAATTAGCAAGACACGTACACTTAAATGAAACTTACAAGTTAGTTCATACATTGGGGCTTAATCAATGCATGTCGGCGAAGGACAGTATGTGTGTATTTATGCGTAGTATATTAATAGTTTAAATGTTATTAAAACAATAGGAACACAAAAATAATTGGAAATAAGGATAAAGCAATCAAGATATGTTTTTAGTACATGCCGCGTGTTGCTTTCTGTGGAAAATTAGTTAAGACTAAAAATGACCTTTATTCAGCTCTCGCTAGCTTAATATTCTTCATACTGGTTAGCACACAATGCCAGGACTCGCCATCTATTTTAATCTTTAAAGGTTTGTAACAGGAAGGTTTCACACGATTTCGTAGTAAAACGTCTTTATTGCCAAAACATATATCTACTCAAAGCTTTTAAAGTGTCTAAAGATAACTACATATTGTCTGTAATAAGAGAAAGAAAAAGTAGCAAGACAAGTATACTTACAAGTTAGTTCATACACGGGGGGCTAAATCGATGCATGTCGGCGAAGGACAGAACGTGTGTATTTATGCATAGTCTGCTAATAGTTTAAATTTAATTAAAACAATAGGAACACAAAAATAATTGGAAATAAGGATAAAGTAATCACGATATGTTTTCAGTACATGTCGCGTGTTGCGTTCTGTGGAAAATTAATTTAGACTAAAAATGACCTTTATTCAGCTCTCGCTAGCTTAATATTTTTCATACTGGTTAGCACACAATGCCAGGACTCGCCATTTAATTTGGCATTTTAATGTTCTTAATACATCTTCTCTTAGTGTAACCTAATAGGTTTAGTAGGACCCCGCCTACTGAGTTCAGTTTCTATTTTAATCTCTAAAGGTTTTGTATCAGGAAAGTTTCACACGATTTCGTAGTAAAACATGAAACTAACTTTTTCATTGCAAAACATAAATCTACTCAAAACTTTTCAACTGTCTGTGTAGGCACATATTTGTCTCCTTCCGTTTTATGTTCTGCGAGTGTAAATAATGTTTGAAATAATATTGAAAACAATTTGTTTTGCTTATACGAGGGTGTTCCAGAAATAGTAGGACTTTTCTCATAACCTCTTACTTAACAATTACAATTTAATGAAAAGTGTCCCATATGCATAGCAATGTATGCTCTATATGCTGATAGCAACATAATTTCTTTGTTGCTGATGGTGCTCAGGCAAATCGTTGTCATAGAAACCATGTAACACTAAGGCGGGTCACACTATTATTTGTCATTACTATCCTTATTAAAAAATGTGAATATCTCAATATCCACTTGATAAATATTAACGCCTATTTGTATGGCATTACGTGGATGACTTTGACATGAGAATGCAAACTTTCGAATAAATCGCTCCATGTTTGTTATCGTAAGTCAGTAATCAAGTGTATGTATCCAAGCGCGTCATGAATGAAAATGACGTCAACGCCAATAAACAGAAATCACCCGATTGTCAAACAATGGTGCACATTGGGAAAACCACCAGTGCTAACCAATGAAATGATTAAATACGTATAATGTAGTGGCATTAAGCAGCCACCTGTGTTCTGTTGGCTCAAAATGATTACAGATCGCGGATTTAATAATTTACTAGAAAGCACAGGTGGGGTTATAGAAAATTAAGTTGACGTTAATAAACACTGTTCGTACACTGGTAAGCGCTCCAATGTTTTAGCAATTTCTAACGTCATTGTTACACATTTTTGTGAACAGGGTTACGGAAACACATCTAAACAATCGGAACAGTGATATTGTATCTGTTTAGAAAGTCAGGAAAACTATAAACAAATATTTAATGTTTCTTTATGTCGAAATACTGCGCTTGAAATGCGACGTCATAATAACGTCACGGTGCGACCCGCCTCTTTGGTACACAGTAAATTTAATGTTTAATAAAAACAATTTTTCAATCAATGTCTTTGATATTTCGCATATTTGTCAGTGAAAGATCAAAATTTAATTATAGACAACTAGTTTTATTAATTTCTGATTTGCCGTGCTGCTATGAAAAAAGTCCTATTAATTGTGGAACACCCCACGTACATTACTTTAGAGAGTATTGCTCCTGTCAAATACGTTCGTTTAACACAAAAATGTGAACGGGTTGCTGTGGAAGTTTTGCCATTCGTATTAAGGTTTAGAATCAGGTGTTTTTCACAAGGACAAAACTGAATAAAACACCAACTGAGGGAAACACACAAATCACACGATTTGGAAAAGAAAAACAATGAAGATTACTGCAGAATGCAGAAAACAATCAGCATAAAGCTTAATCAGTTCGGAAATGTAAAGAAGATTCACGGCTGTATATAGTACAATAAAAAAGTTGCAGTGCTCTAGAAAGTTGTCTGCATTGGAGTTCGTTTTTTTTTCATTGTAATAAATACTTCTTTGTATCAATTAAATATCGCAGAAAAGGTATTAACCTGTTTCAAATTAATAGTTAGCGTTTTGTTAGTGTAACCAGTAAGAACGTCCCCACTTTGCAAGCATGCTTATTCTGCGTTTCACGTTGACTAGAATTTTTCTGAATGGATCTAAAAAATTATTTAGAATGGAACACTTAAAGAAATTTCGTAAGCAATGTACTAAGTATATTTACGATAAAATTGTATCGCAACTATAAGCAATATTGAACTTGATTTAAATAGTTAAGACGTTCACCTTACCATAAAACACCAAATGCAATAGTTTTACTTTGACTGTAGTATAGCTTTATTGGAAGCTTACTCTCAGTGTACGTGATAGTTTGAAATGATCATATTAATTTCATTCTTTGTTGAAACTATGTTTCTGTCTAGGCAACTACCCAACAACCTAAATCTACGCCATTAACTTATGATATCAAATGTCAAATCCACAATCATGTTCTTATACGAATACCACATCGGACCTGGGACGGCTGTACTGGTGGTGGTGATTTACCCATAGATTCCTGGATACCAGATGTTGTGATAACGTGTCAGTGCATGCTTTTCGTTACTAGTTGTTTGCTATTTGCCATATTTTAAAGTCATTTCTGTGACGGCACTTTAGCACACATATTTCCATCGGTTCAGACAGAGACATTAATTTTAATGGCATATCGCTCATGCTAAGCAGAAACATATATTGTTTGGGTGTTGAACTTGTACGTGTTTTCTTTCAAAACATCTGTGACAATGATTATATCGGCGATGAGTTGTCTTAGACAGCAAACTAATAACTATGCTGAAGTTCATTTGTGCAGCAAGTACACTAACCATTAAGCATCCATAACGGCTCATGTGCTCTCCTGACTTGCCAATATATTTGCCGAAACAATAAAATACCTTTTAACTTTACCGGGTGGCCTATATATCTCACAATGACGTCACAACCACGTTGTATTGTCACATATTGTGTAAGCATGTTCTGTTCTCGTATAGCTTAAGTGACTTTTAACATTACTGACTTTTCGTACAGATTGTTAAAAAACAATTAACAAAGTGCTCTGCGTTAGAGAATTACACAATGAACACCGGGTTTATTGTCCGGTAATATCATAAATGCGCCTTTGATGTGTACTGACTATGTGTTTAGATAGAAGAGCGTAACACTTTCAATTACCTAAAATTGTAGTGTGACTGTGTTGCTAATATGAAATCATATACGCAGTGCTTACTGTTAAAACGTTAGAGCACAACCTTTCCCATTCAATAAAAGCATTCACAATATCAAAAGTACAATTAATGAACGTAAACAACAATATTCTCAGTAATATATGTTTCTCATACCTTTTAATATTGGTTTACCATAACATATCAAAACTTTACGCTTATGTTCCTTTATTTTGCCTTCATGTTGTTTTTAAAAAGGATTACTAAGCAACCGCTGTTTTGAATCTTGCAACCTGATTTTTAGCACACACACAACATAAGGTATCATACAAAAAAATAGTTCCACAATAGTGCTTCACTGCACATTTCTCTGCAATGGGAACTTAAAATAAAACAAAAAATAACTACGTCTGTATAACGATGAATACTATTTTTGCAGTTATTCAAAAAATTATACTTATAATTTTCAATATTACTATACTGTGCTTTTTCACTAGTTCACTGTTCTATTTATTGCACAGCTAATATTTGTACCGCCTCATATTGTTATACCTGGGACAAAAATAATTGCAAACAATAGAGTATTAAAAATGTATTAAAAATGTATAATTTTTACAAGAAATTAATAGTATAAAGTTTGTTTTCACCAAAGCAATGTTTTAACTCGGCAAACGTTTATCCGGCGGCCAGTATGTTTAAACCGCAGGGTCACTCAATTCAAGGGAAGCAACTCGTTTAATCATGTCAGTTTAATAACACTCAACTTGAAGTTCCAGCGGCGTCGCAACTGGGGCGGCAGGAGCGGCAATCGCCGCCCAATAATTTGGGAAAACAAAGGCAAGATTTTGTGAAAATAGGTATAAATAATTATTTTCTAGCTACAAATTGTGAATTGGAGCAGCAAAAACGGCAGATCATGGCCGGTGATTTCTAAGGCGAGGTACAGACACCTTATTGTTAATGTAATCCAATCAGGCATGAAAATGTGTTGTATTATCTAGTTCACACTTGTTAATTGAACGACCTTTTGTACATACACATTTTGTCTATTTTACCAGCATGTGAAGGATTATTTTCTTCATGTAGGTGTAAAATCTGTTACGTTATACAATGTAATGGAAAAGTCTCCTTTATGGCTAAACTACTTTGTGTACAAACTATTAAGGGGATGCTCTAGTATATTGTAGATTATTTTTATCCTACATATTGGAAGCCTTAAAGCGCTTTGATTATGTAGTGCTATCTTGTTACGTTGAATGTCGAGGTTCGTTCTTGGTTAATATGTTCCGTTTATTTAATGTTTAACTATCGTTGAAACTGAAAGTACCGAATGCTGGAAGGATTAGAGATCAGATAGACGAGCAAAGGTTTGTTTTGACAGTACAGTCCGAATCCTTTAGGAATAACATTATTTGATAAATATTATAACAAGCAATGGTCAAGATACGCATTGTCGATTATGTTACTAAATGTTCTCATATTTCAAACATGTATATACGAGGGTTGTACCAGAATAACGTAGACTTTTGTCATACGTTCTGTATACCATTCATCATACAAACAAATACTTTTGTGTGGAGTGCAAATGATATTTACTGCGTAAGTACGTGAAATTGCAAAGCCGTATCTTATTTGGAACAAATTCTGCAGCTTCCGGGGATAGGTAGGGGAGCGGTATGCGGGGCACGTCAACGGAACGTCACGACGTCGGTGGAACTTAAAGGATAAGTGAAGCTCCCAACTTGGTACATTGTAGCTATAAAGATGGCGTACAACCGTACAAAACTTACGAATGTTTATTAACTTCATAAAATGTGACAAACAGTTCCAATACATTACCAGTAATGTCGCATATTACCCTTATAATAGAACGTCGATCCAGGTCGATGTGGTCCTAGGAAACGCTTGGTTGACGTCGCATTCGCCGTTGGTTTTCGCCGTCGGTCCATGTCATTTTATTCGGTATCGACCATAATTGATGCGCTTGTGTCGTTTGAAAATCAGATTTAGACGTAGCAGGTTCCACCATTTAAAGCGTTTGTTCTGGCGTCTTCCAAAGGTTCACACAAAACTTCATGATGATGCGATTTAAGCGTATTTCGCTGTCGTCACATTTTCACTGGTGACGCACAGCAGCTGTTGGTTGTTTTGTACCAAACATCAACAACGGTGACCTTTATAAAGTCAAAATTTACGGCGTACGTTCCATAGATATTGCGCTTGTATGTCACGAAGTCGCGTTTAAATAAGACTAGGTTTCAGTGAGGTATAAGCAGTTGAATAATGCCAAAAATGTTTTTAAATTTAGCTGCCCCGCCTATCCAACTATTGGTTACTATGGCGACAGATTAAATGGCTTGCTAACATTTTGTTAGAAAATATTTTTACCGATTCCCTTGAAAAAGGTCTGACGTTTTTCTACAGCAAATTTGATGAGAATGCATGCCTAAATAAAAAAGTTATGACAAAAGTATACGTAATTCTGGTACACCCCTCGTAACACATATTTACAAATATGATTGGACATTTTATTGCTATTATAGGGCAGTCAGAAGAAACATACATACTAGGCAAATGTTTTCTTATTGCTTGTATGTAGTAGTGTGGAATTATTATTTTCATTTAGAAGACATTTTAAAATCAATAAGTAACACATGTAGGAATTACATCTCATCGATATTTAATCACTAATTGATACAATCCTGAAATGCAATTTGAATATTTCACGAGAGCATTTTCAAATAAATGCTTAATATGTTAGGAAATTGCATGTTAACATGCATGTTGACCTGCTTCCTCGTGTCACGTCACTTTTGGTTTCAGTGACAACATGTTCAGTGCACGTTTGTATTCAGTTAATTAACTTGATAGTTGCGGGAGTTGACACATGGCTGCTAATAATGCAGTTCGTTAGTTTGTGCAAACAGTCTGCTCGGATAACTTATACACGAACTCAATTTTTGTTTGCATGGTTTCTACTTACAAAAGTAGTGAAATATTCACGGTGTTATAAATTGCAGATTTGCAGACATGCACTTGGATTACTTTAACAGTCTGTCTTACGTTTTAGATGTCGTTGATATTTTAAGATTATTCAGCAATAATTATATATATGTTATGGTGAGCGGTGGACTAGAGGTAGGGCGCGCGCTTCGGGATTGAGAGGTTCCGGGTTCGTCCCCCTCTGGACCACTGGTTAATTTCTTTGAGCAAGACCCACATGCTCCACTTCACCATGGTGTAAAATTTTACCTGTGAGGGTAGCGTCTATTCCTGGGCGCCGCAGGTCGATGTTGGCTGCCACAGGAGTGTAGGTTTCCATAGGTAGCCCGATGACCATGGGAAGTTGAAATGTCAAAGGGTGCTTGAGCGGCCTAACAGATGAAAAGAGCCATAGGAAATTGGTAACTTTTACTTATATAAATGCAGATCAAATGCACTGCGAGCTGAAAATGATATATTTAAACATGAACAACATAGAACCTTTATAAAATGATCTTTACACACCATTCGGAATGTGAAATCAAAATAGATTTTCTTCTCAATCAAAACGAGCGGTTTTCAATATTTAAATAATATCATTGACCGTGTCTCAGAAAAGGTATGAGAAAATCCGACAGGGAAGGTAGCACTCAACCAAACCAGCCGAGCACAGAAATCAGAAACACCGCAGAGCTTGTACGGTTTTGGCATGTCAATATGCTCTAGAATCGCCAGTCACCTTTGTTTTCAATATGATTAAAATTATGCATTATGATGCACAATTATGTTACACTGCGAAGGCAAATATTATTTTGATTAAGTATGCAAGGAAAATGAAAATGGAGATTCTGAAGTAGATCGAGTGAAATCCGATACATATTATATAGACTAAGAACCAGTTAAGGAGCATGTTTATAATCACATTGGAAGTGGGGTTATGGGTTTAATTCAAACATACTAGAAGGGCCAGATGTAACGGTACCAAAGGGAAATAGATAGTAAAGGTTTATAAATACTATGAAAAGGACCGGTGCGTAGTATTAGGTCGCTATGTTTTTTATGGGTAGAAATTTCAAGGACATACTCCTCGTAGGGATCATGTAATTACACAGACTGCAGAGTACATATATCAAGTAAAAAGAAGCTATTGTGCTTACATAACTGAAAATGTGAAAACAAAAATATACCACTGACTTGCACCCTTGTAAACGTATTAGAACTGATTATTTGATTTACATGAAGTCATAGCTGATTGTCAATTACGGAATATCTCCGGGGAATTGTCTGTATAACATTTCCTTCTATCAAATCTTGAGAGAATTAGAAGTCAAGAGAGCCATAAAAAATCTATGAAAACGTAATTGCACAACTGTTATTTTTTTATATTTCACACCCTTTAAAGAAATTATCAGACTAATTCTAACTCACTGTGCTATTTCTGTTCTTGTTTCATTGTATTTGTTCGTTGAAACTACAGTCACCAAATAAAGACATATACAGTCGAGAAAGATAGTATTTTAGTTGCTCATGTCTTCCTTCCATTTTTGTCGGGGCAATACCTAGACAAGTGGCGTTTCTACCACGCATTTACAATCATCTGGTCGATTGTGTCATATTTAGTAAAAAATGAACGCTCGTTATTTAACGTATTCATATATAAATGAAGCAGAAATATCAAGGCACACCTTTTACAACAATTTAAAATTATAAGCATGTCTTATTACCGATAGAGCGGAACATTTCAATATTCTAGTTTCGGGATTAACGTGTGAGAAAGCAAGAAAAACATATTATTTGCCTGAGGTAAAACAAGCTGTTTCAACTTTAGTTTGGTCAACATGACAAGTTCCAATTTACCTACAAAAAGGGTCATGAGAAGCGTCTTGTGATGTTAATTGTTTCAATGTATCATCCTTATAAGGTAGTAAGTAGTACTAACGACATTCTCATTCTAAGTCAGCGATATGTTTATCTGATATCAATATAAACATACCATGAAGAACTTGGTATTGCACTTGATTCAAACACATTGTCATTAGGTTTAATGATTAAGGTTTGGAGAGTCTGCATTGTAAAACAATGAAATGCAACTTTTTACATATCAATTCTCCAAAATCAGGAATATCGAAAGTTTCTAACACAAAAAATCTCTTTTGTATGAGAGATTAAACTCCCAGATCGCTCATAACCTAGGGCAAATACATTGATGAAGGGAAATAAAATCTATATTGTAATTGCTTTTGAAATCTTTACGTATAACACTTTATTCAATTCTTGATGATTGCCGGAAACACAGTCAAACTATTTAACTTTGTCTAGGCACTGGTTTAAATTTGATTTGTAAACGATTCAATATGTACGTACGGTTGCTCCATAAATAAATGAAACTTACAAGTTAGTTCATACATAGGGGCTAAATCGATGCATGTCGGCGAAGGACAAAACGTTTGTAATTTTGCGAAGTCTGCTAATAGTTTAAATGTAATTAAAACAATAGTACACAAATAATTGGAAATAATGATAAAGCAATCACAATATGTTTTCAGTACGTGTCGCGTGTTGCTTTCAGTGGAAAATTTGTTTAGACTAAAAATGACCTTGATCCAGCTCTCGCAAGCTTAATATTATTCATACTGATTAGCACACGATGCCAGGACTCAACATTCAATTCGGCATTTTAATGTTATTTATACCTCTTCTTTTAGTGTAGCATAATAGGTTAAGTAGGACCCCGCCTACTGAGGCAAGTAGTATTTAACCGGTTTGCATAAATGAGTGTCCATCATTGTATATTTTATGTATATATATTCTTACATTGTATATTGTTTAAACAATCTATCAGTCGTGATTATACAACACCTTTGAACCTTTGTATAAAATGCTATATAAAGAAGGTGTAATAATAATAACAACAACAACAACAATAATAATAATAATAAGGTTTTTTTCTATTGCTATTTTCCATGAGTCCTTTAGTAAACTCTATGTAGTTTTGGTGTGTTGTTTATCTTCTTGTATAAACGTTGGTCGTCATACACAGAAACAATGTCACGTAATATACTGACTTACAGAAACTTAGCCAGATACATTGCTTCATAAACGTAACTCAAATAAGTTGATATATCCAACCAGGGTCTTCAAAAATGTAACCATATCAATATACCATATATTTAGTCAGACTAGATTGCTCATAAACCTACAGATCATATTGCTGATATTGTTAATACAATATATATTGATTTAACCTATGGTAAAATAAACCAGATAATTCATTTATACTTATCTCCTGTCTGGAACTATAAACTCAAGTCTGACTTTATGATTGCAGTCTATGACATACTCGATGCATGAATTGTTTCAACTACATGGCCTCAGAATACTGACATGAATGCAGAAACTATTTGCAAACGGTATGTCTTTTTCAACGACCGTATTACTAGACAGTGAATTATAATGTTCTAAAAGCAGTAGGCAATATGTCCGTATGATTAAGATTTATCGTAGTTATTAATGAGCGTTATATAAAACTTTGATCTGTAAATAGAGTAAACTTAATGATAACCGTAGGTTAATGGTAGCTAGTAAGTAATGTCATTGAACTGTTAATGCAGCAACCGTGTTTATGGTTATATTGTGCACATTTGTTATCGTAGTTGGTTTAGTTTTGCCCTATCTGGTTAACTGACTATTTAGAGAATATGTAGAATATCTTGAACCCATATCATCACAAAAACACATCTGACAGCAAATGCTGCAATATAACTAATCAGCAGAGTAGAAATAGCCCTCTTCCTGTAAAAACTTTCAATGAATACTAGTTTGTCTTCCGGTCATTATTTTACTTCCAATGTAGAAACTTCATGTACTCCTGCATGTTAAAATGTTCGTGTTTCCTCGCTGCATGTCACTTTTGGTTTCAGTGACAACAAGTGCAGTATACGGCTGGATTGAGTTAATTAAATTGAATATTGCGGAAGTTGTCATATGGCTGCTAACTATGCAGTTCATTAGTTTGTGCAAACAGTCTGCTCTTAACTAATGTATGAACTCATGTTTTTGCTGGCGTGGTTTCTGCTTTCAAAAAAGTGAACGGGTACATTTTAACATGCATTTGTATTAATATGGTAAATTGATATACTGGCTTATCGTCATTATTAGAATCTATTAATACATAAGTAAATTCGGCATGAACGAAGTATATATTGAGATTAGATGAATACCAGGAAATTAAACAGCCTCTTATTAATCCTTGATTAGGAACAGGGTTTCATAACATTCCGGTTGATCGCTATACGTTTTTTGTGATTACAAATTAATTAAGTAATTGTATAATTAAAATAGCCCGAGAAGGTAATGACTGAAAGTCATTGACTCCAAGCACAAATTCCATGGAATAACCAGCATAGCGGATATCTTATTTACATTATTATTTAACGAATGGACTAAATAATGAAACACATGATGTTTCAGGTGGTTTATTGTTTTTGTCGACGCGTTTACTTAATAAATATCGCATTATATTAGCAGGAATGCTAAATTCTATTAATGATATAATCCTATTGAACTCACATTGCCGTCAAAATGATGATGTATGCTTACAAACGTTTAAACCTGAATAAAGTGGTAATAAGAGCGCGACGCCCTGGCTTCATCGGTCTTCACGGCATTGGTTGACGTCGCCTTAGTCCAATTTACCATTTTGTCTTGGATTGTCGAATGAGTTTACGACATTGTCTTTACAGCGCTTCTGGGCGACATTATGCTGTGTGATAATATAACCATTCCATGAAGAATAAATCTATTAAATATGATTAAAATACAGTGTCATTGTGTTAGACGATTGAACAATAATGGAGACTGCACTATTGATAAACAAAGGAACTCCACTTTTTTTCATCTAAGTTCTCCAAAATCACGAATCTCGAAACGTTTCTAATACAGAAAATTACTTCCGAGTCATTTAAAATCCCAAATGGCAAATAACTGGGGGAAATTATATTGATGAAGGGAAATAAAATCTGTATTCTAATTGCTTTTGAAACCGTTACGTATAACACTTAAATCAAGTCTGGATGATTGCAGCAAATACAAAGTCAAGTTATTTAACTGTGTATATATGTGGCGACGTCTGATAAAAGGGGGCTTGTTGACTTTGACGTCGTTCCGAGAAAAACGTCAATTAATCGACGTTACTTTTTATCACGTTTTGTCAGCATGATGATGTCGTTGTTTGCATGATTAAAACAAAATTACCCCACCTACACCCTTAAAAATTGTTGATGGACAAAATAATACCGTGATACGGCTTTTTGTGGTTTTATCCGCTTGAATACGTCATCAAAAATCGTCATACGACCTTTGAACTCAGTCACTGCTGCTGAATCCACGCGATGCTGGTGTGCGAAAGATTGTTGTAAAGTTTTACGTATTTCAACTATGTTGCAGCATGAGTCTTGTTTACTTGAAGGTAAGTTAGATTAAAGATTAGTTCTGCCATACTTTACCATGCATTAGCGGCTTGGTTAATAGTCATTTGCATCATTGAAGACTTCTAAAAATAAACCGACCCACCCGGAAGTGAATGTTTTGTTTATAGCAACCATAACTTTTACGGGTTTAATCGATGTTTTAAAACTGGTAGGCATAATCTTTGGGGCTGTAACATGATTTAAAACATAACAATATCATGCACACTTGCTGCATAAAGCTTTTACCCAGCAGAGCAAGTCTTATGAATCGCCAATAAATCTTAATGGTTTCGACCTCAAAACTTTCGTACTCCGCTGAATGTGAGCAATACTCAGTAAACACATTCTGGAATTTATGTAGATGGTCTTATCTAATCTGTTTCCGAAATGTACCCAGACATTTATATGGACCTTACATTGAATTGAACATAATTATTATTGAAACATGAAGTTATTTGTTTAATTAATTATTATTGAATCATGAATTTATTTGTTTAATTCATTTGTAGATCAACACTATAAACCCATGAAATGGCTGAACTATCTGACACATTGCATGGATGATGAGCTGTAGATGGATATGGAGAATTCCTAACACATCATGTTGATATACTCTTCCATTCTGTACAGGTAATTAAGTTGTGTTGATGAATGCTTGAAATTCAGAATTCAGCTTATAAATGTTTTAATACTGTCACTCCATCTAAATGTACGTTTAATACAAAAACATGTATAACAAGCTGACACTACACTCCTCCCTACTCTGATTTCAAGGTGCTTCATTTAGAACTGTACCACACTAATTGACTTAAATAACTGTAAACTACATATGCACATTGTCTGTTTAGTTGCACACCTAGTTAAATTCAGATTCACTCAGTACATGTATTAGCACAGACATATACATGTACATTTTTGGTAGCCCCTACCCCCCCCCAGAGTTTTCTTTGTGAAATTAAATGAATAAGGTTGGTTCATTTTATAGCATAAATTTCAACGGTCTAGATGTGCAACTAAACATGCAGTGCTCCTAAGTAGTTAGTTAAGTGTGGTACAATACTGGTTGCATGTTATACTTGTAATTATTGGTTTGGGTTGATAGTTATGTCAAAGAAATGAAATAGCATTTTATTTTCTACTCTCATTTAACACTTCCAGACACATCTTAATTGCAATTTTCACACATAAAATATCTCACATTATTTTATTGCAATTTCTTGGATTGATTAAATATCATGTGTTTGCTCCCATGTCCTTATGTAGGCATATTTAAATGTTCATTCTAGCCTGGTTCAAGCCAACTGTTCAAATTTCATACATGTATTGATCTTCTTAACATATGACCAAATCATGTATAATTTCAAGTTGGGTATGTGGTATTAATTAGGATGCCATATATTGCAAGTTGCATTGTATAACAGTTAGTTTGTTGGTTTATCCTAATAAGTCATCCAACTGATTATACAGGTTGATTGTTCACCATCATAACAGCCACTGTTTTCAAACTACTGTATTTTTTGGTCTGCTATGCATTTATTTGTCACAATTCAGACAGTGGTTTAACTTTAAAATTATTTACTAATTGACTTTTTTTGCAGTGGAGGATGTATGAGTAGCTGGTAGCTTATGTCTTATGGGAATTGATCACACAGTGGGATTGTATAAAAAGATATGGTAGAATCAACACCTAAGTACTAACAAAAAGTATTCAGGACACATGCCACCATTCAAAGGTACAGTGTAAATTGGTATTGCATATATACAAAATTTGCTTAATGTCTAAAGATACTGCATACATTTATATTATTTTTAAAGTACTAAATAAATCCCTTTACATTATAACATATATATGATATGCATATGTAAGATTCTGAAAAACCTCTATAATTTCAGTTATACACTATCAATAATCAAGTCATTGATTAGAACCCATGGAGTCAGTAATACATTTAAAAAGTAATTAGGAAACTTATAGCTCCCTCCAGTTTGAAACTGGTAATGCAAATAATGACATGTGTGTTTATGTCAGAAAAGTATAATTATGTGTTATATTTTGGTATATATTCAGCTGAAACGGTACTAGGGAAGAAGAATCTATGAATGGAAGATGAAAATTGTCTGATTTCACTGTTTTCACTTGACTTCTACTTCTGTATTAATTTGCCAGCAATAAATTTGTGTTTATTTATAAATGTGTTGTCTGCTCTCTGCACTTTTAAGTATAAGTTATGTATACATTTATGTATGGTCAATTTTTATGTTAGGTCCTCACTAAATAGCACATCATTTTTTTTATTAATTACTACATTGTAATATATCATTATTCATTAAATCCTTCAAAGCATTGGTAGACTGTTATACATGTACATGGATTTCCTGTGACTAGAAATATTACACTACATGTGTTTTAAAAAGTGTCAAAAGTAGCATGTTGAATTATCATTCTCCAACTAAATGTATATTTACAGCTTTTAGATGTCACTCACTTAGCCTTATCTTGAATAAAAAAGTGCATGTAGTAGAGGCAGCATTTTGGGATTTTTGTAATTCTTATGAAGAATGGCTACTTAGTTTACCTTAAAGATAACCAAGTACCACATTGGCCCTCTTTTTTGATGGTGTACTATTTTGCATGAGAGGCAAACATGTGCATGTCACAGTCAGTGTTCTATTAACACCCCATTGAAGTATACAAGAGTAAGGCTGTCAGTTGGTTAACTGAAGTAAACTACATTTTGTATTGGCTTCAAACAATACCTTATACAATGTAATTAGAATGACAACACACAAAACACATTATGGGCGTTTTTCAAAAAAAGTGCAAATTGTTGTCCAGACATTTATTGACTCATAAAATAGTGTATATAGCTCTCAACTGAATCTAACAGTTGTCATGTACAAGATTGAACATATTTCTATCTACCAAACCCTGCGAATGTCTATATAAACTGCTTTTATCCTTCAAATTCTTGCGATTAAGAATCTAACTCCCTGAAAATGGGCTGTCCCAAGCAGTTCAGAGTGATGTTGTTCCTTCAAAATCTCTTTATTATATGAATTTATCATGCTAATTTAAGCTAAATATAAAGATTTTGTACTTTGCAGTAGATGATAGTCAATTTTTCTGATTGATCTGGAATAAAACCAGTGTTTTTTTACGTGAACAAGTGTGTCCCTCACCTTTGTTCCATCCTGTTACCATACTGGTAAAACAGGAATACATCAAAGTATTTATTCCTAGATATAATCCAGTTATATTAACTAGATAGAAGCCTCCTTGACAAAGAGATTGGGGAAAGGGAATATTATGTTTTATTAAGAAAAATAGTGTTTTTTATAAAAATCATACAATCGTATTTGATGGTAAAGCATAATTTTCCATCCTGTTACCATGATCCATTGCTTATAAATTCAACATAATGACATTAAAAATCAGACATACATTTAAAGAACATTGGGAAATCTTATTTTCACCTTTATTTTGACTCTTTAGAGGGATAATTATTATTCATAGGAAGATTTACAATAAAATTGTCCATCCTGTTACCATGCTTTTTTGTTCCATCCTGTTACTTCAATTTTGGTAACAGGATGGACAAATAATGGATATATTGATCATAAATTCTGAATTGCTTAATACCTAACAGATTTTTAAATGTCATCTTAAAAAAGAATATCTTACATAACAAATAATATTTGTAAATGTACTTTGCTCCCAATACTTAAGGAGGCAGAGCTTCTTGAAATAGAAATTACAGCCATACTTCAGGTAACAATCCATCTTAAATGTCTGTCATAATGTATAATTACTTCTTTTGTCAAATTGAATGATTACAGAGTATCAGTGAATATCTCTTATAATGAAATCCTCCTTGAATGGCTTTTTTGTGGATGTTATATTTGACTGACATGGCTGACAAATGAAGGTGTTTTCCATCCTGTTACCACATTTTCCATCCTGTTACCAAATTTGTCCATCCTGTTACCGTTTTTCCATCCTGTTACCATCAGATTTCTAAAGTTTTCAACTTTGTGTATTATTTTATATGGAACTCCTTAATTAAATGTTCACCAAGTTGGCATATGCAGCAGTATTTCACTGAAAATTTTGTTTTAATATTAAATTGCTTACATTAAACAGTTAAATAGTGTAATTATTACATACATGCACAATGAGTGAAGGTGTATTCTCATGTAAAATGATGTTTTTGTATTAAATAACTTAATTATTACTGCATATATACAACAAATATAATACATTTGATGATTTGCAACAATCAAATCATATTTATTTTTATTATATTAAAATTAATGTAGAAATATTGGTGTGGTAACAGGATGGACAAATGATGTTTTTTGAAAAATTCAAGCAATTATATTTACATTTTTAGCGAAGCAGGAGGTCTCCCCTTACTTGGAATGTGTTTGTTTATAATGACTCTTTCTTATCATGTAAAAGAAAATTTGATTTAGCATAATTTTTTTTGATAATAAATTTGTTTCAAAATTTGCACTTTTTTTGAAAATACTGATCATGTTAGACGATGACTGTACTACAAACCACATGCCTCTTCTGTGATACAAAAAAATTGAAGCACAGCATACTCCCTCACAGCAATGAACCCATTGTGCAAAGAAGAGAAGGATATTTTTCCTGCACATTAAATAATTTCTTCACTCTTTGGAAACAATTTCATTTTTTGCATTAAAGTTTGTGAAAAATGGATTTTTTTATATTTTAGTGAAAAATAATTTAGTTGCCATGGTAACATTTCAGACAATTTTTTTTAAATGATGTAATGTCATACCATGAAAAAGCTTCTGTTCCATAGGGATGTGAGTTGAAGCATTTTCAGTTGTTAAATCTCCATGGTGAAGTTGAATTTCATGTTGAGGCACAAAATGTGTTTTATTATTGTTTTAACTGTTTCCATGGCAACCAATTTTAAAAAAGGTATGTTATAATTTTAATGAACATTATGTGGAATAAAACTAATTTGTGTAACATATTTTTTTAAGAATGTGTTGTTTTTCAAAATTTTGGCAAAACGATCTTTTTTGTTGCCATGGCAACAGTTTAATTTTATTTTTCAAAAATATGTTTTTGCAAAACATTTGAAGTGATGCTTTGACAATACATTAAACCATTTCCATAAAGTTGGAGACATGAAACCAATATTGGCTTCCCTGACCCTACTTCTTCATAATTGACATATACACTAATTTTGTAGATCTTCCACCAAAAAAGCAATTAGTTGTCTTATTAAAACCTCCATAAAATCAGAACGACTTGAGATATTCGTCCATTTTTTTCAATTCTATATCCGTAAGATAGTGTTCTTTCCAGAAATAATAAAAAATGAAAATGTCCAATTTTTGCCATAAGCCCCCTTTAATCAGGCGCAGTCACATATAGTGGTTTATCTGTTATGGTTGTGTGTTAATGTTACAAATAAGTATTACAAATTGGGACACAGTTTTGGCATATATTTGTAAAACAATGTAATCCTGCAGCTGGAACTTCGGGAACTATGTCGAGTTTAGTTGCGTTTCATTCGGTCACTTGGGAACACTGTGTTTTTCGTTATTTCCTTGTGCTGCAATTACTAGATATTTTCAGTAAATGTTTTGTTGTTGTATCTGGTGCAAAATAGGTTTGAACTAAAACTTACCTTTAAAGAACATTCGCTTTCTCCATCACGTGCATGCTGCTTAGCACAATATGTCATAGACGGATTTATCATTCACTTCGGTATTTATCTGTTCTGTCAGGCAAAAATACGTAAATGATAGCAATATTTCAATTGACGTGGCATTTTGACTTCAAGAACATTTTTCAGATACATTGTGATAAACGTTACTCAAATTAGTTGTACATTGATATTTATATGGACAATTAATACGTCCCATCAGAGTTTTCCAAGATACAACCATAATAATATACAATATGTTGTGGTCAGAATAGATTGCTCATAACTCTACATCTCATATTGCTGATGTCGTTAATACAATATATTGTGATTTAAACTAACATAAAATAAACCAGAAAATTAATTTATACTTATCTCCTGTCTGGAACTATAAACCCAAGTCAGTCATTATGATAGGAGTCTATGATATACTCGATGCATGAATTGTTTTAACTGCATGACCTCACAATACCGACATGGACACAGCGTATGGCTCTCACAACGGTCGTTGTATTAGACAGTGAATTGTAATGTTCTGAAAGCATGCAATATTTCCTCATGGTTACTTGAGTATTTCACATTAATCGTAGTTGAAAGTTGAAAGGAAAAAACATGCAATATCATTGAAATGTTTTGAAAGCCAAATTGTACAATAAAATAACAAGAATATTGTTAACAGCTTCAAACTATCGGCACTGTTGCAGTTTGGTTATGCAATGTACATGCACATTCACATAAATGGTCAGTAACCGTAACACTTTGAAGCATTGACACATGACGTAGCTTGGTACATGTATAGGTCATTCATGTGTACTTTGATTAATTAATTGGCCAACAGCTACTAGTATTTCAGCTATTAAAAAAAGTTACAATATTGTAATAGTTGTAAAATGTAGTAGTTGTATGCACATACATTGAGGCTATTTTGGGAAAACACGATTGACATACAAATATAAACTCTGATTGAAATTTGACTGTACTTTATCAAACAAACGATAAAAAGGAACGAATGTACATGTATAAGTAAGTAAACAAACTAGAACCCGTAGTTATGAACATGAAGTGAAAAAATATCAGTACGTCTTTTGCAACAAACGTATATGTCATACTAGTTATCCTGTTCTTCTATCGTACACCTACTCGTGGTGGAATGTATCTTGTCATATATTTGCAGAAAGTGGATTAGAATTTATCAGTTATTTGAAAAGGGAATAAGTGCTTTCTGGTGAAAAACAACTTCACTTTCCTAACCTGTCAAATATAAAACATTGAAAAGCCATGTCTAATGGGGTTTTATTGCATGTTTACCAATGAAATATTGACATTTGTCAGTGAAATAAAGCACGTATATTCAATGTTTGAAAACATTGACATTCATCCTTTTGGTACATTCATATTTTTGGTATTGGCTCTTCAAATCGTAAATAACAATGACAGCGGTATAAAGTTCAAAATGGCACGCTATATTGCTAACTTAATCCTCTACAAATACGATTTTCATAAAAACTGAAGCCTGCAAAAATGCACAATATTTATTGATGTACATCGGGCCTACTGTTCTGTTCTGTTGGTTGGTTCTCCCCATTCTCTTGGAGGCCTCTCCTATCGAATAGGACGATCAGGTCAAATATTATGATGATGATGAATGATGAATGATCAATTCATTAAAATGATAAAATGATAAAAACTTGGAGAAACATAACTATCTTCACTTAAATAGTTAAACTTGTCATTCGCACATCTGATATAACAAGTCAACAGCCAACTTATAACACAACATATTTACATTACAGTTTATACTGTTTATATAAATATGGAATTCCATTGATGGAATGTATCCCTTATGAGATATTTGTTTTGATACTCTTTGAACTAGCAAGTCAGGAGGAGAGATCTTTTGCAGTGCAGCTTGTAACAGAGAACTTGTGAACATCTTTCTACGTCTCGGATCTGGTCGTGTGATAGCTGTACAACATCTTGCAGTTTGGTGTGAGTACAGTCTATAATAAGCTGGACAAGGGTGTCTCAGTCATTTGCCGAGGTCTTTGATATATGGAGAAGTTTCTGAAGGCTTTCACTTCTTACTGAATGCAGTGACGGGCATCTTAGCAGAAAGTGTTCTACTGTTTCATCCTCAACTGAGCAGAGCTTACAAGTCTTGTCAACTTCCTTGTGGTTGAACTTTACAGTATTGGCTTGAAGGATGTAGGTTCCTGTGAGAATTCTACTTTTCACTTCAGCTCTCTTCACTTCATGGCTCCTAGGTCTAATTGCAATCCAGATATTGTGGGCATTTTTGGTAGGATGTTTTTGTACTTGTAAGTATTTAAGTGATGATTTTGTAGAAACCTCATGTTTCATTCTACTTTCCCAGTATTCATTCACATTTTGCTTAACTATACGTTTCTACTTCGAATACTTATCCAATGGAAAACTGTTTTTTGTATTTTTGTGTATTTGTCATTTACATTTGTTATAATATTTACATAGGAACGGATTTGTGTTTGTCTCAAGCTACTTAATTGGTGTGAGTTGTGACATGAAAAATGATACATCGGTTTTCAATGCAGTTGGAGACATTTCGTGTACTGACTGCCTTTGACTGCCTGAGTGTTTTCTCAATACGGACAAATCACTGAGACGAAACAGATTGATTATTAGTTTGACGGCTAGCACAAACAGTATTCACAATGTGTATCAAAAACCAGCCGTTCTACATCAGTTATAAGGTATAATTGTCTTATTGAAAGCATCCTCATATTTACTAATACAGAATGAGCTATGGTGTCCATTTAATCCTAATAATCAATCTCGACGGCATTCATTGTCATTATGGTATAGAAGAAGAATTTATTTCGACGTTTCTATAATAGTCGTTTAGACTATATTTTAGTATAAGTACTGTTGCTCCAATGAAAGTATACATAATAAACTATTCATGAAATATCAGCCATTATTCCGAATCCAAAATACCATATAGGGAATAAGTGTTTTAAAGAACCTTAAAGTAAACAATGTTGGTAAGAGAGCAATCTTCACATATTTCGTCTGCAGTCATGATTTTGTCGTTTTAGAAACATACGTTCATTCATTGTTAGAACAATAATCTACAGTAAGAACATATGAATGTCTCCATTTAAAGGAAATACATTTCTCCAAGGATATCACTTCAGCGGAATTTGTCGTTTATAAAATACCGATACTGATTATTTTTTCTAGCACCCTTCAGGCTCGTACGCGTGTTTCATTAATATAAAGTAGTACAGGTTCACTTATGTGACAAATGAATTATATTATTATAAGATTAATATCATTTCTGTTCTCATTTAATTTCCCATATCGTAACTTTAACACTTTGTTCTGACAAATCTGTAAATATTATTAATTGATTTCAAGTGAAAGGCACACTTTCCTCCCGAATTTACTGGAATTATTTGATAGTATTTGGGAACGGTGTTAAATCAATATGCTATAGAGAATCAGGAAAGGTTACATAAATATTACCAGCACATATCTATTGTATGTGTGTTTCTAGGAATTGTCATCGTGTATGTATAAAACACGTCGATGACACTATTGTCAAATATCGAAGGTACAAAAACACACGTTTTTTGTCTTTGCTTAATGTTATGTTACTCAACCTTAATTATTCAGATGTATTATTTAGCTGTTGGTTGTTATTATAAGGGTTCTCCTTGTGATATATCAGCAGAATGCTAACTTGTAAAAAAGGCTATTTTTTAAGTTTGACTGAATGACGGATACAGTAGGCTGTCGGAATGTCGAGTCGTGGTTTTGTAACTATTATTTTTCATATTTATTTTTCTTAGTGGTCTGTTCCTTCTGTTGAGTTCTGCTTTCTTTATCCAATTTATTATGTTCTATGTTCTTCCCAAACAGTCTTTTACTTATCAATTGTTGCTGTATGTGATAGCTGACAATATGCATCCCTTTAGTGTCATCACCAAGAGGATGTACGGGGTTATCTCTTGATCGCGTCAAGCGAAACTAGGGACACTGGTGCCTTATCATTTAATCATTTGTTTGACCCACTCGTGAGCGAACAAGATCCCTATAAAGGATCGAACTATGTTTACTGTATGTATAAACAGTCAGTTTTTCAACGTGTTATATTTACTTCACAACTAATGCAAACAAAATTAACTCAAGAGTTTTACCTACATTTTCAATTGTCTTACAAGTAGCGCCATATAAAATGTATAATTATGTAATATACTAGTACAAGTACATATCAAACAGCTGTTTTTTGTGTACGTCAGTATCTCCAGGCACTTCAAACCGAAATATTAACATCTTTTATCGTCTAATTAATGTTGTCAGTTAGGATTATACGAGGGATGATTAATTAATTCGAGGACTTTCCTTCTCAATTTTGAAATAATGAAACTAGAGCAATGAAATGACAAACCGGTGTAGATCAATCAATTATCTCGCGATATGTCTAATTTACTTTATGATAAGGTCATTATTTACTTGATGACGTCAATTTTTGTAACCATGGTGAAGTACTTACCGTCGAGCATCTCGGACGTAACGTTATTTCTGAGAAACGACATGCTATGGAAATTAACAAGAACCATGTAAAATAATGTCGATATCACCAAAATGACTTGACGAAATTGTGCATGGATTCTGTGCGTTCCCAATTGGCCATTTTCATATAATTCTGTTGTTTATGTGACTGCAAGGTCTCTGTCAAACGGTTGAGTCGATAGAATAAGAATAAACAGCAAACTTGACCCCGCATTAGGGACACTTTCCGTTACATTCAGCGAAAAAAGACGCTAAGATCTCAATCAAATGTAACTGGCGAAAACGAAGACTATTATAGGCAACAAAACATTAAATCGTTGACTCCAAATAAAAAGGGTTATTTCGATATTGCATCCTAAACCGGATCGGTCGAGCTTCATTCTTTATTGGAGTAATCTAATTTTGTAAAGCCAATTGCCCTTTTCCGAGTTTTGTTTCCAATAACGCATCGATACTCTTTTTATTTCACCTCACATTCCAGAATTGGCTATTAACTACTTTTTTCAGTATTAAAAGAAAACCAGTCTCATACATGGGGCCGGGTATCAGTCCAGAAAGGAGCTATGTGATGCTCCGACGGTGACGCTAGGAATGACGTCCAACGTCACGCGCCCCTTGTATGAATAGGATGATTATATTTGTGCATTCGGTTAGAGACATTTTACTCCGAATGATGTTAAATGGCTTTGAGCCTTGCTGCCAATATGAAATTGCTATATGAAAAGTCCTCGAATATATTGATCACCCCTCGTATATACACACAGTAAAAACTATCTCTCCAGTACTGTTAACATGACATAAATTGCATTAGCTGATATAAAATGGATTTTATTATTAATTATTAGTCATGATTGTACAGCACTTTTGAACGTGTGTATACATGAGAAAAGGACTATATAAATATGGTATAATAATAATAATAATAATAATTTATAAGATCTACATGTTATGTGGGCAATTGCATATAGACAAAACACCAGGAAATTGAATATTGAACAGGGTTTAATGGCCGCTTACTTTCTGTTTGGTCGCTCTAAATTTTTGCGGATAATTCTTGAATTAACTACATTAAGTAATAGAATAATTAAATTTTCACGAGGAGGTAATCAATGAAAGTCATTGACCCTAAGTACAGCTTCCATGGAAGAACCAGCATAGCGAATATTTGATTTAAATTATTATTAAACGACTGGACAAAATAAAATGACACAGGCTTGTCGAATTCCTACTTGTTGATGCGTTTACTAGTAATAAAACTTGCATGTAATTAGCACAAATGCTAGACTCTACTTAACATAAGCATATTGAACGAACTCACATTATCTTTCAAAATAATGATGTATGCTGACAAATGCTTAAACCTTAATTTAGCGGTACATAGAGTGTTACCCACACTTCATCTGTCATTCAAGACTTGGTTTACGTTGCCTCAGGCTAATTAACGTTTTTGGCGGAGAGCTATTTGTCGTATGTTGTGTGCTAATATAGCCATACCATAAAGAAAAAATCTATTATATCTAATCCAATTTTTGTCATTTTGTTTTGTGATTGAACAATAATGGAGTACCAGGTATGCATTGATCAACAAAATGAAATCCACAGTTTACATTTAATTCTACAAAATCACGAATTTCGAACGTTTCTTATATAGAAAATAACTTCCGAATCAGAGATTTAAAATCCCAGATCGCTTATTACTGGAGAAAACATATTGATAAATGGAAATCAAATCTATATTATTATTGCTTTTGAAACCGTTACGGATAACACTTTAATCAAGTATGGGTAATTGCAGCAAACACAGAGTCAACTTTTTTAACTGTGACTATACATTGGTTTTATCCGTTAAAGTAATTTGTTAATGTTGCAAATGGGTCACCGTTTTGGTACATATTGTGAAACTAAGTCAGCCTGCAGCGTGAACTTGGGAAATACGTCGGTCTTAGTTGCGCTTCATTCGGTCACTTGGGAGCATCGTTTCTTTTTATTTCTTGTGACATTGGAGCATCCTGTATTTTTGGGGACTTTAAGCATTCCGTTGGGTTGTTTGTTACTGTTTTCTGTGCTGGCCTTGTCAAGTTGAGTAATGCCACTCTGTCTGATTTCGGCTTAACAATTTTATCAATGGGAAGGTTTTCGAAATAAATACTTGCAATGTACAATGATTTGTGGTTTGTTTAATTGGTTAGGTGTATTCGATTTTTCGAATCTGAAGTGAAGGGTAGTTCCATGGCTGGCTGTTTAGGTTTTCGGAAAACTAGGATAATTATAAACATAAAACACACTCTAGCAGCATGTATGACCAAAGTATGCTCTTCCAATAGTAAGAACAAATACTATCACAAGTATTATTCAGTAACACACTGTTTGTTAGCACATATACCAGAGCTGAATCGATCATTCTCTGGAAAGACAGAAATGTGCATATATTCTGCTAATATTTTAAATAATGTAAGTACTAAATTGGAAAAACCAACTAGAGTTTTAGGGGAAAGCAATAACGGTGTGTTTTCATTACATGCGTTTTGTTGTATTTCGTTGAAAATAGTATTAGACTAAGATTGACATTTTATGAGAATTCGCTTACTTTGTCATCGTCATGCTGCTAAGGATACAATGTCAAAAGTGGTCTTGTCATTCATTATGGTCTTGAACTGTTCTTCCAAGCATAATAATGATTTAAATATTACTATAGTTTTTATAGTTTACACTTAAATTTCGACAAGAGCCTTTTCGTACACATATATGTTTTGCATACTGACACTCGTAATGCTCCTCTGAGAGAAATGCTCACCGTTATACATATCCGTAGTACATGTACCTACATAACATGACACGCATACGTGTTTGTAAAATCCGAGCATTTCCTTTATTTGCCAGTCAGCTTTCTGCTGAAATATGACAGACATATACACGCAATGGTGACAATAGGTCAAATCGCACGTCGCTATTAGACTTACAGACACTTGATCATATTTATTGTCCCGTAAACGTTACTCAAATTAGTTATGCATTGGTATATATAAGGGCAATGCATAGAGTCTTTTAAGATACAACCATAACAATATACCGTATTTGCAGTCAGAATGGATGGCACAGAACCCTTCATCTCATATTTCTAATGTCGTTAATACGATATATAGTGATTTAACCTAACATAAAAACCCAGATAATTCATTTATTCTTATCTCCTGTCTTGAACTATAAACTCAAGTCAGATATTATGATAGCAGTCTATGATATACTCGATGCATGAATTGTTTTAACTACATGACCCAGAATACAGACATGGAAGCGGAAACTATTTTCAAACCGTATAGCACTAGACAGTGAAATGTTATGTTCTGAAAGCAGGCAATATGTCCGTATGGTCGCAAGAGTATTTCGGATTGATTGTAGTTCGTAAATGAGCATTATATGCTATTAAAACTTTAATCAGTCAATAGAGTAAAATTACTGCTAATGGAAGGTTTATTGGAAATAGTATGTAATGTCTTTGAACTGTTCTGACAGCAGCCATGTTTATGGTTAAAGTGAGAAAAAGTGTTTTCGTAGTTGATTGAGTTTGCCAAATTGGGTCATCTTACTGGTCAGAGAATATGATGAATATTTTGAACTTCAAGGGTAGTTAAAGCTGCAATCTAATGCAAAAGCGGAGCGGAAATAGCCCACTACCCAATGTAAAAAATTCAATGAATACTAGATTGTCTTCCGATAATTATTTAACTCTGAATATAGAAAATACATGTACTCCTGCATGTGTGAATGTTCATGAAGTGTTTTCTCGTTACATGTCACAGTAAGTTGTATGTGTTGACATATGGCTGCTTAACAATGTAGTTAGTTTGTTTGTGCAAACTGTCTGCTCTTAACTTATGTATGAACGCATGTTTTAGCAGGTATGGTTTCTGCTTGCAAAAGAAGTGAACTGCTCTCTGTTTTATACACTTCAACATACATTTGTATAACTAGTTTGGCTTCTCTTAATTATTAAAACCGTTGATACATATGCTTATTCCGCATGAAATTAAGTATATAATAGAGATTAGATGAAACTCCATGTAATGAAATAGTCTCTTATGTATCCTGGCTTCATGACCTCTTACATTCTGTTTGGGTGTTCCACGTTTTGGTTGATAATTATTTAATAAAGTAATTGAATGAATAAATTGTCCTGAGAAAGAAATCACTGAAAGTCACTGACTCCAAGCAAAGATTCCATGGAAGAACCAGGATAGCAAATATTTCATTTATATTTAATATTAAACGAGAGGACAAAATAATATAACGCAGGCTTTGTCGAATCTATGAAATCTAATTTATATACTTCGCCATTGTGTTAATTCAGCAATAATGAAGAAGTCTGAACTGATAAATAAAGGAAATCCACATTTTATATCTAAATTCTCTAAAATCACGAATCTCGAACGTTTCCACTACAGAAACAAACTTACGTATCAGAGATTTAAAATCCCAGATCGCTAATAAATGGGGAAAACATATTGATGAAAGGAAATAAAATATATATTATAATTGCTTTTGAAACCGTTACGGATAAAACTTTAATTAAGTCTGGGTAAGTGCAGAAAAGGCAGCGTCAAGTTATGTAACTGTGTATATAGACATAGGAGAACGTAATCAATGTTCATACTCATACTCCGTACTCCAAGTGGAGCATGTTCTTAGTTACAAACGTGAAATGTATATATAGTGGTTTATCCGTTATAGTTGATTGTTAATGTTGCAAATGAATATCGTAAATGTGAACTTAGTACACAAATTAAATTACAAGATAATTATGAATTACACTCATACATGTTTTCAAAAACCGAGCATAGCCTTAATGTGCCGGTCAGGTTTCTGTTGATATACGATGCATAGGCATATACGAGGCATATAGATGAACTGGTGAGTTTTTAGCAAATGCGACGCAGCATTTAGATTTATTGAAACTTAATCAGAAACATTGTCTCATAAACGTGACCTAAGTCAGTTATATATTGATATTTATATTGACAATGTATAGATCCTATCTGTGTCTACAAGATACAACCATAACAATATACCATATTTGTAGTCACAATATATTGCTCATAACCCCACATCTCATATAGCTGATGTCGTTTATACAATATATAGTGATTTTAACTAACATAAAATAAACAAGATAACGCATTTATACTTATCTCTTGTCTAGAACTATGAACCCAAGTCAGATATTATGATAGGAGTACATGCTATATTCGATGCATAAATTGTTTTAACTACATGACCTCAGAATACTGACATGGACGTGGAAACTGTTTCCAAACTGTATGGCTCTCACAACGATCGTAGTACTAGACAATGAATTGTTATGTTCTGAAAGCAGGCAATATGTCCGTATGGTCGCTGGAGTATTTCAGATTTATTGTAGTTCGTAAATGAGCATTATATGCTATAAATACTTTGATCTGTCAATAAAGTAAAATGAATGATAATCGTTTTTTTTTGTTATAACATGCAATGCCATTGAACTGTTTAGAATGCCAGAGTGGTTATGGTAATAATGCGCATATTTGTTATGGAAGTTGTTTGAGGTTGCCCAAACTGGTTAACTGACTATATGGAGAAAATGTAGAACGTTTGGAACCCGTAGAAATCATAAAAACATATATGTCAGCAAAAGCTGCAAATGCTGTTATAACTACATGTACTTCTGCATGTTTGAATGTTCATGAACGGTTTCCTCGTTACATGTCATTGATGGTGTCAGTGGCAGCAAGTGCAATGTACGACCGGATTGCGTTATTTAAGTTGAATATTGCGGGAGTTGACATTTGGCTGCTAACAATTGAGTTCGTTAGTTTGTGCAAACAGACTGCTCTTAACCTATGCATGAACTCATGTTTTAGCTGGCGTGGTTTCTGCTTAAAAAAGAAGTAATCTGTTCACTGCGTTTTACATTTTTTCAAGCATTTGCATAAATATTTCGTGTTGTCATAATTATTAGAAACCGTTGATACGTAAGTTTATTCAGCATGAAAATAAGTATATAATCGAGATTAGATAAAACACCAGGAAATAATGTAGCCTCTTTTTTATCCTTTGTTAGAAACAGGGTTTCATGACCGCATACCGCATACGTTCTGTTTTGGTCGTTCAAAGTTTTTACCAATTATCAATCAATTAAGTAAGTGAATAATTGCATTGCCACAAGGAGGTAATCACTGAAAGTCATTGAATCCAATGGAAGAATCCGTATATCGAATATTTCATTTATATTACATATTCAACGAGTTAACAAAATAATATAGCACAGGCTATGTCGAATCTATTAAATATAATAAAAACAGTTTTCATTTTTTTGGTGATTGGGCATTAATAGAGTCTGTATTGGTCAACAAAGGAAATCCACTTTTATATCTAAATTCTCTAAAATCACGAATCTCGAATGTTTCTACTACAGACAATAACTTCCGAATCAGAGATTTAAACTCCCAGATCGCTCATAACTGGAGGAAACATATTGATGAAGGGAAATACAATCTATATTCTAATTGCTTTTGAAACCTTTACGTATAACACTTTAATCAAGTCTGGATAATTGCACCAAACACAGAATCAAGTTATTTAACTGTGTATATACAGTGGTTTATCAGTTGCGGTCGTTTTTAGTGTGCCAAATAAATATGTAAAATGCGAAGTATATCTGTATCATACTTCGGAAAGTAAAACCTGCTAGTTAGTAGACACACGAGGGCTAAATCGACCATTGTCGGATAAAGACAAAAATGTGTATATACTCGTATTCTATTAATAGTTTAAATTCAATAAGGGCAAACTTATAATAAAAATAAATATAATTCAAGGATTTTTAAAGGGCCTGCCTTACAGATGGGGCGCATTTTTTAAAAAGTATATTTTTCTTACCAAATTAAGTATTTATATAATAAAACATTGTTGACTGTTGCTTTAAGAAATATTCATTGCAAATAATCGATTTAACCCTTTCAACATCGCGCACACCAGTGTGTTTTTCCTTTAAAATACAGCGTATTTTTTTCTTTTCAGCATGATGTTTGAGTAATATTATTCACTAGATCGGCCTGTTACATAAACAAACTTCAGTCTTAACATCTATGACGTATTTGGTTTGTTTTAAATTCGTTTTAATCAAATGCGAGTAAATTTCAGGCAATTTAAATGAGAGTAGTTTAAAATTCTATACCGTATTAATAAGGTATAGAATTTTTGAGGTGCAGTACTTAAATAATAACTAATGTTTCACAAGTTATATTTATATCAATGTGCTTGGTTATGGGATAAACAGGCATCTATGCGGCATCTATGCCAAAATAAAGTGAATATTTAACAATTTTATTTGATTTTGCTATACGCTGAAACGTGACCCAGTCCCTTTAAATACCGAGCATAGCCTTTATGTGCCAGTCAGGTTTCTGCTGACATACGGAAGGCACATACATGCAATGGTGACTTTTAGCAAATGAGACGTAAAATTTAGATTTACAGAAACATTGTCTCATAAACTTTACCTAAGTTAGATGTACATTGATATTTACATTGATAATGAATAGATCCTATCGAAGCCGTCCAAGATACAACCATAATAATACACCATATTTGTAATCAGAATAGATTGCTCATAACTCTACATCTCATATTGCTGATGTCGTTAACACACTATATAGTGATTTAACCTAGCATAAAATAAACCAGATAATTCATTTTTACTTATCTCCTGTCTGGAACTATAAACCCAAGTCTGGTATTATGATAGCAGTCTATGATATACTCGATGCATGCATTGTTTTAACTACATGACCTCACAATACCGACATGGACACAGCGTATGGCTCAAACAACGGTCGTTGTACTAGACAGTGATTTTTTATGTATTGAAAGCATGCATATTACCTCATGGCTGGAGTATTTCAGATTAATCGTAGTTCGTAAATGAGCATTATATGCTATAAAAACTTTGATCTGTCAATGGATAAATAATGATGCTCATCGTAAGTTGAAAGGAAACATCATTGAACTGTTTTGAAAGAAGCAAGACTGTACTTGTAATATGCAATATGTGTTTCTGTACATCATTTAGTTTCTTCATTAATGTTAGTTGACCTTTTGTAATATATTTCGAACATTTTGAGCCCGTATGCTTAAATTACAAATCACACAGAGAGTGCAGCATTCAAACGAGTACACAACCGTCACTCTTCGAGCACAAGTCACATGAAAATAACAAGAAAACTGTTTACACCTTCAAACTATCGGTACTGTTACAGTTTGGTTTTGCAATGTACATGCACACCCACATCATAGTCAGTAACCCTAACACTTAGAAGCATTGACACATGATGTAGCTTGGTACATGTATGTGCCATTTATGTGCACTTTGATTCATTAATTGGCCGACAGATATTCAGCTATTTAAAACAAAGTTCCAATATTGTAATAGTTGTAAAATATTGTATTTTATGCACATACTTTGGGGGTATTTTGGGAAAATACGATTGACAGTAAAATATCAGTACGTCTTTTGCTACATACGAACACTTCAAACTAGTTATGTTGTTTTCCTATCGTACATCTACTCATAGTGGAATGTATCTTGCCATATATTTGCAGAAAGTGGATTAGAATTTATCAGCTATCTGACACAGGAATAAGTGTGTTCTGGTGAAAGACAACTTTAACGTACCTAACCTGTCAAATATAAAACATTGTAAAGCCGTATTTAATGGATATTTATTGCATGTTTACTAATGAAATATTGAAATTTGTCAGTGAAATAAAGCCCGTAAATTCAATATTCGAAAACAATGACATTTATCTTTTTGGTACATTTATGTTTTTGGTATTGGCTCTGATATTCAAATGGTAAATAACAATGCCAGCGGTATAAAGTTCACAACGGCACGCTACATTTCTAACTTAATCCTGTTCAAATACGATTTTCATAAAAACTAAAGCCTGCAAAAACGAAGAATATTTATTGATGTACTTAGGGACCACTTCGAATACTTATCCAACGGAAAACTGTTTTTGTATTGTTGCGTATTTGTCCTTTACATTTTTTATAGTATTTACATAGGAACGGGAAATTGTTTGTATTCAGCTACTTAATTGGTGTGAATTGTGACATGACAAATGATATATCAGTTTAACAATGCAGTTGGAGACATTTCGTGTACTGACTGCCTTTCGCTTCCTTAGTGTATTCTCAATACGGATAAATCACTGAGACGAAACAGATTAATTATAAGTTTGACGGCTAGCACAAACAGAATGCACAATGTGTATCAAAAACCAGCCATTCTACATCAGTTGCAAGGTATTATTGTCTTATTGAAAGCATCCACATTACTAATACAGAATCATGCTTTGGTGTTTATTTTATCCTATTACATGGAATCAATCTCGTCAGCATTAATTGTTATTATGGTATAGAAGAAGAATGCATTTCGATGTTTCTATAATAGTAGTTTAGATTATATTGTAGTATAAATACTCTTCTCCAATAAAAAATATACAAAAACAATATTCTTGGACTATCATCCATTATTCTAAATCCAAAATACCATATAGAGAAGAAGTGCAACTTTAAAGTAAACGATGTTGGTAAGAGAGCTATCTTAACATATTTCGTCTGCAGTCAAGATTTTGTCATTTTAGAAACATACGTTTATTCAATGTTAGAACAATCATCTGCAGTTAGAACATATGAATTCATCCATAAAAAGCAAAGAAATTTCTCCGAGGATATCACTTCAGCGGAATTTGGCATGGATAAAATATCGATACAGATTATTTTTTCTCGCACCCTGCAGGCTTGTACGCATGTTTCATTAATATAAAGTAGTACAGGTTCACTTATGTGACAAATGAATTATATCGTTACAAGATTAATATCATTTCTGTTCTTATTTAATTTCCCATACCGTAACTTTAACACTTTGTTCTGACAAATCTTGTAAATATTATTAATTGATTTTAAGCGAAAAGCACACTTTCATACCGAATTTACTGAAATATTTCATAGTACTTTGGGAAACGGTGTTAAGGCAATAGGATTTAGAGAATCTATAAAGGTTATGTTAATGTTACCAGCACATAAATATCGTCTTTGGTTTTCTAAGGATTGCCATTGTATATGTATAAATACGTCGATGGCACAATACCAAAATACCAAAGGTACAAAAACACACGTTTGTTGTCGTTGTTAAATGTTATGGTATTCAACCTCTAAAGGTATTCATGTTTTAGTGTTTTTATCACTGTTGCTTTTTTATTATTTTTATTAAGTTGATCTTGGGATATTTCAGCAAAAAGCTTACCGGTCCATAAAGTTTTTGCACGTCATTTTTTATAAGTTTATTTATCTTTCTTAGTGGTATGTTCCTTCTGTTGATTGCTGCTTTCCTTGTCCGGTTTATTATTATCTTTTCTCATTCAACAATTTTTTGTTAATATGTTTTGTATGTGATAATTTCGACGTGAATTATTTTAGTGACATCGCCAAGAGGATGTAAGTATTTCTTCTTTGACCAGGTCATGCCAATCAAGGGGAACACTGGCGCCATATTTAAGTCATTAGTTTGGCGCACTTATGTGTGATCCAGACCTAGCCCGACATTCCGCCAACTTCATACCGGGTTTGAAAATATGTTGAGATGAGTTAATTTGTCCATCTAACTGATGATGAGATCATTGTTAAGACGAGATTTTGTTATGAAACGGGAACACGAAGTTTACACGTTATTCCCTGTTTTCTTATGTACACAATCTCAACGAGTACTGGTTTACTAACGGTTTCGTTTTAATTTTCCCCAGGCAGGCAATCGTTAAACACTGAAATGTGTTAGTTAATTGATAAAGAGAGGATAGTTTTCTAACGGTTAGGTTAATTATTTAATCTCTAACGCAAATATTCATGCCAGTCTGTTCGTCTTACAACATTTGTAAGACGTTTCTCTGCCTACACACTGGGCTCCCTACATGAAATGATATATGAAATATACGATCACCATAAATCTTTGCCCATAGTGACGTTGGATACTCATATAATAATCGTTGTTCGAGCAGTTTCATACCTTCTAGTTGTATAATAGTCATCATGGTGAATCAGTTGAGATGCTCAGGCATTGGTTGTTGCTCGGGTAGTTACAAGACTTCGTAGTATGTCGTCAGTGCGTTTTAACTTGTAAGACACTTGGTATATCCATTATGACTTTGCCTGAGAACTAATACGTCTGGAAATATCTGTTAATTGACTCAAGGTGAAATGGAGACGTCTATTGTTCAGTCTAAGTGCATTGAAGATTGGTTTTGCTATTCTTCAGATGGTTATCCGTAAGCCTTGGCGACACTAGTCTTTTTTCTGAGCACTTTATTCTTGCTAAGGTATTACTAAGCTATCGTTGTGTTGACTTAATAACTGCAGTGACTTGTTTTATGGTACGCGTCAAGAGCCCCGAGTTGTGCCATGCGCATCTTATAAAACAAGAGGATATACTCGTATACATGCATTAAGACACGAGAGAAACTACTATCTGTCGTAAACATTGAACATGAATTACCAATAACCGAACTAGAACGTGAATTATTTGATGTATGAAGGACTTAACCGGCGGGAACATTCTTTGATTCCAGCGTCTTACTCTTGTTTTGTTTTTTTAGTTTTAGGAGAGGACGAACAATGATGGTGAAAATAAGGATTTATCTAACAGTGCTAACGATTGGGATTCATTTGTGGATGATTACTGTTGTTGGTAAGTTATTGTATTTAATATTTTCCATGTCTGCAATATGTACAAATTACTTCTACAAAGCATACGTTTTGTTTGTACCAAAATGTACAAAATATCTTGATAAAACACCAACAATTTGATAAAGTAACAAACGTTTTTTGAAAATATAATAATAATTATATTTAATCAGTCATCGGTTTATTTCCATAAATTTGTTACGCGTTGAAATCTTCCAAAACAATGATGTATTCCTACACATTTGTTCTTTGTTTCTAAATTTTATGTTTTAATTTCTGAAAGTCTGAAATCGCTATAATACATTGCCTATTAACGACATGTTTGATAGTACAAGTCATTAATCTGTAACTGCAGATACTTTCGGATGAATTGGGTGTTCGGATATAATGTGTATTGAGGGTTTACCTAAAGTATATATTATATTTTACATAGTTCTAAACAATATTTGCATTTTTTTATGTTTGAACAACATTTTTAATACTAACGATCCGTCCTTTCTAACAATGTGTTGATGTCAATACATTTTCATTTTATATACTTATACATTTAATTTAGTCTTACTTTGATCGCTATATTTAGTTGTCAAGTTTTAAATGTTGACACTATGTCCACTTTAACTACAACTTAACCACAAAAATGTGAATAGTGACTTTAAAAATAGAAAATATTTCTTCATTATGTACACACGTTATTAGAACTGCTGTCGACATTGTTTCGCAGGACTTGAGCGATTTAGTGAAAGCGTTGTCTTACTTTATCCATAAATATATTTATACATACCGCAATTAATTACTGTCGGTTTCATTAGTCACCCCATTCCATGTGGTAAATGTCACTCTGATACTGTACATGAGGTTATTATTCTGAAAAAAAAACAGATAACTTTCCCACAAACTTTGTACACGTATAAGAGGAATATGTTAACATGTAGCAAACTATTAAATTAAAACAAAAAACTACCATTGCCCTGTTTTAGAAACAATTAGTTGCTTAATTTACTTTACTGTAAATACCATCCTAATGAGCTTAGTCTCCGTTCTATTAAACATTAAATGTAATACTATGTCTGATATTCTGTTTTGAAGTGTTTCTGGTTATATTTGGATACCTCATATAGGCAAAACTAGACAATACCAATATTTCTATGGATGTTTGTAATTCAATTGTCTTGTTCTCTTGTGCATTATTATTTGGTTGTTGATATTATTGTTGATGATTCGGAGTTTAAAGAGTATAGAGCTAAATTTAACGGTCATTTAATGTCAAAATAGTTACTTGCATCGCCTTAAGTATGATACTAGACTACCTAAATTGCAAATTAAAACTTTGGATAGGTTCCGTTTACTTTGATTCAATCGTCGAAAGAAATAGACGATTCTTATAATTTCAACCGTATGAAAACGGACAATTAGCATGTAAATAAATAAATGACAGTGAGAGTTTCTGTTAAAGCTGTAGCGAAAAATGATCTATTGGATATGAAAGCATATTAGTTTTTGATTTTTTTTTCAAGCTATCGTCAGACATAGATCTACACACTTTGAGATCAGTTACTGTTTGAACGTTATTTATCATAATACTTTGGAATTGGTTGAGCAAGCTCAATATAACGATACAAAAACAAAACACAAAGGTTAGTCAAGGCATATATAATGTTAATGCTTAATTAAATACTATATTCGTTTAATACCTGTTCAGACAAATGTCGTTTTCTTTTGTGTACACATGTCATGCAGCATAACTCTCGCTTTATTGTCAAGTGCACATGCAGGATATATTTTCAGAAATATATATGATTACACAAAAAAATATGAACACGAATGATGGACAAAAGCATTTGTGGTCACAAATGATAAATAACGTTGATTTCTTGAAATATTTTGAGATGCCGGGAACATTTAACCACTACTAAAAAATTCGTTAATATTTAATTACTGCAGTGATGTTGCTGTCGTCGTGTATAAGTTCTAGTAATAGACGCTTTAAGCTTTTCAGAATAAGTGTCCAGTAAAATTCCAGTTTTCCTCGATTATCAAGCTGTCAATTACGTACAATTCCTTCCCTCCATAAAATATATCGCTTGCTGCATTTGATTGCTATGTTTGAACAAACAGAGTATTTTAAGGTCGTGAAAATAGATGTCACAACAAGCACATAATGTAAGATAATATTTTTAAGCAATTAATTTGGTTAAAAGTGTGCGTTGAAGTATTCCGTGGACCATTGACATAATTTCTGTGAAGAGGTTTCGAACAAAATAGAATTGATTATGAAGTTATTTGTACGCGAACAAGAATAGTATTCCTTTGTCCATCTTACTCGTAGACAACACATTGTTCCGTACTGATACACAGTTCTGGAAGATGCATGTATCGCATGTTGGATGAATATATTGAATAGGGACAATTACTTTTCTAAACCACCATTGTACATACAACACATATTTTACTTAAAATTTAATTAATGCAAGTATACTCGTTCTTGAGTATACCCTCCTCAAATTTAAATACATTACGCAATTGTTTAAGCAAGGCTGTGGCAATTTCTAAGCATAAAGAAGAAACGTACACCATTAAGTATAAATACGTAGACTTTTCCTTATTGTTGTCAAATGCGTCGTACATGGAAATGATATAGTGTGAACGCCCTTGTAGTGACATACCACATGGTAAGATCAAGGAAAACGGTATGGTCATTGTCTTAACACGCCATATCGTTATCTACCGTCTAACACATGTATTGTTGAACTGTCAACCAATAGATCAGTGGAGACAATTAGAGTAGAGGAAGTGATATTTGTCTCATCGATGGGAGTTTTCTGCAGACGTTTGAAGTATTTTATTTAATTCTGAAAAACTAGTCAAGATCAGCAGCAAATGACGTCGTAAATTACCAATTGATTCCTGGTATTTTACACATTGATGCTTCCAATTTCACATAGTAACTCTAGTTTTCAAATCAAGTTAATATACTGGTTTTTGTATCCGCTTATCAGAGATCCAAAGGGTTTAGGTCCGGTGAGTGTAATGGGGGGGGGGGCAAATTTTAAACCGTTCTACAGCAAAATGATTACGGATAACACAATTTCCCGAACTCAATGAAACTGTACGGCTTAGTCGATGAAGTTATTGACATCAAGTTCACTTGCATTTATTATCCACATCTTAAACAAACTTGGGATCACTTGCTTCCAATTCTTTATTATTAAATCTGTTAAAGTTATTAAAGGTGTTTAGGTTACCAGATATTAATGAACACCTTGTATGATAAAGGCTAACCAATTGTTTAGATGTTCGCTCCAGCAATCATATTTATTTTCTATAACTTCGCCGAAAACCAACGATCACGACAGCTAAATTTATGTGTTCAGACCTTATTGTTTCCAATGAGTCCGGATTTTACATTGTATTGGTTCAAAAAGAGACTCAGTACGTTTATGCCATGGCATATCAACCACAACAATGTACATATATGTTTGAAATGTAGGTCAAATTTTCGATCAAAACTTCGATACTACATCAAATATATGTTCTTATCGCAGAATCTGAACATCGAACGTCGAATTTTGTTTTATTGGTTTGATGTTTATGAGAACTGTATATTCTAACATAGCATTTTGTTTCAAATTTATATTTATATTTTATTTTGATCCATATTTCTATTATGATTTATAATACACAGAATATTAAGAATATCTTTGTCAGATGAAGGTTAAACCTTTTTGTTTTATGAGCGGATACAATGCTTGATGCTACTACAAGATGCGATATACCATAGCCAAGATACGTATTGGTAAATTATTGTAAGTGCAAAGCGAGATCGTCAGACGCTAGGAGCAAACCTGAAACACCCAGCATGATATTATCTAACTATTTACGTAATTGTGGCTTGAATGTTAGTTCCTTCCATTGCGATTGCCGGTAAGCAATCATCGTTTGAAGATATGATTAATTTAAACTTGTTGATTATGTAAATATTAGTTAAATGGGTACAAATGTCTAGCCAAACAATACTATTTGATATATCAATACCGCTTGGGGCGGAATAAGCTTCCCTACTATTTTATACTAAATTAAGTTACGATTCAATTTGCTTTAATTGAACTTATTACTTTTAAACGAATTGAAAGCTAAAACAGTACTATGACAAAAAAAATGTCGGAACATAGCTCCATAACCGTAAAATATTGAAGGTCGGGTTTAATTATCAGCAAGACACGTCGTTCAATCAGTCTGTGTACGCCACACTACCCATTTGCCCAAATACTTTCGGTATTGTACCCGAGCGGCGCACCATTTGGTCACAGGAAAGGTGATTGTATGACAATGAAGGCGCGTACTCTAAAACATGTATGTGTATGTGCATTTAAAATGACTTTAATGTTATCTCTGAAAGGATTTATGGGTCTAGCATATTTGAAAGCAATCATGTTAATGTTGTTCGGGTTTCCCTTCGGAGCAAAGGCGCATATTGTATGCAAGATCCGGAAAACTATCTGCAATGAATGGCATTTATAATTTTCGATAAAATCAACAATCGGTTTCTTGATATATTCCATTTCATGGAATATTTCGGTTTACGTTTATATCTTCATCTTAGACTATTAATATGATAAACTATGTTATTATTCGTCCCATAGGGCCGGCGTCCCTCATTAAACATGTTTTGTTGAGATATAACTTAATTTCACTCAATATATATGTCTATCGTTTCATCTGACGATATTTGCTTGATAAAAACAACCGTTTTCCAAAGATATATTTCCTGATATGACAATGATTTCCGAATAGAATTCCTGATTTCTGTTCAGTTAACCCCGATACTATTACTCATGCGACCAGATCTACGTAAATATTTTGACAATCATGGGGATATTGAATATTCAGTATGATATCTTATTCTTACATCATCAATATTTATTGTTAGTCAAAAACATTCCCAACTTTTCCTCGTTCCAAATATGGGCATACACTTGAACCATTTTTCGATAACCTATAATTAATTGTTACTGCTAATACAAGGCACATATTTTCATTCAGCATGCAGCGAGATTGCCATATCGTTAGGAGAAGGGCTTGCTAGTATTTGCTGTCAATATATGAATCTCACCGTCCCTTTTCTTGGTGGAATGACCCGTATTATGCGATATCATACGTTTCAAATCACGATTACTTTAACGGCATTGTAAGTTTCAATTATAATCTCATCTTAGCAATAACGTGTACAAATCATCTAGTGACTTGATTGTTTGTGACTTGAATGCATAGTTTGATTTATTTAACTTGGAATCAAATGCTGAAATATTAAAATATTAAAATAATAACTAAGGCTGGATTTACGTGGTAACTTAAGTATGATCTGGCTCGGTTTTTAGCGCATGGCTGTTTCTCTAGCCGCCGAATCCTCATTTTTATGTTTGATTGCTTTTTCAATTGCATCTGCTTATCTCGATAAAAAACTAGATCTATCACTGGTTCAATCATAAATTGACATGTAACACTGTAAGTGTTTGCCGTCACAGGTTGAACTATGTCAACATAGCGCGAAAACCCCAACATGTATGTATACATATTTGTATAGTTGTGACACAAATGGATTTTTGGGATAGGTACCTTCAGCTACTGTAAATTGTGATGTTTTTACCAAACAGTTATTATGTGTCCTGTGAATATTGTAATTGTGAGTAACGAGACATGCACGAATTTAAATTAAAATGGCAATGTTTAGTGTCATCAACACGAACCTTAAGTTCATCAATACCAGACATATCGCCACAGGAGTTGTTCTTTAGTCCAGTTGTAACTTCTTGGACTGGTAATTCGTATCCCCCATTACAAGATTATCAATGTTGTACTTGTTTAATCCTTTTACGAATTTTGATCTTGTTCCCGTGTGCGTGCTTCGAAATACACCGGCTCATGAATTGGCCAGAACTTGTTTTGGAAGTGATGCATTTTCTGTGTGAGGCATTATCTACTAGTTTTCCAATATAAAATAAATACTATTTTGGGATCCATACGGAATAATTTCTCTTTGGCGAGGATAAATAAATGTCATTTAATTTGAAAAAAAACGATTGTCGTATGCTAGTTGTAATTTTCAAAAGATGTTCAAAATAAATTTGTGTTAATGGTGACAATACAAGATTTTTAGATGTTATTTAAAGGAGATGCAATGTAATTATTCCTGGTTTTACCAATGAATTTTTTTAGCAATACTAATAGAAAATGGGCCAGAAACTAGTATATGCTTAGTCGAATAAAAATAATTACTTACGGTACGGTTTCTAAATTGATAGCTACAAATTGTTTTTACGAATGGTGGCCGTTCCATAAATTTGATTGTATTCCGTTACATGCCCCTGGAAATATTCGAAAATATTGCCAAAAGCGGCACTGACGTTTGTTCACTGGAGAATAAATATCATCAGTCGAGATTATATTACTTAACAATCAGCTTTATTTCTTTAAAAAAAAATCGAAAAAGAATTAAGCTTCCAGAAGGACATTTCAACATTTTCATGTGTTGAGAGAGGAAAGTTTTTTTTATTTAATTTTCATGAAGCAACTATTATCTAATTAACATTGTAATAATGATGATTGTCAGATTTAATCGCCTCATCGCTCGTGAGATCCAACTGATAAATGTTTGTTGTAATCAGTGTGAGATTGACATAATAAAATTAACCCCTGTAATAAAAGTACCGGTGCAAATATAGATACTGATAATATTAATTCGATAATATTAATGAACGTCTATAATAACTGATTTTTCGCCCGGGAATTTGTCGGTCGCTACGTTTATTTCTGAATGTAAGCATTCTATATAAGCATTTTGTAATGGGACATTATTTGCTGCCAATCATTTTAAACATGCTCCAAAATACGTTTGTTGTGGTCATGGAATCAGTTGGCCGAGCACTGTTAGTACCATAATAAGTAAACGTATTTTATATTCATTTTTTAAGTGACTAATTACTATATGTATTGTAAATATGTAATGTTCATGTTATGTGATGGTGGAATAAAGTATTATTACACGCATTGAATTGTTTGTTTTGATTTGAATGAGGCTCCCTTGCTATTGTTGTGTCGGTATTCAATGCAACGACAATTGTTTCTTTATCACTCCGACGTTTTGCAAAAATTGCTTCAACATATCCTACTGTCTAACTTTAAACTCGAATCGTTGTCAATTAGTTTGTTTAACTTACAGGACAATTGCATAATGACGATTATTAGGTATAGTTTTGTGGACTGGGTAGAGTTTAAATAGAAGACTTAAAATTTAATGAAATGGCGTGTAACTCCGTAGATAAATAACAATTCAAATAGAACGATTCTCTTTTGAGAATATGAGTGTTGTTATATTCATTTTGATTTGTGTGGTTTGTTTTTGGGAGAGGTGGTAAAAGTCCTACATATTATTTGTGTTTTAGGTCTTCTGAAACTTCCAGGTGGATTATCCTGAAACCTAACCACTTTTCATCGAAATACACTGACATTTTAAATTAACCATCCCAATTAAATTTTAAAGGCCTTTGGACCAATCAACAAAAGGTCGCCTTTCCGCATTGGACGGACAATTATTTTATAAGCAATGTTAAAGCAAATCATGTGATGTTTTGATAGAGTTCCATGTTGTTAATAACGGCAGTGGATTGTGTGAATATCTGTTACATACTTCATTTGAGTACACCACTTGACAAACATTAATTTCAATAGATATCAAGGCGGCATTTTGCTACCATGTGTCATGGATGGGAAGTTTTAAATGAGTCGACATGGTGATCAAATCATTGACCTACAAGTTCATTAACCTCGACATGTGGCATGCCGTAAAACATATAATCATAACTATACTAGTTATAGTCTTGTTTGCGTTTTCCTAACACACCAAATAGCTATACATCTTCTGATACATGCATGTGGTTTGTTAATAGTCTTTTAACTGTCACCCAACAGATCAGTGGTTTCATTGAGAGTAGCGTAATTGATGTTTTGACTCATCGTTGCGAGCTTCAGTGATCTGTCTGTGTTTTACTCGATCTAACACTGTTGGCAACACCTTTATCACAAGACGGCAACTTCTTTCGGTGGTATATTTCCCACGTGTTAAAGCATTAGTCAAGTTCCTTTCAAAAGTTGTCGTGATAAGGCAAACCAATTTAACAAAATGTGAAAATGTATTTGCTGTTACGCAAAAATATGTTCGTTTAAATTAGCTAAAGATGTATAGTGGCTACGTCGTTTTTTCAATTATTATAATATCATTATACAAATGTATATAATTATGTTTACCAATGGTTGCGTGATAAATTAGCGAAAGCTACTGACATACTCTTCCTTAAGTACGCGGGATAATCAATATATAACGAGAAAATGCACCAAACTTTGTTAGTACGTGTTATTTTCTGAAAATATTGTATGTGATGTCAAATGCATATGCTACAAAGATCTAATGAAGTAGTGTTCCAGTAAGGGAAAAAATAAACATTTTAAAACATTTCGCCGACCGGTTGGCGGGTCAATGTCATTTTGCACAGTAAAATGTAACATTTGTTAATTTTACAATCTCACTCCATTGACCCAACTACATTGTTATTTTTAAAACACTGTACAGAATATTCTCATTTAACATGCATACCTAATTGCAAAGGCAATACTGATTTGAAAAGTCAATCATGACCATCGCACTTCGACAACTCGTTATTTCATACGGATTTTGACGTCGACGTCGTCGCACGTTGTTGCAATGATCTTGAATATTTCCCGGTTCATTACTTATACATGTTGATACGCCCGGTTGAAATTTCAGAAAAAGCTGAAGCATTATAAAAATGTTATAAAGATGTTCTCGTTATTTATTGATCATCCCTCGTAACTCGAATTGGATGATGTGTGTTGCCAATGTCATGACAAAAATAATATTTCAGATGGTCGTTCAAGTGGTTGCACCAGATCTTGTCATCAGAACTAAGATATCAAATAGGTAATTATACTGTAACACATTTTCAAATTGAACATTCTTTTCAGTACTCAAGAACTAATAATGTCATATGAGCTGTGCGTATAATATATACGATACTAAAATAGATAATATTACGATTTTATTTCACAGTGGCTTGAGTCATGTACTGATTGTACATTTACATTAAGTAATATTCGACATTGCAATCTGCATCTATCTCATATTTGACATTCGCGAAAAAGGGAACATTTGGATCTAAGACTGTAGAGTACATCAATTTAATGTTTATAGCATTGAATCTGAATACATCTTACCGTGTTTTATTGCTTTGATGTTTAAGAGAACTATATATTTGAACAAAACATTGTGTATCCAAATTCATATTTATCTTTTATTTTGATCCATATTTCTATCATGATTTATTATACAATTCCTGTCACGTTTACAAGAATATTAAGAGTATCTCTGGCAGATGAAGGGTAAGACTTTTTGTTGTATGAGCGAATACATTGCTTGATGCTACTACAAGATGCGATACACCATTGCGAAGATGCGTAAAATATTGTGAGGGCAAAGTTTTGTGGTTTGCAAAAGATGTTATCAGACGTTGGGAACCTCCGGTACACAAAGCGTATGCTCTATCATAAAACTATTTACGTAATGCTGGTTTAAATGTTAGTTTCTCCAAATGCGATTACCTGTAAGCAATCTTCATTTTCAAAGATTGTTGATGATAACCGGTTTAAGATGTATGTTGTCCTTGATAGTAAGTGGGTACAAATGTATATTCGAGGGGGATTTAATTTCATGAATTTTGTGGATGATTTCAACCACGAAAATCCTTTAATTACGTTGAACTTTATACGAAATGGTCTTTTTCACCAAATCCACAAATTTTATCACATTGAAATTAAATTATTTTTACTCCGACGTTAAAAACATGTAGCTAGAAAATTGTAAATCCATCCAATGATGTGCAATACTGCTGTAAAACCATCTAATTTGTGGCATTTTACTCTAATCAATAGTATAGATAACTAAACCATGAATTCCAATATTCTTGATTAATTTAGGCCAGAACAAATTTTCGAGAAGTTGCTTATTGTTATGTAAACCGCAAAATGGGGAGCGAAATTTATATTCTTGTAATGACCAAGAAAAGTAGAAAGTAATTATAGCAATTGAAGCAAAGTAACAGAATATTCATGCCAAGCAAAATTTATTTTCTTAATATTCCCAAGAAAAGCAGTGCTTTTACAGTATTGTTTGAAGTATTTGTAACAATTTAAGCGAATTCAAGATTTAGCTGTAAAAATGATTGTGCAATTAATTACATGTACAAGAAACCAGAATATATACAGAATACAAATTATAATTACTATAATTGTCTATCAGGTGAACTTTATTCTATATATTAATACGACTGTGAGCGTCAACATGGGTAGAATGAATATAGCCTTGTTATGTGTATTAGAAATAAAGCAATACGAATATTTTCATAGAAATATGACAATTGTGAAAATAAGATGCATAAATTTCTACCTTTGTGCACTAAGTCCTTTATCAATGAATGAAGAAAACTTGATGCAAGTGTATTATAAGCACTTATAAGGTGTATAAACACATTGACACGTGTGAATTTTAATCACAAGCTAATTAAACCTATGAATGGACATTTTTGGACAGTTAACTTAATCCCTTTGGTACATTATAGGCCAAGCATATTTTTACATTATAACTATATTTTCTATGCTGCGAACGATGCTATGTTCATGGATTGTGCAAGGCACTTTTGGATAACCATTGTCTCTCTGGAGATTATTTTGCCTTTTGTCGGAGTATAAGTCAGATACAGAACTTGTTATCGCTCAAAAGTGTCTTCTTACAAGTGATAGTGTACAGTTTCGGAAGGACTAACAACAAATTATCCTCGGCTTCGCCTCGGACAATTTTGTTGTTTGTCCTTCCGAAACTGTTCAATAACGCTTGTAAGAAGACACTTTTGAACGAAAACTAGTACTGTATTTAATACATACTGATCAAAGTAATATCATAATTCGATGATATTAATGAACGTCTATAATTACTGATTTTTCGCCCGGGAATTTGTCGGTCACTACGCTTATTTCTGAATGTAAACATTCTATATAAGCATTTTGTAATGGGACATTATTTGCTGCCAATCATTTTAAAACATGCTCCAAAATACGTTTGTTGTTGTCATGGAATCAGTTGGCAGAGCACTGTTAGTACCTTAAAAATATTCAAGTTTTAAGTGACTAATTACTATATGTATTGTAAATATGTAATGTTCATGTTATGTGTTGGTGGAATAAAGTATTATTACACGCATGGAATTGTTTGATTTGAATGAGGCTCCCTTGCTATTGGTGTGTCGGTATTCAATGCAACGACAATTGTTTCTTTATCACTCCGACGTTTTGCAAAAATTGCTGCAACATATCATACTGTCTAACTTTAAACTCGAATTGTCGTCAATTAGTTTGTTTAACTTATACAGGACAATTGCATGATGGCGATTATTGGGAATAGTTTTGTGGACTGGGTAGAGTTTAAATAGAAGACTTAAAATTTAATGAAATGGCGTGTAACTCCGTAGATAAATAACAATTCAAATAGAACAATTCTCTTGTGAGAATATGAGTGTGGTTATATTCATTTTGATTCGTGTGGTTTGTTTTGGGAGAGGTGGTAAAAGTCCTACATATTATTTATGTTTTAGGTCTTCTGAAACTTCCAGGTGGATTATCCTGAAACCTAACCACTGTTTTATCGAAATACACTGACATTTTAAGTTGCAAACAAATTAATTATCCAAATTAAATTTTAAAGGCATTTGGACCAATCAACAAAAGGTCGCCTTTTCGCATTGGACAGACAATTATTTTAAAAGCAACGTTAAAACCAAATCATGGGATGTTTAGATAGAGTTCCTTGTTGTTAATAACGGAAGTGGATTGTGTGAAATTATGTAACATACTTCATTTGAGTACACCACTTGACAAACATTTATTTCAATCGATATCAAGGCGGCATTTTGCTACCATGTGTCATGGGAAGTTTTAAATGAGTCGACATGGTGATCAAATAATTGACCTATAAGTTCATTAACCTCGACATGTGGCATGCGTAAAACATATAATCATAACTATACTAGTAATAGACATGTTTGCGTTTTCCTAACAAAACAAATCGCTATACGTCTTCTGATACATGCATGTGGTTTGTTAAAAGTCTTTTAACTGTCACCTAACAGATCAGTGGTTTCATTGAGAGTAGCCTAATTGATGTTTTGACTCATCGTTGCGCGTTTCAGTGATCTGTCTGTGTTTTACTCGATCTACCACTGCTGGCAACAGCTTTATCACAAGGAAGTAATGTTCAAGTAAGTGAAACAATAAACATTTTAAAACATTTTGTCGACCTATATTACCGGTTGGCGGGTCGATGCCATTTTGCACAGTAAAATGTTACATTTGTTAATTTTACAATCTCACTCCATTGACCCAAATGCATTTTTATTATTAAAACACTTTACAGAATACTTTCATTTAACATGCATACCTAATTGCAAAGGCAATACCGATTTGAAAAGTCAATCATGACAGTAGTACTTCTACAATTCGTTATTTCTTACGGATTTTGACGTTGACGTCGTCGCACGTTGTTGCAAAGATCTTGAATTTTTACCGGTTCATTACTAATACATGTTGCTACGCCCGGTTGAAATTTCAGAAAAATCTGAAGCATTATAAAAACGTTATAAAGATGTTCTCGTTATTTATCGAACATCCCTCGTAACTCGCATTTGGATGATGTGTGTTGCAAATGTCATGAAAAAATAATAGTTCAGATGGTCGTTTAAGTGGTTGCACCAGATCTTGTCATCAGTACTAAGATATGAAATAGGTAATTTTACTGTGACACATTTTTCAATTTGAACATTCTTTTCAGTACTCAATAACTAATAATGTCATATGAGCTGTGCATATAATACATATATATTATACGATACTAAAATAGATACGATTTAATTTAACAGTCATTTGAGTCATTGGCTGATTGTAAATTTACATTAAGTAATATTCGACAATGCAATCTACATCTATCGCATATTTAACATTCGCGAAAACAGGGAACATTTGGATTTAAGACTGTAGAGTAAATCAATTTTATGTTTATATCATTGGATCTGAATACATCGTACCATGTTTAATGCATTGATGTTTAAGAGAACTATGTATTAGAACAGAACATTGTGTATCCAAATTTATATTTATCTTTTATTTTGATCCATATTTCTATCATGATTTATTATACAATTCCTGTCATGTTTACCAGAATATTAAGAATATCTATGGCAGATGAAGGGTAAAGCTTTTTGTTTTATGAACGAATACATTGCTTGGTGCTACTACAAGATGCGATACACAATTGCCAATATGCGTAAAATATTGTGAGTGCAAAGTTTTCTTTGTGGTTGCAAACGATATTATCAGACGTTGGGAACCTCCGGTACACAAAGCGTATGCTCTATCATGAAACTATATTTACGTTATGCTGGCTTAAATGTTAGTTTCTCCAAATGCGATTACCTGTAAGCAATCTTCATTTCCAAACTTGGTTGATGATAACCGGTTTCAGATGTATGTTGTCCTTGATAGTAAGTGGAAACAAATGTATAGCTAAGATGCTGGTTGCTATATGAAACCAGCTTTTGGAGGGATAACTTGTAAGTAGCAACCCTTCATACTATTTATTGCAAATTAATAAACGACTAAGTTTGTTTTAATAAAGTATACTAATTACTTCTAAACGAATTAAAAGCTAAAACAGTACTATGACAATAACAACACCAAATGTCGGAACATAGCTCATCGACCTTGAAATATTGCAAGGTCGGGTTTCATTATCAACAAGACACGTCGTTCAATCAGTCTGTGTACGTCACACTACGCCATTTGTCTCCCATTTACTAAATATACCATATATTGTACCCCGACCGGCGCACTATTAAGTCACTAGAAAAGTGATTGTATGACAATAAATACTCGTATTCTAATATGTTTGTGCATTTAAAATGACTTTAATGTTATCTCTGAAAGGAGTAATGGTTGTAGAATATTTGAAAGCAATCATGTTAATGTTGTTTGGGTTTCCCTTCGGGGCAATGGTGCTGATTGTAGTCAAGATTCGGTATACTACCTACCATGACTGGCATTTTAATCGTCGATATAATCAACAATCGGTTTCTTGATATATTCCATTTTCAAGAATCGAGACATAGAAGGTTTCGATTAACGTTTATACATTCATCTTATACTATTTAATACCGTTAAATATTTTATTACTCGTACCGTAGGGCCGGCGTTCCTCATTAAACCTGTTTTGTTGAGAAATAACTTAATTTCACTCAATGTCTATCGTTTCATCTGGCGATATTTGCTTGGTAGAAACAACCGTTTTTCATTGATATATTACCTGATATGACTCTGGTTGTCGAATAAATTCTAGATTTCTGTTGTTCAGTTATCCCCGATGCTATTACTCACGCGACCAAATCAATGTAAATGTTTGGCAAATGACCCTATCTTGTAGATATTGAATATGATATTATATTCTTACAATATTAACAACAACGGATTCGGTTGATATGATAATAAATCGCCTGAATTGACGTATAATCGAATCATCAAAATTCCGTCGTTACTCAAACCCATCCCGAGTTGTTCCTCCTACAAAATACATTCGCATAGTTTCGTCATAATTCGATAAACGAGCATCAATAGTAACTGTTAGAAAACAAAATAAAAAAGTATCTCCCTTTGCATGCGGAGATTTTGCAATATCTTTAGGAGAAAACCCAGGAAACCTGGAAATGTCAACGTGATGCCAATGTATGAATGTCAACGTCCCTCCTATATGGCCGAAATATTCGTATTACTAGTATGTGATTGCTGCGACGTTATATAATGAGTTCTAGATCACGATTATTCTAAGTTCTAATATAATCTCATGTTTATTTGGAATGAAGCTAACTTTAACAAATGAATTATCTACTAATATCAGACGACAACTACAGGCCATTGTTTTATAATTTAAATATCGTAGATTTAACGCTGTGTCAACTAGGGACATGACTGTGTGTGACTTGAATTTATAATTTGATTGGTATTACTTGGAATTCAAGTCTCAAAAATCAAATTAATTCATGCTTATCGGTGGTTTACGGCAGAATAACGGTGTATTCTTTCCCGATAATTTCACTCTCGATAATAACACTCAAACGGAATACTTTTTTAAACAAATTTTCCCCGCCACAAAAAACTTTTAAAGCATTTAGATGTTTATAGTGGGTTATTACCATAATTGAAGTTATGTGAGGCATGACATAAATAGAATAGTTGTATTTTACCGTGTCTGATCAGTTGATAATGCACCTCGTGAGCAGCTGACTGGTAATTCATTCACACAATACACTATAGTCAACAGTTCTTTTGTATGCGAATTTAAATCATTGTCCCGTCAGAGATTCTATATACATCGGCTTCTGAATGAGACAGAACTGATGAATTTTATGTGCGATACAGTGTTTACTAGTATTCCCATCTAAAATAAATACTAGTTTGGGGACAGTAGCCCATATTAAATAATTTCTCGTTGACGAGGATAAATAAATAATTTGAATAAAACCAAACCGATTGTCGTATACTAGTGGTACTTTACGATAGATGTTCAAAATAAATTGTGTTATTGTTGACATTACAAAAAAGGACAGGATTTCTAAATGTTCATTTTTTTATCCATGCATTTTGTCAGAGAAATGCAAATGGAAAATGGACCGGTAACTAGTATGTTCTTAATCGAATAAAATTGATTACTTACGGCACGTTAGGCATTTCCTATAGTTTCTGAATTGATACCTACTAATTGTTTTTTACGAATGATAGCCATTCCATGAATTTGATTGCACTCCGTTACATGCCCCTGGAAATATTAAGAAATACTGCCTAAAAGTAGCACTTTAGTTTGTTGACTGGAGAATAAAATATCTACAATCGAGATTATATTACTTAACAATTTGCTGAACTTCTATAAACATCCGAACAAAAGAAGAATTAAACTTCTAGAAAGACATTTCACCATGCATTTGCATTCATGTGTTAAGAGAAACAAGGTTTTTTATTTAATTTTCACGAAGCAACTATTATCTAATTAACATTGCAATAATAATGATTGTCAGATTTAATCGCCTCATCGCTCGTGAAATCCAACTGATAAATGTTGTTGTAGTCAGTGGGAGATTAACATAGTAACATTCATTCCTGGAAAGTGTCAGTGCAAATGTTGAAAATGTTTAAAGTATTATTATATAATTTGACAATAATGAGCATCTATAATGTAGGGTTGACACAGACTGTTTGTGCTATTGCATCTCCTGAAATGTCCACTAGGACAAAGGAACCAACACTCCCTGTGAACTCTGCCGATGTAATGCACGAAATACATGCGTATACACTATTATAACCTTCAAACATCAATTTTAGAATATTTCCTTCAACATATCGATTGCTTAGAATTAGAAAGTCGTAAGTGCCACTTTCGACCTTTTAAGATTCCTACATATTAAGAATAAGCATAACAAGGCGCTTCTTATGCGCCATTTTCATAAAAATCTGAAATTGTAATGTTGACCAAAATGAAGTTTTAAAAACTCATAGGTAAAGAGTAAATTACAGACAGTTTTCTCTTGTTTTCTCAATATATCGATTTGGTGGTTACGACCTTCTTGTTCTAAGCCATCGATATATGTAATGAAACTTTGGCGGGACTTTCATGGTGTGACTTCAAACGCGACGTCGTGACAACAAACGTTACGTCTTGTCAGTTTTCATTATGAGCAACGATTTCCGACCTCGGCATATTACAAGAAAACATGGATATTAGGGTTCGGTTAAATTTACTATTCTAATCTTCTAAACTCTTAATTAGTACTTATAAATAAAATGTGAATAACACCAACAGCGCGTGAATCGTAATGTTTACGCATAGGTTTCGTCCCGTTATAGTATTGACAAAATAATCACTTTTATGAAATATTAACTGATTGTTGCCCGGGAATGTTGGAGCTCTACGTTTATTGCTAAATAAAATCATGTTATATAATACCAGTTGTAATGTATGTCAGTGGATTAACTTCGATGGCCATCGAAAGCATGAGCCCATACAAACGTATTATGTGGTTATTGAGTCCTTTCTTCGTGCACCGTAAGTGACTTTACAATAAGTAAATATTTTTTATATTCAAGTTGTAGGCGACCAGGCGCTACCATCGTTTCTGCTTGACTTTGAATTTAAAAAATGGTAAATAAGGGTATTGTGGGGATATTGTTATCTACATATACTAAGTCATAATATGTGTTATTTAACTGTAACAACGTTTTGGAAACTCTGTATTCTTATAAAATCAGTGATCGTCAAGAAAACATATTAATAAGTAAATGTGCCTTCATTCCTAATGAATAAATTGTCTTCAATGAGCCGAGAGTGCAGCACATTTTGTTGGTTCTGAATAAAATATTGTTAAACAAGCCATATCCGATGCACTAATCTATCACTATCTTGATATTTAAAATGCTGGGCTAGTTATGGATTAAAACACAATAAGTACATAAATTTTATGTCCATATCCAATAATCTGAATACATCGAACTTTGTTTTATTTGTTCGGTGTTAGAGAACCATATATTCTAACAAAACATTTTGTTTTAGTGTAACTTTACGACTGAATATATTAGGGCGCAACAGCTCGTGATGATGGCCAATTTATAATAAATAATGATGAGTGGAATGACGCAAACGTGACGACAATCAAGAAAGCTTTATAAGCAAGATAGTCCGGTTCTTACCAGGCATCTTAAGACGTATACTGAATTAACTGGACTATTGGTACTCATGGACATATGTATTGTGGCTACTTAGAATGTTGTAGAATTTACCTGCTTTTGTAATAAGCTATTTTAGACTTTAGGTGATTTGGTTAATAAATATACGTAGAACTTATACCAGTATTCGGACTTATAGTCCATACCTTGAAATACGATAGACTTTACAGTTTATGATAGACTTGTGTATGTTTATAACAGTACAACACTACACTGTTGTAACACCAGTACAGCACTTCACTACATATGTCTGTGTATTTAAAATGTCTTTAATTGTATCTTTAAAAGGATTTATGGTTGTAGAATATTTGAAAGCAATCAGGTTTATGTTGTTTGGGTTTCCCCTCGGAGCAATCGCGAAGATTGTAGGCAATATCCGGTATACTACCTACACTGACTTGCATTTATAATCGTCGATAAAATCAACAATCGATTTCTTGGTATATTCCATTTCCAAGAATCGAGACAAGGACGTTTTTGATAAACGTTTATGGGCTCATCTTATACTATTTAATACCGTAAAATGTATAAATATGCGTCCCGTAGGACCGGCTCTCCTCATTAAATCTGTTTTGCTGAGAAATAACTTAATTTCACTCAATGGCTATCGTTTCATCTGGCGATATTTGCTTGATAAAAACAACCGTTTTCCGTGGATGTATTTCCTGATATAAGTCTGATTGTCGAATAGAATTCTAGATTCCTGTTCAGCTAACCCTGATACTATTAAAATGTACTCACGCGACCAAATCAATGTAGATCTTTTGGCAAATGACCCTATCTTGTAGATATGGAATATTCAATATGATATCATATCTTACAATATTAACAACAACGGATTCGGTTGATGGTATAATACATCACTTGAATTGACGTACAATCGAATCATCAAATTTCCGTAGTTACTCAAACCCATTCCGAGTTGTTCCTGCTACAAAATACATTCGCACAGTTTCGTCATAATTCGATAATCAAAAATCGATTGTTACTGTTAAACCGAAATAAAAATATATTTTCCGCCGCATGCGGTGATATTGCCAGCTAGATAGTCCTCCTTGATTATTCATTTGGTATCGTCTGCCATAATGACCAAAAGGCCCGTATTATGTGCTTGCAGCGGCGTCATATAATGAGTTCCAGATCACGAATACTTTAACGTCATTCTAAGTTTCAATATAATGTCATATGTATTTGGAATAATAGCTACTTTAACAAAATAACGTTTATCTGACGACCACTACAGGGCATTAGTTGATACTTTCAATAAATAAGATTTAGAGCTGTGACATCTCGATACATGACTGTTAGTAGCTTGAATGAATATTTGGATTTGTGTATTCGGAACCCAGTGCTCAGATATTACGAAAAGCAACTATTGGTTGACAACTATTGTTTATGTTCGGTTGTCTGTGTATGTCTAGCTTCTTCTATGAACACGGCAGTTGCGTTTGTTTACCTTTAAAATGGCACCCACTACACCAGAACGAGCTAGCTAAGGTTCGATCAAAAAAAATTAACCACTCAATTCATCCGTTCAGTCATCAAACTGGTACTTTAGGATAAATAAAGGGGACCGAATCATATATAATGAAAATTATGAGACATTTTGAATTTAATGATGGTCATATACTAGTTGTACCGGGTGATTAATAATATCTGATACGTTTTCAACAGAACGCTTTAAGACAATGTTTGATGTCATCCGATATTTTTATTATTTGGAAAGTAAACATTTCAAAGATTTATTCTGAATGTAACGAGTTTAATAGAAATATATCAATTGACAACGAGCGATAGATTATTTATATCATATGGCACTTATAACGCAACATATACAATGTTCTATTGCAAAATACACACATGTACGTACATGTAGTATAACGGTATACTTTACACGTGTCGTATAAGAAAATACGTACTCGCTATACAAACCCGGATACAAGACAAGTTATGTGATTTGTACTATAATCCTGTCTAAATGATGTGAACTTATTCGATAGTATGCGTTTTGACACATTTCATTAGACAAATAGACTATAGAATGTCCTAAATCTAACACAAAATTATTACTTTGGGTAAAAAATACGCGTCCTTGTACTTTTGAGCTTAAAGCGTCTAATTACGAATGAAAACGTTCAGTGAATTTGATTATCTTCAGCGCCAAGCCCAAGGTGTTATATGACGCAAAAGTAACATTTGATATCCTTTCAGAAGAAAATTATATATTCGAGTAAGTAGTCAAGATATATTACTAAACAATTAACTGAATTATTTCATGTATTGAAATCTGAACGAAAGTCCAATTAAACTTTCAGAGAAACATTTAAACGTATCAACATAATATTAGATTTTACTGGAGATTCACATAAAGGGAAAAGTAGTTTTTATTTAATTTCCATGTAGAATCTATTATCTGATTAACACTGAAACAAAAATGATTTTCGAATTTGAAAACAATATAAATTCCCTCGAAAGTACTGAGATTTGAATTGGTGAACGTTCATTGTACTCTAAAAGAGATAAATGTGATGACATTACACCCTTTCGATAAGTGCCAATATGAGACATTTAAACATTTGATGATACGACCATGTTAATCCACTTCTGGCAAAAAGGCATCTACCCTGGTATTTGTCGGTATTTGTATGAAAGGAGGTAAACTAAGTACATACTACATCAACTAAAAACATATTGGACAAGGAAAATTACATACAACATAACTAGAAGAAGATAAAACCACAAAAAGGAGCGCGCAAAAGAAAAACAACAACATACAACATATCTGCAATTAAATAGGCGGAATGGGTACTGACACCAAAGTAACAAGTTCATTTGCCATTGTTAGACGCCATAAAGACAACCTTCTTTATAACCGTACCGGTGTAACATAAGACGAGTCCAATTTATATTTTACTTACCTTGAGTCGTGTCCTTTATTATGTGCGGGTATCGTTGTGAATCATAATGTTAAGTTGGTTTACCCCGGAGCTCTTTGTCTTCAACATCGGATAGTGTGAAAAGTTGAGATGTCGAGTTGTTTTTCTGTCAATGTTCTGTTTTGTATAACTATTTTTGTTTGCATATTTGTACTGTACTCGTTCAGCTGAGTGCTGTAAGTTTTGAAACATACCTATACATTAATACCCGAGTAAAATTTTGTCCAGGGGCATTCAGTACTAGAAAGTTCGACTTGACATTTCTATATGGCAGTTCGAATTTCGAAACTTTAAAGTAAATATCGGCGATCGAAATCTCTTGAAACCAACAACTGCACCTAATGTGTACCCTGAGACCATTCAAGCATCTATGTACCAGTACAGGCAAAAGTAATTTTCTATTTATGTAAGGATACCAAATAATTTAGATCCTAAGTTAGATTAGTTATACTTTGCCTAACTGAAATGAACTGTACACAGAAGTAGGTTACCCTATGCTAGAGGTTTGTTGGTACAAATTTAAGAACTAATTATTCCTAAATTACTCCGAATTTTACAACAATTACTGCAACAATAACTCATTCGTCTGAATTTAACACGTGTATTTGACAAACAGTATTTCAAATTACAAAATTTGGAGAATGGTCTTGCAAATTACAAAATACGGAAAATGGTCTTGCAAACTTGAATATGTGAAACGAAATATTTAAAACTTAAAACAGTAGCGTAAAGCGACATAGACCTACTGAAATTGAAGTAATTCTGCAAATATTATCATTTGAATGTTTTATTTTAAATCCGACGGTCATTTTGGAAAGGGGATTGTTTTTGTGTCATAAGTAACATATTTAGTTGTACAAATATTCTTACACTTTACCATTGTTTCCTTGAATTACGGAAGCTACGATGTGACCTTCCTAATGACATGGCAAATATCTCGTATCAGGAATATAAGAGAAAACTCAATTGACAACACTGCTTTCCTACCTTTTCTACTGAACGCCGTTGTGGAGCAGGTTATAATCTGGATCCCTATCCTAATAATGCATTATCAGTACCCAGTACGTTAAGATATATCTGGAGCTAAGCCATCGATTAATTGATTAACTATAGTGAAAGAAAAACACTGATCAGAAGTTATTCCGTATTATCAGATAATTTATGGTAACAAATCATTACATTAACTAACACATATTGGCTTGTATACATTTGTACGTTCTTGACGCTTTTAAACGCATGTGTGATCAAAGTTGAAATCAAGATACGGAACATTAACAGTAAACTACTATAAATAAAGGAAGTGTGCAAATGTCTGAATTTAGATTGTTTACATTTCGCATCGTAAATCATCTCCTAAACATTGATAAGGTGTAAGCAATTCAACCATCACTATTTTTTATCAATATTGCAATTAGGGTAGATCAATTAATTGTTGCCTGACGTATCAGAGAGATAGTATTTTAGAGAGGATGTTATGTCTGTAACATTTCTGATATTTTCCCTTCCATATGAGGACCATTTGTATAAAAAAGTTGCAAAATGTTTTGAAATACATAATCACTCTTATCCATATGGCAAAGGAGTGTCTCATACTCATGTTTCTCTTAAATTACTGAATTTGTCTAGACCACAAGATCAATTAATGAAATATGTATTTTTTCTGACGCAAAACACTCACCTTATGTTACCAATAATTATCGTTACCAATGCAGCGTTTTGAACAGGTGTTTTTACTCGCATAAATAGGACAACCAACCTACATGTACCCAGGTGTGCAATACTTATTCACCAGTGGTAAACTTATTTACCACAAGTCACTGACACATTATTCCCATGGGAAACACCTGCTTGCAACAAATGTCACGTTGTACCATTCCATATCTCACATTCGCTTGATAAACGTCTTGGACGGGTCTCATCAATCGAACTTTGTAGCTTTGCTACAAAAATTAAACACGAAATAACTAACTGAAAATCAGCCATTGTTGTGGTTATTGCATCTTCGAACAAAGTATGTCTTCTTTGTCAATGCATCTTTGGTATATCTTATCGATAGTAGAATCTTATATGCTGAGTATATAAGGAAACGTACACGATATATTTTCCTGCCTCAGTCCGGCATCTACTTCATGTACTTTACATTTGTTAAAAGAGAATGTTCCGGAAAATAAAGCATTCAGCAATTTCCGTCTCGGATTCTTGGCTGTCAATGTAAAGTATTTAATCAGAGTACGTACAGTATTGACATTAATGTCTAAACAAACAAACCACAGCACATTCATTGTTCTACGTTGCCTTCGAACAAGCCTAAATGCCAATATGTAATCGGACAATATTTACCATTTTCTTTGTATACTAAGTGTAGTCAATCACCTAACCTCTACATACTTGTCAACAAACTTCCTGTAACATGTCAGGCGAACCTACTATCTTCGTGTTTCCGTATCCGAATATATGACATGGACGCTGACATCTATTAACTGAATAAAAACATTACTGAACTTATGAATTGCTCACATTTAACCTTTAATAATCATAATCCCTTTCTGTATCTCGAAGTTTTTTACGAATAAACTAATTAAGTTTGGATGTAATCTCTTCTTTATTCGAAATGGAAATAACTTTACGAATTGTGTCATCCACTAATATCCAGCGACAAGCACTGGGTATTATTTAATACTTTTAAAATCTAAGATTGAGAGCTATGTCACCTAGGGACGTGACTTGTTTTTTCTGATTGTATAAGATGATGTGTTTAAGTTAGACCTCCAGTGCTCAGATATTAAACGAAAGCTATGTGTCTTTAAAATGATATTTAAGACGTCTTTATGAAATGTAAGTACTCGAAATGCACAAATGAAGTTGTGCAGAGCCTGAAATAATTATTTATTCATGTAAGGTGATACTATGCTATGGTTCTAAGTCACAGGAACGACTTGTACCATATTTTGGAGACAAAACATAAGTGAGATGCAATTTAGACACACATATATTCATTAGAATAGCCGATTATCATACTTAACACAAGTTAAGGTAACATCTTTCAGGTGTCATCAATATAAAATTGCATGTCAGTTTGTCTTGTAAAACTACTTTTTCTAGAATATATGTGATGATCGTTGCTACATAGCCAGCCTAACCAACATCCGATCCAAAGGTAATTTGAACTATAAAGAATATCGTAAAAAATCATGGACAATTCATGATAAAAGCTTTTGCAAACAATTGTCCTTTCACCTTGATGAGTTAGCTGAGGATGCAGTGTACCACAGCATATAGTCTGCCAAAATTTGCTTTGATTATTCTTTGAGTTTAGAGCATATTAGTATAGGTGGACAATCAATTCAAAACCAAGTTATGATAACGCCCCTCGTATATTGCATAGGAAAAACTCGTTGTCAAACAAAACAAAATTGGAATCGAAACCTTCCCATGGCAAAACGCTTTTCAGTGTGTTTGCTGTGTAATCTCATCCTAATTATAATTCCATTCAGCATCATCTCACGTTTGTTAAAGGCTCATAAGTTTGCATGTAATCTCTCTGCATTAGTAATGCAAATATCTTACAAAAAGTATCTTCTTCTATTATCCGACGACAAGCAAATGCCATTATGTAATACCTTAACGATCTAAGTTTGCAATTTATGTCACCTAGGGACGTGACTGTTCTTAACATGATTGTATAAGATGATTTATTTCTGTAAGAAATCCAGTGCTCAGAATGTAAAAGAGAGCTACAGGGATGTGTCTTTAAATTGGTATTTTAGACGTCTTTTGTGCAATTTGATAACTCGAAATGCACAAATCGAATTGTTCGGAGTCTAAAACAGATGATTTATTTAAGGTGTATAGGAACTGCCGTTCTAACGCCCAGACACCGCTCGCAATATATTTTACAAACGGTATGGATAAGCGTGTTTGGTATGAGTGAGGCAATGATATACACTGTTTTTATTTGAATACTCAGTGGCAAACATTCAAAATATTTTACAGTGTTATCTCTATTAAAAATGCATGTCAGTTTGACTTCCAAAACTAACTTTGTTGAGGGCATTCGTTTATCAACACTTACTGTTTAATGTCATGTACAAGTCTGAGACGTACACAGTTGTCAGTAATTCGAAATGAAGTCCCACCAACAAGTCATTTACTTAGTATTAGATTCGATCCTTAGTACGCGACTGTTTCACAGTGCTACTAAAACGGCAAGCAATATTATATGACAGTGTCACATAGGCATTCTTCTTTGGACCGCGGCTCATATTGGATGTCCCGTTGGTGAGAATAAATAAAAGAAGAATAAACATCAAATCAAATATCGTAAGCTAGTTCGTAGTTTGGCCACAGTGTAAAGAATGTAAACCATGTCATGCATTTCGAATGTTAAACATACTCATCAATTTCGAAATATTCTTTATTTTTTATCAATGAACAATTCGGAGAAATGCAAAACCAAACACATTTTACCAGCGAATTGGAAAGTTAATGAGTATGTTCTGCATCTAATACTAGAAGTATAATATGAGTATTTCAACAATTCGTATCATTTCTGAATCTAAGGCAAGTGATTACGAATGAAAGTCGTTCCATGAATTTAATTGGACTTTTAACATGCCTTAATTGATATGTAGAAATACTTCCCAGGTATTTTATCTATTCACACGAGAATGAAATGTCTATAGTCTAGATACATTTCCAAACAATTTACCCGTATTAGTATCAAAATCTGAACTAAAGACAAATGAAACTTTAGGAATACATTTGAACAAAACCATGTTAAATGAGAAGCCGTTTTTATTTAATTTTCATGCAGCAACTATTATCCATCTTACATTGTAATCTTGCCGATTTCAGATTAGAATACCAATTTGAATACTCTGGTAAATGTGTATTGTACTATTTCCAAAGGTGATAAATGTAATATCATTATCTGCAATGATATATAATAAATGCGAAAATGTTAATCAACGCTTCTATTTTAATAGGTACTCACTTGAGTATTTGTAGGTTACTGTGTTAACTGTTGTATGAAAGTATGTTACAAAACTAGATCATGTGGTACAAGCTATCAAGTACATTATAAACTGAAGTTTTATGCCGCATATTGATGCTGCTGAGGAGAGAGTCTAAATTTGAAAAGTTTTGAACGCTTGGACCAGACTCGTTTACATTTATTAATTTACAATAAACAATGTTAATACATATACTATTTTTAAAAAAGAAGTTTAATATTAACATTTTATTATACCAAGTGTATATACAGGTTTTTCAAGTTTGTAAACCTATATTATTGTATTACAAATATATAGCATAATTAAATTGTAAATTGACGAAATAAGTTATTTACGTTACTGTATGTAAATAAAAATTTATAAATTGTACAGTTTACATAAATGTTTCAACAACTACTTGTTTATAAACAAAATTACAACTAAAGAAGTAGAACGATTCCTGAACGTGGATTGTAAGTTGCAATTCCCCATATTTGCGTTCGCCACATTGTATCATTATGTAAATGATCAAAGGCATTTCACATGCAGATTATACCGATCAATTTCGACTTCATAATTGCGGTGTACGGTACAACGGTACTGACGATTCTAATTTTCACATTGACATTATCTTGACTGGTGTTTTAAAGCTATAATCAGAAAAATCATAATTATCTACAAAATGATGTTCAAAACATCAAAAAAATCTTTGAACAAAATTAGTGATATACGTATTGTAATAATCTCGAAAACGGAATGACTACACGTAACCCTAGAAAAGGGGAATTAATATGTTGCACGCTATAGTAAACTTTGTTGATCGCATTATGTCAAATTATGTAGAGCTTGTAATTAGATTCGTTATACAGTGGTCATATGAAACGTTCCCTGTAGACGTGAGTTCATCTCTAAATTAATGGATGTTGCTCATTTGCTAGATGTATATATGTTTGTACAAAATTAAACACCAATTGTTCTTTAATTACACTGGAATTTCACAACAGTAATTAAACGTGCGTCATTGTTAATAAGTCTTCACAATTTCTGTACGACAATTTCGTAGAGGAAAATATCGATAAGGAATGTGTTGACTGGGATGAGTTTACCTCAAACAACTTACTAGCTCAGTAAAAACTACAAATACAGTCACGGGGTAGTATAGATTAATTATGGTTCGATAATAGTATTAGATTATATGACTAAATACTCACTAATCCAATAATCTAATACTTAGTTAATTTCATAAAATGTCTAAGTTTGGAACTAGGCTTCTACATATAGAGTAGTAGTATTTTAAGGACACTGACATGTCATGACCTTGCTGGGCCAGTAACGCTCTGTTTCGGATATCTGCGTTATTACTACTTTCACATATTTATGTTAATGACTTAAAAGCTATTCAAACATGCATACTATGTAGGTAGTACAAGACTTTTCTTAAGTTGATATTAATGTCGTCCTGATTTAACGGATCTTAAAACGAAACAATGTATTGTCAAAACAGAGATAAATGTTGTCAAGGGAAGTGGCAAATGGTGTCAATGTCTGCACGCTAAACATGGTGCAAAATTGCATTCAGTCGACATTTAGGTGGCGTATTGCAACAGCTTAACAGTTAAACGACTTGTAATGAAACCAATGAACTCAGAATTGGGAGGAGCGTAGTTATTTAAGTTGTTTCAGTCTGCACATCTTGTGTAATTTGGTAATGTCTTTTTGCGTCTGACTGCATCTATTTCCTGCGTTTTATTTTTCTTGATCCGTGTAAGACGTTTCTAGGTAATGAAGTGGAGTATTGAGTATTTACCAAACAATTTACTTGTTAACAATAATAGTTGCTACATACATAGCATAACCAACACCATGTTGAAAGGTAATTTGAAATAAAACGAATATCATTACCATTCAACAACACATTATTTCAGAACAAAGATTTACAAATAATTGCAAGCAATAGCGCTTTCACATAGGTGAGTCAAATAGGCCCGATTCGTGTAACACAGTCGGTAGCCAGCTAGAAGTTGCAACTGTTTTGGAGAAGAACATATTAGTATTGTAGACCTGGTTATGGTTACTTCCATCGTATGGACCTTTTGCAGAATGAAAAAGGTTAAACGAAATAAAATCGAAAATGTAACGTACTTATCGTAAAATGCACGTCAGTGTGTTTGCTACGTAAGTATATTCTAATTGTAATTCCATTCAGTATTATCTCAAGTTTGTTAAAGGCTCATGAGTTTGAATATAATCCCTCTGCATTAGTAATGCAAATATCTTACAAAAAGTGTCTTCTACTAATATCCGACGACAAGCACATGACATTATGTAATACTTTAAAATCTTGGTTTGCAAGCTATGTCACCTAGGGACGTGACTGTTCTTAACATGATTGTATTAGGTGATTTGTTGTAGTAAGAAAGCCAGTGCTCGGATATGAACGAAAGCTATATGTCTTTAAATTGGTATTTTAGACGTCTTGTGTGAAATTTGATAACTCGAAATGCACAAATCAAATTATTCGGAGTCAAAAACAAATTATTTATAATTTGAAGGTAATAAGATACTATATATCTACCGTCCAGAGACGGCTCGAAATGTATTTAATAATGTCTATGGATAAGCGAGTTGGTATGCTTGAATGCAACATAGACATATTTATTTATTTGAATACCTGATTCTCATAAAATCTTTTAACACGTAATTGTAATACGTTTTACAGTGTCATTTATATAAAAAATGCATGGAAGTAGTTTTGTGAATTTACTCTCTTGAGGCCATTCGTGTACCATTTAGGTAGTTACATGGCGACAAATACTTCTTAAGTTCGCCCGAGTTAAAGGTCATAACGGATTCAATCACTAGTACGCGGGTGTTGTATTGTGATCCAAGAAGACGGTACAGATAATGTGACCTTGCCAACGCACAAAAGAGATGTCATAAAACAACCCAAGTCGATGGTCGTAAGCTAGTTTGTACTTTGTTCGTACTGTACATTACGATCACAATGATTTAATAGATATGGAATATTAAATATGATATCATATTCTTACAATATTAACAACGACGGATTCGGTTGATATTAAAATAAAACCCTTGAATTGACGTACAATCGAACCATCAATGGTCGTAGTTAGTCAACCCCATTCTGAGTTGTTTCTCCTCCAAAATACATTCGCACAGTTTCGTCATAATTCGATAAACGAGAATCAATAGTAACTGTTAGAAAACAAAATAAAAAAGTATCTCCCTTTGCACGCGGAAATGTTGCAATATCCTTAGGAGAAAACCCAGGAAACCTGGAAATGTCAACATGATGCCAATGTATGAATGTCAACGTCCCTCCTATATGGCCAGAAGATTCGTATTATGTGATTGCTGCGACGTTATATAATAAGTTTTAGTTCACGATTATTTAATAGGCATTCTAAGTTCCAATATAATCTCATGTTTATTTGGAATGAAGTTAACTTTAAAAAAACGAATTATCTACTAATATCAGACGACAACTCCAGGCCATTGTTTAATACTTTAAATGTCTTAGATTTAGTGCTGTATCATCTAGGGACATGACTGTTTGTGACTTGAATTCATAATTTAATTGGGTTTACTTGGAATTCAAGTCTCAAATATTAAATTAATTCATGCTTATCGGTGGTTTACGGCAGAATAACGGTGTATTCTTCCCCGATAATTTCACTCTCGATACTTTTACTCAAACGGACTACTTTTTAAACAAATTTCCACGCCACAAAATTCCATAATATTTCCATAATTGAAGCTATTTGAAGCATGAAATAAATAGAATAGAATAGTATTTTACCGTGTTTGATCATTTGATAATTCATTCACACATTACACTATTATCAACAGTTCTTTTGTGTGCGAATTTAAATCATTGTCCCGTCAGAGATTCTATATACATCGGCTTCTGAATGAGACAGAACTTGTTTTGGAACTGATGCATTTTATGTGTGATACTAGTATTCCCAACTAAAATAAATACTATTTTGGGGACAGAAGCTCTTATTAAATAATTTCTCGTTGACGAGGATAAATAAATAATTTGAATAAAACCAAACCGATTGTCGTATACTAGTGGTACTTTACGATAGATGTTCAAAATTAAATTGTTTTAATGGTGACATCACAATTGTTCGTTGTATTTAAAGGACAGGATTTCTAAATGTTCCTTTTTTCATTCATGCATTTTATCAGAGGAATGCAAATGGAAAATAGACCAGTAACTAGTATGGTCTCAATCGAATAAAACTGATTACTTACGGCACGTTATACATTTCCTAGTGTTTCTAAATTGATAGCTACGTAATCGTTTTTACGAATTATAGCCATTCCATAAATTTGATTGTATTCCGTTACATGCCCCTGGAAATATATAGAAATATTGCCCAAAAGCAGCACTTAAGTCTGTTCACTGGAGAATAGAAGATCTACAGTCGAGATTATATTACTTAACAAGTTGCTTTATTTCTATAAACAAATTTGAACAAAAGAAGAATTAAACTTCCAGAAAGGCATTTCAACATATTCATGTGTTAAGCGAGGATGTTTTTTATTTAATTTTCAAGAAGCAACTATTATCTAATTAACATTGTAATAATGATGATTGTCAGATTTAATCGCCTCATCGCTCGTGAGATTCAACTGATAAATGTTTGTTGTATTCAGTGGGAGATTACCATAGTAACATTAACCCCTGGAATATGTCAGTGCATATGTAGATAATGTTTAAAGCATTATTATATGATATGACAATAATGAACGCCTATAATGTAGGGTCAACGCATGCTGTTCGTGCTAAATGTATTGCATATGCAGAGTCCCGTCATACTAACAAGAACATTTAGAATCATATATTTGGCAGATGAAGGTTAAAGTTTTATGTTTTATGAGCGTATACGTTTCTCTGATGCTACTGATGCCTTATGCGCTTGCTAGGATATATATTGGTAAATAATTATTTAGGTAGATAAGGATTTTAGTTCGTAATTGAATACTTAGTACCCCATATGGAACCGCTATCCGAGCTGTATTTGGTAACAGGAAAGGTGATTATATGACTCGTATTCTAATATATCTGTGAAAACTTTCTACCTTAATTGATTGAGAATTATTTTTTAACTCAAAATGTTATGCCGGCATAACATTCGCCAATCTTTCTGTCCATGAAATATTGAAAAACCGAAAGACCTATAAAAATGCATCATTTTTACTCAAAAACAATTTTTGACATAAAATGTTATGCCGGCATAACAAATCTGAAACAGAAATTTTCTATCAAATTTACTGAAAAAAGTCATTTTTAACTATAAATGTTATGCCAGTTTGGAAATAGAAAATTTTCAATCAAATTTACTGAAAGAGATACATTTTGACACAAAATGTTATGCCAGCATAACGAATCAGAAACAGAAAATATACTATCAAATTTATTGAAAAAAAAATTGAAATAGAAAATTTTCTTTCAAATTTACTGAATGGTTTACATTTTGACCCAAAATGTTATGCCGGCATAACAAATCAGAAACAGAAAATTTCTATCAAATTTACTGAAAGACATGACTTTTGATCCAAAATGTTATGCCGGCATAACAAATCTGAAAAAAAGGAAAATTTTCTATCAAATTTACTGAAAGAAATAAGTTTTGACCCAAAATGACTTGGCCCAAAATGTTATGCCGGCGTAACAAATCTGAAATAGAAAATTTAAAATTTTCTGAAAGGAATGCATTTTGACCAAAAATGTTATGCCGGCATAAAAAATCAGAAACAGAAAATTTTCTATCACATTTACTGAAAGAAATGACTTTCGATCCAAAATGTTAAGCCGGCATAACAAATCTGAAAAAAGGAAAATTTTCTATCAAATTTACTGAAAGAAATAACTTTTGACACAAAATGTTATGCCGGCATAACGAATCTGAAATAGACAATTTTCTTTCAAATTTACTGAAAGACATGACTTGGCCCAAAATGTTATGCCGTCGTAACAAATCTAAAATAGAAAATTTTCTTTCAAATTTACTGAAAGGAATGCATTTTGACCGAAAATGTTATGCCGGCATAACAAATCAGAAACAGAATTTTTCCAACACATTTACTGAAAGAAATTACTTTTGATCCAAAATGTTATGCCGGCATAACAAATCTGAGAAAAAGCAAAATTTTCAATCAAATTTACCTAAATATTATTCTTTAAAATGCTTTTTTGAACCCATATTTTCATGATAATTGAATGAAATAAACTTTTTATGAACTAAAAACATGGTATTTTCTTGTTTCTTCCTTGTAGTTTTTGAAAAATCAACGACTTTTTTACCTTGAAAAAGGGCAAAAAACCGGCCTATAAAAGGGACTGTGGAGACAATCCCTTTTTAAAATAGACGCCGTTGTATTTAAAATGACTGTAATGTTATCTCTGAATGGATGGTTGTAAAATATTTGAAAGCAATCATGTTAATGTTGTTTGGGTTTCCCCTCGGAGCAATGGTGAAGATTGTAGGCAAGATCCGGTATACTACCTACACTGAATGGAATTTATAATCTTCGATAAAATCAACACTCGGTTTCTTGATACAGTCCATTTCCAAGAATCGAGACAAGGAAGTTTTTGAGAAACGTTTATGGGTTCATCTTTTACTATTTAATACCGTAAAATGTATAAATATGCGTCCCGTAGGACCGGCGTTCCTCATTGAATCTGTTTTGTTGAGAAATTACTTAATTTCACTCAATGGCTATCGTTTCATCTGGCGATATTTGCTTCATAGAAACAACCGTTTTCAGTGGATGTATTTCCTGATATAAGTCTGATTGTCGAATAGAATTCTAGATTCCTGCTCAGCTAACCCTGATACTATTACTCACGCGACCAAATCAATGTAGATCTTTTGGCAAATGACCCTATCTTGTAGATATGGAATATTCAATATGATATCATATTCTTACAACATTAACAACAACGGATTCGGTTGATGGTTTAATAAATCACTTGAATTGACGTACAATCGAATCATCAAATTTCCGTAGTTACTCAAACCCATTCCGAGTTGTTCCTGCTCCAAAATACATTCGCACAGTTTCGTCATAATTCGATAATCAAAAATCGATTGTTACTGTTAAACCGAAATAAAAATATATTTCCCGCTGCATGCGGTGATATTGCCAGCTAGATAGTCCTCCTTGATTATTCATTTGGTATCGTCTGCCATAATGACCAAAATGCCCGTATTATGTGCTTGCAGCGGCGTCATATAATGAGTTCCAGATCACTAATACCTTTACGTCATTTTAAGTTTCAATACAATGTCATATTTGGAATAATAGTTACTTTAACAAAATAATGTATATCCGACGACAACTACAGGGCATTAGTTGATACTTGAAATATCTAAGATTTATAACTGTTACATCTAGATACATAACTGTTAGTAGCTTGAATGAATATTTGGATTTGTGTATTCGGAACCAAGTGCTCAGATATTACGAAAAACAACCTTGACCGATTGGCTGATAACTATTGTTTGTTCATGTTCGATTGTCTGTGTATGTCTAGCTTCTCCTATGAACACGGCAGTCGTGTTTGTCTACCTTCAAAATGGCACCCACTACACCAGTACGAGCTAGCGAAGGTTCGATCAAAATTTTAACCACTCAATTTATCCGTTCAGTCATCATACTGGTACTTTAGGTGAAATTAAGGGGACCGAATCATATATAATGAAAATTATGAGACATTTTGAATTTAATGATGGTCATATACTAGCTGTACAGGGTGATTAATAATATCTGATACGTTTTTTAACAGAACGCTATAAGACAATGTTTGATGTTTTTATTATTTGAAAAGCAAACATTTCAAAGATTTATTCTGTATGTAACGAGTTTAAAATAAATATATCAACTGACAACGAGTCATAGATTCTTTATATCATATGGCACCTATAACGCAACGTAGACAATGTTCTATTGCAAAATACACCCATGTACGTACATGTAGTATAACGGTATACTTTACACGTGTCGTATAAGAAAATACGTACTCGCTATACTAACCCGGATACAAGACTAGTTATTTGATTTATACTTTTATCCTGTCTAAATGATGTGTATTTATTCGATGTCACGCGTTTTGCCACATTTCATTAGACAAGTAGACCATAGAATGTCCTAAATCTAACACAAAACTATTACTTTGGGTAAAAAATACGCGTCCTTGTACTTTTGAGCTTAAAGCGTCTAATTACGAATGAAAACGTTCAGTGAATTTGATTATCTTCAGCTCCAAGCCCAAGGTATTATATGACGTATATTATAAGTAACATTTGATATCCGTTCGGAAGAAAATTAAATATTCGAGTATATAGTCAAGATATATTACTTAACAATTAACTGAATTATTTCATGTATTGAAATCTGAACAAAAGTCCAATTAAACTTTCAGAGAAACATTTAAACGTATCAACATTATATTAGATTTTACTGGAGATTCACAAAAAGGGAAAAGTAGTTTTTATTTAATTTCCATGTAGAATCTATTATCTGATTAACACTAAAACAAAAATGATTTTCGAATTTGAAAACAATATAAATTCCCTCGAAAGTACTGAGATTTGAATTGGTGAACGTTCATTGTACTCTAAAAGAGATAAATGTGATGACATTACACCCTTTCGATAAGTGCCAATATGAGACATTTAAACATTTGATGATACGACCATGTTAATCCACTTCTGGCAAAAAGGCATCTACCCTGGTATTTGTCTGTAGTTGTATGAAAGGAGGTAAACTAAGTACATACTACATCAACTAATAACATATTGGACAAGGAAAATTACATACAACATAACTAGAAGAAGATAAAACCACAAAAAAGGAGCGCGCAAAAGAAAAACAACAACATACAACATATCTGCAATTAAATAGGCGGAATGGGTACTGACACCAAAGTAACAAGTTCATTTGCCATTGTTAGACGCCATAAAGACAACCTTCTTTATAATCGTACAGGTGTAACATAAGACGAGTCCAATTTATATTATACTTACCTTGAGTCGTGTCCTTTATTATGTGCGGGTATCGTTGTGAATCATAATGTTAAGTTGGTTTACCCCGGAGCTCTTTGTCTTCAATATCGGATAGTGTGAAAAGTTGAGATGTCGAGTTGTTTTTCTGTCAATGTTCTGTTTTGTATAACTATTCTTGTTTGCATATTTGTACTGTACTCGTTCAGCTGAGTGCTGTAAGATCTGAAACATACTTATACATTAATACCCGAGTTAAATTTTGTCCAGGGGCATTCAGTGCTAGAAATTTTGACTTTACATTTCTATATGGCAGTTCGAATTTCGAAACTTTAAAGTAAATATCGGCGATCAAAATATCTTGAAACCAACTACTGCACCTAATGTGTTCCCTGAGACCATAGAAGCATACATCTATGTACAAATACAGGCAATAGTAATGTTTTATTTATGTAAGTATACAAGGTTTTTTAGACTTTAAGTTAGATTAGTTATGCCTAACTGAAATGAATTTTACACAGAATTAAAATACACCCAGGGGATTAACCCATTCATAAACTCTCCATTATTTTTCAGGAATGGAGAGTTGTCTTAGCAATAACTCTCCATTATTTCGTATACACACTACAATAAATGTGTACACTACATACGAAATAATGGAGAGTTATTGTTAAGAAAACTATCTATGCCTGAAAAACATAACACACATATGTAACGTTAGTGTTAACAAAAAATGGAGAGTTATTTTTCTTAAATGTGTTAACAGGTAATGGAGAATTATTGTAAATAATGTATAATTATACACCAGTGAGTTCAAAACACCCGCACTTCCTAGGCCCATGCTAGGGAGGGGGGGGCTATCTTACTATTAAAAATTGTCCCAAAGGTATTAGTTCTGGGGAAAAAATCTCAACATTTCCAAGGCAGTGCGGGGGAAGCTGGAGGGTGAAACACCGCAGTCATACGCGGGGTTTGGGCCGTGGATGCAACTGACTGGTGCATTACAAAATTTATGTGTTCACAAAAAGGGCAATACAATTTACAGGAAACGCCGCACTCAATTGAAAGCGCCGAACACAGAAAAAAGAAAACGAAAGACAGATAAAAATGCTCAAACCACAACAAAACTAGAAAATGAAATCAACCCGCAAGAAATAAAGAAATCAAGACGATGCTAGTGTGACATGATATTAAATACCGTTAATTTGCAATTGCACTTTCGCGTGATTATGACCATTCAATAAGTTCCAATTACAGCTTTTATACATTCACAAGGGCCAAAATTATCACTAAATCATGACACCCGCCTTCAGTATGACACTGGAAATGAAATAATGGACCTTGGCCTACATTAAAATGTCCGTAAACATTGCAACTTAGGTTTTGAGATGATCAGATGAAAACTGTTTGAATATAATAGTACGTACAAAGCTAATTTCTAATTGATTTTGGTCATACAAAGCTCATACTCCAGGAAGACATGTGTCGATTGGACTCCTAAATTTGAATTAAAGAACAGGCAAAGTTTGTATACATTTTGGAGGGTAAGGAAAAAGTTAAGTTCCCAATTCACGAGGGCTCTTTTCACCTGTTCAGCCGCTAAATCACTCTTCGACGTTAACTTCCCCTGATCAATGAAACATTCGGGTCTCAAGGGGAGACGTTTTCTCGTTTGTGGGCGTGGCAGCCAACATCGAACTGCGGCGCCTAGGAATAGACACTGCCCTCACAAGTATAAATAATAAATAAATGTAACTTTTGAGTACATTAATTAATACTTTCATTAAAATGACTGTGCAAATACAGAGCTAGGCTTAATAACAACATGTTAAAAACATTGTAGTTATGTCCATCAAGTTGCATATCAATTATAAATATCCAGTTATAGTTTATTCACAGAAATATATCCTCTGACTCAAAAGTCTTTATAATGTCCACCATGTTATAACATCAAGTGACACTGGGTAAATGACCATTGCTTGATCGTGTAACACATAACTCACAACATGTGTTTGCATGGACTACACACCATTATAAAGTAATGGAGAGTTATTGTATCAGTTCACGGGTTTCATGAAAAAAGCATGATCTTCTCGCTCAGTCATGTTCAAATTTTTAATCTTCTATTTATTAGAGGTACATCAGGGGAAACTTTTTTTGGAAAAATAAATTTTCTTTCAATTTTGACATTTACAGCATCTTTTCAGAAAATCAAATTTACATTTGACAGTCTTGGTTATTTTAAGTCAGAGAAAATCCGCGTATCTGTCCATTCCTGAGAAATAATGAATACTCGGCCCCTTCGGGGCCTCGTCTCCATTATTTCTCAGGAATGGACAGTTACTTGGACTTTCTCCTTAACGTAGGTTACGCTATGCTAGAGGTTTGTTGGTACAAATCGAAGAACTAATTATTCCTAAATTACTCCGAATTTTACAATTACAATTACTGCAACAATAACTCATTCGTCTGAATGTAACACAAGTCCTTGACAGCATTCGCAACTTACAAAATACCGGATATGTGGAATGGTCTTGTGGACTTGAATAAGTAAAACGAAATAATTGAAACTTAAAACAGTAGCATAAAGCGGCGTAGATCAACTTAAATTGATGTTATTCTGAAAATATTATCATTCGAATGTTTTATTTTAAATCCGATAGTCATTTTAGAAAGGGGGTTGTTTTTGTATCATGACTAACAGTATTTAGTTGTACAAATATTTTTACACATTACCATTGTTTCCTTGAATTACGAAAGCAACGATGTGTCTTTCCTAATGAAATGGCAAATATCTCGTATCAGGAATATAAAAGAAAAATCACTTGACAACACTGCTTTCCTACCTTTTCTAGTGAACTCCGTTGTGGAGCAGGTTATAATATGGATCCCTATCCTCGTAATGCATTATCAGTACGTAGTATGTTAAGATATACCTGGAGCTAAGCAATCGATTAATTGATTAACTATAGTGAAAGAAAAACACTGATCAGAAGTGATTTCGTATCACCAGATAATTTATGGTAACAAATCATCATATTAACTAACACATATTGGCTTGTGTACATTTGTACGCTCTTGACGCTTTCAAACGCATGTGTGATCAAAGTTGAAATCAAGATACGGAACATTAACAGTAAACTACTATAAATAAAGGAAGAGTGCAAATGTCTGAATTTAGATTTTTTACATTTCGCATCGTAAATCAACTCCTAAACATTGATAAGGTGAAAGCAATTCAACCATCACTTTTTTATCAATACGGCAATTAGAGTAGAGTAATTAATTGTTGCCTGAGCCTTTGTCAGTTTTAGAGAGGATGTTATGTCTGTCACTTCTGTAACATTTCTGACATTTTCCCTTCCATATGAGAAACATTTGTACAAATGTATAAAAAAGTTACAAAATGTTTTGAAATACATAGTCACTCTTATCCATATGGCAAAGGAGTGTCTCATACTCATGTTTCTCTTAAATAACAAAATTTGTCTAGACCACAAGATCAATTAATGAAATATGTATTTGCTCTGTCGCAAACCACTCACATTTTGTTACCAATAATTATCGTTGCCAACGCAGCGTTTTGAACAGGTGTTTTCACTCGCATAAATAGGACAACAAACCTACATGTACCCAGGTGTGCACTACTTATTCACCAGTGCTAACCTCATTTGTCACCAGTCACTGACACATTATTCCCATGGGAAACACCTGATTTGCAACAAATGTCACGTTGTACCATTCCATATCTCACGTTCGCTTTATAAACGTCTTGGACGGGTTTCATCAATCGAACTGTGTAGCTTTGCTACAAAAATTAAACACGAAATTACTAACTGAAATCAGCCATTGTTGTGGTTATTGCATCTTCGAACAAAGTATGTCTTCTTTGTCAATGCATCTTTGATATATCTTATCGATAGTAGAATCTTATATGCTGAGTATATAAGGAAAGGTACATGATATATTTTCCTGCCTCAGTCCGGCATCTACTTCATGTACTTTACATTTGTTAAAAGAGAATGCTCCGGAAAATAAAGCATTCAGCAATTTCCGTCTCTGATTCTTGGCTGTCAAGGTAAAGTATTTAATCACAATACAGTATAAACATTAATGTCTAAACAAACAAACCACAGCACATTCATTGTTCTACGTTGCCTTCGAACAAACCTAAATGCTAATATGTAATCGGACAATATTTACCTTTTTTTTGTATACTAAGTGTAGTCAATCACCTAACCTCTACATACTTGTCAACAAACTTCCTGTAACATGTCAGGCGAACCTACTATCTGAAGATATGACATGGACGCTGACATCTATAAACTGAATACAAACATTACTGAACTTATGGATTGCTCACGTTTAACCTTTAATAATCATAATCCCTTTTTGTATCTCTAAGTTCTTTACGAATAAGCTAATTAAGTTTGAATGTAATCTCCTCGTTATTCAAAATGCAAATAACTTTACGAATTGTGTCATCCACTAATATCCAACGACAAGCACTGGGTATTATTTAATACTTTTAAAATCTAAGATTTGGAGCTATGTCACCTAGGGACGTGACTTTTCATTTTTCTGATTGTATAAGATGATGTGTTTAAGTTAGGCCTCCAGTGCTCAGATATTAAACAAAAGCTATGTGTCTTTAAAATGATATTTAAGACGTCTTTATAAAATGTAAGTACTCGAAATGCACAAATCAAGTTGTGCAGAGCCTGAAATAATTATTTATTCATGTAAGGTGATACTATGCTATGGTTCTAAGTCACAGGAACGACTGGTACCATATTTTGGAGACAAAACATAAGTGAGATGCAATTTAGACACACATATATTCATTAGAATAGCCGATTATCATACTTAACACAAGTTAAGGTAACATCTTACAGGTGTCATCAATATAAAATTGCATGTCAGTTTGTCTTGTAAAACTACTTTTTCTAGAATATATGTGATGATCGTTGCTACATAGCCAGCCTAACCAACATCCGATCCAAAGGTAATTTGAACTATAAAGAATATCGTAAAAAATCATGGACAATTCATGATAAAAGCTTTTGCAAACAATTGCCCTTTCACCTTGATGAGTTAGCTGAGGATGCAGTGTACCACAGCATATAGTCTGCCAAAATTTGCTTTGATTATTCTTTGAGTTTAGAGCATATTAGTATAGGTGGACAATCAATTCATAACCAAGTTATGATAACGCCCCTCGTATATTGCATAGGAAAAACTCGTTGTCAAACAAAACAAAATTGGAATCGAAACCTTCCCATGGCAAAACGCTTTTCAGTGTGTTTGCTGTGTAATTTCATCCTAATTATAATTCCATTCAGCATCATCTCACGTTTGTTAAAGGCTCATAAGTTTGCATGTAATCTCTCTGCATTAGTAATGCAAATATCTTACAAAAAGTATCTTCTACTATTATCCGACGACAAGCAAATGCCATTATGTAATACCTTAACGATCTAAGTTTGCAATTTATGTCACCTAGGGACGTGACTGTTCTTAACATAATTGTATAAGATGATTTATTTCAGTAAGAAATCCAGTGCTCAGAATGTAAAAGAAAGCTACACGGATGTGTCTTTAAATTGGTATTTTAGACGTCTTTTGTGCAATTTGATAACTCGAAATGCACAAATCGAATTGTTCGGAGTCTAAAACAGATGATTTATTAAAGGCGTATAGGAACTGCCGCTCTAACGCCCAGAGACCGCTCACAATATATTGTACAAACTGTATATATAAGCGTGTTTGGTATGAGTGGGGCATTGATATACACTGTTTTCATTTGAATACTATCAAATTTTCAAAATATTTACAGTGTTATCTCTATTAAAAATGCATGTCAGTTTGACTTCCAAAATTAACTTTGTTGAGGGCATAAGTTCATCAACACGTACTGTTTAATGTCATATACCAGTCTAAGACGAACACAGATGCCAGTAATTCGAAATTAAGCCCCATCAACAGGTCATTATCATAGTATTAGATTCGATCCTTAGTACGCAACTGTTTCACAGTGCTACTAAAACGGCAGTCAATATTATATGACTGTGTCACATAGGCATTCTTCTTGGGACCGCCGCTCATATTGGATGTCTCATTGGTAAGAATAAATAAAAGAAGAAAAAACATCAAATCGAATATCGTTAGCTAGTTCGTAGTTTGGCCGCAGTGTAAAGAATGTAAACCATGTCATGCATTTCGACTGTTAATCGTACTCACCAATTTCGAAATATTCTTTGTTTTAATCAATGAACGATTCGGAGAAATGCAAAACCAAACACATTCTACCAACGAATTGGACAGTTAATGAGTATGTTCTGCATCTAATACTAGAAGTTTAATATGAGTATTCCAACAATTCGTATCATTTCTGAATCTAAGTGATTACGAATGAAAGTCGTTCCATGAATTTGATTGTACTTTTAACATGCCTTAATTGATATGTAGAAATACTTCCCAGGTATTTTATCTATTCACACGAGAATTAAATGTCTATAGTCTAGATACATTACCAAACAATTTACCCGTATTCGTATCAAAATCTGAACTAAAGACAAATGAAACTTTAGGAATACATTTGAACAAAACCATGTTAAATGAGAAGCAGTTTTTATTTAATTTTCATGCAGCAACTATTATCCATCTTACATTGTAATCTTGCCGATTTCAGATTAGAATACCAATTTGAATACTCTGGTAAATGTGTATTGTACTATTTTCAAAGGTGATAAATGTAATATCATTATCTGCAATGATATATAATAATGCGAAAATGTTAATCAACGCTTCTATTTTAATAGGTACTCACTTGAGTATTTGTAGGTTACTGTGTTAACTGTTGTATGAAAGTATGTTACAAAACTAGATCATGTGGTACCAGCTATCAAGTACATTATAAAAGTTTTATGCCGTATATTGATGGTGCTGATAAGGAGAGAGTCTAAATTTGAAAAGTTTTGAACGCTTGGACCAGACTCGTTTACATTTATTAATTTACAATAAACAATGTTAATACATATACTATTTTTAAAAAAGAAGTTTAATATTAACATTTTATTATACCAAGTGTATATACAGGTTTTTCAAGTTTGTATTACAAATATATAGCATAATTAAATTGTAAATTGACGAAATAAGTTATTTACGTTACTGTATGTAAATAAAAATTTATAAATTGTTACAGTTTACATAAATGTTTCAACAACTTCTTGTTTATAAACAAAATTACAACTAAAGAAGTAGAACGATGTCTGAACGTGGATTGTAAGTTGCAATTCCCCATATTTGCGTTCGCCACATTTTATCATTATGTAAATGATCAAAGGCATTTCACATGCAGATTATGCCGATCAATTTCGACTTCATAATTGCGGTGTACGGTACAACGGTACTGACGATTCTAATTTTCACACTGACATTATCTTGACTGGTGTTCCAAAGCTATAATCAGAAAAAGCATAATTATCTAAAAAATGATGTTCAAAACATCAAAAAAATCTTTGAACAAAATTAGTGATATACGTATTGTAATAATCTCGAAAACGGAATGACTACACGTAACCCTAGAAAAGGGGGAATTAATATGTTGCACGCTATAGTAATCTTTGTTTATCGCATTATGTCAAATTATGTAGAGCTTGTAATTAGATTCGTTATACAGTGGTTATATGAAACGTTCCATGTAGACGTGAGTTCATCTCTAAATTAATGGATGTTGCTCATTTGCTAGAGGTATATATGTTTGTACAAAATGAAACACCAATTGTTCTTTAATTACACTGGAATTTCACAACAGTAATTAAACGTGTGTCATTGTTAATAAGTCTTCACAATTTATGTACGACAATTTCGTAGAGGAAAATATCGATAAGGAATGTGTTGACTGGGATGAGTTTAACGCAATAATTAAGCTCAAACAACTTACTAGCTCAGTAAAAACTACTAATACAGTCACGGGGTAGTATACAGATTAATTATGGTTCAATAATGGTATTAGATTATATGACTAAATACTCACTAATCCAATAATCTAATACTTGGTTAATTTAAGTTTGGAACTAGGCTTCTACATATAGAGTAGTAGTATTTTAAGGACACTGACATGTCATGACCTTGCTTGGCCAGTAACGCTCTGTTTCGGATATCTGCGTTATAACTACTTTCACATATTTATGTTAATGACTTAAAAGCTATTCAAACATGCACACTATGTAGGTAGTGCAAGCCTTTTCTTAAGTTGATTTAATGCCGTCCTGATCTAACGGATCTTAAAACGAAACAATGTATTGTCAAAACAGAGATAAATGTTGTCAAGGGAAGTGGCAAATGGTGTCAATGTCTGCACGCTTAACATGGTGAAAAATTGCATTCAGTCGACATTTATGTGGCGTATTGCAACAGCTTAACAGTTAAACGACTTGTAATGAGACCAATGAACTCAGAATTGGGAGGAGCGTAGTTATTTAAGTTGTTTCAGTCTGCACATCTTGTGTAATTTGGTAATGTCTTTTTGCGTCTGACTGCATCTATGTCCTGCGTTTTATTTTTCTTGATCCGTGTAAGACGTTTCTAGGTAATGAAGTGGAGTATTGAGTATTTACCAAACAATTTACTTATTAACAATAATAGTTGCTACATACATAGCATACATAGCATAACCAACACCATGTTGAAAGGTAATTTGAAATAAAACGAATATCATAACCATTCAACAACACATTATTTCAGAACAAAGATTTACAAATAATTGCAAGCAATAGCGCTTTCACATAGGTGAGTCAAATAGGCCCGAGTCGTGTTACACAGTCGGTAGCCAGCTAGAAGTTGCAACTGTTTTGGAGAAGAGCATATTAGTATTGTAGACCTGGTTATGGTTACTACCATCGTATGGACCTTTTGCAGAATGAAAAAGGTTAAACGAAATAAAACCGAAAATGTAACGTACTTATCGTAAAATGCACGTCAGTGTGTTTGCTACGTAAGTATATCTATAATATATTATTATTTATAATTTGAAGGTAATAAGATACTATATATCTACCGTCCAGAGACGGCTCGAAATGTATTTAACAATGTCTATGGATAAGCGAGTTGGTATGCTTGAATGCAACATAGACATATGTTTTTTATTTGAATACCTGATTCTCATATAAACTTTTAACACGTAAATGTAATACTTTTTATGGTGTCATTTATATAAAAAATGCATGGAAGTAGTTTTGTGAACTAACTCTCTTGAGGCCATTTGTGTACCATATACTAGGTAGGTACATGGCGACCAAAACTTCTTAACTTCGCCCGAGTAAAAGGTCATTACGGATTCAATCACTTGTACGCGGGTGTTGTATGGTGCTCCAATAGGGTGTTTCATTTTTTGAAAATTTTCTCCGATCAAAAACCTTTTTTGCCCAACTGTGACCCTCCTCAAACAATGCATATATACAAAATTTCAGCTAAATTGGTCAATGGGAACACCTTGCCCTTCCGACTCGAACTTTTGACCCTAGAGGGTCTTAGATCCATTTTCGGATTATTTCATATTTTTTCAAACTTGTACAAACTATGTGATGTTGCATACCATTTTGAAGGGAATGATCAGAGGAACAATGCTGTAAAAGAATCCATAAGATTAAATACGTTTATAAAGAGTTATGGCCCTTTGCAAATTAAAAAAAATCGGCTTTTTAACCAATTTTCACGACATATATTTAGATTTGAAGTACATTAAAATATAGTACATGTACTTTAGCATATCCATTGAGCAAGAAAGCACATTCAATGGGACATAATGATATAAAAATACTGTTTAGTTATAAGTTGTATCCACTGTTTAATCACACATGATACTTGTATAATTATTTATCATATGAGGGTACATGTATCTTCCATTATGTTCTTGCTAAACTCAGTGATTTTCACTCTACAGCAGTTACAAACTATGATAAATTTGTCCAATGTGGGTCCCATTTGTTGCAGTATTTGCATAGTTCTGAATGTTCTTTACCCCCACCCACTCACACCCATCCCCTTTCAGCATTGACATTTACAAACAATTCAAGTCCACTATAAACAGTATCTTTTCGATTCTGCTAGAATCTGTCCTAGCGTTTGACAATGTTCCGCATAATAGTCTGCTTCTAAAGATGAAGCACTATGATATCAGAAACAAGACTCTTATCAGGATCAAGTCATGACTACTGGTCAACGTATGGAGCATAGTCGAACAATGCAAATCTAAAATGTCTGAGTGTCACATGGGTCTGTTTACGCCCGCAACTATTTCTGGTCTACATAAACGATATCTTCCAAACTGTTGCCGATGACAGTATAAGACATCCATAGCCATGACGACACCAATCTCCTCCAGGGAGACCTTACAAAGTTACACTCTTGGCGATCCTGATACAGTAGATGGAAAATGAGCTTCTATATTAATCCAACAAAATGTGTATACTTACATCTACGAGAGCCAAGCTTGATGAAACCAGATTGTTACTAAATGTGAGGCCATCAAGTGTCTAGGAATGACACTAGCATTCAAATAAATGGAGCTTGGGCACCTATGTTTGCGACATTGGTAACAATGGCAAACAAATTGTGGGATATGATTCCCTGGTCGGAACGTGCCAAATTTAACATCAGAATTATAGACAGTTGTTTACAAAACAATAGCCATGCCCACAACAGAGCATTCAACTGCTATCCAGAACACCACCCGAGACCTTGAACAAATGCAAACGCACGCAGCAACTTTTATCACTAACGACTATTCCACGAAAGCCCCTGTATGCGCCACGACGATACTAGAGGACACTCAGAGGGCATTTCTTGAGAGTCGTCGAAGACAAGCCAGGGAACATATCCTTTTTAATATTAACTAAAAACTTGTTGACATTCGGTTAAGCTAGCTACTGAAATATGAAGATTTACACACAAGAAATGTTTCCGGGAGCGCCCTCATAACATGATCATAGGAGTAGGAACCTCATTCATCCCTAGACCAGCTGTAGGCTGCAACAGGACTGTAACAAAGGTTGCTATATTGAACACACTACTCAAAGCCTGATTCGGTTTGCAACATCATCTACGGAATATGATTTTAAGCAGTTTTCAAGGAGCAAATCTGAAACTGATTTCTGTCTGACATTTATGTACATGTTTCACTGAGCTTTACACAGTCCATTTAATTCTGGGGACTCTCTTATTCTGATCTTTATCTAGAAGACGAAGAAGGGTTTTAAGTTACACCCGATCCAAATCCCATTGCTGAGAAGGCATTGTTAGTCAGTCTCTTCATTTTTGTAACAGGTGAAAGAGTTAGCCATGAGCTTGGTCCTAACTAATCCATTGCAAGATCATCTACCATCAGGGGAAATTGCTGTTTCCCGATGCAACATTTTTGGTTTTCAAATAGCAGTGGCTCCTTTCTGTTGGTTTCACATTCGCTCTGCGTGTTGGTTCCTGCCTATGAGGAACAGGGGACATAAACAACTTTGCAAATACTGCAGAGCGGAAGCGTATCATTATTATTGCGAGCTACCATATAGTGACAGTCACTGATCAAAATGTAGGAAAATCTACAAATTACTATATCATTATTAAAAGTGATCATAACTTTTCACAGAACAATATATGTTGTATTGTTAGTCCCATTGAAAGTGCCTTCTTGAGACCTTTCCAATCATATGCTTATCTACCGTATTTCAATTTACTTCAAATACTATCAAATTAAGGAAAATTAGTCTAAAAGCCATTGTTTGGCAAATTTCAAAGGGACATAACTCTTTTTAAACGTATTTAATCTTATGCATTCTTTTACAGCATTGTTCCTCTGACCATTCCCTTTAATATGATATGCAACATCACATAGTTTGTACAAGTTTGAAAAAATATGAAATAATCTGAAAGTGGATCTAAGATCCTCTAGGGTCAAAAGTTTGAGTCGGAAGGGCAAGGTGTTCCCATTGACCAATTTAGCTGAAATTTTGTATGTACGCATTGTTTGAGGAGGGTCACAGTTGGGCAAAAAAGGTTTTTGATCGGAGAAAATTTTCAAAAAATGAAACACCCTATGCTCCAAGAAGACGGTAAAGGTAATGTGACCTTGCCGTCGCCCATAAGAGACGTCCTAAAACAACCCAAGTCGATTGTCGTACAGATGTAAGCTAGATTGTACTTTGCTCGTACTATACATTACGATCACAGTGAAAATAATGTAAACCATATAATTCATATCAAATGTTAAAAGTACTCATCAAATTCGAAATATTCTTTGTTTTCTATCAATGAATAATTTGAAATGATGCAAAACAAAACACATTTACAAGGAAAGTTGACATTTAATGAGTATTTTCTGTATCTAATAATAGAATACGAGTAATACAACACTTCTTATAATTTCTGCATCTAAGGCAAGTGATTACGAATGAAAGTCGTTCCATGAATTTGGTTGTACATTTTACATGCCCTAATCGATATGGAGAAATACTTTCGAGGTATTTTATCTATTCACACGAAAATTAAATATCTATAGTCTAGATACATTACCAAACAATTTACGGAACTAGTATTAAAATCCAAACTAAAGACGAATGAAACTTTCAGAAATACATTCGAACAAATCCATGTTAAATGAGAAGCATTTTTTTTAAATTTCCATGCAGCAACTATTATACATCGTACATTGTAATCATGCCGATTTCAGATTTGAATACCAATTTAAATACTCTAGAAAATGTGATTTGTACTATTTGAAAAGGGGTTAAACGGGCTATCATCATCTGCAATTATATATGATAATGCGAACATGTTAATCAACGCTATTATTTTGATAGGTACTCACTTGAGTATTTGTAGGTTACTGTGTTATTTGTTGTATGGAGATATGTTACAAAACTAGGTTACGTGGTCCAAGCTATCAAGTACATTATAAACTGAAGTTTCATGCCGTTCTAAAGCATCATCCACATTATACATAATTCAGTATATTGAATGAGCTGATGAGGTGGTGGCTTAAATTTGAAAGATTTTGACCGGACTCTTTTACCTCTGTTTATTTGATTATACAAATTGATTTGTATAACAAGATTTCGTTACATCAAGTGTATATAACAAATTTATAACAATATAGTGAATCTATATTATTGTATTGTATAGCATAATAAATTGGTATACATTTGTGTGTATACATAAACTTTTTGTATTATACAATATATTTCACAAATTCCTGAACGTGAATTTTAACTAGAAATTCCCCGTATTTGCCTTGCCACCTTGTATAATTGTGTTAACGGTCAAAGGCTTTTCAAATGGCCAGTATACCAATACAATTTGATTTCCTTATTGCAGAGTTGTACAGTACACCGTTTCTGAATTACTGACATTATCTTGACTGGTGTTCTAAAGCAATAAACAGAAAAAAAGATATCTAAGAAATGGTGTTCAAAAACATCAAGGAGAAAATAATCTTTGAACAAAATTAGTGATATACGTATTGTACTAATCTCGAAAATAGAATGACTACACGTAACCCTAGAATAGGTGAATTAATCTGTTGCACGCTATAGTAATCTTTGTTTATCGCATTATGTCAAATTATTTAGAACTTGTAATTAGATTCGTTATACAGTGGTTAAATGAAACGTTCCCTGTAGACGTGAGTTTATCTCTAATTCTAAATGGATGTAGGCTCATTTGCTAGAGGTATATATGTTTGTACAAAATTAAACACCAATTGCTCTTTAATTACACTGGCATTTTACAACAGTAATTAAACGTGCGTCATTGTAAATAAGTATCCGCAATAGCTGTACGAGAATTTCGTAGAGGAAAATATCGATAATGATTTTGTTAACTGGGATGAGTTTAAAGCAATAATTAAGCTCAAACAGCTTACTAGCTCAGTAGAAACTACAAATACAGTCACGGGGTAGTAAGCAGATGATTTATGGTTCCATAATAGAATAGTATTTTAGTCATATAAATACTCACTAATTCAATAATCTAATACTTAGCCAATTTAATTAAATTTCTAATTTTCTAGGCTTCTACATATAGTGTAGTAGTATTTTAAAGACATTGGCATGCCAATACCTTGCTGGGCCAGTAACGTGCTGTTTCGGATACCGACAATATTACTACTTCCATATATTATGAACCTGTGAATGATTTATAGGCAATTCAAACATCACACTATGTTACAATAGTTTCATGGGTTGATACAAAACCCGCCCTGATTTAAGTAATAGATACGTACGAGTACAAGTACATGTACCTTAAAACGAAACCTTTTAATGTCAATACAGAGCTACATGTTGTCAAGAATGGTTGCATATGTCGTGAATGTCTGCAAGCTAAAACTGGGGAAAACTTGTAGATTTTTACATTCAGTCGACATTAAGGTGGCATATTGTAAACTATGATACCTTATAAAGCTTAACAGTTCGACGACTTGTAATGAAACCAATAACTTCGGAAATGGGAGCGTAGTTATTTTAGTTGTTCAAGTCTGCATATCTTGTGTATTTTGGTATTGTAGTTTTGCGTCTCACTTCGTATAATTATTTCCTTCGTTTTATTTTTCCTGATCCGTCTAAGACATTTCTTGGCGATGAAGTGACGTATTGTGTATTCGAGTATGGAGTACCACACTACAGAAACCGAAACAACAACGACCCTATGTCCAAGTCGGGGTGAAGAGGACTTAGACAAGTAGAAAAAGACAAGCGTAGTATTGGCTCACTTCCTTATATTGTAACTTGCAACTTGTTTGATTGTTCATCATTTGCTTTGTTTGTTTCAGGATCAGAATCTGTTTGGACAGAATGGTGGTGGACATATGATGGTTTCTCAGGTAATACTTTTAATAATAGTACGTATAGCTTGGCGAATTTGACACGACCCTGATAATTTAACAGCCGAACTATCTTTGTAAGTTTTCATAATCGGAGTGTATCACGAAGACGCTCGAGAAGTTATCCAAACACAAATTTGAAAAACCGATATTGCACGATTTGCTTTCTCATATATATATTTTCAAAGCAAAAAACCTTGTAATATATTCATGCATAAAGGTCAGAATTAGGTCGAATTCGCCAAGCTATAAATTAATTTATTTACTTCCCGGTGACTATTCGCAACTATCGCAAGTCTAAAACTCAGACTTAGACATCACGTTGTCAAATGTCTTATTCGCTCTCATTTTGTTATAAATGTATTGATTTTGATATTAATGGGTTAGCATATTCAGTGGGTAACGACAAATTATCAGAAAAGATTCACATGGTTAAATATAATTGCAAAGAAATGGAAACGATTATAAATGTTGTCAATTTTAAGTCTAACTCTGCGTTTCAGTCTTACAAATTTGGCGAATATTGCCCCCATGTTACTGTATCTTATGACTTGTCAAACTATTAGTGAAATATTCGAAAGTTAAATATGGCACATATCATGCGTTACATAACATGTTTTATTCATCTAACACTTTTCCATACACGTACGTTACATCGTTCACTTCGCATCTCTTCATAATGTGTACCTTGGACCCGCACTTATATAACACATTCATACGTAAAAATATGATGTATGAAATATATTCAATTTTGCATCTCACTTTTGAAATCCTCAACAAAAGCAAATACTTCACTGCATTTTCCCTTATGCTGACAAGTGTTGTTAAAAGTGCTTATTTACTCTTGTATCAAATTATAGCGACACTATTGCTACAACAACCAATAAACACACACACGTGTTGTCTGTATAAGCGACTTTCTCAAATTCAGTAGCAGATGTTGGAATGGACAGCATGCTTTATTTACATAGTCATATATTGTCTGTCAACAACATTTGAATAAAAACATCCACCATCAATTTTCCACCCATCTGTGTCTGTTTGACATTGTCCTCTTAAATTAAAACCGAGACACGCACATGTCAAGAAAATGTATTCGTTGATGATATGAGGATATCAGACTGGGAAGGCAACACTTAACTTAATCAGCCGAGCATAGTAAACATCACAACCCCAATGAATGATTAAAAGCACGAATTTAATAGTGCTACAGTTCTATGCATGTATACCAAAATTTTTAGATTGACCATCTCGATGAGTATTTATATATCCAAAAGTTGTTTAGTGTTCTTTTGTATTATTTGCTACTTAACCTCACATCATCTTCCATTACCGTATTGTAGGTAGTACGATCCACATCCGATGCAGCTATAACACGATTCGTAAATTGCGTTAATCAACGAATGGTGTTCAATGTTCTTAAAATATATAATTAAAGAGAAAAAATGTCAAACAGACACAGCTGTGTGGACAATTGATGGTGAATGTTATCAGACAATGGATGTGTAAATAAAAAACACTTTCTATGGCAACATCTGCCACGGAATATGAGAAATTCGCTGATAAACTGTATAGATAATACTCCGTATAAAATATCAAGCTATTGTTTCGATAGTGAGAAATTCGTTTTTATTTATTTTATATATCAATAAAGTAACACACCTTTACACTTATTGTTTAAGACAACATATTCAAATATATCAGTTTATTGAAAAGAGTAAATTCAATTATAATGATAATTTTCATGTGCCGATCTATATTTGGATTTGTCATTTACTTGTCGTCACTATAACGTCTACAACGAAAAATGAAATGTTTTTTAAACCTTTGACCTTGTATTGTCCCCTGAGTAGTGTCGTTGAATGCTGCGTTCCCTGTACAATTTGTTTTTCCTGCATTGATGCAGCAAGGGATGTCGGTGTACAATCTAGTTCAAATGTTCAAATGTAAACCTTGATACACGTATGTACAATGGAACTATTCACACAATGTTTCAATATTCTGAGAGAACTATTGACTGATAGTTGGCAAGCACTACTGACTGAAACTAAAATAGCTGACATTTATTTTGAAAGATCGCACACATTTTTTGTTGAAAGGGGTAAAACATACTTATGTAGACTTTATAAAACATACATTCAAGTAGGTCAGTCTGTAATTTAGTTAGACCAAGGAAATATATTAAGACTGTTATAGTGATTTGTGCGAATTGTGCGAATCATTACTTAAATTTACATAGCATTATTAGAAACCATTAAGTATCTTTTTCATTGATATGAGCAATATGTACGTTATGTTCGTTCTATTTGCACAAGTAATGAAGAGATGCAAAATGAAGCAATAAAACGTAAACATATTGTATGATGAATAACACATACAATGTAAAGTACGGTATGTGTCATACTGGCGTTTCGGTTAGCAGATTTTAGTTTGAAAGGTCACTGCGGTGATATAACTTCAGACTCACCGGGAAGGGAATGCATATGATTTTGTGTAAGATTGTGATGATGAGGGTATACTGCGGTTTCGTACTACAACAGTAATGATGACAATGATAAAAGTCCAAACTATCAGCTAATTCGTTTGACTCTAACTCAGAGTCTCCTTTTTACGGACAGTATTACTATTTATGATGATTGTGATACTTGTAAGGTAACAATGCACGGATACATTCAGTGTTTAGTTTGTGGTTGAAATTCACTGAATGTTGGCAATTACACAGTCATGTTTACTTTAATGTTATAATTTACAAGAATTGTTGAGAGGATTGTTGACTTAGCTACACATAATGGTTTATTTTCAAGAATTATTACCGCATTTGTTTACTTAAGTTACAGAATGTTTCAAAGACGAGCACTTGATTTCCGACAATATTCGTTTTAATTAATGCTTGCGCATAATAAATACTTGGTGGGTACAAGTCAATTTAATAATCAGTTCTGTAACTGGATCAAGACACTATTGTACAACATAAATTTCAAAGACAAAATGATTTGTGTAGAGTTATAAGATATCGGATGCAAAATTTGACTGTTATAGTATTTCATCGCTCGAATAAACTATTAATTTCTCTGTAAATTGTCATTCAAGAAGTATGTTGTATAAATGATAGCAATTCTGACGACGTCTGTCTGGTTTTGTGAGATTTAGAAGATCATCTCTCAAAATAACGGCCTTACCAAAGCATATCGTTACTGCATTAGTAAACAGCGTCTGTGTTGTTTTAACCTCGTCTGTTACGCCAGTGTTCACTTCACAGTAAATGTTTTTCATTATATCTTTCAGGCGTGGTCGAAAGAATCAAATATATATAAATAGCAGACGACACTCTTAGAAGAGTGTCACGTGAACGAAAACATGATTAATTCCAATGATTGCGCATCAATCCCACATCATTTCATCAATACTGCTAATCAAATTGAGATCCCATTTAATCACAGACATCCCAGCGTCCCATGAGGTAAAACAATACACAATTCTCATTTGTTTAACGGATTATCAATGTGTGTCATATAAGGTCCAATACATACACCTTCTGGAGAATACAAACAGGCAGGAGAAAAACTGATTCGGCGTTACACGTTGGATTCCACATCGCCAAATTCGTTTCACATCAGATTGCGCTAACAACAGCGTAAACGATGCTTCGGAATTAAAACCATTGCAGTCACAAAAACATGAGATACGATGATAATATTGGCGTATTTTTATCTTCAAGGAAGTGTCTATTAAAATAATGCATGGATTCTGGTATTTTGTCTCAAACGATGTGCATGTCTTGGCAGAAAGCTTAACCTTTGTATGAAAATATTTCAATACTATTTCACACTTATAACGTTACACTAGATTGTGCACAACCGTTTCTGCCAGTAGGACTAGGTGTGGTTTTATTTGTCAATTAACCATTTTAAGTGATTGACTGGACATGTAGTATTTGAAAAAAGATTGACAGAGAATAATGAATCGGACTGAAAAGGCAGAACTCAGCACAATAAGCAAAGCACGAACGAAAGACACACAAAACATGAATGCCCTTAATAGATAAAACACAGAACACAAGCCTACATCCAAATAAACCAAAGATATAAACAGTTTCATGGAATTCGATAATAGTTAATAATGGTTACTTCCGGTATGAAAGAGAGAGGGATAAGAGTTACAGCCACGACACAACATATTTAGTATGTCTCAAGTAAGTTTGTCATTCTCACTCTAAATGGCATGCAAGTCATAACTTTTAAAATTATAAAATACCTTAAACAGATCACTCGAAATGTCACAAATTTTGAGGATTTGAAAGGATGAGGGACCCTTATAATACTCAAATCTCAATTAAGGTAACGCAGAACAATTAATCGTCTATCTATATGAGGTTACTCTTCTTTTCGCACGTCGGATACGTGAGCCACTATTTCAAGTCTAATACATGTAGACACACAATCGGTTACTACAATCAAATCATATCCAATAACCAGACACTTTCTTAATATAATGTCAACGAAATTGTGCTAAACAATACCGTATTTCAACTAACTCTCTCAAAACAGGTATTCTGGAGACGCCGAAATCATATCATTGTTCTAAAAGTCGACAGTAATGTCAGTAAAAACTATAACAAAGGTGTTGTCTAGGCAATCTTAGATCTTAAATGTTAATTATCTGTTGCGTCTACCATTAACGTTTCAACAATTTTCATGATGTTTTGTTAAATGTCTTCTGTAACAGTTAGCTTATAAACAATGACAATAGATAAATAAATTGCATCCATTTACTGCATTGGACACATATAGCAACATATTACATTCATCATTCTATGTGACCGAGTTGATATGTGCATGGTCATATAAATTATAAGTCCCAGACAAACAAACACAATACTACATAACAACAATTAGCAATAGTTGTGTGTATGTTTTTTTTCCAAACAAATACAATACAGTTAGTGGGGGCTAATATACAATTTTATTCCTTTGGCGTTACAAACTAATTGCTATGGCAACTGAACTAAAGCGGCAATTGAGAATTTGGTATTTTCAAAGTTGGATTAACCTTATATGTATATATCACTTCCTAGGTATATAAACAAACGCTCAGATTATTGAATTCCGCAATATAGCGTTTAATAATGACAGTTGCTATAGTCTACAAATAACATAAAGCTATTAATAAATAGGTTTGGTCTACAATAACAATGTCCTATTCTCTCATTTTTGTTCTGTACATACATTAAAAATATGGTAATGAGAGTCGGACGCTGAATATTACACCCTGTCTTTTTAATACGATGTTATGGGACATTATCAGACAGCATCAATTGCCGAAAACAAATAGTCTATTAAATGACCACATTATACCACGTATGATTACTATTGTCGGTGTTTAGTCATCGTCAATAATGTCTTCCAACGCTTTGGGAGAAATGTGTATCGCCATCGACTAGTATCTTACTCATTAACGTCAATATAAATTGTCTGTTGACTCGTCCATGATACGTATCAAATGATAGCAACATTTTAGATTGTTTTCCTCTCGTGGCGATGATTTGTGGCAGTCTATTTGCCAACGAAATTATCTTTAAGTTTATATTTATTGTATTGCCAGAATATCATCACTTTCGTTCGTGTATTATGTCGGGGACAAGTAATATAATCGACAAATCTACCATAGACATGTCAATAACGTTTGGTCTTAAAACAATAGGAATAAGTTCTACTATAAGGCAAATATCTCATTGTTTTAGTCGTTTATTGACAGCAAGAACAAATCATTGTTTGAATACTCAAGTGATTGATTGTATAATTAATTTAATGGTTAAGCATTTTTGCATGAACTTGATGATAGGTAATGTTAACAAATCGATGACTGGGAATGAGACGGTCGCAAGTGCCACTTACGACCTTATTAGCCTATTGCATATTTGAAATCTACATCATAAAGCACTTCCTATGAGCCTATTTGCATGAAAATAGGAACTTGTCATGTTACTAAACTGAAGTTGAAAAAGTTTGTTTACCATAAGTAAAGAGTGATTGTTAGAAAAAAGCTGGTTTTCTCAATATATTGTTGTTGTATTTACGACCTTCTCATTATATACCAGCGAAAAAATTATGAAATTATGGATGTAAAATAAAAGTTATGACCAAACTGTATAAAAATTGGCAAGAAACAAAATTGTCCTTTAATAAACACTTAGTTTCATAGTACATAAACGATATTGCTGAAACCTTAATGTTATTGCAGGCCATGTAATTACTTTAACGCAATCTGATATTGCATACAATCGTAATTACTTGCTGAATGTTATTGTATACCATTATCATAACTTAAACATCTCATCTTATTGTACACCACTACCAATGTAAGAAAGCTTACAGTAGACATTTAACCAAACGTCCAGAATCTTGTTGAAACGTACTTGGTTGACGCAACAGATAATTAACATTTAAGATCTGAGATTGCCTAGACAAACACCTTTGTTATAGTTTTCATTGACATTACTGTCGACTTCTAGATCAATAATATGATTACGGCGTCTCCAAAATACCTGTTTTGAGAGAAGTTTGTTCTTAATCGTGTTAGCATTATATTCAGAAAAAGTATATTGGATATAATTTGATTTTTGTAACTGATAGTGTGCCTATTAGACATTGTGTGGTGACACTCGTGTCCGACGCACGAAAATAGGAGCACTTTCCAATAGCTACAAGTACATGTTTATAGACAGACGATCCAATGGCACCCCATTACTATAGTTAAGATTTGGGGATTATGAGGGTCGCCAAAACACATCTATTATCGTTTCAAATATTAATGACCTTCTGTGTGATCTGTTTAAGGTATTTTATCCATTTTGAAATAAATATGACATGCTTGTCTAACTAACGAATTTACTTGAGACATACTAAATGTGTTGTGTATGACTGTCACTCTTACCTTTACTTCTTCATACCAGAAGTAATAATTATTGACTATTTCTATGATGGGAATATTTTGGACGTGGGGTTGTGGTCTGCGAGATATCCATTTAATGCATTCGTGTGCGTGTGTTTTTTGTGTTTAGTTTAAGTTGAGTGCTGCCTTTACTTTACTTTACTTTATTCGTTATTATCTTTATAACTTTGCAAGATAATGTAGACAAAATGGTGCATAATATAATATTAGAAGGTGGTTTTTTTTCATACCAAGGTCAAGCTGCATTCTAAGATATGCTCCTCGTTTTAGACAAAGTACTTGAAATTTTCATATTTTAGACACTTCCAGAAAAATAAGAACACTTATACGCGTGAATACTCTATGCATGTCTTTTAACTACTTTCGACGCCTCTATAACTCTGTCCCGTTGTTTCTGGTGGTATGAGCGCAATCGACTTCAACCGGAAAGGGTGTTGAGCGAATATGATACGCAACGGGCGAAACCGTATCCTACATCTAACGCCGGACCATTTCGTTTCTTCTCTTTGGATATTTTCATTCTCCACATGGTGAATGTATTAGACCCAATATGACAAAACCTTGATTATCCTTAAAACAAATGAGACCTGTGTATTGTTTTACCTCGTGGGGTTCTGGGATGTGTCTGTGATTAAATGTGATCTCAATTTGATTAGTAATATTGTAGAAATGATGTCGGATTGAGACACAATCATTGGATTTAATCATGTTTTCGTTCACGTGACACCCTTCCAACATTGTCGTCTGCTATTTATACATATTAGATTCTTTCTGTCAAGTCCGAAAATTATTATGAAAAATGTCTTCGGTGAAGTGAACATTGGAGGAACAGACGAGATTGAAAAAACGCAGACTTTGTTTACTAATGCAGTGACGATAGGTTATGATTAGGCCGTTATTTTGAGAAATTATTGTTTAAATTTTTCTGTTCCAGACAGGCGTCGCAAGAATTGCCATCATTTATAAAACATACTTCTTGAATGACAATTTACAGAGCAAATTGATAGTTTCTTCAAGTAATGAAATATAATGACGGTAAAATTTTGCATTCGATATTTTATAACTCTACACAAATCATTTGTCTGAAGAAATACTATGTTATACAAAAGTTTAAATCTAGTTCTAGAAATTATTGTTAATTTGACTTGCGCTCACAAAATATGTATTATGCATAAAAAATAACCCTGCGAATATTCGTAGAATTTTCGGACTGCGTTTGAAACATTGTGTTGCATATGTAAACACTGACAGCAATAATTCTTTAAAATTGAAACATTGTGTGTTGTTAATGCACCAAACACCTCAGTAGTTCTTAAACATTATTACATTATACATTTGTAGTAAGCACGTGCAATTTCCATAATTCCTAGAAATTGAACTGAGGCAGAATATATCCTTACAATGTTACATGTACTCTTCAAGCATCTTAGTCAGCATAAATAATGATAGTGTCCGTTAAATGCAGAACATAAGTCATTCAAATCTACTGAGTCACGTTTTTATAATCTTAAATGTTTGGATATTCATCATCACCACAATCGTCATTGTCGTCAGCCGCACTTTCATCACCATTAATCAGCATTAAGTTATATCATCACCTGTACCTTCACCACAGTTGACGTGACCACAATATCCACTTTCATCATCATAATCGCCGCCCCAATCACAACCCTTCTTAGCATTGTCATTATTATAATCATCACATTACTATTTTCACCACCACTACCATAATCATCATTATCATCTTCACCATAATAGGCATTGCTATCTTCACTGTCAACACTACACTAACTGTTGGTATTATCACCAAAATTTTATGAGTGATTATGTTATACAATAAATGTCATCGGTGTCATCTGATTTACATAATTATCGTCGCTTTAAGTCAACTCGAATCTAACGTCAAATGGTTAATTGTCGAATGTTTAACACACGACCTTTGGTGTATAGCAGTCTATGGACAAGTTCTCATCAGGGTCGCCACAATGTCTAAGATGTATGATGGTTTCTCAGATAATGACACTTGATATATAATTATACTGTTTCAGTGATTCTGGCGTTAATGATTACTAATGGCCAATCACTCTACTAGTGAACGATCCGAATCGTAATTTATTTGACGCATACCATACATTATATTCCAGGTGTAAGTCTTACAATATTCCCTACGTTATTTTACTTCATTTTAACGCACTTAAATAAGCTTACTATGAATATACTGGCTTATAGAACTAACAATCGTGCGTAATAGAAATGCTTTCAAATAATGCTTGTTTGTGTTTTTCAAAATAAGCTAATACTTCCAACAATTCAATATAACGGGTCAAATATATTTGCCGACTTAAAACCAGACTTACTTAAATCAGTAGTTTGCAAGTTCTAAATTAATACGTTTAATTTTGTTTCAACAGCAGAAGTGTACAATCTTTCATAATAGGTAACACATATGTAAGTTATAGTCAGCATTGTTTGCCAAATATAAGCATAGTTAACTTGCTCTCGGCGTCTTGAAACATTGTTGTGAATATTGTAAATATTGTAAACATTGTAAATATCAAGGTTTACATTCGAACATAAAAACTGGATAGTAAAGTGAGAGAACTTGCCACACAAGCGAAAAAGCAATGACATGATATACAGAGGAGGCAGAACTCAACTCATCTCAACAACACACAAAGTAACAAACATAAACAAAAAAGAATAATAAATACAGATCACTGTTACAAGTTAAAATGACTAAAATTAACATTGAAACTTGTCAGCTACTTATTCAACTTTTCTTATCAGCTTTGTTCAGTGGAAGAGTATGTGGGTGTTACAACATTGCTGATTGTATGATCCGGCTGCTTCGGACAAAGTCTATATTCGTTCGGAAAAAGAAATACGCGAATAAGTGTGACACAAGGTTTTATTAACCCGGTGTAAACATTTTTCGTTTTGTTAAAATGATATATTTGAAAAATGTCTTTCAATTAGTCGATTAGATAGCAACGCGAAAAAGTATCGTTGTAAGTGATAGTGACGTCCTTGGAATTTATAATCTATAAATTGACTGGCAAATTGGTTCAAAGTTAAATTCTTAACGCAATCAAATCCACTCTTTTCTATCATCATGATAAACGTGCTCATTTTGTATTTAACATTGACATCAAATAGGGTGTTGTACCTTATTCAAATTACTCCAATAAAAACGGGTTGGAGTTTACTTTTGTATCAAATTATAACGACTTTTTTGCAAGAAAAAACATTATTATAATACGCATTGTTGTCTGTATTAGCGAATTTCTAGATTGCTGTGTCAGATGTTACGTGAGAAAGCTTTTTTATTTACACATTCATTGTCTGTCAATGATATTTGAATGAAAACATTCACCATGAATTGTCCACACAGCTGTAACAGTTCTCCTTAATTAATTACAAGACACGCACATTGGATCGAATGCTATTCGTTGACGAACATTCTGTACGGATCGGGTTTGCTGTATTGACTGTAGATTGATCTATACGGTAACGAAAAATACACATATGTCAAGCAGCAAATTGTACAAAAATTAACATCAATTTGAAGTACAAACGTTCATCGAAACAAAAGTTGTACGAACATTTGGTGCTATTAAATTCGCTGAGTAACGTTTTATCAATGTTTGCATAGAAAGTTGATCAGAATTTTCTTAACAATTTTGGATAACTTACTATGCCAAATGATCAAAATCCCATGCATTCAAAATATAATCATTATGATGAAATTGTATCGTTGAATATATCACGCCCTGTTGTTTTAAATATGATTATGTGCCATGGTCTGACAGCATACATTCTCGAACATATACAGTCTATTCAATTATCACATTATTCCTTGCATGATAAAGATTGTTGGTACATTGTGTGTGTTTAGTTTCTGTCACCAACAATAATATCCACCGACACGCAGCAGAAACTCGGTATCGCCACCGAGTAGAATTTACCTAATTAACGTCAATATAAATTGTCTGTTGACTCGTTCATGAAAAGTAACAAACGATATCAACATTGATTGTCTTCTCCTCCCGCGGTGATGATTTATGGACTTCTAGATCATCAATATAATTTTCTCTGCCCTCCTTTTAATGTCCACCGCCCACCACTTTTTTCATCAGTTGTATTTTGCGGAGATTCTGGATGAGATACTTTTTAATTAGGTCACTGTGCTGTTTGGCCACTATGATACTACGTTTTTGGCATATATATTTTCGTACAACATGTAGCTACATTTTTTTGTAGTTATACTATCAGGCGATAATATTCCCCTCGTCTTTTATTGTTTGCCCCTTGTGCTGAGAGAGCAACTTTGTAAATAAGATCACCATGCGGTTATGCCTTGTTTGGTCGCTGGGGTCGCATCCTTGACATATTCTGGAACTATATGTATCTAGATATATGTAATGTTTTCCCGCCCTATTCCTACCTTGCCTATTATTGTAAACTAGGTCAAGTCGCAGTTGTGCCTCTTTAAGTCGTATTAACGTAAGATTACTGTCCTTGGTGTTTTAACTAGGTCGATAGTGGTTGTACCTCATTTGGTCGCAGCCTTGGCACGGGTTTGTGCGACTGGGTCGCTGTGCAGCGGAGCCTTTTGGGAATTTGGTCAAGTATTGGCTGCGTTTCATTCGGTTTCATGCAATAACCGCTTTTATATAATTTTTTTGAGAAACTGGGTCATCCTGCATTTTGTCGGCGGGGACTTGGAATTTAATTGTTTCTTCGGCTTGTGTGTGGTCATTGCTCAGTGTAGTTGCTAGAAATATGTAATGTTATTTCTTACCCCATTCCTACCTTGCCCATTACTTTAAACTAGGTCAAGTCGTTGTTGTGCCTCTTTAGGTCGCATATTGTTAGGTCACTGTCTTTAGTGTTTTAAACTAGGTCACGTCCCGGGGTTGTTGAGCCTCATTTGGTCGCTGTTTTGGCATGGGTTTGTGCTGTTACCGCCATACAGCGGTATTTTGAGCGATATTATGCATAAACATACAATGCATTTTGTAGCCGTATATTCTAGAACAATATGGTGTTTTGTTTTTCTTAAAACAGTACATAGATAAGTGTGTTAGGGGTTGAATACGTGAGTGAGGAAGATATTTGTCAGACAGACAACGAGTGATACGAGTGGATACTAGTAAGCGTTAAATTGAACAAGCGGGAGAAAGAGCTACCGAAAGACACCCAATTTTCTTAATTAAAAAAGATGTTATTGACAGATAAATGTTTTGTAGTTTTCGACATTGTAAACAGTTGCAGGGTAAAACATTAATGTTTAGATCATACGATTAGTATTACGCAGAGTAAGTTATGCTGACGTAACATGACGTTACACAAACATACTCAATACCGTGCGTTACGTCTATAAAGACACACGATTCAATGGCACATCGTTACTTTTATTGAGATTTGAGGATTCAACTTATACATTTCATTTTGTTTGAACTCCTCTGATCTTCTGAGTGATATATTTATAGTCTAACGGACAAACATATACTTGAGACATACTAAATGTGATGTCTGTGACTTTCACTCTTATCCCTCCTTACCAGAAGTGACAAGTATTAACGAAAACCGAATGTCAGCAAACTATTTATAGGGTATGTGGTCTGCGTTTTATTCATTTGTGTGCCTTTTGTTCTTTGCTTATTATGCTGAGTGCTGTTTTTTTATGTCCGATTCGTAATTATATTTTCCCAAATAAATGTCACGTGAAGTACATGCTTAGTCTTCCACTCAACGTGTTTAGCAAAATTGATACGAAAGTGGCGAAATGGAATCCATTGTCAAACGCTGGATTGGTTTGTTTTATCTTCGTGGTTAGTTCCTCCGTGTATGTATTAGACCCAATATGACAAAACTTTGTAAATCCTTTAAACAAATGAGAATGGTGTATTGTTTTACCCCATGGGACGCTTGAGTGTGTCTGTGATTAAATGTGATCTCAATTTGATTGGTAATATTGCAGAAATGATGTGGGATGGAGGCGCAATCAGTGGATTTAGTCATGTTTTCTTTCAATTGACACTATTCTAAGATTGTCATCTGCTATTTATACATGTTATATTCGTTCGGCCACGTCAGACAGATATTATGAAAAAAGTTTTCGATGAAGCGATGATTGGAGAAACAGATGAGAGTGAAAAACGCAGACGCTGTTTACTAATGCAGTGACGATACGTTTTGATTAGGCCGTTATTTTGAGAGATGACTATCTACATCTCACAGTACTAGACAGGCGTCGCCAGAATTGCTATCATTTATACAACATACTTCTTGAATGACAATTTACAGAGCAAATTGATGAAATACTATAACAGGCAAATGTTGCATTTGTTATTTTTTTAACTTTACACAAATCATTACTCTGAAGAAATTAATGTTGTACACTTGCTTTAATCCAGTTCCAAAAGTTCTCATAAAGTATTTATCATACGCACACAACATAATTTCATAGAATATGCGGGACTATATTTGAAACATTGTGTAGCTTATGTAAACACATGCGGCAATAATTCTTTAAAATTGAAACATTATGTGAAGCTAAGTCAACAAACATCTCTATAATTTCTGAAAATTATTGTATTAATGTAAACACATGTAATTGGCAACATTCAAAGAACTTTAGCTATAGACGGACACTGGCGCTGCATATATCGTCGCAATGTTTCCGTACAAGGTTTTTAATCAGTATAAAGTATGATGATGTTCGTATCAGGTAGAACATTTGTCAATCAAATTTGCTGAGTCACGTTGTTCAAAAGCTTGCATGGTTTGATTTTTATCATCGTCACCATCGCCATCATCATTAGCCGAAGTACCACAATTCATGTACTATCGCAATAAGTACCCTCATCATTGATATTTTCTTCTCTACCATATTCATAACGATATCATCAACATCATCATCGTCACTTGTACCTTCACCACAGTCAACATCACAACTGTTACCGCTTTCAACACCGTCATCATATTCAGCGCCCTTATCACAAGCATTCCAAACATTGTCATTATCATCACCAACACATCTCCATATTTCCAACCACTAACATCATCATCATCACAAGCAGCACCATAATCATCACCTACACCATAAGCAGTATTACTTTCATCACCGCAATTACAATTTGTATTACCACTCATATCATTATGGGTGATGTTGAAACACGATAAATGTTATCGTCAAATCATTTACATAATTATCACCGTTTTAAGTCAAATCAGATCTGACGTCAAGTGATTGATTGGCGAATGTTTGGCACACGACCTTGAACGTAATTTCTTTGGAACGTTTCTATCATAATCATTACCATGCCTTATTTAATCACATGCCTATGAAATTATATCACAAAACAACAGAAGTTGACATTGCCAATATTCACTCATTCATAATAGAACATTTTCTGGTCAGTAACAGTTGTAGCTTGCAAGACGGCGGTAATATACGCTATATTCCAGGTGTAATTCGTCTGGTCATTCTTCATCCTCCACAAACTGCCCGACTAAATTTCAGGGTCATTTTGATCAAAGGTTAAACTCACCATGACCTTTGAACACACAACAATCACTGGTACAACCATAAGAAATATAGGATCTTAGATCGTAAAACTTTACAGAGAGGTTGCTAATCATCAGATGTAGGCTGCTACTAATTTTGAGGTCGATAGGTCTAACGTCAAGGTCGTAGTGACCTTAGCTACAGTAGGCTATTTACTGAGCAAATTGATAGTTTCTTCGAACGATGAAATACTATAACAGTCAAATGTTTCAATTGTTATTGTATTACTTGACACAAATCATTCCTCTGAAGAAATTAATGTTGTACACTTGCTTTAATCCAGTTCTAAAAGTTATTGTAAAATTACTTGTTCTCATAAAGTATTTATCATACGCACACAACATAAGAACCTATAATATTTATGGAATATGCGGGACTATATTTGAAACATTGTGTAGCTTATGTAAACACATGTGGCAATAATTCTTTAAAATTGTAACATTATATGAAGCTAAGTCAACAAGCATCTCTATAAGTCTTGAAAATTATAACATTAATGTCAACACATGTAATTGGCAACATTCAAAGAAATTGAACTATAGACTGACACTGGCGCTGCATATATCGTCGCAATGTTTCCGTACAAGTTTTGTAATCAGTATAAAGTATGATGATGTCCGTATCAGGTGAAACATTTGTCAATCAAATTTGCTGAGTCACGTTGTTCAAAAGCCTGCATGGTTTGATTTTTATCATCGTCACCATCGCCATCATCATTTGCCGAACAACCACAATTCATTACTATCGCAATAAGTACGCTCATCATTGATATTTTCTTCTCTACCATACTCATAACGATATCATCATCATCATCATCGTCACTTGTACCTTCACCACGGTCAACATCACAACTGGTACCGCTTTTAACATCGTCAACATAATCAACGGCCTTATCACAAGCATTCCAAGCATTGTCATTATCATCACCAACACATCTCCATTTTTACAACCACTAACATCATCATCATCACAATCAGCACCATAATTATCATCTTCACCATAAGCAGTATTACCTTCAACACTGCAATTACAATTTGTATTATCACTCATATCATTACGAGTTGTTGTAACACGATAAATGTTATCGTCAAATCATTTACATAATTATCACCGTTTTAAGTCAAATCAGATCTGACGTCAAGTGATTGATTGGCGAATGTTTGGCACACGACATTGAACATAATTTCTTTGGACACGTTTCTATCATAGTCATCATCATGTCTTATTTAATCACAGGCCTTATAGAAATTATATCACAAAAACAACAGAAGTTGACATTGCCAATTTTCACTCATTCATAATAGAACATTTTCTGGTCAGTAAATGTTGTACCCTGCAAGACGGTGATAATATACGCTAATTCCAGGTGTAATTCGTCTGGTCATATTTCCTACGTTACATTTCATATTCATAACTTTGCCTCACTCCATAGTGCGTTCTACATGTACGAGTATACTGGCTTATAGAACTAATAATCGTGCAAAATAGAAATGCTTTGAAATAAATACTGCTGTGTTTTCAAAATAAGTTAGTACTTCGCACTATTAACTATAACGGGTTTACTATATTAACCGACTTAAAATCAGACAGACTTACTTAAATGTTAAGTTTGCACATTCTAAATAAATACGTCTAGTTTTGTTTCAACAGCAAAAGCGTTCATTCTTTCATATTACATGTAGGTGACAAATACGTCAGTTTCAGACAGCAGTGCTTGCCAAATATTAGCTTTCCTTCGATGTAATGATACACTTTTGTGAATGGCCCATTTGGAAATGTCGAGGTTTACATTCAAATCTGGATCGTAAAATGAAAGAACTTGCCATACAAGTGAAAAAGCAATGACAAGATATACAGAGGAGTCCTGTGGCAGATGTTGCGAGGAAAGCTTGTTTTTATTTACACATACATTTGAATACAACATTCACCATTATTTATCCACACGGCTGTAGCTGTTCTCATTCATTAAAACCAAAAACATGCCAATTTGATCGAATATCATTCGGTGATAAACATATTATAGGCAACTGGTTAAGCTTTTTCGACTGTGGATCGACCAATATGGTAATGGAAAGAGCTCAGAGGTCAAGCAGCAAATAGTATAAAATTCAACATCATTTGGAGGTATAAACATTCATCGAAACAAAAGTTGTGTGTACTTGTATGCAAATGTGGTGCTATCAAATTCGTTGCGTAACACTTTATCAATTTTTGCATTGAAACTTTTTCCAGTATTTTCTTTAAAGTTTGGACCACTGACTATGCCAAATCCCATGCATTCAAAATATAATCATTATGACGAAATTATATCGTTGAATATATTAAGCCCTGTCTTTTTAAATATGATTATATAGGACATACTCTAATAGCAAACATTGTCGAAATCAAATCGTCTTTTCAATGATCACATTATTCCTTGCATGATAGCGATTGTTGGTACATAGTACATTGTGCGTATTTCAGTGTATGTCACCGACAATAATACCAGCCGACGCACAGCAGGAACTACGTATCGCCATCGAGTACTATCTTACTCATTAACGTTAATATAAATAAATTATTTTATGTTGACTCGTTCATGATACGTATCAAACGATATCAACATTTTTGATTGTCTTTCTCCCGAAGTGATGATTTGGGGCAGTCTATTTACCTTCGAAGTTATCTTTGTGTTTATCTTTATTGTTTTGCGAAAATATTTCCTTTTTGATTCGTGTTTTCTGTCGGGGTCAAGTAATACAATTGTAAGTAGCCATATCAATAAGTGTTGGTCTTAAAACAATAGCAATAGGTTGTTATGGTATACGATAAGGCAACGATCTAATTTGTTCTGTCGAATGGTGCCGGAAAAAATAATTTATCGTTAAAATTGTATGATTGTTATGGTGTGACAATAACACAAAACAATCATAATTATCATACCTATTTATAGATTTCTAAATGAGAAAATGTAACAAATGTTTTAGCGCTAAATTATGCAGCAGAACAAAGCCATTGATTTAACTATAATTATTATTTTAATCCAAAGTTGTTTGAACGCTAATTGTTATTACAGACTAAAGACACAAAATTTAAATGTTGTAGACTATTGTCAGTGTTTGAAAGCTTACAATAGACCTTTAACAAAACGTTAAGAATCTTGTAGAAACGTTAATGGTTAACGCAGCAGATAGTTAACATTTAAGATCAGAGATTGCCTAGACAAACACCTTTGTTATAGTTTTCACTGACATAACTGTCGACTGAGTTTTTGTTTTAGTCATTAATTTGTGTGCCTATCGTACTTTGTTGAATATGTTTAGTGCTATCGTCCTTGTATGATCAATTATAATAGTTTGCCCTCTCCTAAAAACATGTAACGTGAGTGCATTTCCAGTCAATTACTAAACAGAATGCACTTACGTATCCTTAAATTCAACAGTTTTGTATAGTCATATATTATCATAGTACATTAAATTGTTATCATAACAATGTAAAGCTGCTTGACAAGACGACATACTCCTCCGTTGAAGACATAATACCAGAATACATGCCTTATTGCAGACAAAAAAAAAACCAAAGTCTCCTTGAATATCGTATTTATTGAAAGTGAACTGCCAACTGTGTGATGTAGAAGTTTGTTTCGGTGACAGAAGGGCTATCGACTTGAAACGGAATGGGTGTTTAACGAATATGATACACAATAGACGAAACGAAATACGCCATCATACGCTGAATCATTTTGTTTTATCTGCGTGGTCATTTGTGTTCTCCTAAAGGTGTACGTGTTATACCCAATATGACAAAACATTGATAATCCTTTAAACAAATGAGACTTGTACATTGTTTTACCTCTTGGGGCGCTGGGTGTGTATGTGATTAAATGTGATCTCAATTTGATTAGTGATATTGTAGAAATGATGTAGGATTGAGTCACAATCATTGGATTTAATCATGTTTTCGTTAACGTGACACTCTTCCAAGATTGTCTCCTATTACATTTTTTTTGTATTTATACATGTGAGCCGTTCTCCAGAAAAACCGGACTTATTGACATAACAATAATAATTATCTAATAATGTTTAGAAATAGGTCTAAAATGAGAAAAAAGTCATGTTCACCGATTTAATCGTAAGCACAGGTGGCAGTATCAGTGTTTGGTCCGCAAACGATTAAAAAAATAAAATCAAAGAAATATTTAAAAACTTCCGTCACGGAGCTAATATACTATCAAGGTATAAGCGTACTATATTTATATATGCCAATTTGCAAATATTGTGAAACATCGCATCTCGCTGTTTCAGCATAAAATACGGCCTCTGAAGAAAAATCGCCACACAAGTCATTCAAATAAACTATAATATATGCAATCTTACCGAAAATCTCGTGCAATTGTATCTTATAACTGCGGAACGGCAAAACAGTGTTCCTTTCGTTATTTAACTTCGCTCGAGGTCATTTTTTATTTACTCGCTGGATACCCACTCCACTCAAAGTATCGTAATTATTGTTAGGAACTAAGTCATTTTTAGATACGATGTTCCACAATCTTTGGACATAGACGTATTGTACGCTTTTTACCATGATAGTGTATTAGCTCAGTTACGGATTTTTTTTTCATTTTTTTATATTTTATTTTCAAAACACTGATACTGCCACATGTGATCGTAAGTAGTTAGACATCATAGTACTATCTTAAAGATTTAAAATTTCTGGTAAATTATTCCGTCGTTGCTATGGTGACCAATTTCTGAAAACTATCCGAATTGAGAAAAGCAAGGGGTTAGTGGTTAAAAATAGCAGCTACTTTTCCCTTTAAGCAAACACTCACACTTTTGTCGCGATTTATAAAAATCAAAAAACTATTCTAAAATGTGACAATAATTTGAAAAGTTTACGTCAATAGTTCATCAAATACGGGGTTTATAAAATGATGGTAAACGTTACGTCAAAAAAGGCTCGGTGGCGTTTGCGACGTCACTCAATAACTTGGCGGGAGTGGTTAGTTTCAAAAGTATATAGCTTTGTTAATTTATGTAATAATTCGTTCAAATTTTCAGAAAGTGTTCATAAGAGTCTTGTCTTTTTAACGATTTATTATCATGATTTTCGTAATTTTGTCAATAAGCCCGGTTTTCCTGAAGAACGGCTCATATTAGATTCGTTCGACCATGTCCGAAAGATATTATGAAAAACGTTTCCGGCGAATTGATGACTGGTGTAACAGATGAGATTATTTCATAATGCAGTGACGATATGTTTTGATTAGGCCGTTATTTCATAAAATGATTTACTAAATCTTACAGAAGCAGACATGCGTCGCCAGAATTGCTATCACTTATACCACATAGTTTTTGAATGACAATTTACAGAGCAAAATAATAGTTTATTCGAGCAATGAAATATTATAACAGACAAAATGTTCATTCGTATTTTATAACTCTACACAAATCATTCTTCTGGAGAAATTAATGTTATACAATAGTTTTAATCCAGTTTTAGAAGTAATTGTTAATTTGACTTGTGCTCATAAAGTTTTTATTATACACAAAAAATAATAATACGTGAAATTTTGGGGCTGTGTTTGAAACATCGTGTAGCTTATGTAAACAAGATGCGATAATAAGTCTTTAAAATTGAAACATTATGCGTAGCTAAGTCAACACTCATCTCAATAATTCTTGTAAAGTATTACATTGAAGCAATCACGTGTAATTGCCAACATTCCCTTAATATTAACCAATAACAGACACTGATACTGAATATATTCGTGTACTGTTACCCTACAAGTATCACAATCATCATAAATAATGATAATGTCCGGTAAATAGAGGAGATGAAGTTTAAAAAGTTCACGGATTCTTTGGATTTTTACCATTTTTTGCTTTTCATTGATTATGATGTTGATATCAACCTAGTGACCTACCAAACTAATATTTGTCTATAAGAAACGTCAATATGGCGCATACTGTATGTGTTAATCATCTTACAATAGTTCTACATTTTATTGCTTCATTACCCTTATCTTCATTATGTGTACTTTTAGTCCACCGGCTAATTTCAAGAGTGTAACGTGTATAGTTAAAATATCCATGAAATAAATAATACTTAATGGTTTGAAATAATGCTGTGTTATTCAATTTAAAGTAATAATTCGCATAACTCTCTGGAAACGGTTTAATAGTTTCTAACTAAAACACAGACTGACCTACTTAAATAATTTATTTGCAAAGTCTACAAAAATACGTCTCCCTCCCTTTCTTTGAACAGAAGAGGCTCGAGATCTTTCAGAATACGTGACAAATATTTCAGTTTCTGACAGCAGTGCTTGCCAATCGTTCTATCAACATGTTGAAAATTCTTTGAATGGTTTCATTGTACATACGTGTATCAAGCTTTACATTTGAACATTTCAACTAGATGTAACACCGACATGTCTTGCAACATCAATGCAAAGAAAAATTGGACACAGTAGGCAGCACTTATTATAAAGGGAACATTAAAATGCAAAACATTAAACGTAACATTAAATTTTTCCTTGTAGACGCAATAGTCGCCTTACGGAAATATCAAATCTAAACAGAAATCGGCAAATTATGTTGAAAAGAAAGTTATCATCATAATCAAAGGTACCCTTTTCCATATACTGACAAACTTGATTGAGTTGTTTCAAACAATGACAAAGATGTTCGAGAAAGTTGAAACAACGAATGTGTCAAATTCTATATAGAGACACCAAGGAAACAATAGCTAAGTATCTAACAGTATTTCTTTATCTATATTAGATGCGAATGTCTCGTATTCCGCGGCATATGTTGCAATAGAACACTTTTGTATTTGCACACACATTGTCGGTCAACAACATTTGAATAAAAACACTCATCTGTGTCTGTTTGAGAGTGTTCTCTTTAATTAAACAAGACACAAACAACTAAAGAAAATGGAGCGCTATTCGCTGATGAATGCATTGTACGAATGATCAATTGGGCGGCTTAAGCTGTATTGACTGTAGATTGTATAACCTAAAAGGTTATGACAGCTGCTAAGAGGTCATCAGCAAGTAGTAAACAACACTTCAACAATATTTGGAGGTAAAACATGCATTCAGATTGAAAATTGAAAACAAATGTTTGATACACATGTTTGGCACTGTGGTGCTATTGAATTAGTAACGTGGCGTTTTATCAATGTAGGCTTAGAAAATGGTCCAGAATTGTAAAATTGTACATTCTAAATTACAAGCAATCAAATTATAATGATGAACGTATGATGCTCAATATAGTGCACCCTGTCTTTTTAATACGATGTATGGGGCATAATCGGCCAGCAATATTTGTCGAAAACAAATAGCCTATTAAATGATCACATTATTCTACGTATGATTACCATTGTCGGTATTTAGCGTCTGTCATCGTTAATAATATCTTCTAACGCTCTGGGAGAACTATGTGTCGCTATCGACTTGTATCTTACTCATTAACGTCAATATAAATTGTCTGTTGACTCGTTCATGACACGTATCAAATAATAGCAACATGTTAGATTGTCTTTCTCTCTCGGCGATGATTTGTGGCAGTCTATTTGCCTTCGAAATTATCTTTTGGTTGGATTTACTGTATTGCCAGATATATTTCAACTTAAGTTCGTGTATTTTGTCGGGATCAAGCGATATAATCGTCAATTCTGCCGTAGACATGTTAATAACTTTTGGTCTTAAAACAATAGGAAAACGTTATTACACTATAAGACAACAATCTGACTGGCTTAGTCGAATGTTGCCAGAAAAAAAAATCATCGATTGAATTGTATAAATTCTCATTGATTAAAGACATTGAGTTAATAGTATTTAGAGTAAACTTGAAACTGAGAAGTTTTGGTGTAACATTAACACGAAACAATCAAATCATGCCTAGATATAACTTAGAAAATGACGAAGATACAACGAAAGTATGAACGCTGAATGGTGCAGAAGAACAAAACCATTGCCTTAAATCTAAACCGTATTATAAACCAAAGTACAACGTCGTTGTTCGAACGCTAACATTGCAGACCAAAGAAATTTCTTGCACGCTAAATGTTATTATTGACTATTGTAAATGGTTGATCGTTGATAGATATTATGTATAATGATCATTGTTTTGACCATTAAGTTTTATTATAGACTAAAGGCATTGTTTGAACGATAAAAGTTATAGTAAACTAACGCCAATATTTTTACACTTAAATTGTAGACTACCGTTATTGTTAAAAGTTTTACAGTAGATATTTAACAAAACATCTAGAATCTTGTCGAAACGTTACAGGTTGACGCAACAGATAATTAACATTTAAAATCTGAGACTGCCTAGACAAACACCTCTTTTATAAGTTTCATTGACATTACTGTCGACTACCAGATCAGTAACATGATTAAGGCGTCTCCTGAATACCTGTTTTGAGAGAAATGCCTAGCAATAAGGTAGAGTTAACCACTATTGCAATGACATCATATTCAGAAATAATCTGATTATTGCATATTATTTGATAGTAGTAACAATTAGTTAATTAATTGGACTTGGATTCGGAATGGTGGCACACGCTTGACAAGGGGAAACATTTCACTTTAGACATTTTTTTATGTCTGTGGTTATTTGCGTTCTCCAGAAGGTGTATGTATTAGACCCAATATGGTAAAAACTTGATAATCCGCTATACAAATGAGGAGTGTGTATTGTTTTACCTCATGGGACGCTGAATTGTGTCTGTGATTAAATGTGATCTCAATTTGATTAGTAATATTGTACAAATGATGTGGGATGGAGGCGCAATCATTGGATTTAATCATGTTTTCGTTCACGTGGCACCCTCCCAAGATTGTCGTCTGCTATTTATACATATTAGATTCGTTCGGCCACGTCAGAAAGTTATTATGAAAAACGTATCCGGTGAGTTGATGAGTGGAGTAACAGATGAGAGTGAAAAAACGCAGACGATATTTACTAATGCAGTGACGATATGTTTTGATAAGTCCGTTATTTTGAGAGATTTTTACTAAATCTCACAGAAGCAGACAGGCGTCCCCAGAATTGCTATCATTTTTACAACATACTTCTCGAATGACAATTTACAGAGCAAATTGATAGTTTCTTTGAACGATGAAATACTATAACAGTCAAAGTTTTCATTCGATATTTTATTATTCTACACAAATCATTCCTCAGAAGAAATTAATGTTGTACAATGGCTTTAATCCAGTTCTAGAAGTGATTGTAAAATTGACTTGTCCTCATAAAGTATCTATTATACACACACAAATTAATAACATGAATATTTGTGTTTGAAACATTGTGTAGCTTATGCAAACACATACGGCAATAATTCTTTAAAATTGAAAACATTATGTGTAGCTAAGTCAACAAAGTCTATAATGCCTGAAAATTGTTACATTAAAGTAAACACATGTAATTGCCAACATTCAAAGAAATTTAAATGTAAACTGACACTGGCGCTGAATATATCGTTGCAATGTTACCCTATACTTTTCTAATCAGCATGAAGTATAATAATGTCTGTATAAGGAGGAACACAAGTGTAATGAATCTGCTGGGTCATGTTATTCAAAATTTCGATGGTTTGAATGTTCATCATCGCCATCGTTACCATAATCGTCAGTCGCACTACCTTCATAATTTCTATCATCATCAGTCGAATTAACATTACTATACCAAGGAGTATCCTCATCGTTGCTTTCAACTAAGCTACCAGCATATTTATTGATATCATCATCATTTTTGGTTGTATTATATGTACATGTACCTTCATCACAATCGACACCACAACCACTTCCAGTTACATGATCATCATCATAGCCCTCATCAAAACCACTCACAGCATCGTCAATATTATTATCAACTCACTACACCATCATCACCACGCAAGCTATCGGTGAAATTAACAAACATTAAGACACTCGTTAATTGTTCGTATACGTAAATGCAATCTCCTTTTCGCTGGCTTAGAATGAAAACATCGTAAGTTCCAAACATGTATATTTTTGTAATTACGAAAAAACAAGCCCTTTTAACTCCAGTTCAAGACAGTTCCGATTTACATGAAAATAGGCCCAAACAAAGCGCATTATTTTAGATATGTATCAAATGTATAAGGTTGTACGTACTATCGTAAATAATATTTACGGCCTTCTCATTCTAAGCCAGTGATTTGTAATACAAAGCAATCGATTCAAGCTAGTTCGACATAACGAGGATCGACTGTAAACGTGTATGTACATACTTTATATGTTCTATTTGTTCTTCTCAGGTCCAGAATGGTGGCATACAAGATGGCAGATATGTGGAAAGGGAAAATATCAATCCCCTATAGACATAAAACCAGACAGACTATTGTATGACCCTAAACTATCAGGAATTGTCTTCTCAAACGAAAAGAAGGTAATGTTACTTTTTTATTGAGCTATTATGGTAATTACTTCAAGCTCAGTGGCGGCTTTTAGCCACGTCATTGTGTTTCATTCTTTCAGTTATTAACTGATCCGTGTCCTGCGAGGTGAAAATATTATCTTTTGTCACATTAATTCAAGCAGCTATCTCTTGAAACTCATAGTGAACATAGTAAATGCTCGTATGAAAAAATGACAATTTCTTAATTAACCCGTATTATAGCTGTAATGGGACTGTAACGTTTCGAAGATGGTTCTCAATTTATGATTGGCATTGAACAGATCTTGATGAATTATATTTTATTTTGTTCAAAAGTACAATACGCAAATTTCTTACACGTATTGTCGCACCGTGCGATCCTGTCCACGCAGTGTGTTGTTTTCGGGTTCAAATGTCATGAGTAACATCCCCTTGTGTGAAATGTGGTTCGAGTTCTTTCAAGCAATTGGAATATTCCCCTCGCGCGGTATTGCCGCATGGGTGTCTACATTAGTAGAAAATCAATCATCAGTTTAATGTCATCTGATAGTCCACCATTTACATATACATGATGCGGATTACGTGAAACAAGTCAAACAAATAATCCGTGACTTTATCACTTACCTATTAGAGCATTCAGTGCGAATTGAATTAGTCTGTTTTAACATTGTGGAATCAAAGAAATTTCATTGTTGACAAAACAAGAAGTGTAAACATAAACGACATGATTTTTGACACCAGATAGATTCAGCACAATGGCACGCGAGCAGTCGTGTCGTAACGATAATATTTTCAATGTTAAGTCCTCATCTTAGTGTCTTTATTTTCTGTGGTTAACATTTTTGACAAACCAATTTTCATTATTGTCCACAGTGCAATCGACAGTGAACATCGGATAAAAACGGCACTGGTAAAGCACTTCAACGATCACCTCTTTGATAGCAAAGAGAGTCTGGATTTAGCGGCGGTCTTATCCGATTTATGGTTAAATGAACATTTGATACAACGCTATCGGTATTCTATTACTGCTCTATATTACTCCGACAAACTCATTTATAACACATAGACAGATACATATCATAAAATACGCTTGTGATTTCAATATTTGCAGTAATCGAAATGGAATTGATACGCCGTTATACAATGTACTCCAAAACCCTTTCAGTATGATTGAACATACAACGTTTTAGTATCCTACAAACATTCAGACATATAATGTTATGTCTTTGGACGTTATGAAAACAAAATCTCATACGTTATTGTAAAAATGTCATTAATATTCGAAATCTATGGGAAAGACGAGAAGTTGGTAGAATACATCACAAATGTTATAATAGTTACATCAGTCAGAGTGCGGATGAATCAGACAGGTTTTGGGTTTAACTCAACCGTGAACTAATCACAGTTTGTTTGTTTTGTGTCACTCCATGCGATGCACTGCATCGTCTTCTAGGAATATACCAAACTAAGCAAAAACTGCTGTTTTATTCATAAGGCAGCCTAATTAAATATTTATAAAGAAAGTTAAATTTGTAAATGCTGTTTCGCTCTCATTCATATACATACGAGTACCCTACACAAGGTTTCGGCTATTGTAACTAAACTGGGTAATGCAGTTACCAAAAACAATAATGTTATTCAATACTCCGTACACAAAATACATAGTTTTTTACAATGTCATGTACTTAAGAATACGCGGTACACATTGCACTAATTTTATTTCTGTTCATGATGAAAACGATAAAACGTATTCAGAAGAAATGCCAAACATCAAGAGTTCCAAGTGAGCAGTCACCCATCTCAGCGGAACACTATCACGAATACATGTTATATTTTAAGGTATTCTAGTGCTGCACAATTTGGAAGACGTTTAAAACCCTTTAAGATACGTGAATGAATCAATAGTTTGAACTCGTGACGGAACTTTCATTGATTCACTGCTCAATGTCTCAAAAAGTGATGATTTAAATCGAATTTATTTGCAATATACAAAAACCAAAGTTACAAAACATGCCTTCAGGGTCTAATTGATCTTAAGTTGTAAATCCATAATCAATAATATAGTCACATTTAGTTATTTTATTTAGTTGATTTAAATTAACAACAAATTCATTGGCTTGCTTTTAGGAAAGATTGTGATACATTTATTAGAAAATAACACCCAGTCATCTCTCGCTAGAACTGTTGACATGTGAAATATTGTTTGATCCATGTAACTTATGTCTGTACGACCATTCATTGACACTCTCTTTTTGGTACCCCTAATCTAGATTGGCAAAGTCTTGTTCAAGTGTACTCTCCTTGCGACATTGGAAACGAAAATAAAACCAAACATTCCGCTGGTCAATTATTTCAATCTTGAACAAAATGGGTTAATATAATGATTTTACGGATAACGCAAGTTTACGGATAAAGAAGATAACTCCAATGACGTCTATAAAACATGGAGTAATCATGTCTGTATGAGTCCTTGGGGTACAGTTGCCGGGATTTGTGGAATCAACGACAAATTATTTAGAATCATGATGTTTTTAAAACGACTCTCTTGGGGTTTATAGCAAATATCACAATCGGTATTAACGTATAAATCCGTATTGTATGGTTCAATTATTTTTTTCTTGAGAATATCGTATCGGAGACAATATATATCGTTTAATCTATAAGAAGATACGTCTAGTGATTTTAAAATAACTCCTATTTATTGCCATGCAATAGGGGATGCGTAGAATGTTTTCTGGAGATAACATATCATAGTTCAATTATTAATCAACAGTAGTTTTTGTCGAGCCTTCTTGCGGCCTGATTTGTTAATTATGTGCTTGCGTACATCCGTTAGCCTGTAGATTTGGAAAGACTACAACGTTGATAATTCTTGCTTATGTTTATAGCATGGCTTGCATAATCACAAGGTTCATATTTCAAGCAACAATATCACAGTTTGAAGTATATGTCAAGTTCAAGTATGTTCGTAGCTTTTTCTCTTTGTGGAGGTTCTGTTCTGTCAAAATGCTGTACTCTAGCATATGTTGGACATAACCTTGTCACCTACTTATCGATTTTAAAATAACCAGGTGAATTGTTTACCTATTTGTCATGTGCAAAAGTGGTGTCAGCATATAAAAGGTCGCAATCACATGTAAAAAGAGCCAACTTCTGCTTTATTCGAACCAGTTCTTTGTCATTATGAGTAATTTTGAAAAGCTGTTCACAACATGACACGATGTGTCAATATCACAAAGACAAAGCCAACACGAGTATTCAGCTTTTCTAAAACATAAATTGGCATCAATTTCGGAAATGAAGAATACCTGGGTATCGTGATAATGTCGTCATAATATATGATGTTCGTCCATCGTTGCATGATGAGGACCACGACTTCCTTTTACGCAGATGACTGGATTCTGTGTTTTCAGAGGTGGCTCGCCAAACCGATCCGAGCACAAGAGTAGCCACAACAAGTAAAACACTTGAAGTCGGTAATCTCGTAGCGGTACTGGTGGAGTACATGTTTCTCCCTGACAGCATCAATACCAGATTCATCGGTAACTTTGGAACTGGTTGTGATAAGATGGCGCTAGTGGGGGCGGTTGAGAGCATGGTTTTCCATTATTTTCCATACAACGTTCATTTCCTTAAGGGAATACATCAGGATGTATTTGTATCTCTTCTTTTGTCCATCTACAGTTCTCTTTCCGGATTCAAGCTTATCATATAAGAGTTACTTCGGACTTCTTGATTCACTCAAACTATATTCAAGTCAAGCCCATCTTGTTTGACATTTCTGCAGCAATGTTTAAATTGATTGCATATTAACTCCCTCGAAGACTTCAGTGTTCGGAACATTGTCTTGTCATCTAATGTTCAGTATTCTGCGAAGGAATGGCGTTTGGAAATACTGTAGATTGCGAGTGTGATAATGAGTGTAGTCATAATAATAAGGTGACGACATAGTGAAATACTGGTATATTTGATTGGTTGTAAAGAGAGTAAAGTGCATCACTTACAAGTCATCTTGCATCGAGCCAAAACAGAAAGTTAGACATGTTACATATTACCGGTTGTTCCACATTATTGTATTGTGAAATGTCAATGTCTTCTTAGACATACACACTATGCTTGTCTGGAGGGATTAATTATTAAACAAAACCACGTAACTGAAGCACAAAACCAATCAATGTACGGTTAAATAGTTTACCACTGCACCTTAGGCATAACCCGGTTACATCCTTTGTTGAAATAGTTTCAAATATTATACAAAAAACTGATACTGATTTCAACCCTTTATTGAAGACAAATTTGTTTAAGCTTTTAAGCTGATAATATAACATGGTTTACCCAACGTCAACAACTCTTTGCTAATTGTAAGCGTGTTTTGCTTAACAGAAAATTATTTCTCGTTAATTAGTTCCAGAGAGACAATCCTACTACGTTTATATTAGTAATCACAACCGTATGCCGCAATTGTTTGTGGTAAACGGTGTGAAGCTTTGTGTTTTATGGTACACGGTGTGTAGCTTTGTACAACATGCACGATTTGAGAACTTGCTTGCGGGGAGCATCTACCGTTAGTGTCGTAGTTTTAGTTATCGTTTAATTTGATTACCATCCAAATGCATGTTAAGTATGCAAGCGTTTTGACGACATTGTCCTTGTGAAACTTGACACTTAAAACTGCGGGTGACATAATTAATTAGTTCTAGATACGAGTAAGACGGAACTCGAGTATACGTATTTTGAACTATGATTAGACTAAAAATAATGGCCTGCGAGTTATATAAAACAGTCGATTACAATCATAAAACCACTAACGTGATAGAGTTGCAAAAATATTACGTATAACACATTGCCTCCTGAGGATATGAAATAAGTCGAATGAAGTATTTCGTATACAAGTATGAACAGAAGGGTAATGAAAATGGCTGCTTAATTGGGGAGTACATTACCACCATACAGCAGACTTGATGCTGCGCAGCAAAGTGAAGTAGCATCAGGCAGCGCAGCAGATGCAAACATGCACACCATATTACCACTTAATATAACAGTAGCACCATAGGCCAAGGAAGCACATCGATATAAAGTATCACCACATTGCACAACAACACACACTATAGAGCAAATGATCACAATCAACATAAAATATACGATACCGTATTCACCGAGATTTCTCAAAAGGTGCACATTCATTCGGCATTGTTGTGCTGTAGTTTGTCTAGTCTGTTATACATGTTGTACAGGAATCAACATTCAGTTTAAAACGTTGTGATCTTTTCCAATAACACTTGGGGTATTGTCGCCATGTTTAGAAACATAAAACTAAACGACTTGAAGTTTAATCAAGAAAAACAATTTAACTCTCGTCAGCTATTTGTTGTGCTTGACTTGCTATTTTCAATAATTGTTTTAAGCTTGTGATAATTTAGTGCGGAACGCGCAGGAAACAACCCTAATACTGGCAGAATTTCGGGTAATATTTAATTGCTGGACGGATACTAATTAGGATGAATTCGAAAGCACTTAAAGAATATAAATGAGGAGAAATCCTATTTACAACATTTCAACCAAACAACCAGACTACGTTTGCAGCATCGGTCCCCTTAGGTAATCCTATAAAATAGTCTTTGATTTTTTCATTCATCAGCAAAAATGGCGTTAGAGTATTAGTTGACACAGAGTGAACGCCCGCCGGATATTATAGGCGGTCATGCACGTGACAAGATTATGCGCACGTTACAAGTAGTTCTTTCGTCACATCTCTTGAATATGCTCATATGAAAAAATGAAAATTTCTTTATGAACCCGTATTGTAACTGTATTTTGGCCGTAGAGTTTCGAAAATGATCCTCAATGTATAATTGGCATTGTTCCTTTTCGCGTCGTATGTTGCTTTCGGGGTAATTTCCAATGGTAAGTATTATATCCCCTGGTGAGGAGTATTGTTCAAGTTCTTTACAGCATTCTGGCTGTCTCCCCTCCCATGGTATTGACGCATGTGTGTCTATATGTATATAGAATCTATCGTCAGTTCGATTTCCTATAATATATCAAAATTTACATATACATGATGCTGATTCGTTGTAACATATCAAACAAATGATACGTGACTTTATAACTTAATACCTATCTAAGCATGTAAAATGAGTTGAATTTTAGTTTCAACATTATGGAGTCAAAGAAGTTTTCGTAATTAACACACTAAGAATTGACGGCTCGCTTAATGACACCAGATAGCTTCAACACTCCAATGGCACACGCAATACGCACACCGTCGTGTCGGGACAAGAAGGTTTTCAATGTCAAACATCATCTTAGCGTCTTTATAGTCTGTGGATAACATTATTGACAAACCAATTGTCGGATACAAACGGCACTGGAAATGCTCTCCAACTATGAACTCTTTAATAACAAAACGTGTCTGGATTTAACGACGGTCTTATCCGATTTATAGTTAAATGAACATTTGAAACAGCGCTATCGGTATTCTGTTACAGTTCTATATTACTCCGACAAACTCATTATAACACATAGACAGACACATTTCATAAAATACGTTTGTGATTGTCATCGAAATGGAATGGATACATCGTTATACAAAGTAATCCAAAAACCGCTTCATTATGATTGAAAATACAACGTTTTAATATCATACACACATATACAGTCATATACTGTAATGGCATTGGTCGTAATGAAAACGAAATCTCATAAGTTATTGTAAAAATGTGATAAATTTCGAAATCAATGGGAAAGAGGAGAAGTCAGTAGAATATATCACACATGTTATAACAGTTACATCAGTCTGAGAGCGGATGAATCAGACAGGTTTTTTGTTTATTTCAATTTTGAAGTAGACACAGTTTTTGTCTAACTCTCGCTCTATTTGATGACATTCATCACCTTTTACGAATAAATCAAAACTATGCAGAAACTGTTTTATTCATTAGGCAGTCTAATTAAATACTTTAACAGACCGTTAAAATTAGAAATATTGTTTCGCACTTATTCATATACATACGAGGGATGATCAAAAAAAGGTAGACTTTTGCTATTGTTTCCAAGAGCATCGCATTTCTTCCAATTACTTACATGGTGTATTATCGGTGTCATTTTTGATTATCCCTCGTACGTGTACACAGTCGTTGACAGTAGCACACACACTCTTCCATATCAAACACACTCGCACATCGTGGCTAAATCTGTGTCAATAATCAAACAACACTTGTTACACGTATAAAACGTGTCCAACAGGTATTTAAGCAGACTTGAAACAATACAACAACGTGGTTACCATGGCAACATTCATTATCACCAAAAATCAAATCTACACGATATGCTATGACACAAGCTTGCTAAACATAACTGCAGTACTACGTGTAACTAAACTTAACGGTAATATATTGAAATTATCAATGATATTGCTTAACGTAACTTAATAGTATTAATGTTGAACTTATACAACAGCAATTCTGAAGTTAAGCACAACTGCTAAACTTAACACTAACGCTGAACTCAAACACTTTACTGCTCAATTCCGCTATAAATAATGTGAGGTAGAGAAGTATAAATGCCGTGTTGTTGTCACTGTCAAATTCACACCATTTGTTGTAGCTTTTCTCGACATGGGAAATGACAAAAACCTAATTATCCCTTTGGTCCTTGATTCCAGTATTAAATGTTATACACTTACCGGATAACGCAAGTTTACGGACAAAGAAGTCAAATCCAAAGACGTCTAAAAAACATGGAGTAATCATGTCTGTATGAGTCCTTAGGATGCAGTTGCCGAGATTTGTGGAATCAACGACAATTTATTTAGAATCATTATGTTTTTACCAAGGTGTCTCTTGGGGTTTATAGCAAATATCACAACCGGTAATAACATATAAATCCGTATTACATTGTTTTTTTTTCTTAGAAACAGCATATCGTAAGGGAGAAAATATATCATATAATCTATCAAAAGTACGTTTAGTTGTTTTTTAAATAACTCCTATGTATTGCCATACAATAGGGGGTTGCTTTAAAAACTTTCAGAAGAAAGTCTTACTGGAGTTCGGTCACAGTTTTTAATTAAGTTTAGTGTTCAGCTTGTTTGCGTTGTGCAGAACCAAGTCGCCCATTTCCGTGTATGTACGCACTTGCGTAAATCCGTCCGTCCGGCGATTTTGTCAAGAACATAACTTTGCTATTCTTTGACAATTCGTGCTTATTTTTTCTCAAGTCTTGCATAAATCCAAGGTTTCTATCTCCAACACGAGTGTCACAGCTTGCAGTTAAATGTCAAATTCAAGTCTGTTTGTAGCATGCAACGTGTAATCTCGTGCTAGTTTGGCATATCAGTCTCGTTTAGTATGGTTACAGTTAAATAACTGTTAAAGTTGAAAGGCACGTTACAATACTGTATTCTAACTTATCTCGGAAATTACTTTGTCACTTATTTTGGGATTTTAAAATAACCTGGTGAATTGCTAAGGCTAAGGTCACAAACAAACGCAAAATGGTATACTCGACTTTTTTGGCCCAAAGACATAGACCACACTTGGAGTTCAGTGATAAAATGCTAGAATTTAGCTTGTCTAAAACGTGTGTCGACATAACATATTGTGGATTTGAGAATAACTGGTCATACTTACTTAACACCAAAACCGCTCACAAATATGGCAAATATCGTAAAAATATTGTAATAATATGAACTAAGGCACCGCCTAAATGGGGATTTAATAAATATTGAATATCTGAATTCTGATTGGGTATGTTTGTAGGTATACACTAAAAAATTATAAGCTGAATTTAGATGTTAATATATGGCGCTAATTATCAGCAACTAGTTAAGCCCTCTCCCTCTTTTCCCTTTTAAAATATGATATCAAACATATTTTTTATACTAAGTTTTAGCTAGGCAACACAACAACTATATAATCCAAACTGGGACTTGAACCCAGACTGCCTGGTGGTGAACCAGTCGTCATACATTTGACCATTTGGATGAACAATACGTGTTGCAATGTCACCAGGCTATGTTTTTGTCAAATAAATCCCTTACGAGTGTTACATATTGCTGACAACTAGCTACCAATTATATGACATTAATTGTTAATTTGGCAGAGTGACTTAGTATTGACACTGTAAGATATTATTATCATTTGTGATGACAGCATGAACAAAATTTGAAGTAGAAAATATAAACAATCATGCACAGTGACCACCTGATGCTATTCCACCATGTTTCAGCATATGAATATTCATGCACGGTGAAATCCTGCATATTAATTGTTGCTCAACAACGGAGAGGCATTTTAATTCTTCAGGCATTAAACCTGGATCCACATAATGTGACATTATTCTGCGCGGAAAACATTTTTAAAACAGATTTTTCTCTTGCACATCGTTTGCATGCAGAATTTTTGTTGAGTGGAAAATTTAATCTAGTTTCATTACATATGGAGCATGTGTTGAAATCATAGGACATTTGTTCCAGTTCAAAGGCTCTTATACAGTCCATGGCTTTGTTAAATTGTTGATTTTCGGTCAGTGGGGGTGCATCAGGAATATTATCAGACTGGACACCTAATTTCTTTTCTGTCCTTTTAATGCAGCTGTTAATTTTGTTTCTCCGATTCGTTCTTTGATACCGAGTTTCATTTTCTGGAGTATCGACATGGAACCAGAGACCTAATTTTCTACAGATATCAATTTGTTTGTCCTGAATTACCAGGTGATTTTTTTTGTTTGATGTTTCACTGTCCAAAGCAGAGCAGTACTCATATAATTTTCTCTTTTTAGAACAATTTGTTTTGTTTGAGGAAGCTGGACCTTCATTTTGATTTGATATATGATCAGAAGAAGAAAATGAACATGAATATGTGTGGTCATCAAGTCTAGAACCGGTAGCCGCGGTTGAACTTGAACCAGAGGCTGCGTGTGAACTTTGGCTTTCTTCGTTGCCAGTAGACTTAGAACAATTGTGAGGATTTTGCGCATCATCACCAGTCTTTTTCTTCAAAGCTTGAAAGTGGTGGTTGTTCAAAAGATTATCAATACTAGTTTGAGGGTCAGGATTAGATGCTAGAAGATAAGTGGTCAATGTAAACGTAGATATGTGATCCCTTCTTCCTTGTAACCAAATATTTATTTTACAATCTAACAGTTCCGACGCAGCCTCTATTTCGCATGCAGTGACCCACCAGTTAACTAGAACCATTCCATCCTGATACCAGACGCGAGACATGTTTTGACCATGGTGTATTGCAATCTTTTCTCTCCAAGTATCCCAGTTGTCATAAATTTGACCACAAATAAACCTTCGGTAAATGAGCGTCTCGTGGTCTCGTTAAAATCACCGGACAACAAATAACTCAAGCAATGAAAAAAACAATTTCCATCACCCGGTACTCAGTACGTCAACGATATGGAATACATCATTACCAACATTAATTTCGGGTAAATATTGAATTGAACGTACAGGCATAATGATTAATTATCTGATCCGTAGCAATAAACAAACTTACTTGACCAATGCTGCTCTCAGACGAACGAAAATGCTGATTTGCGCGTAAAATTAAATACACTAGAATGACTTCCCTTGGTTGTCGATGTGTTTAAAACACGACGCTCTTCGGGCCGTGTTTTTTGAGTACTTCTTATTTCCTTTTGTTTTTTAAAAATAGTTTGTTTTATTTATTACACATTTTTTTAAAAATAATAATTAATCGAAAGAGAACGATAGGCTCAACCGTTTACAGCTTACTATTTTTTTATATTCCAATGACCATTCACCTCGGAAAACTGCCTGAAATTTTTGACCGGAAATAACTTTTTTTGAAAGCCTTAGTACCTGCTGAGACTCAACGAAAATACGCATGTCACTCGTATTACCGGTCTGGGTATTTTCAATAGCCCCGCTACGCGGGGCTATTAAACCCCCTAATAATAATGTGTCGTCAAAGTAAAGACTTGGTGTATTTGATTTGTTGTACAGTAGAATAGAGCGTATCACTTTAAAGGCTTCTTGCAACGAGCCGGAATAGAACGTTAGACATAACAAATACACGTATATTAAGTCATACTATCCTTGTAGTTTAATGAAAATAGCAAGAAATTTATAAAACCAGTAGTTCCACTACATGCTATTGTGAAATGTCGTCTTAGGCATACACACTATGCTTGTCTGGAAAGATTAATTATTTAACCATATAGCTAAAGCACATAACAAATCAATGTACGGTTAAATCATTTGCCACAACATTTGCATAACCAGTTTACAGCCTTTGTTAAAATAGTTATAAACATTATACGAAATCCTGATATTGATTTCAACCATTTATTGAAAACAAATTTGTTCAAGCTTTTAACTTGATAATATTACATGGTTTACCTAGAGCCGCCAATTCTTTTCTAATTGCATCCATGTTTTGCTTAACAGAAAATTCATTAACGTTCTTTAGTTCCGAAGAGAAAACCCTACTAGGTTTATATTAGTAATCACAGCCACATACCTCAATCGTTTGCAGTACACCATTTCATGAAGCTTATCGTATAACTAGCCGAGCATAACCTTTATTTGCTTTATTTCTATGAAATATGGAAGGCATATAAGCATGTATGTGCCTCCACCAGGATTTGAAATCGGGTCGCCAGACAGGCGCACTAACCAATGAGCTGCGGAGTTACAACTCACTAGAGGAGAGCATCTACCGCTAGTGTCGTTGTTTTCGATGATTGTTTAATTTGAGTACCATCCAAATGCATGTTTTAAAAGTATGCAGGCGTTTTCTGACGACGTTGTCCTTGTCGAATTGACACTTGAAACTGCGGGTGTCGTAATTGATTCGGCCTAGACATGAGAAAGACGAAACACGTACTTGAAAATACGTACTTTGAACTGTACTCACAGACTGAGAATAATGCCCACCGAGTTATATAAAACAGTCGATTAAATTATAAAACCATTAACGTGATAGAGTTGCAAAAGTCACAGGTATAACACATTGCCTCCTGGGGATACGAAAAATGTCGAAAGAAGTATTTCGTATACTAGTATGACCAGAAGGGTAATAAAAATCGCTTCGTAATTTGGGAGCCCATTTCCACCATACAGGAGACTTGTTGCTGCACAGCAAAGTGAAGTAGAATCAGGCAGCGCAGCAGATCCAAACATGCACACCATATTACCACATCATATAACAATAGCAACATAGACCAAAGAAGCTCATCGATATAAAGTAGTACCACACAGCACAGCAACACTATAGAGCAAATGATCAACATCAACATAAAATATACGATACGTATGCGCCGAGATTTCTCAAAATGTGCATATGCATTCGTCATTTGTGTGCTGTATTTTGTCTAGTCTGTAATACATGTTGCACAGGCATCAACAATCAGTTAAAAACCTTGTGGTTTTTTCCAATAACACTTGTGGTATTGTCGCCATGTTTAGAAACATAAAACTAAACGAATTGAAGTTTAATCAAGAAAAACAATTTAACTCTCGTCAATTATTTGAAGCACGCGTGTAATAATTTAGTCCGAAACGCTCGGGAAACACCCTTAATACGGGCAGAATTTCGGGTAATATTTAATTGCTGGACGGATACAAATTATGATGAATTCGAAAGCACTTAAAGAATAGAAATTAGGAGACATGCTCTGGGATAATAAACAAACTTTACTACAACATTTCAACCAAACAAACAGACTACGTTTGCAGCATCGGCTCCCTTAGGTAGTCCTATAAAATAGTCTTTGATTTTTTCATTCATCGGCAATAGTGAAATCGACGGTGAACATCGGATAAAAACTGCATCGTTAAAGCTCTAGGACGAACAGCTCTTTAATAGCAAAGAGAGTCTGGTCATATCCGATTTATGGTTAACTGAACGTTTGATACAGCGCTATCGGTATTCTATTACTGCTCTATTCTACTCCGACAAACTCATTTATAACACATAGACAGATACATATCATAAAATACGCTTGTGATTTCAATACTTGCAGTCATCGAAATGGAATTGATACGTCGTTATGCAATGTAATCCAAAAAAACCGCTTCAGTATGATTGAAAATCGGCGTTTAATATCGTATACATATATAGTCGTAAACTGTAATGAAATAGGACATAATGAAATACGAAATAGCATATGTTATTGTAAAAAATGTGATAAATATTCGAAATCAAATGGAAAGAGGAGAATTTGGTAGAATTTATCACAAATTTTATAACAGTTACATCAGTCTGAGAGCGGATGATTCAGACAGGTGTTTGGTTTAGTTCAATCTAAAACTAGACAAAGTTTTTCTCTCACTTTATCCGAATGCATTCATCACCTACTCAGAAAATACCAAAACTAGGCAAACATGTTTTATTCATAAGGCAACCTAATTATATATTTATGAAGAAAGTCAAATTTGGAAATGTTATTTCGCACTTATTCTTATGCATTCGAGCACACTACACAAGGTTTCGGTTATTGTAAGTAAAACTGTGTAAACAGTCAAAATGTTGTTCAATACTCCGTGCGAAAATACATACATGTACATAAGAATACGCAGTAAATATTGAACATAATATATTTCTGTTCAGGGTAAAAAGCTTATTCGAAAAAAGTGCAGCTCGGTAATTCTTAACGAATTTGAAGCATTACATCAATAGTCGCAAGTGAGCAGTCGCCCCTCTCAGCGGAATTTAAACATTTCAAAACATTTGCGAAAGTCGTTAAAAGCCCTTTCAGGTGTGTGAAGTAATCAGTAGTTTTGAAAATATCGTGGCTGAACGTTCATTGGTTCACTGCTGAATGTCGCAAAAATGATGATGTTAATCGAATTTACTTGCACAATCCAGTTGTCAGTCTATTACAGTGCTATCTTTTCTGACAAACCAGTGTTTCAAAAGACCAGAGAACAAATATTTTACAAAACATGCCTGCAAGTTAAAAGACTACCAAAGTCATCTCATACTAGGAAATGTTCATTTATACACAACCTGTTAAAAGTGACCACGAGTTAGCAATGACGTTTTCTGTAGTTTCAATTGAAAGTATTCGTAAACCGATTGAACTGTACATTCCAAATCATTATTTAATAACATACTGGTATGCAAAGCATTTATTGTATTGGTTTCAGCTCTATCCCAATGGTCAGCTTCTGTAGTTTTGCTTACGAGGATTCACATATTCAACCTTACTCCTCTACGATGGATGCATTTATTTAATCCTAGTGGTAGAAGGTATAAGGTTGCCGTTTCAATATCAGGCGACTAATAGTAATAACCAGATAAACCTTAATAACGGAATAATTTACAGATACATGAACAAATAACATCAACCAAATGTCTTTTAAGTAATTAATAAACAACAAAAATGTAGCTCACACCAGAACAAAATCCCAATGACACATAAACGCTTCCATACCAAACACAAAAACACATTTAGGCTTAAATCTGTGTCAATACTCAAGCTACACTTGTTACACGTATAAAACGTGCCCAGCAGGTATTTAAGCAGACTTGAAACAATACGACAATGTGGTTACCATAGCAACATGTCATTATGAGCTTCAGAAAATTAAGCAAATGGTCATCAAATGAAATCAGCGATCATAGAAAATCTGTCTTGTAGTATCTCGTGGATTTATCACATGACCTTCATCTATACTCTCCGACAATTGTAACGTAACAGCATACGAGGTTTTAAAATATAGTATGAAAAGCTCTTTATCATTAATATAGCAAGATGGAAACAAAGTCGTGTTCCTTCATAGCTAAGAGGTTAGCGCATCTGTCCTTTTATCTGGCGTCCCCGGGTTAAAGTCCGGATGAAGGCTTTCGTATTCATATTCCTGCTATGTTTCAGAGGAAAGCTGATAAGCTAATTGAGGCTTAGACCGTTCATGTAGTTGAATCATTGTCTCTATTTGCGAACTATAACATTGGATAATATATCCGTTGTTTGGTGGGTCAAATTTGTCTTATGTTGTAAATCCATAATCAATAATATAGACACATCTAGTTATCGACTAGTTCAACGAACAATGTTGAAACAAAAGGCACGTTCGATGTTGTAAACAGAACGGTCACTAGTGTAAATACACCGTTCATTGACATCCAATACTAATTAATTAGCAAAACAATAAAACACCCGTAAGCAAAGCAAGCTGATTTAAATTAATAATGAATTCATTGACTTGTTTTTAGGAAAGATGGTGGTACATGTATTAGAAACTATAACATAATCATCACACGCTAGAACATTAGCCATGTGAGATATTGTTTGATCCATGTAACTTATGTATGTACGCCAAACTCATTGACACTATCATTTTGGTATCCCTATACAAGATTGACAAAATCTTGTTTAAGTGTACTCTCCTCGTGACATTGGAAACGAAAAAAAAACCCCAAACATTCCGTTAGTCAATTGTTTCAATCTTGAACAAAGATGGGTTAAAAGTAATAAACTTTACGGATAACGCAAGTTTACGGACAAAGAAGAAATTCCAAAGACGTCCGTAAAATATGGGGTAATCATGTCTGTATGAGTCCTTGGGGTGCAGTGGCCGAGATTTGTGGAATCAACGACAAATAATTTAGAATCATGATGTTTTTAAAACGGCTCTCTTGGGGTATAGCAATATCAAAAACGGTAATAAGGTATAAATCCGTATTGTGCGGTTCGATTATATTTTCTTGGGAAAAGCATATCGTATCGGAGTCAATATATATCGCAAATGTCTATCAGAAGTACGTTGAGTGTTTTTAAAATAAAGTTTTCTGGGAAAAGACATTGATCGTAATCCAGATTTTTTTTCAGATTTTGTTAGGACTATAACTTCAAAATACATTGACAATTCTTGCTTTTGTTTAACTCCTTTTATTGTATAATCCCAAGGTCTCAAATACCAATATCACAATTCAAGATTTAATGTTAAATTCAAGTCTGTTCGTGGCACTTTTTTTTCTGCAACGAGCCAGAACAGAAAGACTTGGCAAATTTATTTAGTCATATATACTATCCTAAGAGTGTCAGGATCACAGAAAGTAATTACATAGTACGAGTAGTACGACTACATGATATTGTACGATGTCATGGTCCTACACACTATGCTTGTCTGGAGGGTTTAATTATTAAACAAAACCATATAACTAATAAAAGTACATAACCAATCAATGTACGGTTAAATCGTTTACCACTACACCTTAGGCAGCAGCCTTTGTTGAAATACTTTCAAACATTATACAAAAACTGATACTGATTTCAATCCTTTATCGAAAACAAATTTGTTTAAGCTTTTAACTTGTTAATACTACATGGTTTACCCAGCGCCACCAACTCTTTGCTATTTGCATGCGTGTTTTGCTTAACAGAAAATTCATTAACGTTAATTAGGTCCGAAGAGACAATCCTACTATATTAGTAATCACATGTGCCCCCACCCGGATTTGAACCCAACACAACGCATGCTAAGTAAACAGACACTTCGGAAGGCATTGTCCTTCCGGGATTTTTTACTGAAAACAGTTGGTGTCATAATTGGTTCGTCTTTGACATGAGTATGACGGAACGTACTCGTGTAAACGTATGTTGAACTATTTTCACAGACTGAGAATAATTTCAAACGAGTTTTTATAATTATAAAAACAATAACGCGAAATAGTTGCAAAAGTCAAACGCATAACATTAACATTTTGCCTCCTGAAGATACAATAAAGTAGAATAAAGTATTGATAGATGACCAGGCGGGTATAAAAACATCGCTGTAGTAGCAAAGTGTAGTAGTATCTAGCAGCATAGCAGCGCCAAACATGCACACCCCATTAGCACAACATAAAACAGTTGCGGCACAGACCCAACACAGCAACAATATGTACCCAAGGAGCAAAACAAACGTAAAAAATACGATATGTATGCAGCAAGATAAAAAAAGCTCAACACATGCATTCGTCATGTGTTGTTGTATTTTGTTTAATGAACATGTATCTAAAATCGGGTTTAATTCATTGTCGTTTTTTCCAATAATACTTGCGGTATATCCACCATGTTAAGAAACTTAAAACTAAACGAATTGAAATAGTTAAATCTCACGTTAGCTATTTGTTGTGCACGACCTGCTATTTTCAATAATTGTTTTAAGCTTAAAACACGCGTGTGATAATTTAGTGCCGAACGCGCAGGAAACAATCCTTAATACGGGCAAAATTTCGAGTAATCTTTTAATTGCTGGACGGATACAAATTAGAATAAATTCGAAAGCACTTAAAGAATGGAAATTAGAAGGCATGCTCTTGGTCACCTAACACAACTTTTCAACTAAACAACCAGACAATGTTTGCCAAATCGGTTCCCTTTGGTAATCCCATAAAATAATCTTTGATTTTTGTTCTTTCACCGGCAATGATGGTGTTAGGAATATCAGTCGACGCAGAGTGAACGCCCGCCGGATATTATAGACGGCCATGCACGTGACAAATTATGCGCACGTGACACGTAGTGTACGCTATCAGATAAATGTCCATATATTGTCTAATGGTTTACTAGGTCTAGTCGCAGTAATGACTTGTTTGGACTTGACTCAGATAAATGCCTAATGGTCCCATCTAGTCGCTGTTATAACTTGTTTGGACATGGGCTTTTATCATTTTTTTGGGTTGTTCGTGGGCATTACTCCGTGTAGTTATGTTGTGTTATTACTGTTTTCTGTGCTCGGCTGGTTTAAATTAGTTGAGTGCTGCCTTTCCTGTCCGATTTTCTCATTTCTGTTTTACATTTCAGATAAATGGTAACTTAACGAACACCGGAAATGACATCACATTATTCGTTGAAGAGGAGTTAATACCCCATATGAATGTAACAGCCGGACCTCTACAATATAACTATCGGTTACATCAAATGAAACTTCATTTTGGACATGATGAGAGTCGAGGTTCAGAACACACCATCAATGGCCTCTCGTTTCCTGCTGAGGTAGGTGATAATACATCAATTAGCATAATTATATTGTGGTGGGTTGAAACTTGTAATAATGTTCCTAAGGCATTACAAAGTAATGAGTACATAATGCAAAGGTAAAACTCGGCGATGTACTTTGACAAATGAGCATCCTAAGCCATCGAGAAAAGAGTCATCATGGTATACGGGAAGTTTGGGGGAAGTCATAAGAAAATTTGTGAAATCCTTGTTCCCGATACCTCACGAATTTAATTTATTTTAAGTGCATCGGCAACGCAAACAAACTTTGTTTAACGAGGTAACGTAGTTAGTTTCCCGATCTTGCATGTTTGTCTAAAGAAAGTGTAAAGTACAAACGCATTTTCCACTCCGGTACCGCAACAAAAAGTGAATAAGAGGAATAAGTCTGATACTCGTTCATATTGGACTTCGTTATGTAACTATTACGTACATGTACAACAAAACGCTCCCTCCTTTCCGGTGAACGGTGGGTGTCTGTCTATATGAACACCTAGAAGTGTCAGCAGAATATCTATGTTACCATCTATTTTTGCACCTTGCTATTAGGAATAATCGGTACAAGAAATGGAATTATTGGAGAAAACGTGTAAGGTGCAGCGCTTGCTTGGTCTGCTTATTGATTGAATCAGTACTTTGGTTAATTGATCAGTTGCCAATTTAACAGTCATGGTGTGTTTTATGCCATACAATTTCCCCAGAACAGTTCAATGTCATGAGTCGTTGACTGTCTGTATAAAATGTACATTTACATTACGTTGAATATTAAATAGTTGTTATTGCAATTACAAATGTTAATGTCTCGAATTAGGCGTCATAACTGCAAGAAACAATAACCAATGTTCCTTAAATGTCATATCTACGATGCAGTAATGGGTTAAATACATTAGGAACGTGGAAAAACGTGTCTATAGCGTAATGGGTGAGGTCACCGAAAGAAAGAAGACAAAGCAAACAACAACCGAGACAGTCATATTGCGCAGCAATTCGGTTTTAACCCTGCCCAACTGGCCAATGTAATCAAGCTTCGGGGGACATTGACTATAAATAAACATACATCTATCAAACTTTTTACACGAAACTTAAAAACATCTACATTTCTTGGAAATCCATGCCTGCTGATACTTAATGAAAGGATATAATTAAAGGGTTATTTACCTCGGCTAAGACTACAAAATGTATTTAGAAACAAAACGAAAGCGAATTGTAACTAACATTGCAAAATGCCACACTTTCCTAATTTTGATCCAATTTCTACATACGTTTGTGACTAATTACTTAATGGCTATTTTTGTTTCTAAAAGACCTTGCGGTTGCAATTGTAAATTGGAAGCTTTATTCCAATTAAACCTAACGCTGCACAAACTGTATTAAGTTTTAGGGAAGGCTTGGTTTTTCGAACTAATGTGTCCAAATTACTATGTGTTGTGTTTTTATCTTGTGTACTTACGCAAACCAGATTTGTTTCCACGAGTTTAAACAACAGCAAAGCCTATGTCCTATTGGGCATGTTTGCTTCTGCGATGTACTCCAAATTTTATGCATGAGCATCGGAGGCATTGTGAAAATGATCATGGTTGTCAGTATGAAGCTTCGGTGAGGACATTAAGAAATTTGTGAAATCTCTTGTCCCGATGCCTTCCAAATACCATTTATTTTAATCGGGAGTTTTGTGAGTTTTATAAGTCACGCTGACAAACGTGTCCGATCACTTGAGCACGCAGCCCTGACGTTTTATATGAACCAATCAACGTTCCAAACACATAAACCCACCAAACTAAACGCCAACCACCAGATCAGTACCAGTATTTTTTTTAATATGGTCTCCTTACTAAATACTATTTAATGCATTGGAACTAATGATAGTAAACATAGTCTAATTGTTCTTATTTTACAATTGTTATGTTCTTCTAACTGAAGAAATTTCTCAAAATATTTTGTGATTTTTGTGCTTTGTGAACTTTAATTTGGCACGGGACTGTAGTATCATACTCCAAAATCAAAATTGTGGAATTATATATTTATATTGTTAATGATATACTGTACATAACTAACCCACGAAATTGATAATTCTTAGACAGTGTTGACTATAATCAATTTATAATTAATTAATTCATAGTTTTTTCATAATTAGTTCTTATTATGACCTCATAAAGAGTTTCGTTTTCCAATGTGATGACACATCGTGGGTCAATACAATAATTAATCAGCTAATGCAAGTTAATGCATAAATACTTTACTGTCATTTAAATGATATTCATAAATATTTAATTAAGCATTCTATTTCAGGATTTTGTAATGTATTGTTAGATGAAAGAGCTTACTAAATGCCTGCCCACAACGTATCGTACGTCTTTTGGGGAGGCTAAGACCGCTAGGATTTCGTTTCGAAACAAAACACATCAGCATTGACTGTGTATTTTCTTTAGTGATTAAAATATTAATGTACACCGACTAACCAAAGGGAAATTCAACGCGTTTATATGCTTGCTCTAAGAAATATGGATTCAACATAAAACTTAAAAGTAGACAAGACGAAGTACTAAAGTAAAATCAATAATTTTCGTGGGGGATTAAATTTCGTGGATTTCGTGGAACTTTAATGCCAACGAACATTAATTTTGACCCTTGTTTTATTACCTGAAATGCAAAATCCACGAATTCAAGCCCTTACGAATTTGTCTTCTTTACCAAAACCACGAAAGTTCGTCCCAACGAAATTAAATCATTTTAGTATATGAACAGCTGTTCAGACACACGTTTTTCAATGAACTACATAGGCAGTATTTAATTAGATAAACGTTGTTTTATGGTTGTCCTTGATCTTTTTTGGCCTCATTATTTGTGTGATTATACTAATTAAGAAATCTTACCGTCACATAAAATGCCTCTCATCTGTTGGAAGAAAACACTTAGTTCCTTAATTAAATTATCTCAGATTTTATGATGACAGAAAAATGCAATATTTCCTCAACACATTTTGAAAGTACGTAACTATACGTGTATTTGCATTAAAGTTGTGTCGATGTAAACTGCATTGCTTCGTTTAATTTTGAACCGCACCTTACTATATGTAGCAAACTAGACATTGAAGAACACACAGAAATGGACAGGTGACTAGATAGAAACCTAGATTGAGAACTACTGTAGATGGATAGTAAGACATATATGACTTAGCGGAGAACTTCTAAACTAGACATTTACTTAGATAGTATAGAGTACAAGCCTATTTTGTCGAGGAAGAAGCCTGGTACGTTATGAGAAAACCAAGACACGATGTACTTTTCTCTGTTCTGTGCCTTAGACCAATCACCGCTACAATGTGAATGTTTTGTCGGGCGTAATAATATAAGACTTGCATAATGAGTTTTTGTTGCAGTTAAAAGTACAGTAGAAACTCCCTAATCCGAACTCCCTCCGGACCGGCCAAAAAGTTCGGATTAGAGAGGATTTCGGATTAAAGAGGTTTTTATTATTTCAGTGTTTGTTACCAAAATAATCTAATAGTATAAAAATTATGTATTGAAAACACAGGAGATGTAGTATGTATATGTATTCCTATATATCATTGAGCTGTATTTCCTTGGTCATAATAAATAAGATAAATATTAAATATACTAAAATAAGTTTGTAATCAAAATTAATTATTTATTTCTTAATAAAAACTTAATATAAACTTTCGAAATCAATTGCGTTTTCCCAATTACGTTCCGTTATACCCACTGTTTCATCATGACCCCCCCTTACTATTCAAGCTGAGTCCATGTATAGCAAATGACATGTTAGTTGTGTAAAGGTGTTAAAAGTCATGTACATTGTACCATGCTTTTTAATTATATTGCTAGATATAAAGGGGTCATTCTGCATCAATAGACAATAGGTTGTTTACAAAGTGTCACCTTTTATGGTTCAAACAGAAACAATGGAGTGTATTGTCACCAGTCAATTTTGGTGCACTCAGTTGAAATACTTGACAATTCAATATACAGTGCTGAACATATTTCTGAATTTCGGATTACGGAGTTCAATTTATGAACAAAATACCAATTCCGGACTGAAATCTTAGTTCGGATTAGAGAGGATTTCGGATTGGAGAGGTTTCGGATTGCGGAGTTTTTTCATGTGGCATTACATAAGAATATAGAAGGAAAAAAATTGGGACCTTGAAAAAATTTCGGATTGTGGAGGATTTCGGATTAGAGAGGTTTCGGATTAGGGAGTTTTTACTGTATTTTAATTTATTTTCAGCTACAAATTCTGGCCTACAACGCAGATCTGTACGCTAATTATTCCCAAGCGTTATCAGCGCCGAACGGACTTGCAGCATTCTCAATATTCCTGGAGGTAAGGACACACGCGCTTGTAATAATTATACATGTTTCAATTTGTTTTCACATGGAATTTATAAATCTACCGGAGGCAGCACGTCAGTATAATGGTTATGTCTGCAGATTAATTTCAATTACCGTTTTTGTAGTTGTTGCTAATGCATATATGGATGGCTATGACGGCTGTGGTCATGCATATTTTAGAGAATTTGTTAATGTTCAGTACTGATGTGATTTTTTGTCCAGGAAGATGCATGTGTCTGTCTACCGACTTAAGGGTACATGTAAATATCGAATTATGTACGGCAATGCGAGGTGACTCGACACACTCCGGTGATGGAGTGAGTGTCGTAAACCACTGTCAGCCCAAGGTTGTTTGAAACATCTTAGTCGAATCCGATGTTCGAATAGTAAATTTTATTTGATGACTGATCCACTCTTAAAGAAATCAACCCAGTCCTGGATTTATTTCGGGTTAGACCTGGTATTGGGTATACACTGTGTACTCGGATTGGAGCTTATCGAAATCTTGAAGACTGACTGAAGTGACTAGCACCAAGAATAAATGGTTTACAAACGTAACACATGTTTATTCAGTCATGTTGTCTAGCACTGAAGTTACCTTAACAGAAGTTGATTTAAAACATGCAACACTCTATCTTACTTGCAGCTAATCGCTCATTTGGGATGAAATATCATCTTGAGCTTTCATGTTGATCTACTGACCCAAATTGTATTCACCTTAAGGAAACTACTAGGCTTCCTGTCACATTTGACCAGCTGTCCTATATTTTGTTCAGTAAAAAGGACATGCCTAATCGCACAACCGTGAAGAGCATATACATGGCATTGTAAATCCCCTAACAAGTACTTGTATTAGGACGCTTCAGTACACGTGCATGTTGTCCGATTATTATGCAAAAACCGTTTGATAAATGCACAGACGACCCATTGTGTACAAAGCAATACACCTCGTCTTCTTTGCAAGTGCGATGCATGATCACTGTGTGTTGATATTAGCACCCTCATGTTTGCAAATCAGCAGAACACAGAATAAGATATTAAGCTGCTCCTACTCTTTCTGGTTGATGATGATATGTTTTAAATTGCACAAATGCCAAATGCAACGGCGGTTTACCACCTTTGAATGCATTTTAAATGTCAATACACGTACTCTTGGCTAGTGGTTTAGAGGCTTTTTGTTGAAGACGACCTTGGTAGTTGATACAATATGCATGTAGTGTGAAACGAAAATGTATTCTCAGCCAGAATAAACTAATTAAATTCATGGGATTGTGTTTTATGTGTTTTAGGTTGGAGACGATGGAAATGAAGCATTCACAATGATCGCTGACTCTTTAAAACACATTCCCTCAAAAGGTAAATGAACGAATTTCAAATTGTTGTTTTATTAACACCTACTTTTAACTAATAACGGGTTTCTCCTTTTTGATACAGTTCGCCTACAGGTATGACATGGTTTGGTGCATCATCTATACCTTCTGAGTGGATCAACGATGCTGACCTTGTTCACCGACTGTACTTGTTGGGTCGACCAACTGCGCTGATCTTGTAAACTAAAATGTGATTGCCATATGTGCTGGTTGTACCAACCGACTGTTCATGTTGGGTAGATCAAGTGTGTTGCCTTTGTAGACCGACTGTGTTTTCTATGTGGAAAATTTGTGCTCGCTGTACGAACCAACTGTATTAACAGGAAGAACCATTTAACCATTTCTGATAGTTATATTGCCTAACCAAAACATACATATATGTTTATTTCCTGGCGTTTATATTGACTACCCTCGCTCCGTATTGAAAGAGAAATACAAAAAAATAATTATGTTTTTATATTTTAAAAGACCAAATAGCGTAGTGTTAACATAAATATTGCAAAACTGTAAGAACAATCAGCCGAGTGTGCGTTTAGATCTTCAAGGAGTGGTTCGTTAACCTCGAAATTCCGTTTTTAATGTACTGCTTAGTTCGGTATTTTGAAATACGTCTTAGTCTTACGATCTAGGCGCAGAAGAAGGCGTTATGTCTGTGCTTTCTTTAGAAATAACTGGAAAGTGCAATTAGTTTCGTAGCTTAGATACATACAGACTAACATTTAAACTAAGTATTCATTATTGGCACTTTAGTAATTCTCTTACGGTAGGGAGCTATTCTCTCTCATTATTACAGTGCGTGTACAAGGTGTGTACGTCATACGGGCAATTAGCAAGACACAAGTCACGTGACATTAATTGAACGACAGACGGAGAAAGTGGATCGTTAACAAACCGTACACGACGCAATCATAGATGTTTTTTCCTCATTTCTCTTTCATTGACCTTTGAGAGGTTGGGCCAATAGCTGCGTGGACTTTGGTTTCTTAAGTATAGCCTTTCCCTCAGTCTCGTATGCTTCTTACGGTAATTAATGTATTAATAACATGTATGGTACATTTCTCTGAATTGTCAGGATTTTCTTGAAGCTTGTCACGTGAAGGTCAAGCTATGAGGAAGGGCATCTCTAGTGAAAGTATGTTGTAAATGTAATACGAAAGCATTGATACAAACACAAAAGGGCGCGTGTTAATACTAGTGCCTATGCACTTTTTCTCTGCAATACATGTAAATAATTAACCCCAAAGTCGGCTGAATTAATTTGTAGTCGACCGAACTTATTTGTAAGATGTTTGAAACCAATATAACGTTCAAACTAATTCAGTAAGTGTTTAATTATTTTTTCTTTTAGTTCAGGGAGAAAAACAAGAACATGATTGACTAAATTATTCGCAACTTTCTCAATTTCGTTTTGTCGTCGTGTGTGTTAAACTACATTACGGTGTCCTCCGTACAATTGGTTTTATCCGTCCCCTTGACAATAATGGCGCCCATATTAACTAAAAATGCATTAACAGTTATTTGGTAATTTAACAGAAAATTTCTTTTGTCAAGCATCTAGTGGCAAAAGATGCAATTAAATCGTTTAATGAGAGACGAGAAAAAACTCGGCGAACCTTACAAATAATGAATGGCGTTTAATACGTAAAGGTCGTAAACGTAAACAATGTCAATAAAATGGGAAGAGTGTGGGTTAATGTCAAGATTCTGTGTAGTTAGTTCCGTACACGTCAAAATGCTTTTAACAATCGAACTGCAACAATCAGTATGTCGTGATTACATATTAAAATCCCCAAGATTTGCTAATTGTATGAGAATCAAGCGCTTAACTTGTACGACACCTACTTCCGATTGAAGAAACAAGCGTCTGACATGAAACGATCGTGGTTAAAGATTAAGTACTCGGAACTTTTCCGTATGGCTGAGATTAAGTCGACTTTACGAGAATCTTGTAACTACCAATCCATTACGGAACAAGACGGTGAATCGATTAAATGCGTGCGTTTAATGTACATCCGGTGGGGGCCATTGCTGTCACATCAAGTCTCGTGGTTTCTCATAAACGAGAGATACGAGCGAGTATTTAGCAAGATGAGTGCGCTATATGGTCTAAACTGTCGAGTTTTTGTTTTTGGTATTGTTTATGTATCGCCTTAAAACGCTATTGATTTGATGGATATCGAATGATTAGATCTTCAGTAATCAATACTACAATACTCGGCCTTTTTGTCAAGCTATCTGGCTACTAACAGAAAATGGTGTAAAGGCGTTTGCTATAAAACAATCACATAAAATGTCCTTAATGCATAAAATCAAGTATTGTAATGCATTCAACAAAAATTATTGAAAAGGCAAATCAATGAAAAGTATTACTTTACCTTGAATTTTCTGAAACTATCTTTGTGATCACGGCGTCTCCATTAGTTTTGACATCTTGTAGTCATTACGTAAACATCAGTTTTGACCTCATGATGTATGCATTAGCTTAAACATACCCTGGTTCTTCGACAATTTGGATGATTATGGTGGGAAAACAGCCGCTTACCTGTTATTTTTCATTGAAGATCAATATGTTCCTTTTAGCTCGTACACTTCGTTGGGAGTATCTGCAGATGTTTACGTTCGATTAGGAATTGGTGGTACTTGTTCAAATTTAGTTCGAAATACTGTATTTCTCTTGATTGTTGGTAATATACACTATAGACATATACATGTATGTATATATTAAGCATTATATTTTGTCGGTTGCATTTGCATCTTCATACATTCATGGTTAGTCCAGTTACCAGTGAAACAAGTGAAGAACACACTGGTGCATGAGACTGTATTATTTTTGCCATCCTCGTATAATGACGCAATTAGTGACGTCATTGATGTGTACCTGGTATTTTGTTTCCAGGACAACGACACAAGATCAGTGGTTTACCTCTACACGTGTTATTACCACAGACCACACAGTATATTACATACGAAGGATCATTAACACAGCCACAGTGCCAGGAGACGGTCACGTGGGTGATATTTAACAAACCTATTTATATCACATCAAGTCAGGTAACTCTCTTTGAATCATTGTCTATATGTCGAGGTAAGTTTTCTAGAATTTGCAACGCTTGTGAAAAATCAGACGTCGCGAATCATGACCGCTGTCCAAATGGTCGGGTGAAAACTGTTGCTTTTAATCATGTTCTGTAGTTTAATGTACATTTTGCTTGTAGAAAAGACATGTGAAACGGTCTTTGGGTGGTGGCTGTGTGATCATTGACAATGTTCATTGACAAAGGTCAATAATTTATCCTGTTGAAGTTGGAAAAGAAACCACCTTTGCAGCGGGCGAACCCATGCTACAACTATTCAACATTCTCTTATATAAACCGTACATGTTTGTACAATATATCTATTATTCTGTATTATCATTATACCCGGAATGCTGAATTGACGATTTAAAAATCAGAAATGTTGCTATGGATGTGTTCGTCTTTGTTGAAATAACAGACGAGTTGAAACGAAGGCTTACGTCCATATTGAAACACCAGGAATGTTGAAGTGGCGGCTTGTAATCCATGTCCTATGAACGATCCAACCCTTTGTGCCATCAATAGGATATAAACTATCACAATTGTGTATTTTGTATTGTTTATTTCTCGAATTATGTTATCGTTTGACAATTAAACGAGAAATAATCTTCTGTTTCGATTTTACTGCATTTTTGTGCATATTTAACTTTCGGTTTTTGAGTCTGCTTGAATGCGAATAGAACAATACATTTGTATGCGCTAGCAGTATCGGCATAGAATGCCATGTATTATACCATGGCTTTGATTTTGTTGATGCGGTCTTAAATTTTTATGGTTCATGGGCACTATACTTCACCGTAATGCGATTTAACCTCTGATGTTTCATAGACATAAAATGAATACAAAAAATCCTACTTATGAATCATTCTTTTTTTTTTTTAACATTTTTTATTTTCATAAGACATATTATACAGCTATACACAAAACAATGACATACAAACAATTTTGTAAAATAAATGTTAAACTAATTCACTACACATGATATTATTCATTAATGTCATTATGATTGTTGTAGTATATATATGGAAGGGGAAGAGTTATGAGGATAGTCGCTTAGAAGAGAGGTTGTGATTGTAGAGAGTAAGAAAGGAAAGTAAGAGAAAGTTAATAAGAAATGGTTATGGGTTCGGGAAATTTACACAATTTGAGTTATGCAAGTTATGAAAACTTATGCCATTTTCTGTTACAGATTTGGAGTTTGTTTTTTAATAGTGCGATTGTTTGTTCCATCTTTTTGCGATAATTAATGTATTCTTTAAATGACTGAATTGTCGGTGTGTGTTTATTGCATTTACATTTAAATATGAAATATTTTGAAAGCAGTATAATATAGTTGGTAATAAGTCCATCTTCTTCTGTATTCTTTATTATGTTGCAAACAGAAATAATTTGGAATGTGATATTTAAGTCTTTTGAAAGCTTTTGTACTAGATATGACCTAACTTCAGCCCAAAAACTTTGTACAATATGGCATTCCCAGAACATATGGTATATAGAGTCTGGTTGTCTATTGCAAAAATCACATAAGCTTGACTGGGTTATATGACACTTGTGTAAAAATGAATTGTCGGGTATTATATTCATGAGGTATTTATACTGAAATTCTCTAAGTTTAGTGTCTATTGTAATAGTATTCGTTTGTTGGAAAATTTTAACCCATTCTGTGTCTTCTATGGTGAACCTGGGATTCCATTTTCGTTTGTATTTTGGTTCTGTTGGTAGTTTAGTCTTGATTAGTGAATTATATGCAATCTTACTTAATTTGCTTTTTCCATTTAGTCTATCGATTAGATAGTTTGGTTGGTTATATGTTATAATTTCGTTTTGCATTTGTGTCTTCCATTCTTTCGGTATGTTTTTAATGAGAGCATAGTATTTCAAGTAATCCCCATTAGGGATATCATATAGAAATTTCATCTGCTCAAAGCTGTGAAATATTTTGTGTCTGAAGTCAAATATATGTTCTACATACTGGATTCCTTTACTGAACCATGTGTTATAGTAAAATAACTCATTTTTATTTTTATGTTTTATACTTGAATTATTCCAGATGATTTGTTTGGATGTTTCGATTTCAGTGTTTAGGGTGTTGACCTTAGACCATGAAATCAATATATCCTTTAAAAACTTTGATTTTATATTGAGACCTTTACAGTCTTTTTCAGTAATATAACATTTAAATAGAAATAATCCTCCATACTTTTCTAATTCGGCCTTGTAATGAAAACTCCAGTTAGCGTTTGAACTATTTTATCAGGTTTTGAATTCCATAAGAAATCAAAGAACATTTTATTGATCAATTTTATAAAATGTGCTGGTGGGTTTTGTAACACAGTTAGGGGGTAAATTAGCTTTGGAAGAACAAATGTTTTTAGAACTGTTATTTTTCCAATGAGTGTCAAGTTCCATTTTTTCCATTGTTTTAGGACATTTTTACATTCTATTATCTTATTTGCTACATTTAGATCATACATTGAAGATAACTTATTAATGAAGGTAATTCCTAACGTAGTTGCCTCCGACGAAGTCCATTCAAATTCGTTGTCAAAGACAATATCTGTATTTTTTAGCCTTCCAATGCGCAGGACTGAGCATTTGTTTCTGTTGAGTTTAAGCCCAGATGTTTTACCAAAATCGTCAAGGGTATTTATGAGATTTTCGAAAGACGTTCGATTTCCTTTAAGTAGAAAGCTAGCATCGTCTGCAAAAAGAGTTTGTTTTGTACTTTTATTGTTTAAGTTTATACCTTCTATAGCATCGTTGTTTTCTATAGAAATAGATAAAAACTCGATACATAGGATAAAAAGATACGGTGATAGAGGACATCCTTGCCGTACACCACTCTTAATGTTAAAAAAATCAGAAAAATGACCATTATTAGTAATACAGCCCTTCGCATTTGCATAAAAAACTTCAACCCATTGTATGAGTGAATCACTAAAATTTAGTTCTTTTAAACATTTATACATGAATTTATGATTTAAACTATCAAAAGCTTTTTGGAAATCAGAAAAGAATATGAGACCTGGTTCATCGTTAAGTTGCATTTTTTCTATTGTTTCAATAATTGTTCTCACATTCTCTCCTATATATCTTCCCTTGATGAACCCAGTTTGGTTTTCATTAACTATACTATCTACAACCTTTTTTATTCTATTAGCAATGACTTTTGAGGCAATTTTATAGTCGACATTTAATAGTGATATTGGTCTCCAATTATTAATAGACAAAGGATCTTTATTCTTTTTTGGTATTAATGTTATGATACTCTGAGTTTGTAGTTCTGTTAATTTCCCTATGTCGTAAGAGTAATTTAGTGAGTTAACTAGGAATGTTTTAATATCGTTCCAAAATATCTTATAGAATTCGACAGATAAACCGTCTGAACCAGGGCTTTTGTTATTATTCATTTCTCTTAGTGCGATTGAACATTCATATTCTGAAATTATTCCACTAGTGAGTGTTTTATTATCTTCAGATAGGGTACTGTGTCCATTTGAGAAAAAAGTATTATTGTGAGTTAGACTTTCGTTAATTTTATATAAATCAGCATAAAAGTTTTTACAGTATGATAAAATATCATTGCTGTTTGTAACTATCGTGTCATTATCAGTTTTCAATTGGTGCATGGTTTTACTTTCAGCTCTTTTGCGTTCCAGATTTGCGAAATATTTAGTATTTTTTCCGCACCTTCAATCCATTCGGCACGTGATCTTAGAATAATGCCTTTAATCTTTTCTTCAGTTATATCTTTTAATGTTTTTTGTTGGTTAAGTAGTTCGTTATGTATGTTTTCATTACTTGGTTCAGAGCAGATTTCACGTTCTAACCTTTCAATATTTTGTTGTATTTTTAATTCATTTTCTTTGTTTATTTTTTGTAGTTTACTGGAATATCTAATGGCTTCGTTCCGGACTGTGCCTTTAACTAGTTCCCATAAAGTATTTGGGTTTGAATCCTTATTTATATTAGCTGTTTCATTAATTGCCTGCTTGACCTTTGTTTGGAAGTCTGTATTTAACAATATTGAGTTGTTTATTTTGAAGAATCCTCGTCCACGTTCTGTTGACGCAAGTTCAAGATCAAATGTAACAACGGAGTGGTCCGATCTAAAGCCCATTTTAATATGACAATCTTTCACATGATTTAAGATGTTGGACGAGACTAAGAAATAATCTAGTCTACAATATATTGGTGGTTTATGATTAGATTGCCATGTGAATTGTTTCAAAATGGGATGCTTCAGTCTCCAAATATCGTATATATCATTATTTTCCATGATCTCTTGAATTCTTTTTGAACATTTCCTGTGTGTGGTTTTGTTACCGTTTAGTTTGTCAATATTTACATCAATTATTGTGTTGAAGTCGCCACCGATTACAAATGTTTCATCACTATTATCTACAAGTATGTTTTCTAAAATATTTAATAGTTCCTCGTCATCTTTATTCGGTCCGTATATGTTCACAAGAAGTAGGCTTTTACCGTCGATATCTACATTTAGCGATTGGAGGCGTCCTTGTTTGTATTCTTTATAGGACTTAAGTGTAAAGTTGACATTTTCATTTATGAATATACCTATCCCAGCGCTATTTGACTGGTTACCACTGAGGAATATATCACCTTTCCATTCCCTTTTCCATTCATCATAATTATTTGGTGTACAGTGTATTTCTTGTAAAAAACTTATTGCAAATTTATTAAGTTTCAACCATTCAAACAATTCGATTCTTTTTGTTTTCGATGCTATACCCTTGACGTTAAGCGTACAGAACTTAATACTCATTAACTATAGTGTAGTGTATAATTTATCATGATCAGTACTGCGCATACAAATATTAAGCTTTCTGTAATTGAAATGGTAGAGTTATTCCCCTTTATTGCAAGAACTGAGAAGACGAGAGGAAAGGGGTCTGGGATAAGATAGTAAGAAGAGGATATAGAAGGATTACATTTAGAATAAATGCCTGTCAAACAGGGGTTAAGCTTATACAGGCGAAAAGAAACATTGCGTTTCTATTTGAAATCGTTTGTAAAAAAAGATGTCAAAATGTGTCTAGGTTGGATTATTGCATATTGTTGTATTATGATATGTTACCTGAGATGTATTATGTACATTTTGGTGTTAACATATAACATGTATACTTCTTTTAAAAAAGGTAGGTTGTGGCATCTACATGTACAATGTACAACAACTGCCTACAATTGTCACCATTACTTGCATGTATATACTACAAATGTATATTATCAGAAACATAAATAGCATGCAGGCGAACAATAAGCATGACATTCCTATTTGAAATAGTTTGTAAAAAATATATCTAATGTGTCAAGGTTAGATTATTACATCTTGTTGTTATATAATTATATGTTAGCTTACATATATGATATTCATTAGGGTCGACATTCGGGTGTAAGCGAATTGGATATAGACATATACTTGTTTAAAAAACAAAACAAAAAATACAAAAAAGCATAAATACATATTCCAAGTGTAGTATCATAATCATGTGTAAAAAGTACAAGTATACCATGCTTACTGCCGTTACTAAATTACATTCATAATTGTATATATTACAAGTGTATTATTATTACGTAAATAACAGCAACCGGCCCAAAATACAAATACATACATGTTCACATAATAATTTCACAAAATTATAAGTACCATATAGATTAACAACACACAGAAAGATGAAATTTCAACCCTGTTTTGTCAACATTTGGGGATACGAGGAGGACATGGCAACGTGATTGTGTTATTATGAAACACCTAAAGTGTACGTTTACGAACACTAATAGTCAGGCTAATGTAAGTAACCCACGTGAAAGAAAGTATAATAGGAAAAGGAATCTTATCTGTATGAGGGTTTTTATTATAATGCATGTTAATGTGCAACAGACATGATTGAGAACAAAACAAAACTTATTGTCAATCAGGAGTGAATGTTACTGTTGCGTATTGCTATATCCATCAGTATTGAAGTATAGGGGATGTTTTTGTAAAAAAAAATAGATGTACATCAATGTTTTAATATCATTATAAAAATATGGGTTGGTACTAGCTATAAAGCATAACACTGCCATTAAGAGTATGTACCATGTTTGTTATGAGAGTGTAATTCCAAGAAATCGCTTGCTGTCAAGCCGAAAACGATATTTATAATACCACGCATTTAATCGGGTTAATACATGTAAAGCAATATAATTTATATAAATTGTACTTCAAGCATGTACCAACAAAGAAAACATGCGTGCAATATTTATATTAGCAGCTCTAAAACATAACGATTTTCCTAGTGTCTAGTTATAAATCATACATGGAGGAACACACATTTAATACATTATAATACAGACAGAATATCTTTGAATGCACATGTCAAGTGCGCAGCGTGCCAGTATACATTCTTATAAATAGTATTTCCCAGGTTTCGTGACCTTTCACTTGTAAAGGAGACGAGAAGGGAATCACAAAAAGTCTTTATTTATAGAGAAATATAAGCATGCGGACATGGGTAAGATCCCAAATAAAAACGCAAGTGTGTATAAGCATACGTTCTCGCAAACATGCACATAAGTATAAACTACATCTGAGCATATCTTCATTCTAGCTAAATGTATACAAACATACAACGCACTTGAAGATTCCTATTATATGTAACCTTGGCGAAATATCGAAATGCAAGGAAACATATTAGGAAATAATAAATATCAAAAAGGGACGACACCATTGTCTTATAATGTAAGCTTTAACACTATATTATATCATACATGAACATAAGCCATACATCGCCTTTGTCCCCTCAAACACGTAAACAGACGACATTTACCCATTACAGACTTGCAAATCTCCAGAATGGTAATGATTACCAGTATCCAGTGGGCAGCCACATTGAAAAAAAACATCCGATTGGTCAAGAAACCGCATCATAATTATACTATGACAATACATTAATTTGGATATAGACACTTTGTAATACACATATTTTGCTGATTTGTACGTTATATGTTTTTAATCATTTATTGCATTCTTTATACAGTTATAGTAGGAGTATTAATTCGTTGTGCTATGTGTGCGTTATGTACTTCTATCGATTTGATCGAAAACAAATATTATAATTAGTACTACATGTATTAATTTACCGAAGCAATGTCGAGATGCATTTATTGAAGTACATAATGTACATATATGATTATTGTAGATCAATCTTGTGAAGTAGGAAACATTCGTTCGAGCGTTTATTGTAGTAATACATTCATGATTTTCTTTATTCACTTGTGTTTGTCGTGAGTTAAATAAACACAGACAGGTTTAATACCACAACTGGCTATCATTGATATTACACTTCACAGAAAAGTATACGCGCTGCTTTTATCATATGTCCAAAGTTATGAATAAATTGATGAGATCTACTCCGATCGTTTTCCTTCCGGCCATTTAATTTCAATCCAGTATTTGAACTCGCTTTCTTTCACTTCGTGTTTGTCACCAGTTTTGTTGAGGTAAAAGATACGTCCATCTTTAGACCATGCAGCATCGATCTCGTCCGGGGATTTAGATTGCACACTCGATGATGAATCATTCTTACTTTAACTTCCAGTTGCAATGATTCTTTCAATCATTACTTATATTATATTTGATATAACAGACGGATACTCCATACACGACTAGAGACGCATATCCAATTCCTAACGACCCAGACTGTAACGAACATGACTAGAAATGTACTTAGATTTATTTATTCTGCCAAATAAGGAAAATAAATATCACATAATATGGAATTCATCATCCAGATTCATTGTTACCATGGTATTCAAGTTCTTTGCTCGCCGGTATCCAATATTTCCATACATGCTTGTAAATAAATGATTATTTTTGTCCTAAAGATAAATGTTTTACGGAGCAAGGGCCATTAATTTGTGCGTTCGGAGGAGAATGCCATGTCAAGCAAATTAATTATTTCTACACCGTATCTATGCGAATGTTCTCAAGATTTAAGCGGAAAGCATTAAAATGATTTATATTTGTTCAATATTCATATGATTTAACCACAAACGAGTGAAGTATTTTGGAAATATTTATAGAACGGTATCAATGTGTTCATGAAATAATGGGTTGTAAATTTTAGAGGTTTTTGGTTCAAACATTTTTACAATTATGCTGCAAAGCGGCATGTACAGTTTGACAATGTATACTGCTGTCAAAGTACAAATCTTCTGAAACATTGACACTACTCTAAGAAAGTACACACAATTGTACGATCATATTCTTCGCCATAATAATTAGAGAAAAGTTCCTAGTTACTTGCAGAATTCTATTTCAAGAGTAATTAATACCAGAACTAAACCTTTAACCGTAGCAAACAGTCTAGATTCTCTTCCTGAATAATAAATGTACACAATGTATATGTTTGAGTCCCTGTCTGCCTATAACAGAAACGTCAACACTATGCTGGGGGCTATATACCACTTTACAAGTTACATACTTAGACTTTAAAACTGAAAGGATAATTTCTGATCGTAGACAGATGAAATGTTTTTAAAATTGAACATGTCGAGTTTGAAGGTAACTGTCTGTATGGCTTGTACTGTCTAGCAAATAACATGTTGAGTATTAAAACTGAAAGCCAGATTTTCCAGAGTGACGCTTTACTTATAGACTCTGAGAATTTATGTATTACGGTTAATGCCTTTGTTTGATATTTCAAGCTATAGTTGATTCAAAGATCTCTGTCAAAACCGCGTAAACAAACATTCAACCCGGTCGATCATTACATGTTTATCAGGATTAACTTTACCATCATAAATACACTTATATGATTACAACTCTAATGGTCCTATAGCGTTGTGGTTATACTTACTGTATTTAGCTATTCAGAAATGAAACATTCTGGCGGTTTTGCCGGACATCTTTGAATCGACAATAGTCTGTCTAACACGCCCTATGTTTATAAAGACAATTCCTAAGTCTACTCTTTTCTCATGAGTTACATCCCTTTGCACATTCAAACAAAGATAACCATGCCAAGACTAAAATATAGCTAATTCATTGAAAAACGTTGTGCTGTTTGATTGATAAAATAAAGGGTGTTCATTAATATATGGTAACATAAATAGCTTTGATAACTTTGTCAGTTTTTAGGACAATATTTGTTGCTATATGCCATAATTTAATATATGCATGCAAGTTTTGTTCAGGACAATAATCATCGATGACGTTTTGACATCATAATCATATAGCATTTATTCATTATCCATATTGTTCAAAAATTTGGAGCCATTAGCTTTGAAACAAGGGTCAAACCACTACTCTAACATTAAATCTGACAAAGTTATTAACGTTATTTATGTTACCATAATTATATTAATGATCACCCTGTACGTATATATTATCTAGTCGGGTAGCCAGACTATATCATAACCTAATCCATGCTATGTGTAAAAATAAAAAATTCTTCCTGGTTGTATAAGTGTCTTGACATATTCAACATAGTTTGCTATTTAAATATTTATACGAAGGACAAATTGCACTTTGCAGAGGCAATTATATGTTTGTTTCGAGAGAATACGCACTCGTGGTGTGGTGTAAAAATTATCCACTAAGATTTCGCGTGTTTGTGCGTTCGATCATAGACCGCAGCCATGATCCCAAATAGTCAAATTGCAGCTGGTATAATTTATGTCTCACATGTATACAGAATGGTCAGTGCATGCGGGTGACTTTTCGGTCAATCGGAAGAGTAGTGAATACGCCTCCGTATCACTGAAGCACCGTACATTGAGTTTTGGTTTCAAGCAATTACAAATGAATGACATACACATGTCTAGACGACTTAGCGTATGGAAACACGGCTGTGTCTGATTGGGGTCGCATTCTGCTCGATGTAGTGCAATACTCAATTTCAAACAAAACCATTTGCTTTTTAATTTGTTATAGCATCTGCCTCATAGGACTTGAACATACTTGAGCTTAGTGCAATTGCCATGTTCAGTTATTTGAATTGGGTATTTGCAATACCATCTACTCAGAATAAAATATTATTAGGTATACATGAATACACAGCGTAGGCATATAAACTATATCACTATATGACTTATCGGATTACTATAAAATTCAACTTGTATAATCTATTGCTATTGCAAGCACATGTAAAATCAGATCACTGTATTACTTATTGTCGTACTATATAATGCAAGGTGTATGCCTGATTGCAATTACCGGACATTGACGCGTACATGGATATATATACACAGGGATATACGAATCTTCAAAGTATTACAAAAAATACCATTATTATCGCCCGTACATTGAACGATATAAAAACAGAAATCATGACAGTAACACTGGTTGTATTTTTCATGTTTTGTTTATATTTGCAGTTAACGATGTTACGAGGTATAAACAAACAAGGAGGTGGTCATGTGTTGATATTTGGTAACATTAGACCTTCACAACAAGTTTACAATAGACTTATACGTACAAATATAAGTTATAAACCTAGAGTAGGTTGAATTATATATTTAATATGTATGCATGCGTTTACATGTCACTGTCTTAGAAGACTTATATGAGATCGTAAGTACAACAATGCTATTTTGAGGGAAAAAAAACAAGAAAAAACTGACCGAACATCACTCTTTTGAGAGGGAAAAACAAGGTTTATCTACTTCAATAAGTCAGCGAAACTAATTCGGATTTCATAACTATACGTTCATATGATGCGCATTGTTATCCAGATTTCTAATATATTTATAACTGTAGTTCTGAGACCGTAAGTAGCTCTTACGACCTTACTCTTACAAGGTAGTGATGAAATGAAGACCATCCGTGGTTACTCCTAATGTTCACACAAGTTTCCTACAATATAATATATCAATGTTGATGTAGTCATCTAGCCTTCGTGCTCGGTAAGGTGCTTCTCCAGTAAAGTGTCACCATTAATTTTGCTTTCAAGAGTTTATTGTGATTTGCAATGGATATTATCATTTTGACAAAAAGGGAGACAATCGTTACTATACCGATAATGAGTAAACTGTAGTTATACGAGTTGTTTCCCTTTACTCAATATGTCTTGGCATTAATTTTGAGATGTATTGGAACATGATATTTTATTCACTTTGGTTAAGAATTAATGTTCGTAAGTAACTAGGATGTTCCAAATGGAAGGCGTTAAAATTTAATATTGACATTGTTTATTATAGCTCAAAAGCGAAACATAATACTTCAAAGTGCATGTTTTTATTCGAATACGCACAAAACTGCTTAAATTAGCGAAGATGCTATTCACCGATCGGTGCTATAATTTAACGAAATACTCATATTCCGAAATGTCTAAATATTCCGAAATGTTTAAATATTCCGAAATGTCTAAATATTCACAAATGGTAAAAATAAGTGTATATTGAAATGGATAAAGTTGGTATAATGTAAATCACAGTAGTGTAACTTGATTTGGTGCGATCATTAAAATGCATACTTTTTATTTTAGACGAAAGCATGTTCCATGGCTAAAGAAGTATTTTATAAAGGTTGGTCCGTTTTATTTATAAAAATTATTATGTTAGACAGTTATGTCAGATTCAAAATGACCAAACCCATTTTTAGTGACAATTGGGCGTATTTCTTTATATCGTTTTAACATTATTTTCGATAATTTGAAGCTAAACTACGTTCAAATACTGCAATAAGATCATTATTATTATATTTGTTTCATATGAAAATGTATGCTCCTATAAAATGCCTGCTACTTCCCAATTTCACTGGTCAATTGCAGACAAATCTGCTAGTATTATTATGTTTTTCATGTAAAATGGTATTTAAGCAAAGCATAATTATTCCTGATGACTCATAACGTCCAGCCTTCCAAGAAAATCATAAAGATATATTCGTACAAAGTCATGCTATTATAACGTTACATAGGACATATTCATAAAAACATGCTTTGTCATTTTTTAAAATTAACTTGGCGAAGTTTCGGCATTTGCAAATTTTATTTTGTTATATTCATGGAATAGGTTATTTGAATAATGGTGGTGATGTTGATTTTCATTCTATTTTCAGTTAATACAATAAAGCCAAGACGTGGAAGATAAAAACTTTCTTAGGACATTTCCAGCATACATGTGATATATTCTTTTATTTGCATTTTATATATTAACTTGTAAATATGCGTTAGATCTATTTTGTTCAAAGCCAAATTTTGATTATGTACATGTATAATATCTATTCATATTTCTACCCTTACTTCTTTATAGTTAGGTACATTAATTCCATGTGTTCATACAAATAGATTTCAAATGCTTATAACAGCTTGTCCAATTGAATAGCAGAATTCTTGTCTTCGTTCTCACAAATAATTATAATTCTGGATCAAGATAAGCTCAATTATGTTTCTGCTTATTTATCAAGTTCAGAGTGTCCCCAAAAATGGGTAACTGCCTAAAACTACTATATTCTTTATATGTTGATGAATAAGACTGATTTTTGTCAGAGTGTATGGAAGTTGTCCCTACTTCTAATATGGGTACTTGTTTATAGGTTGCACAGAAATTGACATCATAATTGTTACTATGGCATCAAGTCCTATCTTCATACCCCATGTATTGTAAAATTACCCTTCTTTCTACAAGTTATTTGGGTTAAATTTGAGTTTAAGCTTGGTCCTGAGAGCTAATTATTTTTAGAACGGGGCTAGATCCTTTAACCTGATATGCCAAAACTCTAATTATATGTGCATGTCGCTGGCTTAGAATGAGAAAGTCTTAATTACAAAATCGATATATTTAAAAAAAACAAGAGAAAACTGACTGTAATTTACTCTTATTCTATGGACAAACATGTTTTTAAAACTTCATTTTGGTCAACATGACAATTTCCGATTTTCATGAAAATAGGCTAATAAGAAGACTTAGTGCATTGTGTCGTAAGTAGTAGTTACGACCTTCTCATTCTAAGCCATCGACATGTATATTGAAAAGATTCGTTTAAAGTGACACCGGCACAAAAATGGATGTCCTAAAGTCAAAGCACTGTTGTGCACCATCACGATGTCCGAACTGTGGATACAGATCAGATACTAACGTTAAGACATCCACCGGGATTCGGATGACATGTGACCCAGGCATGAGCATACTTCTCACATTTTGAATGTTTGAGTTGACTGCTTGGTCCCCCGTCACTGTTGACTTTCATCCCGAATTTACGTAGTTATGTTACAAAAGGATGCCACTTGTTAAGTTGGTTATGACTATCAACTGTATTTTTAAGAAGTGTATATTTGTGTATTTATCATAAACAAAAAGGAACCGTCCGCCTAACTTTGTCCTATTGAAATAAAGCGCATGGTAAACAATAAATATATCACCATTGATTTACCTTCCATGGCAACATGGATTTGTGCGGATGCTACGCATTTGCAAGAAATTACACAAGAACAGTCGCGTCATTCTAATACCATCATGTCCGGAACTTCGTGAAGCAGAATTTTATATTTTAAGTTATTCAATATAGGGGAAATACAAGTTATATGTGCCATTAAATTCGCGATTTCTTGTCGTTAAAATAGAGAATTTATTACTTTTAAAACATTTGACGTGTAAATAGTCTTGAACTCGCGACATTACAAGTTTTACTTTCTGATGTTCAAATCGTAACATTTCAGAAATTTCAAACTTTACATTTAGAAATCGTGACTTCGCGAAGTCTAAATCTTTAACTGATACAATAATCGAATGCGGATTATTGAAGTTAAAATGGGCAAATGTCACCGGGTGTTTTTGTATGTACGTAGGGTAGAGGGTTATGGTGTTTTTTTTTACATGCGGCGATGCGTTTATACTGCTGCGTGTTCATGGACTGTAGAATAGAATACTAGTCATTAAATAATTAATATAATATTTTGTTAAAAATGTAAATTGTCATTTTGATAACCTTTCTTTATCATATATACCTGTTAAATGTCGATTGCATGTGTAGGTATGTGGGTGGGGTAGAGGTAGTTTACCAATGTAACCCAAATAGTTGTGTTCATACTTCAGAATGGTTTAAGTGTATTGAATGTACCAGTCAAAATTTGCGAAGAAATCGATTTCACTGAGGGAAATACCAAACAAACGAATTCTCCGTTTGTCAATATTTCTTTCTGTTGTTTCGTGCCACGACACAACCGGTAAAGTTGTTTGCATGAAGCACTACTGTTCGTATCAGGCATGTGGCTGAATGCTGTATGAGCTCTGCACAACATCCTCGCTATATCTACTATCACTCGGGATGCCGTCTATGATATTTTCTATGGTCTGATTTAATTGTGTGTTAAACATTTAACTGATTAGCTTAAGTAATCGTACGACCAAAACATCGTGCAACTGATGTGGGCCAAATGTTTAAAAATCTATTTTTAGATCTTTAATTGTCACGTGAGGACCTCGCTTAATTTTACCCATGAATATACTGTATTTCAAAAAGAGACTTGTTCATTAACTAGCCTTCATTTTATCTAGTCCAAACTGCACGGAGTTTAAACTATCTTTCGTAATAGTATTGTTTTAAAGTTATAGCGAAAAAGGCGTCATAAAAGTCACGTGGTCTCGGCACAAGTCACGTGATTAAAATGAACCAATGATTGACTAGTTGCTGATAACGCCTTCCTGTGTACGAGATGTTAACTGTCTACGAATGCTATTATTTAAGGTAGTTAATACTTTATTTTATACGGTGCACATTATATTATGTGTTAACAGGGGCTGTATTCAATATTGATCTTATTTAAATTGAGACTAGGGATAGCCAATCCTTTGCCTGTTACTGACCAATAGTTTAATATGGTGTGATCTGATTGGTTGTTTTTATACTTAAGTCAAGTAAGATTAATATTGAATACCACCCCTTGAAATGTTTAGTATTTTACTGCATTAATGGAACCCACTCCCTAAACTTGTAAAAAGTATCGAAATGCCATTCCAAGTCATTTGTAATTTAATGTCGATTCGCACCATTGTGTGAACATACCTACACCTTTTTCATACATCACACTCAACAAAACCTGATGATAAGTTGATATTATTATTTTTGAACTACCCGCTTTCGTTTGACACATATATAATTGGCATACGGATAACTACGGTAACCGGTACATTGATTTGAGAACGTGGATTAGTTTTGTTTGACTACATTCAAACTACTGGTGTTTACTGTGCACATGACTCAAAAGTCTGGTTTTAAATCAACTGCAAGGAGTCGTTAAGGTCCATCTCGGTCACGCCGGAAATGTGTTCAAGAATGATGGGACAAAAGTAAGTCTGTTTGTGCTTGTCAGGAATGAATTTCTCGTTTGACTGATATGTTATCGTGTTTGAGGGCAAGGATTCGAGTGTACGTGCGCTCTTTAAATTGCGTGGCATCTCTTTCTTCGCAAATTTTGTCTGGTACGATGGAAATTCCAAGAATCAAATCATATTAAATATGCAATGTATATCGTTTTATTTACGTAGATATGTGCTGTTTACGCAGTGGGACCCTTTTGATTATACAAATATAGCGCAAATATCGAAATGCATTCTAAATGTACAACTTCCGGCTGCTGGTTGAAAGCGTTCCACTACGCCGGGCAAGATAATTAATTTTGATGTACATGTATATATTTGTATATGCTCTGTAATTATATAATCATTATGTATAATTATTATTGTTAAATATAATATGTAGGCTCTACTCAATGTCGATGTACTTGTATTATTGCTATATAATTTTATATGTAAAAATAATAAAATAAAGCATTTTATTAGTACCACGTACGTTTTATGTTGTTTTTGCTTACTGAATTATGTAAGTATCCGAGGAAGGGGATATAGTGTCAGAGGTCAACGGTGGGGGTTGTCGATTCGATCCCAACATAAGTCAACATACCATTACCTAATAACTGTCATAGTACTTGTATTTAGAACCCCATTTAGAGGTCCCCCCAAACTTTGATTTAAACACGTTCTCAACTTATTTTTTTAGATAACTTTGGGGATTCGGACCTGAACATAAAATTAAAACCTGAAGTTTGTCTATACCAGCGTCCTTGTGTGTGTTACAACAAGTAATATGTTAAAGCGTCCGTAGAAACTAAAATACGTTAATAGACTACGGGAAAATGTGTTGACCGCACAAAATATACTAGTTACCATGCAAAATGTATTATTACTTTGTGACGAAAGTGTCATAACATAGACTACGTTCATACGAGTACTACAGAACTTTATGCTTTGTCATTTTATAGCAATTGCTAAAGTCAGGTTCCTCGACCAGTAGGCATAATCAATATCACTGAAGATGAAAAATATACACAAAAAGTGATACTCGCTTTGGTGTGGATTATAAATGTTACAAAGGGAAACAATCATAGTATAGTCCAGTTAGGGTAAGATGACAGTGACGCTGAGGTAGAATCCACTACTACGGTGTAAACCCAATTATAAAGGCGTATACAAACAAGTTTGTGTTATTTTAATGCTAAACTTAACTCTACCTGTTCTGGCAATGGTTGTCATCTTTTGGGTACACATAAACGGCTACGTCATTGGAAAAAAATCCTAACTGGACTGTACTACTACAATCAGGCTTATTATCTAAGGGGCAGTACTCTTCAGAACAACGTTGCTGCAAACAATGTAGGCGCGTTGTGTGTTGACATTTAGTCGGCTAAAAGCGGGTAACGATCCTAAAAACAACTTAACAGAGACCATGGAAGGCAATTGTTTTCAGATGAGTGCACTATGTTGCACTACTGAATCAGAATATATTGTGATTGTGGTCGTGAGTATGTAAGTATTGTTCAAGCTTGGGGATAAACAAATCTTGCAAATAACTGCTATATCGCCAATTAAACTAAACACATAGTTGAGTTGTAGTATCTGACTAAAAACATACATAAATTAGCTTATAAGTATCTTTCAACATATGCCCGCCATTTTTCAGCAGGAAGCTGACTAGCAAATAGACATCATGGTCGGCATTGAAAAATAACTTATCCTTTAATGATACAGAATGAAAAGTTTAAGCCACTGGAGATAACATTTGTTGATACTTCAATCTTATTAAACCAGACTCTTCTACTTTATGCTGATATAGGATCTGACGACACTTCGTATAGGGTAATATCCATGTGAACTTTACGTCATCCAATCAAATTGCGTTTTTTACAAATCTGAAAGTGCTGCGAAACTCTACTGAGGCTGCTGGGTTTTTTTTCACATCGCATTATATTTAACCACATGGCGTCATTGTGAGCCACAAATGTCATTTGAACTTGACCTCTACGGAGTGTTACATATTCACAGTTCATGGCCTTTACAGATAGGTTTTAGTGCTTTCGCATCAAAAGGATGGAATATTTATAGGCGTTAAGAATAAAGTGTTAAATGGAATGTAAAACCAAAATATTAACAGAATGCTAGAAATATACACCGGATGAAAGTAGAATGACGCTACAAAGCAGGGAATGTGACGTCATTCAAATCATAAGAAAAACTAAAGGTCATCAAAATCACATAACCAGGGGTATTTATAGACATAATGACTTCGAGGGATTACTTTATTAACGGCAAATAACCACTTGAACACTTTACCCATACTACAACAATTGGCTACACACGCTCTACCCTTAATTCATCACGGCTTCAATAATCCGTAAAAATGTTAATGTTACAGATAACAGTGATCTTTTGCATTCTTTCAACCAGCCTGACCCGTCTCAAGTTGCACCGTGCGAATCCAGTTGCAATCATACGTCAGTATTTGACGAACCTCTTTCAAGTGCTGCTAAACAGCTATACTCTGTGCATGTGTATTTATATTTTTTTCTAAATAAATTACCAAAGTCGTAACCAGCAAACATCAGATTCCTCAGTTTAGGCGATACTTTGCTTGTTCAAATAACTCATACGGGCACTTGGATTACTCTGCTAGCCTCAGAGGCAATTAACGGCTTTGATACTGATGAGCAATCATACAAAAGCACTCGAACGCGAGGAAAAATAGTTCCACCTACTGTCGTAGTAACTAATCCGTCTGCATCAATCCTTTGATATTCCTATCATTTGAAATGAATGTCGTTTTAAAAGATCTAGTAAAGAATATGAAATAAGACGATATCTTGACGATGGTGGTTGTGAGAAAAATGTCCGCCATCGCGTTCCTAGTCAAAATGGCGGTCAACCCCCGATACGCGGACGCAATAGATACGGTGGTAAATTACTTCTGCCAGGATCGTGTGAAAATATGTAGTGGGTTGTTTGCCAAGTCATAACTCACTGTTGAAGCCCTACAGATAGTTACTTTGATTATAGTTTACCACATTTGACGATGTGTTCGTATGAGGTTAGTGATGTAAAAGGCAAATGAAATGACAAGGTTTCGGCTTGCTAAGGATTAGCGCAGATATCTTATTTATTATCTTATGATTAATGACCATGTAATGACAAGAGGCGACATTCGGCTTCAATGGAAATTGGAATTCAATGATAATTGCGATTGATTTTAACATAATCATGAAACTATTTCTATGCAAACACATTAAGTAAAAACAACGATATATGCGTCTATAATGACGTGCTATGTTCAAAGAGTTAAAGTGAGTATATAAGTGGATGTACCGTAAGGCCCTCGATGCTCCAATCTATATTGACGCCATCAGGACGGGGTATAAGTCTTCACAACAAATGTTCCTCCTTATACTAGTAGCCGTTCTACATGGCACATTTGCAACATTTGCATACGAGGCCTGGAGTCTTAATTTAGGCATATATCCGGATGTATACGACAAAATACCACAACAATTAATTCACTGCAGTGTATGTTATTAACAAAATAGCAAACATCATCTTCTTCCAGTATGCACTGAGCTAAACACGTTCGAAAACGAATGTTAAAACTGGAACTGGAATTATGCCTGATATCAACTTAAACTTAAACATCGCATGATGTCTTTAAGTAATTCATGTTCCAAAGCTAACCAAACCTGAAAGACAACATCAAAAATGGTCAACTAAAATCACAACAGTCGAAGAGAACGTAGATAAAAAGAACGAAACCCGTCTTACTGCAATATTGACCGTTAGACAGCTAGCTGCTCGCACATGCTCGAGTTTATCCCATATTCTTGAAGTAAACAACGTGTAAACCCATGTTTTTCTATTCATCGACAATCTTGTGGGCAGATCAGGTTAAGAAACTCGTCGTTGGACTCATATTTCAAAGAACATGTCATATGTTTTCGGTGGGATAAAAATCTAGGACATTTCATCACGCAAATATTGTTTTCTTGAAGAAAAGTGACTGTTATTCGTTATTTATGCGCATGGTTATATTCCTGCTGTCTAAGGTTAGCACCCATGTCACACAGAAATTGTAATACAAGGAGAAAGTGACTGCATGTTGAAGCACGTGTTCAATGTTAGATGAAATGCAAATTGGCATGGTACTAAATGAAAATGTTATATTTCACAAATAAACGAGTTTGATATTTTCATTTGATGAATTAGCATATCTATCGACATCAAGCATTCTTTTGACAGACACGGTTGCTGACCGGAAGTCGTTTCTTTGGCGGAGCATGCGCATTAATTTACCCGAATTTGGTGTCTTTTTAGGCATTTAATCCCTATTTGGAGTTCATTGGTGGTGTCAGTTAGCATAAAACGCTATTGAAGACGAATATTTATTGTAGCGTGACAATATAATCGCGCAAAAACCGCATGATGGCTACTTCCGGTATTTAACATATATTTACCTCCAGACACATCAATTTCAGATTGACGTGAAAGGTAAACTTTTGTTTTTGGAAAACTGAAAATGTGTTTTTATGGTATGCTAATGAATCGTTTAAACTTCGCCATTCACAAAGTTCGGATATTTTCAGTCGCACGAGAATCACGCGCGAAAAATGAGATTTGGCCACGTGGTAACTACTAGCAATTCGGTTGGTTAAAATGGATTAAAATATACTTTGCTGACACCGTTCTAACCTAGGAACATTATTCCATTGATAAAAAATATTCCTAAATAGTTCATACAAAAAATACCGACCCCTGTAAAGTGGTGCGTTTTCAAAGTCCGTAAGTGTACTATTAAGTTATTAACCATGACTGAAGCAGAACTATTATATATGCGCAAAATGAAATTCGACGAAGCCCTCAATTGTAAATCACCACTCGAAACGAAGATGATGCATTTGATGTTCCCCACCTACCAAATCCCTGCTTTTGAAATACCTGAATCAGTGTTAATGTGTAACTTGTTTGTTCTGCGGGGAAACCGCGAAATATTTCATGAAGCGTCGAGTTGTTGAAACTTAATGAATTATATTCCCTTTCAAATGAGAATGCCTCTTTGCACCAGGCAACTACTTTCTAGACGTACCCTTTGCAGGAAAATCAAATGCATGAAATTATGAGTGATTTCTAGTATAATGAATATATAAATAGGTTTTAGTTATTTGATAATGTTAATTCATATCATACGTACAGGTATATGCATTATAAGGTATCGGGTTGTAATTATAATTTTATGTAAAAATTGATATACGCATTATCTCTAAAACAAAACAAACGGTGTTTTAAACAGCTAAGTAGCTTGTATGTTCATGATCATTTCTAAGGTGTTTACTTATTTATTAATAGTTTGTTTAGTACAGATAACTCTAAACATGTACCGGACATTTACTGGCTTATTTCGCATCACACTTATCGCAGTAATGACGGCGTGTATTATTAATGGAATTGAGAACGTATAGTTCCCTATAAAATAACTTGCATGGCAATTCATGCGCGCTTACGTATGTTTATTGAAAGTTCAAAGTAACACACATTTTTACACAACATCTTCAAATATATTTGGTAGGAAACTCAATCGGTAAAGTTTATAGCGACCATGAAATTAGTGGCAAAGTTGCATATCATCTATACTAGGCACCTAATATGGTTATGGAAAATCGGTTATGTGGACGATTATATCATAACTTTATGATCTGCTTATTTTGGGATAAATGTTGCATGCATTGTATCGATATCCATTTTTTGAAACTGGGTCATTCCCGACCTTATAATTAAAGCGACTAGAGTTTCCCACTACTATATATTTATATCGACACAGGGGGTTTACCCGGAAACATGCTATTGCTTCCGTGAATGATGTTCCATCGGCCGATTTAAAGTTAATTGCGACTCCGTTAGTTTTAACTCTCGACACATCATCCCTGATGGTAATCAGTACAACGTGACTATGAGAGAAAAGAAACAATATTACCCCATTTATGTTCAGCGTCTAGCCACGAAAACGATGGTCTACCGTTTTTGTTTCATCTTTGGTATGATGCGCATTTGAAGTGGACGGACTACCAATAGGCGCTAAAAGCGTATAATTTTTGCAAGTCGCCAATATTCTTTATGAACCAGGAAAAAGATAATATAAAAATACAAACTACTGAGCATATAAAGCTAATTCAGTATCGGAAATAGTATATTGCTCTTAACCATAACCCATTGATCGGAATGCATTGGATGTTATCCTTTCATCGCGTTCAACAAGACCAGTGTCGCTTGGTTCAATCGCGGATGCCAACTGTGCAAGGTGCTGTTTTAGTTGCTTCATATTTCTACTCAAAGCGAAGAGGGCCAACACTTGAACAGTACTTAGTGTATTTGTTTACCTTTGATAATAAGGGTATTAAAATAGGACATGGTACTACTTCGCCTCTTTTCTTTATTTACTATTAAAACGTGGGTTTTAGTAGTACAAATGTAGTCAACGAACTGCGTATTTTTAAAATGTGTATTTTTGTAGACCTGAGATAACAAATTATAGTAAATGGCTTACTATAAGTAGAATTTTATATGGACACCTTTATGACGAAAATAAGAATATTTGTACATGGACATGTGCCTAGACATGACAAAGTATCTAAAGTCATGCTATTGAATATCATACATGCGTAAGTATATGTATACTGTTTGTTTTTAACCAGATTAAGAAATGGTACGTTTGTTGTTTTGTACAACAGCTGTTATACTTCATTGTCCAAAAGGATGCATTTACCAAATGCTGACAAGCAGGCTTTGTTTTACTAGTATTTAAAAATTTAGATATTGTACCACCATGAAGGGACTTTGTCATTACCAATCTAAGAAACCGCATGCCAATACCCCACAAGGTTCGTCTAGTTGTAGCAATTTTACTAACATCAATATTATATTCACTTAAATTTTTATCAAAGTTCCTCTATAATTCACTTACATTCTAATTTACATCAATCAACAGAAAGATTAAGTTAATATAGAATAAATTGAAACTCATTTTTCTCGATTGTTTTTCAATCGTTATCTGGCTTAGACATTGTATAATCCACTCAAACCCTCTTATTCTGATTTCCGTGCCACCTAAACATTGGATAAGATAAAAGCCCGCCCCGGTACTCCAAACCGTCAAATCGGCATTTAACATCAACCTCACGTGAGATTACAAGAGATTACGGGCATGACGATGCACCAATGATATAGCTTCTTTTCTGACTACCCGTATGACACGTTTGGAGACAGCGAAATGTGACATCCAGGCATGTCCTCCCCAGATTATATACAAACAGCTTCTTATATTTGAGCCACTTATTTCTAAAGTTTGAACCAGTTTGCTCAAAATAGTGTATACAAACGAACAATCAGCGGACTTAGACATTGTTTATGTACAAATTTCATAATTTGGATCACTGTTTATTTACGCGGCGCTAATTCCAAGTTTAACAAACAAGCGAGAAAAACAATAAAACAGTTTATACTTTGAAGTCTCAATATTTATATGATTAGTGGCAATAATTCTCTGCTGTTTACGAAACAATTGAATTATCTTGCGACATAATATGGTATAATGCATCACCACTCAGTGACCATGCAGGGAAGTTATATTGATACCGGTGGATTTCAGAACGGTTTGTACGGAACTTTAACAGGGTATGATGGAAATTCTATAAAACTTCATCATGGACATTATCCTGAAAATCAGGAAGCGTGTTATTCCAGCTACGGCAATGCTTTGTCTGGAAGTGTTCACTACGCACCAAGGGATCCGCCTCCATACTCCGAGTCTCCAGTCTACCAGAACGGATATGTACCAAATTCTACAGCAAGTTATTACAAAATGGCGGGGTCCAACGATTTTGGAATCTCTCGAGACACAACGGGTATGCTCCTGAAAACTGACGTCATTGAAAATAATATGGCTGAATCTGGTAACGTTATTAACCAAAGATATGAGACTGACAATCCAGTGCCTGATATAAACAATGTTCCAGTGAGTCACCAAGCGCCGAATAGTGGAACCCAGAGTCTAAAGTTAGAAGAAATTTCAGAATTTAAAACCGATCTCTCGCTACAAGATTCCATGTCGCCTACGGAAACAACAGATTGTTTAAATACTGACGATATTAAGGAACATGAAACGTGTAATGCTACTGAAGACATTATTGACAATGAAAGTGGTAGAATTGTTGCTGCGGAAGACAAAGCACGTGGGAATTCTGAAGTCAAACCAGCATTGTCGTACATTGCTCTGATTGCCAAGGCGATTTTAGAATCAAACCAAAAGAGACTGAGTCTAGGTTCTATCTATTCTTGGATAGAAAAGAACTATCCATATTATGTTAATAAAGGCCAAGGATGGAGAAATAGTGTTCGTCATAATTTATCATTAAATGATTGCTTCATCAAGGCGGGACGCTGTGAGGATGGTAAGGGTAACTATTGGGCCATCCATCCAGCTAATATACAAGATTTCATGCGCGGCGACTTTCGGCAAAGAAGACGCTCCAGGAGACGCGGCCGGAAGAAGGACTGTGATCTTGGGATGTACCACGTGGCTAATGGCTACATTGGATCAGCAGCACCATTGGCGCCCAGTGTGCCCTTCAACCCGACACCAGCACTGAGTTCTATATACTCCCCGTACACAGAGGCGGAACGCCGAGCTTATAGACTTGATGATGCTTTACTGAGACAAAATATGAACAATCCTTTCATGAAATGGTATCATGGCAATGGTAGTTATAGCAACCAGACGCCGGGTTGTAATTCAGGGATGTATGGAAGCTCATCACCTCCACAATGGCAGCCTGGTTACAGCGATCAAACATCGTATCAACTTAATGCATTTTCATCAAGGTGAGAGTCTATATATTTTCTGCTCATGCCTACTAACATATGATGTACATGCAAAAGACTGGTGCTAAAATGCAGAGCAAAGCCTTTAGCTGCCTGTCAAGGTTCTGCTGAAATATGCCTTATAACCAGAGTTGCACCAGGGTAGTCAATTAGTCAGCAAGCACGCTAACCACTGCACTAGGGAGACACACATAGATGGACTACGTTAGGTCAAGTTTTTTCTAGTCACTTTTTTAAAACATTAACGTTGTTTCAACCAAAGACGGCAAATATTCCTGCTACACGGGTGGCTGTATTACTTTGATTACTTTTTCAGCAAAGATTGTTTTAATAATATTGTATTATTATAATACTCAGTACTTCAATTGCAAGATTCGGATACCACCACTTACTTTAATGAATGTTGAAAGAAGTATCATTTTATGTATATTTAAATGAGATTGTATGAAAAATTGTATACCATATGTATAAATCGGTTTTTAAAACATCCTGTTTTCACATATTCATAATCGAAATAATATGAAATAAAAAAGATGTTTACGAAATGGAAAATGCATGTAAAATCAAGTCGTGCGACACACAACGACACTCGGGTTATGTAATTGCTCAATATTCTGCACAGGTTTTGATAGTAACAAAGTCATTTCGATACCTGTAATTGAAATATCTTGTTACTTTGAGATCGTACTACAAAACCTTGATTTTTATCAAGACCCCACCCTTTCAGACATATAATGGACTCTTCTCATAACGAAACTTAAAGAAATAAATGCGTGACATAATATTCGTATTGATATATATACATACTGGTGGTTAAAGCAGTATTTATTTGTCAAATTGCTTGGAATAAATATAAATTGAATCAATATATAAGTTCTATTTACAAAGTTAGTATACGCCCCTTCATACTGGTTTTAATATCAGGACTCAACAGTACCAAACTGTATTATGATATTTATACTATTTTTGTACAAAATACAACGTAGTTTAGTACTTACTTGACAAAAAGCAAACTAAATAATAAGTGTCGCTTTCAATTAGGAAAGGGGCAATTCTGTATAGAATAGGGTAAACACAAATTCAAACAACAGCAAATAAACCCGATATCATATCATTTTAAATACTTTGGGATATTTTATAAAATAATTTTGCTGAGCCGGGTTAGTTATTGGCTGTAAATAGCGTCCACCACGTGAGCCATATGGTGAAGGCTCAGCGTAAACCGGCCGGTTGGTCCTGTTGCAGGGTAGTTCTCATAGGACTATATACTGTCAACATGTCTTTAACAATAATAAAAGCACAATGCTCGTACAATGTCCGTACTGATTTACCAACTCGTACGAGTCTAAAATATTTTAATCCTAACGGAATTTGTATGTTTTTAGCTTCTGGTCACAGCTCGTACGGATCTCGTACGGGTTGTACAGGATGTATAGTTTTCACCAGATCACCGAGTCCTCTACGAGCTGTGAAACTCCGTACGATGCTCGTACGAGTCTCGATATCCGTACGGGCTCCGTGCGGTCTCCGTACGGACGTCGTGCGGGTTCAGAAAAATCAACTCGTACGGAGCTCGTTGGGAGCTCGTAGGGCAAATGTGACTAGAGTATTATTGTAATTATGACTAAGATGTTTATACTTTACAATAGTGTGCGTTTTTTCTTTTCATTTACAAATACGGCTGTATTGGTTCAATTATAGAACAAATTAATTGACAAAATCAGACAATTGCGGAAGCACGCACCTTATTACTCAAACCACAGAATTGTACTAATTTATCCATGGGATAAATTGAAAATAGCTGAGTTCACTGAAAACTAATAGGAATATTAAAATACAAATATTTGCATTAGCTAATAAAGAACTTAGATATAAAAGTAAGAAAAGTACACTTCGGTTCAGCGTTCGTGGGAAAGTCAAAAGAAGTACGGAAAATAAATAAAAAAAATGTTATGGGTATATGATAACAAGTACAATTTAGATTAATATATGACTTGCTATATTAAAGTAAACAGTCGACATTTTAAAATGCCCGATAAATTAGCTCAACTATGCGCTCACCATACATTAGATCAGTACAATTTTACATTAAAACAATAGATATTAGCTATTGAAATATTTACCCACTTTTATTACATTTAGATGGTAAGTACTTTTATATGTACCCTTCACAGCTTTAATATTAATACGAATTTCTGCTTGTCATTTGACATCTATCTTGATGGGGATGGTAAATAAAGGATTATTTATTTAGTTAGATAAATTTTATCAAGAATTAATGAAAATCCAATTTATCAGTTTAGTATTAGACATGTACGGCGTGAAAATCAAACATTTTTATCTTGGTAAGTTTTTCTTGATTTTTTAATCTGTATCCGTGGATTAATAGGCGTGATTCGGTACATTAAAGGTTTTAACTGTTAAGCCAATTTACTGACCATAAATCTCTCAATTGGGGCTGGATCTATATGGGAACTTTGCTACGTACCCTTGTAGTGTATAATAATTTCTAGTGAAACACAATTAATCTTGTTCCGAAACGAGTAAAAAATAGTGTTTTTATTACGCGTCTTCGTAACATCATTGAATAGGTACACTGAAAATAGATGTAACTGGCCATTATATCAAATTTGATTATGACATCGAAAATTGATACTGTAGAAAAATGCAATTTGAATGTAATACAATATAATTATTTTAATTTAACTCCGTAAATATGTTGATAATATCTAAATGTATATAGCTTAGTTAATGCAATTTATTAATTAATTTAACACGATTCTCTACTTTTCCGTATGATGTATTCCTGTTGTAATTGTGGTGAAGCATTTATATGATCCATTTTATTTCGATTCATTGCATTTTAAATCGCCGAATATTGACATGGTTTGAAACAATATTCTATTATACATGCTTTTGATTTGTAAATATTTGAAATATTGCTTTACAAAATTTATTATGAAAGAATTGTTATATGTGATCCCATTTAAGAACTGAAATGTATCTGTAACGTAATTCTTTGTGGGCCTGGAAAAGAAATACAAACTCGACCAATGCGACCAATGCGTGATTTTTGAAATATAGCAGAATGTCTGAATGTGAGTTCGCATAATTTGGGGTGACCAGACTTATTGTTGCGGCCAACGATGTTGATGTTGTTTATAGATTAAACGATTATTCCACTGTGCACATTACAGTATTCCTCTTAATTCAAGCTGATATGTGCGCTTCCAAACATTGAGTCAGTTTAAATATTACAGTACATATAGGATATTATAGTAATTGCCATATTATTCAATCGTATGTGCATTTCCATTTTTTTGTACGAACATATTTTAAAAATATTCACGAAATGAGTTCAATGCAAGTTATGTCTGAAATTCACTTGGCTGTTGCGTACAAAATAAAGGTTGCAAATGCTGCACGCATATACGATATTTCCCTGTATTATTCCAAACATTTTGAATATAAGAATTAATTTATACATTCTAAAACAATATTTACCCATTTTATTGTGATTTCCGTAATGACGTCTTTAGTAAATAATGGTTCGCGATTTACGTATAAGTAATTAATTAAGTATTTGTTTTAAAAATCAAATGAATAAACCAAAAATTTAAGGAGCTTTATTTCACAATTGTGTCTGAATTATCAGGACGTGTCTCAAAAGTATCATGTCGCAGATGAAAACAATATACAGAAAATCCCCACCCGAACAACTGCCAAATTAAAAATATTCTTTGAATATATAATGTATGTTCTGCAACAAACTCGTTGTATTCAGCTATAAACTATCACATATATTCGTGTGTCGTATAAAAAATACGAATTGGGTACATAAATGGTATGTCCTGTTCTGTTCTGTTCAGCAGAAATAATAAATAGGCTATATCTACATAACAAAACCGGGAAAAATAACTGACATAAAATATGTTTGACAAGAAAGTGTATGTATAAGTTGATTAAAAGTGTATAGAGCTATATCAGACGATATTTTTTTAAAAAGTAAAAAAAAACGGAAAAACAATCATGCTCTCATGATATCCATTTTAGATAATTTATCGCTTCAGTTTTAACAGAAACTCTCTCTGTGATTTATTGGACATGCGAACTTTCAATTTTTTTACGAAAGTGTTCTAGAACACCCTATGAAATGATAAGAATCGTCTATTTTTCGACGATTGAATCAAAGTACACAGAACCCATCCAAAGTTTTAAGTTGCAATTAAGGTAGTCTAGTATCATACTAAAAACGAAACAAGTAATTATTTTGACATTAAATGACTGTTAGAATATAGCTCTATACACTTTAAATGAAATATAAATATGTGCGTTTTATGTTACTATAAATGATTGAATTTCAACTAGTCATAGAACATATTCTACACTGGTTACTGTTATGTCTCGTTCCATGCACATGCATGCCACCGGGGTGTAGAAGTAAGCTTTCTTTATAAATATCTATAGCAGCAAAATATTCATGAAACACCGACGAAATATTGCATTTGAAATAGTCTAAAATCACAAAAAGGTCTATATTTGTAAACGAATATAGTTGTTTATATTTCGTATACATGTGTATGATTCTTTTAGAAGTATCCTCTTAAACTGAATTATATACAAAATGTATATAGGAATACATTTGCGCATCCATTAATATCACTATCAAATCTAACAGTTGACATGCACAACGCCGATATACATAAATTGTTTACGTTGAAAGAATTTATTTGTACCAAACCGTAAAAAACAAAACACCGTCGCTAGACAAATCAAGCTTTTGCTTATATATTTGATTATCATCATATGATCAAACACGCATGAATGCTTATACATGGATTGCCAAGAATTGCCAGAATATTTATTTATCTGGGTTGTGAAACTATTTTTACTACGCCTGGTTAATATGACGTAGAAACTAATCCAATGCTAATAAAGTCAGCACCTTAGATTGCTTTGGTCTTATCACATGTTTGGTTAAGTCACATGGCGTACTACTTACAGACTCGATGGCGCGTCTTTGGATGGTGCTAAAGGCATATATATTTTTTTCAAATCGAAGTAGTGTTTGAAATTTTGTCGTTTCTTAACAAATGTTATAGCACTACGTACACCTACTATCCTTTAGAAATGCGTTTGTTTAATAGATAACACATACTTTGAAGACAATTTTGGCATTGCTTGTTATGCGTAGTTTTCTGATCCAATCAAAAATAGTGATGTATGTTTCAAATCACACTTGAAACAAATTCATAAATGCGTTTTGCATTATTTATAGACCGTGCAAACGGCTATTGATTATGTTTTAAATAATTTATATGCAATCAAGTATTACACTACAAGACATTAACATATATTATTTGATCTTCGTAGACGTATACATAATTAATTTTCTACACCATCCAAAATTTCGTTTTGTCAGTACTCGTAGTTTATGCAGAAATATGACGGTTCACTACACGGATTTTGATATCGTATCTGCGGGGAAAGGCATTGGACGTGAAATATGATAAATGTTCTATTATTATGTCAGTATTTTGCAAACACTACACAAGAACCAGACATAACACCGGCCATTAATCATTTACCGTCCCAAATCGTTGGTAGATTAACGCCAAATATGGGATATTTGACGCATCGAAATTTATAATTGCACTTTTGTCGGATCCGCATTATCTGGAATTTAAACAAAACCCTCTCACGAAGACTTGGATTATATAAAGTGTGCGATAGTCAAATATAATTGATTTCTTGATCATTTGAACAATATGAAAATACATTTTAAAGTATTTATCTGGCTAAAGAATTTATATACAAACCCATATATAGTCAATTGAAAAACTCTTATGGATAAGTAAAGAAAAGCTAAGTCTGACAATGTCTTTAATTTAATCTGGTTTTCTTTCCTTCTGAGGTATCTGCAGTAATTTATATTAATTAAAGTTCTTTTTTCTAAATTTGGAACCAATTTCGTGCGTCTTGTCGATTTAACGGCAGACGACATTCACTAGATCGATCCGCGAACGCTTGGAATGTTAAAAGCTCGATAGATTCCTTATTTGCGGTGGAATTATTCGATTCGCCCGCTAATCTGCAGTAAATCCCTACTGGATCATTTCGAGTCGATTAAGGGTCCTTGATAGAGACAAAGGTCTATGCTTCTGTTAAGATGTAATTTTTCAATCGAGTTGTTCAGTAGCTATGCTTGTTTCATTCAAACAATTACAATGTTGTTATGAACTTAATAACATGTTGTTTATTTCTAGCGCCCCTTATTTATGTAATATTTATTTCATTTGATTTAAAACATAGACTTTAGATTAAAATAATTGATTGAACATTATGTGTATACTCAAAATTGATAAATAATTTATCGCCAATAGTCAGACAGACGTACTATGTATGTTTAATGCAATCGAACCAATGGGAAAGAATTAAGATTAAATTTTTTTATTTATCTTTATTTTGGGGATTTTTATACTTAAGGTGTGATCATATAAATATATATCAAGATAGGATATCTACCATTTGAGATAGAAACAGTTAACGATAATATGATTATATTCTATATTAATGACATTATAATATCAGAGTGTCTAGGTGATTTATCCGAATTAACGAACTTAATGATGCATTGAATAGATATAACGTTGGTTAATATATATACATATATTTATTCTTTGTTATAGTCTCATCAATGTACATATACAATATTATAGCATCAAATAGATATATACAGTTATATACATTGCCCCTCTATACAGCGTTATAAGGGAAATTAGTTACAATATGTTAAGGAGAAAGTCCAAGTAACTGTCCATTCCTGAGAAATAATGGAGACGAGGCCCCGAAGGGGCCGAGTATTCATTATTTCTCAGGAATGGACAGATACGCGGATTTTCTCTGACTTAAAATACACCAATACTGTCAAATGTAAATTTGATTTTCTGAAAAGATGCTGTAAATGTCAAAATTGAAAGAAAATGCATTTTTTTTCAAAACAGTCTCCCCTGATGTACCTCATATAAATAGAAGATTAAAGATATGAACATGACTGAGCGAGAAGATCATGCTTTTTCATGAAACCAGTGAACTAATACAATAACACTCCATTACTTTATAATGGTGTGTAGTCCATGCAAACACATGTTGTGAGTTATGTGTTACACGATCAATCAATGGTCATTTACCCAGTGTCACTTGATGTTATAACACGGTGGACATTATAAAGACTTTGTTTCAGTCAGAGGATATATTTCTGTGCATGAACTATACATGGATATTAATAATTGATATGCAACTGGTTGGACATAACTACAATGTTTTTAAGATGTTGGTATTAAGCCTAGCTCTGTATTTGCACAGTATTAATTAATGTATAGCTTGACTACTTTTACCTGAACCTGACCTTTATGCAAGAATATATGACAAAGTTCTTGTTTTGAAAATATCAATTTCCGCAAGTAAATCGTGCGATATCGGTATTTCAGATTTTTGTTTCTATAATATCTCGAGCATCATCGCGATACTCCTCGATTATGAAAACATACAATCGGTGTTGTAAACGTAATTGATAAATCGACTGTAAATTATGCTAATCAAAAGGTCAGGCTCGTGTCAAATTAGCCTAGCTATACTAAAATATTGGTATATATACTTGTGAGGGCGGTGTCTATTCCTAGGCGTTGCAGTTCGATGTTGGCTGCCACGCCCACAAAAGAGAAAAAGTCTCCCCGTGAGACTCGAATGATTCATTGGGTAGCCCAATGATCAGGGGAAGTAAATGTTAAAGAATGATTTAGCGGCTGAACAGCTGAAAACAGCCCTCGTAAATTGGGAACTTAACTTTTTTTCTTACCCTCCAACATTCATACAAACTTTGCCTGTTCTTTAATTCAAATTTAGGAGTCCTGCAATCGACACACATGTCTTCCTGGATTATGAGCCTTATATGACCAAAAACAATTAGAACTTAGCTTTGTACGTACTATTATATTCAAACAGTTTTCATCTGATCATCTCAAAACCTAAGTTGCAATGTTTATGGACATTGCAATGTAGGCCAAGGTCGATTATTTCAGTTTCACTTTCAGTATCATGCTGAAGACGGGTGTCATGATTTAGAGATAATTTGGCCCTTGTGAATGTATAAAAGCTGTCATTGGAACTTATTGAATAGTCATGATCACCCGAAAGTGCAATTGCAAATTATTAACGGTATTTAATATCATATCACACTAGCATCATCTTGATTTCTTGAGCGCGTACCACCTTAATAGCTGAAATTATATTAACGTTAAAAGCTATTTAGTAACAGCGGGTTGATTTCATATTCTAGTTTCGTTGTGGTTTGAGCATTTTTATCTGTCTTTTGTTTTCTTTTTTCTGTTTTCGGCTCTTTCAGTTGAGTGCCGCTTTTCCTGCAAATTGTATTGCCCTTTTTGTAAACACATACATTGTGTAATGCACCAGTCAGTTGCATCCACGGCACCAACCCCCGCGTATGGCTGCGGTGTTTTACCCTCCTGCTTCCCCGCACTGCTTGGGAAATGTTGGGATTTTTTTCACCGAACATCTGGGACATTGTTTAATTGTAAGAACCCCCCGCATGAGCCGTGGAAGGGCGGGGGTTTTGAAAACCCAAAAGTAAATTTCCCGACCCATTTATTTGGGATGGCGGGCAACTCACTGGTGTATAATTATACCTTATTTACAATAATTCTCCATTACCTGTTAACACATTTAATAAAAATGACTCTCCATTTTTTGTAAACACTACATATGTGTGTTATGTTTTTCAGGCATAGAGAGTTTTCTTAACAATAACTCTCCATTATTTCGTATACACATTTAATGTAATGTGTATACGAAATAATGGAGAGTTATTGTTAAGACAACTCTCCATTCCTGAAAAATAATGGAGAGTTTATGAATGGGTTAATCCCCTAGGTGTATTTTAAATCACATATAATATATCAAACTATAACATAAACATATTTTAAATCCAAAACACCCATGTTAATCTGTTATTAAAAGCTGCATTAAAACACTTTTAAAAAAACTGAATTTTGTAAACAGGGTGCTAACGCAGAAATTATGAAATTAATGTAACAAAACATGTCTACATTTGATCAGATCATATGTAGTCTGATTAGCAGAGGTGTTTTAAGTGAAGAGTAAAAACCGAATACACAGTTTTAAGACAAGATGACATTATATACATGTTAAAAAGAAAAAAACAACATTAATTAATAAGTGCGAGAAATGTATAGTTTATTTTAGTGGTCCTTGACTAGGAAAACCATTAAGTCTTTGATATTACATTTTTTATTGTTTTTGTTATACATAGTATTTACTCTGACTGTGGGCAAGTTGATTTGATGAATAGTTGCTCAGAAATTACCTTACAAATGATTTATTCAAATGCTTTTTACGACAAATTCTCGCGATAAGATTACGACGTTTGTAAAACGTAGTACTTTGCACTCATATCAATATTGACAAGCAAATGCAAAATAACTTTAACTACAATAAACGTTTTTTAAATCACAAATTATCGCGAAAACTACAGACAACGGATGCAAAACGTCGATTGGGTTTGTAAACTACCCTGTGTTCAGCATTTCAGAAATCACTACTTGTTAAATTAAAAAAATAGAGCTTTCTATAATTGTTACTCTAGTTGCTGCTTATACAACAACAGTATGCTTTTCAACTACAGTTTCACGTTAAACTTATTTGAACAAAATTTTACATATTAAAATATTAATTATTATTACATATTAATATATGTATTTTTAAAATACAAAAAATGTCCGCAGTCTAAAACAAACTTTACTGTATGATTCCTTACATGTGATAATTCGTGTATGCCAAGTTGTATGCTGTTTTGAGCAAATCATTTTCGGTATAGTGCGTTAGCGACTAAGCTGGACTCCCATAAACCTTAAATATCTTAAAAAGTAATTATGCAATTTTATTGAAATTAGTCAGAGTTAACTTAATTACCTTTACCAACTCTGTGTTTAAATTTCAGATTTTTTTACTGTCTAATTAATGTTTTTCCCATTGGGTCTAATGTATTATTTTTGGTATTTTAATCAACAAATAGACAGGGAGTAAAATAAGCTATTACGATCAGCTAGTTAAGATTTTGCTATTGTATTATGTAACAACTATAACGGTATAATTTTATAACTTTGACTTACATTTGTCCGATCATCAATGCTTATATAGTTGAGGCCCATCTTCTGATTGGAAGGATTATTTATACAAACAAGAAATACGTTGTTTTTCTTGCAAATATTGCTACGAAGTTGCTTCAGTTATACAAACTAAGATAAACGTCCGTATATGGGCCTCATTATATATTTTCAACAGTCACTGGTGTGTGACTAAATGTACAGTTATACTGGACCAAATTGTTGACCTTTGCTGTTCCGGTCACTTCCAATACCCATGCGTATTTACCCTGTTTTAGACTCAAAATTTTGCATTAGGCGTCTATGCAAAGTACACTTTTCTGTAGATCGAAAATTCCGTTTTATTTTATGAGAGTTGGTAAGGGTGTTTTACGAAGACATACCCATGTTTGTTCTAATCGGCATTGCACTTTTTAAGATAGGCCTATTTAAGGTTTATGGGGGTCCAGCTTAGTCGCTAACGCACTATAAAGAATAATTTAAAGTTTTTGGTGTTGTCCCCAAAATTTAAGAATATCTTAACAATTAGCCGAGCAAACCGGTTAGGATTTTTCAAAATTATTAGCTTTAATGTGTTCTTCTTAAATATAACAGGTTTAATATACATTGTACAGAACATTCCAAAAGGAAGGAATAACCTTAAAAACACAACACGCTTTACTGATTGATACTAAAGATAAAAATAGTGTGAAAATGGAGTAAATTATGATAATAAACTGGACTGATATAATCGACGTTTCCAAAAGTTTAGGCTAATTCTAATGAAATAAGAGTTACTATCAATCGTGAAATTGGCCTCCATTGATTTATAATTATATACTTTACATGTATCACCATTTGATAGACATTACGTTGTTAAAAATACGCTTTCAGGCAGCGAGTTGATATCGTATTTATTATACAAATTTATAAATAAAATATCTAGATAATAATGTACGTATATTTCTATATTTCAGAAACTACACGACACCAGCACTGGTTTGATAAAATAAGGATGAACAATCCGTCAGTGAATATTCCTGGTCCGGGATTGCCAGCATCACCAGGGACGCTTCCGTGTTCTAAAGGAATACTATTTATTTCACAATAGTCTGTGATTACGTGTTATAACGTGTCTAGTGGGTGAAACAATATCGACATATTATTCCTACATAAACAATTGAAGATGCTGGAAAATATTTTAGCAGGCAGGGTAATTTGAGAATTGTTTATTTGTTTTTTTATGTCTGAAATAATTTCAAAAAAATATATTTCCATAGTATAATTTTTGGTGCTCGATCGAGCATGTGTTGTCCAATGAACCACTACTGAATTAAAACAGAAAATATTGGCATAATGGACAAGTGTCTCAGTTTTGTAATAATTATCATTGTTCTTGACTTTATTCCTAAATAAGAGTGTTTTTTTCGAGACTTCTATGCAGTGACTTAATATATCTGTTTTTGGTGCATAAACGTTTTTGAACTATAGTAAGTATATCTCGTTCTTTATTCATTCCGAATTTGATTTTTATTCAAAATTATTGTTACAAGGTGGGTTATCGTAGAACTAGAAATGCAAAACTACTATTCAATATTTCCCAATGTCTGAAACTATCAACAAAACTGGGATTTTAAGTCGGGCATGAATAAATTTGACGTTTGGAAGTTAAAATGACACATTTAAAAAAAATATTGACATTATCATACGTAGTTTAACCTGACGGAAAATGCATGGTAAACCTATGGTGTAATTTTAAATCTCAAACACAATCATCTTACGAAAATATATGGGCATTTTCAAGGAGACTGCAGGTTATAAAATGACAATATTTGATGGATTTTGTCCGATTTTTACATTTTTGTTTATTATATAAAATGTTAACACTATTACACAGAACGATGTAATACCTTAGTCACATTTGCTCTACGAGCTCCGTACGAGTTGGTTTTTCTGAACTGGCACGACGTCCGTTCGGAGCCCGCACGGAACCCGTATAACTATATGTATTCTGTACAACTCATACAAGACCCGTACTAGCTGTGACCAGATTTTAAGAACGTACAAATACCGTAAGGATTAAACTATTTCAGACTCGTACGAGTTGGTAAATCCGTACGTACATCGTACAAACATTGTGACCGTAGCATAACTACGAAATGGCATGGTCATTTTCGTACACTGTGCATTAAGTTAAAAATTCGGAAATTACGTAGTACTGCTGCTCCGTTGAATTATCATTACGATCCATGTTATATTTGCGACAGGTAGTTGCATGTAAAATTGTCATGGATTTGTATATAAAATAGTTGTTTTACATGCATTGTTCATGTGAAATTTGTTAATGTATATAGTTAATTTATGATCAGATTTGCTTTAATCGTTTGCCAAAATAAAAGAATATTTTCAAGTATACGGTGTTGTGATATTTAAATTTTTATTTCATTTTCTATGCAAATACTCTATGCAATGTCTTAGAAGAATTTACAAATATATTCATGTTCACCAAAGGAAAATAAGCAAAGCATTTTACAATTTACAAGAGTCAATATCAATACATGACATTTTTGTTCTGCATCATTGTATTAGATGTCACTTTGACAATACAGTGCAGGCCATAGGGAAAGGGAAATGATCGATGGATCGAAATATTTGTTTCTGATATGGCTGCTGATCGGTACGCTGCAGGTTACTTATAATGAATATTAACTAACAAACACCTACTTACCTGATACCAGGGAATGAAGAATATGGTTTGGGAAAAAATGCTTTCAGCAATAAGTCGAACAGATTAAAAGAGCTAGTGGACACGAAGGAATTGCAAGCACGACAACACATCACCAGGACATAAAAGAACTCAACAGAAGCCCTTAGATGTGGCACTGGAATAAAACAGTTTACATTTACAAGATCATACAACCTTACATTTACACAATACGTTTAAATTTATAAACCAATTTATTTAATTTATTTTCATGTTTCACTTCAAAACATGAAGCGCTGTTTGGTTTATGAACAATCTCCGAACGATACTCATTAGCCAAATGTGCGATCAAGTGCAAGTCGAGTCACCTAAAACGAAACATAACACGTGTATATTATATCCCAAGTTGCAAGGTACATGACTATTGAACTTTGATTTAGATACGTAAATAAATTGCAGAACTAAAATTGCATCAAACACTATACGGCCTACCATGCAGTACATGCAACTTCCACAATACTCGTTATTATTAATTATTAATACATTATTGAGTGCATCTAGCGCCTTTCGCGTTAGAAATCGGAAAGGGAATGAGACTTTTAATTGAAACAGTCGAGTAGAGAAAACAGACAGAACTGAGACCACAATAACATTACCAAATGACAAGCATATAACTGACCGGCAATAGTACAAGTTTCAGTTGTAAAAGAACTAAAAGTCCATGTCTTTACCCACTATGTAGACATGTTAACTATACTGATGATCGACATTGGTTTAAATATCATATAAACCATTGACAAACGTAAAACAAATGAGGACGAAAGGCAGCACTATACTAAACCAGCCTAGCACAGACAACAAAAACAACACAACGCAACGGAGCAATGCCCATACACAACTCAAACAGGACTGCGTTCAATAAACGATTATGCCCCAGTGGAAGCCATCCATTAAGTTTTGTTAAAATCTGATCAGTGGTTCGTGAGAAATAGTCTGGACAAGAATTTAATATATAATTATAGTGCGAATCTTCCAAAGTGCATAACTGTGTGAATAACCAGTGAACTGGAACGTGCCGACTATATGCATATCTCCACTTGGTAGTGAAGTTATCCATGAAGTGTTGTTAAAATCTGAGCTTAGAATTTTGAGAAATATAAGAATTTGGCTTTTCAATAAGTCGAAGTCCAAAATTAGGTCAATGTGGAGGTCAATGTGGAGGTCAAAATGGAGTCAGGTGATACAGGCGTGTGGAGAGTGGTCATATATAACATTCATGCAAGTATGAAAGCCTTGTAGTAAGTCGAAGCAATGCTAGAAGAAATGGTCAATTTTGGCTAACCAGGCCGGACGGACGGACGAACGGGCGGACGGACAGGTGAGTCACTATATGACTCCATATCTATCGAAACGGGGGCATACAAATAAAAGCAGAAGTGCCAAACGCAAAAATCTAGCTTAACATAAATGCAACGGGTCGAAAAAGGTATTACAATGTACATGTACACATTTAATCACCAATATTCATTTAACGCATACTTTATTTTGTTCTCAAAATACAACCAAAATGTATACAAAAAATGTACATGTCGTATAACTCAGTACTCTTATGACAATGTTATCATAAAGTGTACAGTTGGCTGACTTGCTCTTTAGTGTATTAAAACCATTTAACAAAGAGTAAATTATCATAGTGATGTATTCCCCCTGTTCATATTTATTATTCGATTACCAGAAACTAGCTCAAAAGCGTAAATGATATTCCAACATTCTAAAGTTTATTTGAAAAACAATAAGAACATGGTCATTCAGTTGGGTCGACGTAAGAAACGCGGAAGTTGACGAATAGGCATGTACAAGACAGTGGGTGGTCAAACATTTCGCAAACAGGACATGCACTATTGGCCGATTAGAACTCGTGTCGACGCTAGCTATGTAAGCAGGAAACAACTGCAATACGGAAACAAGACGTTAGTTTGAAATATACGAGAGTACGTTCAATGCATAGTTTTATTCATCTATACAACTGGCACACGGTTTCGATAATTTTATCAACGTGTATGGTTTCTTTTCGAAATGTTCATGGTGTTTAAGAAGGTAGTCGAAATAGAATAATACAAGTTGTTCAAATCGACGAAACCGTGTGCCTGTGATCCATACACAAGTAAGTTGTTATTACATTGTATAATTTTGTGTAGTTTATGTTCTACCATACGTTTAGGTTAATATATCAATTAACAGAAACATTACTTACACTACACGAAAGCAAACTTTGCAAGCAATGGATCCTAACTAAATGGTGTGTTTTAAGCAAAACAAACAAATAAAGAAACAGGGGAACACAAGGTACTGCAATGAAATGACGAATACAGCAAAGTTGTCCGATGGCAAAATTACTCAACACCCTACTAAAATTCGAAACGAAACCGCCAATTTAGCAGACTTGTTCCCAAACATTATTCAAATTATATTCGCAAACTCCTTAACATGTACTCCACTTGTCACAGTACTCTCGATATTCATTGTACCACGGGAGGTTACTGGAAAGAAAGGTGAGTGTTATAGAGGATGATTAGTTGACCTAACAGCTGCAACAAACATTATTCTGTTCCATCAAACACGAGTCCATCTCCCAACGTATATGCCCATATTCAGTTCAGTTGAAAGATGAGGGAAAATGTGTTGCGAAGCATACACTGTTCAATGAAGTTGTATGAAAAGGACCACACGACACGTCGGTCGTGGAACCAAACCATCTGCCTGTGGGATAGCAGTTAAGCTGTTATGTTTTCAACCGACTTAGCTATCTTGGCATGACGTGAGCATTGGTCAAATCATGTTTATATAAAACATTATATGTGAAGCCTTGGTCACCACATTGGTACCAAATCTGACGATTGGAAATGACTTTGCTTGTTTCAGACTTAAATACCGTTTATCTTTATATTTTCTAAATTGGGCTTCTTTAACAGTTACTATGTCTACAAACGGTGCGTGAGTAATGGCAATGATATTCAGTCAAAAATCTTTCTCACCAGCTAAGCTAATCAAGAGTATAACGACCCATAATGGAATTTTTGAAAAGGTCAATCGAAATCCATATTTTCTTTACATAAAAGTGGTGAAATAAGTAGGCAATTTAAAGACGTTGGTACTTCGCATTATGTTACCATTGTTTACAGACGGGACAAACACCATATTTAACTTTTCATTTTGTTCAAATGGTAATGTCAAATTGAACAATTATGTAGTTGCAAAACTGTCCAAGTTAAAGAGTGTCCACTCAATGTAGCGCCTGTTTTGTGGCTTCCCATGTCCTTAGAGAAGACGAGGGGCATTTAAGCAAGAGCTACTTACCAACACCGGTTGTCAATTCCGTGTATACATCTTAGTTTGTTAGTGTCTTTGTGTCTCATAGAAATGTAAACTAACATTTTGAATTGGCAGTTGGGCAATTACCAAAACGTGTCATTGATTTTGTACGAGTTTAACTTTTCAGAATATCGCCATTCAAATGCAATCAATTAAGAAAATGCCTAAATTTGGTAAAGTACTGCAAGCCAAATGGAAAGTTTGAAAAAACACAATACTTCGCGGAGGCCGCTGTATTCATTTATTTCTGATTTTAGTTTTAAACAAGCCATTTTAAACCATATTGAGTACTCAATACAGTATACTCCCATATGCAATTGTCTATGAAATGATTCTATACACTTAATAAGTATGACTTTAGTAATTATGTTAGTGTTAATGTTGCTTCCATTTTCATGCCACGCCAAAAGTCTTAATATCAAAATATTTAATGTCAGCTATGTCATTCAAAATGGCCATTATTGATTTTAATGAAGATCCAAGTTACATATAGTTCACTTTGAATGATCTGACAAACCATGCATTCGGATTTCGATGTACTCCACTGGTTTGTTTGGTACCTGATGGAAAAATAAAGTTTCCTGCATATTGTTACCAGTTATCTTCATTAATGGTATTGTAATAACCACTTAATGATGGTGGAAATACCATTATTTCTAACTCCTTTAGATTATTCTGTAGGAATGCGAACTTTGCTAGCTTAAATGAAGGAAACATCAAATGGAAATATGTTGCTTCAGTAGACATTGTCATTAACTCGGGTGATATACTCTTTTATGAGGCTTAATAAACAAGCTGCCACTTTTAAATGATAAATCTGCAAGTTTCCATCTTTACGAGTGCAAAAGATCAATAACACAACAACAATTGACCGTGCGTGTCACTCTTTCTAACGTCATAAAATATGCTTACGCACTACAAGTTGTACTTCTGAAATTAAAACAGAACAAACAGTTTATTTAGCTTAAACATATGTATAGCTCATCGCTATAAACAATAAAATAACTCACTAGTTTCCAATGGTGTCAGATATTACAAGCACTTATTACATTAATTAATAGTACCATTCTGTGTTAAGAAGTGGTCTTAATTATTGCATGCTTTTATTCTACACCAACAATGATTGACTCAAAAAACTAATAATGAAATTACGTCCTGACTTTATGATCCAATGTATCCAAGCCACCTATCATGGAAACGTAAGCACGTTTTAAGTGTCTTTGAGTGTTGACTTTTTACGAAAACAAGTATGGACTTTATTTTTAGTGTGTCACAAAACACACATAGTGTGACATCATAAAAAATCTAAAAAAAATATCTGCTCTGAACGAAATATTGTTTTCTTAAAAAAAAAAGTTTAAGAGGTTGGAAATCGCACAGAAGAGGTGTAATGTAATTTCGATATTACCGGCCTTTAGAACAATGTTATTATCATACAGTCATGTTTATATTTTATAGATTCATGAAAGATGTCATGCCAACATTAAGAAAGCATACCTTTTATTGACTGAAGTCGTAAATACGGTACGTGAATAATATACTATATATGAGTATACATAACATAACAGAAAAGTCATACTAAAATTAACAATACCTTAGATTAAATTTAGATAAAACCCAATGCCAATGTTTCCCTTATTTTAAAACTATGTGCTGAATAATCATGGTCATAAAACTGCTTGTCAATTCAGATATAAAATGGAAACAACAGCTCATCCGGATATTTAGAGACTATCTCAAAGATGATCTGATTGAAGTTTTTCCATAACTTAACATTTACAATTACGAAGCTAGGTAAAACGGACAGATTACCTATTATAATCTTGCTCATTAAAAGGGCCACAAAAGCGACCCCTAGTAAGAACAATGATTTGTTAATTTATAAAATATGACATCCGTAAGTCTTTATTGTGAATCCGCCGAAAAATGAATTTATGTTTTTAGCTAATCGTCATTGTATGTTGAACATGGCTTACCCTGCGAAACCTCATTGCGGATTTACCTTTAATGGTATTTTGACATGTTTTTGCAAATATTATAAAAGACTTATACTTCAAAGAGTGGTGAATTTATGTATTTTTATGTATTTTGAAGTTGAGCATATTCTTGTTTTAAAATACAGAGTCCGGCATTTAAAACAAAGGTATTATTTTGACGTGCTACAAAGGCGTCGATGTTCCCACAAAGACACGATTTGAGGACTATGTCGGCATAATAATCGTTTGTTTATTAATCCCCCATGCAAATGTGACACTCAAATACTTCTTTTGTCACCAGAGTTGCATATTTTGTTTTGAAGTTGAAATATGTAATTCCAGTCATATTGGTTGTAAAACGTAATCATTGACATGTTAACACTTTTATTTATAAGCGACAAGCTGTCATGAACGAAGCCGCATGTAAAGTAAGACCGTGAATTTGTGAGTTGCAGGTGGTTGTATCATACTGAATATAGTATGTGAACATTAACACGTACTGCCCGTCTATCCAATTATTAATTTTGTCATTATGATTAAAGAAATAAGTGTCTAATATTCAATTATAAATATATTATATTTACATTTAACAGATTTACTTGAAAAAAAAATATGTCCGTTTGGCTAATTTGGTTTGTATATTCATATACATGCATAAATAAAACTGTTATGGCGCTGATCTACGTAATTTATGAGACAAACCTCGTACGCATATCAAAATGGATACTCCTTAACAAAATTCGCAACACAGATTAATCATTACTAGTAATTCTGGAACGTATTCAAAATATGTTATATAAAGATTGAATAATAGGTATATCAATAACATAAAGCGAAATGTCGACATGACATAAGTGAAACGATATTCATGTTTTTGTTCAGGACGATAATTTAAGATAAAAAATCGTTATTAGAAATGTAAACCAATAGACCTTTGCCCTGGCTACTGGTTATCAAATTAGTGTTGGCGGTAGCACGGAAGTAAGTCGTGGTAATGGTAAACACACGTACTTAAATAACAACTAGCTGCGCTATATTCTGAAGCTAATAAAACCTAACAGGACGAAAACAATCACGATTAAGCTTTTATATATACCACCTGACAGCTAATGGTCATCGCCCTATCACCATCGCCAATCTTGACAAAGTTATGACGAGACTAACGGTCAAAACGTAGTCCAGTGTCAGACATAATTTGGAAATGACCAAAGTTCAAGCAGCAATAAAAAGTAACAAATGCCATTCCGGAAGAACTATTCCTAGAAAAACGATAATTGAGAGTCGGACACTGACTGACGGACTCAACCAGCCGTGCGGACAACATAAAACTATTTACAATTAATTATTATTAATTATTTACTAATTACAAACCATTCTTGTTCAGCCAGTAGTCTTGGAACTTGACTAACCATGTCCAACACATAACCGAAAAGCCAGATGTCAAAAAGTTAAAGGCCTTCATAAGTTATATTGTCCTATTTTCGTTCAACTTGGTAAAAAGGCTCAAATACGTGAGTTACAATTGATTTAACTATATCGAATACTTGTATCATAATAAGGGACATAATATTATCTGACTGAATGTTGATAATGATTGGTGTTTGTTTACATTCGACGGACAGTTGCAGATACGTGACTATCCTTTTTTTACTTTTCTAAATTGTCGATGATTCCTGCATCGATGCCCCTGTCGTGCTTTCGTTCTTTCTGATTCGTGGGATTATTGTTTTAACAAAGACATTCAAAAAAAATAAAGGCACACTGTATGTGTATCATAATAACTCTATGTATAAATATCTTCAACGGATGTTGCATGTGCATTTGTTCTGTAATATGTGTTTGCAGGATGTTTGAACAGAACAGAACATGACTTTATTATCTCGTGTTGCTTTCAGCAAAGTAATTGCAAAGGCATCGGCATTTGGCATCGGTTGAAAACTTGATTCTGTCGCGACAAGCCCTGGTTCGCATGATGGCTTTATGTTAATGTGAACAAGGAGACAACTCGTAAGTGTATCATATTTTCATGAAATTATTTCCGATAGCACCATCAAACATAGGAAACAATCAAGCCTAAAATAAATCCAACTAAAGTTGAAAAAAATATCTGATTGCTAAATATATAATATCATTATCAAGTTGGCAAACGTAGGGGCAAAATATATTCTTAAAAGTTCCATTGTGGGTGTACTGCTCAAACCTTGTCCTAAGAGGATAAAAAATACGAACAAACTAAGAACACCAACTGTATACTAGTAATCTTACAGTAACGTTCCAGTTATTCTAAATAAGCCGTATACTAATACTAATACTAATACTTGTACTTGCAGAGATAATACCATATTTAAACTGTCCACAAGTTATCAACACTCTGGGTTGTTTTGGCCGTAAATCTATATGAACATCCGCTACGATGCTAACTCTAATTTGTTTCTTTATGTCCACATCTCTGACTCTAATCAGATGTATGCACTGTGAGTGACTTTAGTGAAAGTAGCCGGGGTGGGATGTTTATGCCAAACTATCTTAAATTGTCCAAACTTCGATCCAACAAACTTAGATATTGTTCTAAATTGCCGAATTATAACATTGTTTGGTATCGTTACTTGCCATTAACACCTAAATGCTGTGTATCAAAGGAGGGGACTTCGTTTGAATTTCTGCACTGCTAGCAGACGATAGTTGACTTGCCTTCCGTGTGGGGTATGTGGCCGTTGCAAATGCAGTTTTATATTGACAACGATATCACGCAGCCGTTTACAGCGACATTTTGTCCTGTCACATAAAATTGATATGTCTTGCTGACCGACATGATTTTTCAAATTCAACTTCGTGTATAGTCAATTAACTATCAATGAAATTTTGTCAGTGAAACAAAATGTTTTTCGGAACCTCTTAATTGTAGTGCATTCCGGGAGTTGCTTCAACTATTGTACATCTACACACGTCACCACACAAAAGTTGCTAACTGTGCTTCATTGTATTGGCAGCATGTCTAAAAAAATCAAATTTGCATCAACCACATGTTTTAAAATCAGTTAATGTATAAGATCAAAAGGTTTAAGGAAAATCCATTGATCACACGATTTCCTATATCCGGGTTTATATCGCGTGAGGAGCGGATAGTTATGCTGCAGATTCCGTCTACGTCAATGTTCTATTCAAGTCATCGGCAATAACTATTAACGCTTGTTTGGCACTCGGTGTTTTATAGTTCCGGGATGGTTGATCAAGTGTAAAGGATACTGTTAACATTAAGGACAGTTTCCATATGTCTGAAAACCCCAACTACTCGTAAGTTTCCACTTTTGCGGACTTCATTTTATTGCATTAAATAAAGATAACTTTTAACTACGAACTGATACATGTGTGGGTGGGTGTGTTTCTTATTTTGGATATGTTGATCTATTTTCCGCGTAAAATTGCTACTAATAACACTCATACACTATTACAGCGCAATAAATACAATAACCAATTGAATATTTGATTTTATTTGCATCGCTGTAAGTCTAACAGTGTATGCCACAAGTATCTCATTATGCACCAGTCAGTTGAATTAATGGCCCCACCCGGGGATGGGTGGTGAATGGTCGTGGAAACGGTCGTGATTTTACCTTCCAGCTTCACCCGCACTGTCGGGTAAATGTTAGGGATGTTTTCTCTGAACCAATACCCCGGGGAAATATTAAGGGACATAGCGCGGAAATTACTATCGGCTGTCTACGGCTCATGTATATTAATTTTGTAAATAAAAACGTTTGCCTATAAAAAGATATAACACAGCGAAAATTGAAGGTAGCACTTAGCAGAATCATTTTCTAACAGAATACGGAAAAGAAAAATGCACATACTGACAGCAGCTAAAACTACACAATAAGAAAGAAACATAATGAGATCATGCAAACAAAACACAGCAATCTACCCCGAAAGGTTGCCGAATAAGTATGGCTGGACTAAAGTCTAATTATTAAGTAAGTTTGTTTCTTTCCACCCTCTTCAGTACAAAAGCTTCTCTCCACCTAGCGTTTCTCTCTGTTGTTTTCTTACATGGATATTTTCGGCCTGTCTCGTTTATTTCCTTGCTGTGTCCATCTTCAATAACTATTAAGGGTATCAGTTACCATACATTCTCATGACATGAGACATCGTCGTTGGTACAGGGCTTTTGAAATGGTGTACGGTGCATAAAATATCACAAGTACTGTTCGAATAAGAGAAAATGAGAGTTTCAAGCATTGTCATGTCCTCTTATCAAAAGTCCAAAAGATTATAGTACTGGTATTATAAATTATAACTCCAATGATGTACTTTACGCCCAATCCTGAGCTTGGGCATCCTAGTTAAAGTAGGCATTGCCGAAAGCTCATTTCCAGGACAAAGTGTAGCAATGCACCAGTCAGTTGCAGCCGGTGTCACACCGGTGGAAAGTACTTCCGGGTCGTAGTATGCTAAAATAGTCCCTTTCAAGAATTTGATATATGTCTGTTGAAGCACTGTTTTAATGTGGAAAATGCTGATTGTTGACCAAATTACACGAATGTAGATCAAATATGACCTGCATGCTAACTTTTAAGGGTGTTTAATTGATATTTTTCTGAATTATCTTTCCCTGGCTGAAGACTGACAATGTATGTGTGCTTCGGTCAAGTCAGCTTTTGAGGCATGGAAAATAGCGTTGTCCTTCCAGAATCCCTGCAGTAGCTCAAAAAACGAAACTATCGACATGCCATTTTCTCCAGCTTATTTTGGATAACAGGGATTGCTTTTTATGGAAACGGCCACAGAAAATCACCCGGAATGTCAGTGAAACGGAGGTAGAGATGCGAATTTGGGTCATTTTGCATTAATTTCAATGGCAGAAAATTCAACGGTGTGACACCAGCCACATCCACACCCGCCCTCCACGGCCCTGCCGGGGACAGCTGACGGTAAATTCGCCGGTATTTCACCGGCCCTTGACAACTTAATATTTTCACCGGTGTATTGGTTCGGGGAAAGTATTACATTTCCATGGCAGTGCGGTGGAAGCTGGAAGGTAAAAACACGGCTTTCAACCGCCCATCCCCGGGGGCGGAGGGTTGAATGCAACTGACTGATGCACCACAAGAAAGCAATATAGACAAGCACATGTGGGCCAATATTTTGACCGGGGAATAGCGTATAAAACGCGTATTCATGGATGGATTGCGCTGAAATTTTGCATGAATGCCTCCCTGGAGTAGTCGAACATCTGCCATTGTGAAAGGCATTCGATAAGGCATACTCATGGAGTTGGCGTATTATCTGATCATCACGCAATACAATAGTAAGCTTCACGAAAGAGCTGAATATGGATACAACACGAGGCATGTCGTTTGCTACAGAATTGAAATATCATATCATCATAGCCTCTACTTGACCATGTTGACGATAGAATCGAAATTACTGTGAACGATGATCATGACGCAGTCCTTTACCGCACTAGATCAGAATTAAGTCGGCATCAACTGGCGCCGTCACATAGGCGAAAAGGCAATTTTGAAGCACTTAATGGATAAAGTTGAGTATAATTCTCTGCTTTCAGGTAAATCTCTTGTTCTTGATTTTTCAGAGGTTACAGTTTCAAAAGGTACAACGTTTCGAGCCAATCATATATTTCTGTAATTTGTAACTAATCCAATGACATACAAACTGTTTGACTAATTATTTACAGACATATCAAGGATAACAGCGCTCTGAGTCGGTCTAAGTCCCTTGTTTATAAAACAATTTAAGAGTAGCTCTAGATATCGAATATTAGGGTTGAGCCTTGGGTAAGTTTTAAATTGGTGTAATTACTTTGTGTACCAAGCTTGCATAATAAATTCCAAAGTTTGGCCAGACCTGATTTTATTCCGCTGATAAATTGATAAAGCTTTCATTTTGATACAGAATATCGTCTCGGAACTAATAAATGCGTAGAGGTTTTCAAACGTATGTAAATGTTACGTCTTGGATTCTGACGGCTGTGAAACAATTTGTGATTTGACGAATTTGTGTGACTGTAAGGAATTGAATAGTTGAGTTTCTCTCATTTGTTTTACTTCAAATGATCAGAAAATTGAATTTGAGTTTAAACCATTTCAGCATGGTCAATTTATAGATTGCTTAATTAAATAACTGCAAATAATAATCAATGTTAATGATAATTTGTACTTTTTAAAATTGAACTATGGCACGTGCGGACTTAATTCAAATTGTTTCGACATCGTTACATAAGTAAAATAAATCTATAATAACAAACATTATAATATATACCTATAAAGCAGTTATTTTATTACATACTTATCGTATTTATTTCTGATACCACAAAACGGATGATAAATATGCCGTTGTGTGAAACTGCGTTTCGTTTAGAACTACGTTTATGATTGTATTATTACACACAATGCAACAATTGCGTTAGTCTATGAAACAATTTTCGCAATGAAACTGCACGAACAAACCTGCAAATTTGAATTTTAATAATTTCAGTTTGAAATCCAACGAAATTATTGTATAAAAGTACGGAACTATAATGGAGAATGCGTTTAAATAATTGCACATGGTGCTGAAGAAAACAGATTCATAAAGTTTGTTTTTCCATTTATTTACACAAGGAATCGAGTTCTTTAAACATTCGTTTCAATTCCTTATTTTCATGAACAAATTAAATAGATGTTGTTTTGAATAAATAATTAAACACTTTTCGCAAACTTTAAATTCATAAACGTTACATATATAATTCTTTGTCAATTCAGCTGAAATTACATATTTTAAATGTTGACTCTCAAAAGAATTTGATCATTTTAGCTTTAAGCTCCAGTGACATGTCGGCATTAAAATATACTATTTCTCTTAAACATTATATGTTGAATTGAAAAATAAATGAAAATATTAGTACAATTATAATATTTTGCAGAATTCGGACTGTCATAGCAGTTCATTTCTTGTGCAGGCAATAATTTAATACTAATTTGTATTATATCTAAATATAATTCGATATTTGAAAAAGAATCCAGATGTTTTGGTATTTTTTTATTTACTTTGTGTGCTTCTTCGATGCGTATGCTTCTGTGCGAAGCATTGTGAAAACACATAAAAAAAACCCTGAAATTTCAAGGAATCGCATCTTTGATCTCGTGTTCCATTGCCACTTATTATACAGGTTGGTCATGAATATCTGATGGCACAAATAACTTTGTCAAATTGAATGATAGAGAAGTGGTTTGAACCTTATTTCAAAGCTATAATGAGCCCAAGTTTGTTTTCGATATGTATAGTAAATGCATGGGTCAAACTAAAACACTGTTAATTTATATATTCACAACATCTCGTCTATATGGCTTCAACAGGTGGTAACACTAATGAACTATAATATCGTATGCATGCTAATAATTCTAGATTGTATGTTGTTTACGTGCCAATACGGTTCTCACTATATATACAAATATACTATAATTGCTAAACTGTCATGAAGTAATTTTCATTTCTGGACGTGTAGTTTTGATATTATTAAATAACAATAATAATAGTAATAATAATAATACGCTCTCCGTGGGCCTTATTCACAAACGTTGTAAGACTAAAATTCAGACTTAGGCTTACAATTGACATCATTTATAATCACTGTCATTTCTTTGCAAATATATTTTGAAATGTAAAATTTTATTTTATTATTTGTTGTTACCCACTCAACATGTATACCCATTTACATCAAAATCGGTACATTTATAAAAACATTAGAGCCAATAGAACATTTGTCAATATAAGTCTAAGTCTGTGTTTTAGACTTACAACGTTGGTGAATAAGGTTCCAGGCACGTTAACACACAGAGCATCTATGAAAATTTGAGAAATAGCTAAAAGGTCATGCTTTTCACAAATTTCCAAAAGAACTCTCCAAATATACCATAGAAAATAATGTCTTCGGTACCTTTATGTCTTAGGATACCGCCCAACTCTTCCTTGGTATTGAATGCGGTCATATTATATTTAATCTATTGAGAAATTACCAGGTTCTTATTTCTTCCCAATGAACCGATTAGATAGTCATAAATAGCAAGGACGCCATGATTGACAAAAATTGCTCCAGTTTTATATATGTTTGTCATAAGAAACAATATATGATGTAGTTGAAAAAATCTTTGTAATTTTTGAAAAAGCCCTCCGGGCTAAATATTAAAAACAGAGCTGAACAGAGAACAGTGTTATACCATAAATGCTAAGAAAATGTGATGAAAATTAAAAGTGTGAAACAAAACGCAATATAGACATGATCTCACATACAAAAGTAAACAAGTGGTGTGTTTTCATTGAGCGTGTGCATAATTATAATAAACACTTTTTTCTTCGAAATCATGGATTTTCAAGTTTTAAAAATATTAATTATGATTTGAAACGACGATTCTTTACGGACACGCGAATGAGGAAAACGGATACGTGCACATGGAATACCGGCCTAATACGACTAAATGTTTTAACAAAAACCAGTCACGTTACCGGGTACTAGGGAACTCATTTATTTCGTGAATTTCGTCCAATTCAAAGAGTTAAAATAGTAATGTTCCTCTGTTTTTTTTCTGGACTAATAGAAGAGAAAACACAGGAAACATATCATAAATTCGCTTGACGGCAAGTTTAATCTTCATATAAGCATCATATCATTGCTATTGCATTATTCTTCGTAATAATGAGTCTTTAGATTCGTCCGAAAAAGAAGTGTCTTGTAGCATCAAAATCAACGCCACATATATTCCCATTTACTTAAGGCCCTTCATGTTTTGCCTGGTATGAATGGTGAGTATGTGATATTGAAATGGTGCAATGATTGCTAACGGTTGTATCCGCTCAAGATGTTGAACTTCAAAATTCAGCTGCAACCACTTACATACATAAACATTGCGTTGGTGTTTAAACATTGCGTTGGTGTTTATTAATAAGGCCAAGTCTGAGAAACGCTTCAAATGGTCACAGTTTTGGTATTTATTTGTAAAACTAGGTCATCCTCCTCTGTTTGCTCTTTTGTAGCAGGGACTGAGGCATTAGATCGGGCCTTAGTTGCGTTTCACTTGGTCACTTTGGATTTTTTTGTTAGTTCTTTGTGAAACTAGGTCATGCTGCTCTTTTACATCTGGGACTTAGGCTTTTAATTATGTCGTTGTGTTAGGCCGGTATTCGATGTGCACGCGCCCGTGGTCCGTGTGCGCGTTTTGTATCCGCATTCCGCATACGGATACCATATTTCATGTATCCGCTAATTGGCCTATATAGAAACGTTGACGTTCTATACCAAATATGATCTTAGTAACCATTCTAATGTCTTTTAATCAATATAAGTTTTGAAACACCATGAACATAAAAGTCAATGTTGAACAAATGTTGTTGCTATGAACAAAAATAAAAAAATAATAAAGGGTCATTTCTGGAACAAGACAACTAAGTTGCTTTAAAGTGTATATAGCTATATCGGAAGAATTTTTTTTAAAAGTTTCAAAAACTGAAAAACAATTATGCTTTCATATCCATTAGATCATTTTTCGCTTCAGTTAAACAGAAACTCCCTCTGTGATTTATTTGACACGCGAACTGTCAATTTTCATACGAAAGTGTTCTAGAACACCCTATGAAACTATAAGAATCGTCTATTTTTTGACGATTGAATAAAAGTACACGGAACCCATTCAAAGTTTTAATTTGCAATTAAGATAGTCTAGAATCATACGATGCAATAAATTATTTTGACATTGAATGACTTTCAGAATATAGCTCTATACACTTTAATGAGGCTGTTGCTCAACACTCTGTGTACACTTTTAAATAATAACTTTTAAAATGCAGTAATACATTTGTTAAGACAAAAGTTGCCCTTTAGCTTGATGTGCTATCCGTGAAACATATCCGCATACGTCAAAAAGCGCTCACGGAGCGATTCTTTGCGGATGCGCATTGACAAACGCGTGCACGGACCGATGACACATGTACTCTACCCAACATCTTTCAACAAGTTCGTTTTTTTGACGGACGCTGATGCGGATTACGGACGCGTGCACATGGAATAATGACCTTAGGTGTGGGCATTGCTCCGTTTTGTTGTGTTATGTTTTGTTATCTTGTTACTGTTTTCTGTGCTCGGCTGGTTAAGTTGAATGCTGCCTTTCCTGTCGGATTCCCACAATGGCGAAATAATTAATCAAACTTGAAACAGTATGCCACTCATACGCATAATAATGAAAAGTAAAATGGTTTAATAATTTACTTATGGACAGGGTGTGAAACCTTGAATTATTCCTAACTTCAACTGATGTAAGATTTACAACAAGTTGCCCATAGCTAAGTAGGGTTACCAAAACTTGTTATATACATTTCGTAATACATTTGTATATATTTTATGCAAACAACGACATTGTACAACAAGTTCTTATATACCTTCATCGTCGGATACCCACAGTCGTTGCCTCCAGCGGTATCCGACGATGATATACCTTATGTTACCTCCATAGCTCATTGGTTAGAGCGTTTGACGTCTAACCGGGCGACCCGGGTTCAATTCTGGGTGAAGGCACATAATTATGTCTGCCATATTTCAGCAGAAAGCAGATTGGCAAATGAAGGAAAATTTCAGCATTAAAAACAATTATCATGCACCATGCGTTATTTAGCGATATATGATTTGAATAAACGAATACGGTACAACACTATAAACAGTGTCGGGTCCATATTTGGCGTACTTAATATCTCCGCCATTCGGAACACAAATTAGCATAGCAAAAAGCATACATTATTGCCTCATTCCGGCCTTTGTGCTTAATTCTAAATAACTATTCTAAAAGCAAGGACGTCTTACCATTTCAAAATATACTATGTATTTGGTATTGGAATGTTGCAAATTTTACATTTAATGTTTATGTTTTCAGAAAAAAAGGCATTTGAATGTGTGTACGGTTCCCCGTGCGATTATGGTCACCATAGGATGCCATTTGTTAGGTATTTTAGTTGATATTGTATATGTGAACATTAAACTATATTGAATTCGTTTAACACTTCTTGTCCCCCAAAAAAAATTTCTAATAATGAATGACGAATTCATTTGGGACCCCCGGAAAAACTGATATGGAAAAACACATTTGTGAAGAGAAATTCATTTTGGTGTCAAAGGGTTGAACACAGCTCACATGGACAAATGTCAACGCTAAAATCAGCGTTGCCTCGATGAAAAACATTTATAAATGTAACAAAGAATTGTTGCTAAATACAAATACGTTAACACATTCTCAAGGGAAGATGTGTAAGATCGCATAGATATATCGCTGGCTTAGAATGAGAACGTCATAAGTGCCACTTACGACCTTATAAGAATAATGCATATTTAAAATCTACATCATTAGGCGCTTCTTGTAAGCCTACTTTCATGAAAATCAGAACTTGTCATGTTGACCAAACTGAAGTTGAAAAGGCTTGTTTTACCAAAAGTAAAGAGTGAACATCAGACAGTTTTTCTTGTTTTCTAAAAATATTGATTTTGTAGTTACGACCTTCTCATTCTTAGCCAGCGATATATAAACAACAAAACAATATTGAGCATAGTAAGTTTAATATTATATTGAAGGCCGAACGGGAAATGAATAGTCGCCGGTTAGATGGTGGAAGTAACATCACAGTAATTTTTGAGAGGGCATTTAATTCTTATCAAGTCAATTTTGTCACATTTTGTTTAATCAAACTCGTGACTAAAATTAATTTCAAAAAGCCGCAAACATAATTACATTGCTATTTTATACATGTATTTGGGCTGTTCAATTAAGAACATACTAGTAGTATGTGCTGCTGGGTCGTAATTAATATTCAACCATTACTATATGACATTCTCTATCAATGGTATCATTTGTTATCAATTTCATAAAACCACAAAATATGTTAGTCCTTAAAAATGACCGCAGTTATAAGCTGATCGTGGGAAGAAACGGAAAACGTCATCATGAGAACTCTGGTTTCACCCTTTTAATTGGAACAATATTTACGAAAGCCAATCAAGGATAGTTCGATTTTCTTAAACCGATATTTCAACGAAAATAATTTGGTTATTACATCGGCGATAACGGTGGACTTTGTGGACGGCTGTCCCCAATTTTGTTTGATTGATGACTTGAAGTGAGTTTTTATGATTAAACCTGATGTGTATGTAGCTTTAAAAAAATCTTACTTGGGATTGGAGGTGGGGTCAAGGTCGTTAGGATCTAGGTCACCGTTACTAAACGTAGACAGTTATGCTTGGATGTCATGATAATCTGATTTTCTTGGAATATCCACGTCGTGTTACCGATGGTTTATTTGCGCAAGTTTTCTCAATTTTCCACATGTACATGACAAACACGCTGTAAAGTTCACGCTCGAACATAACATGAATAACTTAAGTTTGGAACTCAGATATGCAGATAGCTGCCTTATATGACTAATCAACTACAGTAATACAAAATGCTGTAAACATGTCCGTGAACATCACTTAACAATTATAAAAAGATAATTAAGTGCAAAATATGAGTTGGCGTAACCAAATACTATACATTTAATTAAGTACTTGTCACTGCTGGTAGCTATAAACCTACTTTCAATTAGCTATCCATCAAGAGGGGCATTATTTTCGTACAGTCGTATTGTCATTTAACTAACGTAAGTTGTTTTGATTCAAGTGCATTCGTAGTTTTGAAGAACAAACATAATTTTGACCTTAAATGACTAACTGTCCGCATCTCAGTCTGATACAAACTTACTCTCGATGGGAACTATTTTCTCTCGTAGATATTCTTACACTGATTTATGGCGTCACCGTTATACTATGAGTGGACGGCCGTCACTGTGTCTCTCTCACCGAGGTCTCAAGTACCCAGCATTCCACAGTCTCTCTAGATTTCGTGAGAAAATCCCTTCATTCCCTAGTGCAGCTCTAGCTACATGGTGCTTGAGATATTCCTCCTATCGTAAGAGATTAAGAACATCCATACTTTCACTGATATGAGAATTGGATTTCTGTAACAGATCCCAAACAGAGGAGGGACTGTTTACTTATAAACATTGTAATACCAGTATTTGATTACAATTGTCACTCTCACGTCTTTCGATTATTACGCTACACCGGCGATAGGTGTCGCTGTCAGTATTATCTAATGGCCGCTTCGCACATTACATTTCTGTACGGTATTGGTCATATCTGTTCAATGTTGGCTCAGACATTTGACATTATCTGACACAAGATTAACGACGGATACAAATGATGTAATTTGATACTGTATGACAGTTATTTGTTGGAATGTCCTAAATATGGTAAATAAACAAAAACTAATCGTGAGGCAGTCAATTTTAGCTTAATAAACCCAATTAAATTGTCGTGTGACTTGACTGTCATCGTGGTATGCACCATGGGTCCACTACAGGACCCTTCTTTCAGCATGTTTGTTTAAGCTAAAATGTTCCGTTTGAGGGTTTTTTATGCAGGAAATGCTTCCAGAGAGAACATCGTTTGTAGGAGAAGTTAAGGAGCAATCACAAGTCTGTCATCAAGCAGCTGGCTGTGATTGTTCTCAACATCAAATGTCCAGGCAAGTACTCCCTTCAATCGACACAGAGAGATGGTTACAAGTGGAAGAACACGAAGCCTTTTGTAGAAGTTTTATCTCCTATCCCGGACTAATACAACACGAGGTTTACACTAAAACAAACGAAACAATTTCAAATACCCATGCAAAAACCAATCTTACCAGTGTACAAATGTACTGTAGACATTTTATATACGGTCCAATCTTAATGCACATATCGATAGTTTGTTCAAGTTGGTCGGTGGGCATACAAGGGTCTTTTGACAGACGACGATTCCAACTGGCGAGAACTTGACACACTAAATGATTAAGAGTTCCGGGAAATATACCTTGGTCGAATTTCTGATCCCAATCAATAAACCAGTCAGTTGCATCCACGGTTCCACCCCGGAGGTGTGTGGTGGACGGCCGGGAAACGGCCGTTTTTTACCTTCCAGTCATGTTGGAGTTAATTAGTAAGTGTATAGAGCTGTATCGGAAGATATTTTTTTAAAAGTTTCAAAAACTGAAAAACAATTCAATTCATCAAATCATTTTTCACTTCAGTTTTAACAGAAACTCTCTCTGTGATTTATTTGACATGCGAACTGTCCATTTTCATTCGAAAGTGTTCTAGAACACCCTATGAAACTATAAGATTGTCTATTTTTCGACGATTGAATTTAAGTACACGGAACCCACCCAATTATTAACTCGCACGATTCTCTGTATCTTTCGTAATATAATTACGAAGTCTGTACAATTGCTACATAAGGCCCGGTGATTAAAAAAAAAAGGTAAAAGTAAAGAATTGTTTATTATAGTGTTACGGTTATTGAAAGGGCCAGCCAATTAGACTGATGAGACACCTATTTTTCGTGCACACAGTACCTCCCGAATCCCTTCTCCCACATCAAATCCCTTCTCGGCACTCTCAACCGTCGTATCAGTTCTAACCCGACTTCCGCCGTGATTCGAACCTTACGCTCCGGTTGCGGACGACCTAACCACTAGGCAATGCTCGCGATATTATAAACATGCTCTCATTTAAAAGTAATGACGAAGTTACAAGAAGTTGTAACTAAGCACATGCACCAGATGGAGTATGGAGTATGATTTTGAGGACGATGAACGTTCTCCAATGTTTATAATCACGGGACCTGTTCCAATAATTATACGTATTGAAGACGTACTCCATACATGTCCAAACGCATACACCAAATCCCAGACGGAGAGTACTTTCTCAGTAAATGTTGATCATAAAACTTTACGAGTCAGAGAACGTTCTCAAATTCGAGCATAAATTATGCTCCATATCATTCTACTTTAAGTTTGCCGTTATACTTATTTAATTGATTTTCCAAATATATATGGCTCATTTATAAGAAATTCTATCGCAAGTTATTGATGCGACTCACGTCAAAATGTGTAAGTAAGTTATAATTAACCAAGTCTAGCAACGGCGTTAATCTATTTGCGTAATCGTGTACAACGATTATTATTTTATTCACTTTTTGTTGATGTCGTTTAAGCATGCGTTTTCGCGTTTGACATATGCAGACCACAAACAAACCCTCCCTAGCCCGTGCGATCTTGGGAACCAACCTTCCCTCCAGACCTTGGAGATGATATATCACGAATAATGCATGTTTTAATCCTACAATAAAGGATGTCGTTATTTGCACTTATACCATAGTCACATTTGCTCTACGAGCTCCGTACGAGTTGATTTTTCTGAACTCGCACGACGTCCGTACGGTGCCCGCACGGAGCCCGTGCGGATATCTAGGCTCGTACGAGTATCGTACGGATTTTCACAACTCGTAGATCTGGTGAATACAAATAGCGAACTATACATTCTGTACAACTCGTACGAGGTCCGCACGAGCTGTCACCAGATTCTAAGAACGTACACATACCGTTAGTATCCAAATACTTTAGACTCTTACGAGTTGGTAAATCCGTACGGACATCGTACGAGCTTTGTGACCGTAGCATTACCGCTAAAATTTGGCATCTATTGCGCGTAGAAATTATATGTTTCTACCCAACGTAGTAGCGGTATTGATTTACGAAGGAATGTGGAGCTATAGGAAGGTTGCAGCTCTAGCAGACTAGCAGGGTGAAGTTGGCAGAGCATAGAAACAGGTAGTACGTCTAATTAATACAATAAGTTAAGGGATAGAGTCATTTATACAGTGATAAGAAAGCACAATTGTCTTTCAAAAAAGATTTTGTCTTCTTTAGGCTTTTGGATAATAAATGTTTCTACTATGATGTAATACATTTACTCTCCAGGTTAAAATTAAAACAAATATCGAAGCAAGAAAGTAATTTGATTGAAATCTTGCTCGTTCACAAACAAAGTCAACATGGCATTAAGATTCAAAATAATGTTGTAAGAGGCATAGTCAATAGTGCACAGGAACGAACATTTACAAAGAGATAATTCATGAAGCATATTTATTAACTTGTAACATGCAAAACTTCAACGAGCTTGCAAACCGGACGTAGAAAAAATGAAATGTTTCTTGAATAATATCTTATGAAGTATATACATTTTCGGTCTTAAACTAATAAAGAGTTTGTTCCCTGACGTACTATTGTCAGTAATAAAGAATGATATTATATTTCAGCAAGTATCATTAAGCAGTGTGTGTGTTTGTTGACGAGCAATATTTCAAATAAAAGTGCTATTGTGCTTCAATTATTTCATTTTATTTATAATTATATTTTGTTTTAACGCCAATGGTAAATTATTACAGCATAATACTATGATTACTATATCCAACAAATGTCAATTTGAAGAATAAAATGCTCTTACAAAACTATGGACACCACCCGCTGTAGAGTGTAATATATGCCATTAAGTTAAAAATAGCCCATCTTCGTGGGCTTTTTTCAGCATTTCAACCCCACTGGGTGATATTTTTACTTCCTCTGGTCTTTAGGACTACATAAGGAAACATGAGCGTGAGTCTTCCTTAGAAAACACTTTCTCTCATGTGGGCATGGCAGCCAACATCGATCTTTGGCGCCAAGAAATAGACACTGCCTCACAGGTACCAATTTACACCTTTATTCAGGGGAGCACGTTCAACTTGGTAATTCTTGCTCAGAGAAATTAACCAGTGGAGTAGAAGGGTATTGACCACGGGACGTCTCGATCCCAAAGCGCGCGACATACCTCTAGGCCATTATTCCCTTATTGGTGCATCGCATTTAAATGACTGACATAGGCAAACAAATTTGTGTAAATATAGTAAAACCCATGTAAATGTGCATATTTCGAACCGAGAACGGACAGAGGCAAGTTCTAATTGTTTACGGCTAAAACCAAAGATTTTACGATACATCAACCCGATTTTGTAACGTGGTTTTAGATAGTTGGTGATGAACGCACGACTGGTATTTAGACAGTGCGACAGGGAGATAACTCGTCTAATTTCAGATATACGACCAATGACTTTTGTTTCGCTTGATCTTTCGACACCAATAGTTAAGTCATAACGTACTAAAAAAATATATAAAATTTGAAAATATATCGATTGAAGCAGAGTATTGGGCCATGACAGCACATATAGTCCTAAAATATCTGAGAGGTGTTGTGGTCTTGAGGTAGGGCGCGCGCTTCGGGTCGAGAGGCCCCGTGTTCAACCCTTGCAATTGTTACAAAAACAAATATCTTCTGTCAATGTTAGACAAAACGAAATTAGGGCAAAAGGACAATCCAACAATAGTGTATGGCACGAGGAAAGAAAGAAAATATTGACTAGTTCGAACTTTGGTGAAGCCATATCCAGATCAATAAACAATAATAGACCCAACCTTATAAAGAAGATGTTATATTCAGAGTTTAAATGGGACATTTACACACTAAGAGGATAAAATGAAAAAGAAAATGTTAGGACTGAATACGTCAATATGAAAAAACAAAGATATGTCAACACCAAAAATTTAGTCAATATAAATACCGGGGTTGATCATAGATGAAACTTATCCATTTTTAGCTTCATCTAGTGATGGTGTTGTCGTTGATGAAAATGGAAGACATGAAGGTCTTATTCAAATTTAAACTGTGTCACAAAAGAAAAAACAATGATTCGACAAGCAGCAGAAAATGATAGGACATTTTGTTTGAAAAAAGAAAATGGATCAGTTTCTGTCAAATCGAAAACCAATCGTAATTTTTTCTACCAAATCCAAGGCCAGTTGAATAGCATTGGGTACGAATGGTGTGATCTAATAATTCGAAGGATAAATCCCCATGATATGTTTATTTAAATAATTTTCAGAGACAAATGTTTGTGGGAAAATAAAATGGTTACAAAGTTGAAAGCCTTCTATAATACACACCTTTTAGGAACGACACATTATCTGGAATCCGTAAACCTTCTTTACCTTGGGTACGTTCATAATCATATCATTTATTTTTTAACAGGTATACAAATTTAATGAAAAATGATTTGAAGCGATAACTCAGGGACTTTGTTAATATGATAACAAAAAATATAAGTTATGGTTATATAACTATTTCAAAAGAAGCGAACAACTATATTATAGATTGATATACATGTATTTACAAATAAAACTTACAGATACCTAATTAAGTTTCTTATTTCAAGGTTATGTCATATGCAGTGTAAAGATGTTGTTCACTGTGTACCGCATTTGCTATGTAAGTTTTTTGTATATACAAGTCCTGAACATAATCACCGAGTCCAATCGTTCAGTGAGTAGAGACGGCTGAGAACTATTTACCGATAGAATCACAAACAAAGGAAAGAAAATCGATTGTCATTTTTGCAATTCAACCTCTAGCCGATGGAGATATGGACGAGGATGACCTCTAATAACTCCGTTTTCATATTAATATACTGTGTAGAACTTCTTTATTATCCCACGCCGAAGGCGAAGGGGATATGGTAATGGTGGGCGTCATTCCGTCCGTCAGTTCGTCCGTCAGTCCGTCCGTCCGAATGTCTGTGTGCAACTCCTCCTACATTTCTTAAGGGAATTCGACGAAACTTTCACAGAATAACTTCTATGATGTCCCCCAGCGCATATTGTCAGGATTATTTTATTCGACCATTTTTGACAGAGTTATTGCCCTTTGTTGTTTTTTACATATAAATTCTTCTGTGTGCAACTCCTCTTCGATTTCCAAAGGGAATTCGGCAAAACTTTCACAGAATAACTGCTATGATGTCCCCCAGCGCATATTGTCAGGATTCTTTTTATTCGACCATTTAGACAGAGTTATTGCCCTTTGTTGTTTTTTCCAATAAATTCTTCTGTCTGCAACTCCTCCTACATTTCTTAAGGGAATTCGACGAAACTTTCCCAGAATAACTTTAATGATGTCCCCCAGCGCATATTGTCAGGATTTTTTTATTCGACCATTTTTGATAGAGTTATTGCCCTTTTAGTGGGTTTTGAATGGTTAAAAGTGGGGTCCAGTTTGAAATCTTCCTGGCAGCCATCTTGGATTCAAAATGGCCGCCATGCGTTGTGTGGTTAGATTACTAAAACCTATACAGCTTGGTCAATTGCTAGTGGAAATGAGCCAAAATGATGTCAAAATGATTGTAATGAATAACCCTGCATTTTCCGATCATTTTTTTTCCTGATTATCTTATTTGCATATTCGTGAATATTAATGAATATGTAAAAATAATAGCATGTTTGTCATAAAATTGACTAAAGATAAAGTTTTACCAAATATTTTCTACTTTATGTGACACATCGGAGTAGATTTATTAAATATAAAAGAAGTAAATATACTAATGCTACCATAACAGAATGATATCATGTAGAAATTACGCTAAAGTTTAGTTATAAATGGGTGGGTATAAAATAACAATAAACAAAATGGCCACCATGCAATTTTGTGGTTAGATTACTAAAACATATACAGATTGGTCTATTGTCAGTGGAAATGAGCCAAAATGATCTCAAAATGATTGTTATAAATACCCCTGCATTTTCCGATCATTTTTTATTGATAACTTCATTTGCATTTTCATGAATATTAATGGATATGTAAAAATAATAGCATTTTTGTCATAAAATTGGCTAAAATTGAAGTTTTACCAAATATTTTCTGCATAATGTGACACATCGGAGTTGTCTTATTAAATAGAAAAGAAGCAAATATACTAATGCTACCATAACAAAATGATATCATGTAGAGATTATACAAGTGGGTGGGGTATAAAATGAATAAAATTCACAAAATAGTGTTAATTTTCATTACAGATACTATTTTTAAACCTGTATATCCTGAAGTTAGTGAGCTCAAATAGCGTCAAAATGCTCGTAGTATAATATGAACTAAGGCACTGCCTAAATGAGGGATTAAATACACATTGGATATCTGCCAAGCTATGTTTCAGATAGAAACTGACTAAATATGGGTTGAATTTAGATGTTATGAAATATACAAAGATAGTTATTGATCAGCAACTGATCACTTTTCCTCTTTAAATTTAAGACCAGAAATAATAATTATTCAAAATTTTAGATTGGCTATGTATCTGTGGTTTATGTTTGGAATAAGTGTAGGCACCCCTAACCTGAAGTTTTACCTATATTAGCCTATACTGATTTGTTATACATTGCAACGTAACGTCATGAGTCTATTTGGCGTACTTTTGGTATGACGTCATTTCCTGTTATTTGTGACGTCATGACATCACGTCTTGTATTGGCGCCGTGTATCCAGTACAGTAGCGTATTTCTTATTTCTCTTTGTTTTTTTTTTAAATAGTTTGTTTTATTTATTGAATATTTTTAAAGATGGTTATAATTCGAAAGAAAATAATAGGGGGCAATCATTTACAGATTACTTTTTTTTATTTTCAAAGGACCATTCACCTCGGAAAACTGCCTGAATTTTTTGACCGGAAATAACTTTTTCTGAAAGCATTAGTACCTGCAGAGACTCGACGAAAATACGCACGTGTACATTATTATTATGGGTATTTACAATAGCCAGCTTCGCTGGCTATTTAATCCCCTATTAAAACTCACTACATGAATAAGCTCATTTGAATATTCATACATATTGAAAGCATTTTAACAATATAACACTATTAAGTAAAATCTTCAAGATATATTTAGCATATTCAGTGAATGCAAGGAACTATCTTCAGGTATTCTAGTCCCAATGAAGCCCATTATTGCATGAGAAGTCTAATGAGCTGATTTTTGCGACAATGAAGAGCTTAAAGTTCCTATCTAGCAATTTCTAAGATGGGAGCAAGTCATGCATGTGGGTGCCAGAGAGTTGTGCCTAAAACAAAATATTCAAAACCATATTTTAGCAATGTTTGTTTTTTTCCCCAACAAAAACTCATTGCGCTTCATAATAATCAAACATATTTTATCAAATTTAGTTTAATTACTTACTTTTATCTCATATATATGATTGTCGTGGCATTTTTACAATGAGGAACTTATAAAGATCTACGTAGAGGTAGCAATATATAGTGATACACGATACACACTATCATAGAGCTTTTAAGGCACATGAAAATACACATGAGGTATACTGATCTTTGGTTGTCAGCATTCTTAGAAAACAGACCAGGGCACCAGGCACATCTGATTGACTCGTTATAACTGTAAAAAATTGAAGAATCTGTAGAGTCAGGGTCTACCTCTGATATAAAGGAAACTCGCCAAAGCATGAACGATACACCAGATAACATAAACATACATTAGAACAACAGCTTCACCAATTCGACATCGAGAATGGACAATATCCTAGCCTAGATATATAGCTCTCAAAACAATATAATCCCACCTACGTCATTTGGATTGGACCTAGCACAAAAACGCCAAACAAGTACATGCAGGGGGATGGGGAATATATGGACTGACACACCAACCAACCTCTTTTCTTGGTCTAGCTGCCTTGGGGATAGTCAAAGTATCAGAGGAAACAGTATGATTGGAAATGCAGAACCATCTATATCACCGACACGCCATCTGTTAAATAAAGTCGCCGAAGACACAATCAAAACAGTGCACAAAGATGAAAACACAGGTAGAAAGGACAAGAAAGTAATAATTGTTAATTGGACTGTAATTGCAAATGAAACACCATTAATTTAGATGATATTCTCACAAACCGTAAATCTGATGACAATTTAACTGTATATTTGGCTTTAAAGGGACGAGTCTATAGCCGAAGAAGTGGCGTTTGTCTGCAACCTGGATTATCGACTTCTTGCACGTATAGATGATCAGGCATCTGCAGTACTATCCACTTCTTGATGTTATCAGACGAGCTCAACTTTTCTTACTCTCTGTCCCTTACATTCTACATATTGTTTTCTAAGACTACCATGCATTGTGACGTGGCCAAACCACTGGAGTTTTCTCCTCTTTACTGTTGCTAGCAAGGGTTCCTTAGGCCAACAAGTAACAAAGCTGGTAACCAGATTGTTTACCAAGTCCTGCAGCTTGTCATTACTCCCTCCATTAGATATATGTCTTCGCCGACACTTGGTTGGAGACTGGTTTTCCGCCGATTGAGAGAGAGATAGAGAGATAGGACATTATCTTACAGTGGTGTGATTTGCATTATTATCCCGTGCATGAGGTTAAATAATAATTGTGAGAGTAGGAGACTTGTCTTACACCAATTTCTGTCATCATGCCAGACCCTATGATATGATTTCTTAAAATCGAGTTGTGGTAAATGTCAAGTTGGTGTTGGAGATGTTTGTCTATTATAAATCTACAGTTTCACATCTACGCTATTGTGCTTCTGACTGCTTTGAAGTCAGTCCGCTCCTCAGAGCACTTATTCTGCTTGATGCAGTATCTGCCAAGGATTACTTTGGGCATGATATTGCAGGTGTGACTGGACATACTGTCTAATGTTCTTCTCTTCAAGATTGTTTGATACAAGACAGTAAGTAAAAATAAATAGTGTTCACCATCACTATTAAGTATTTCAGTGGGTATTATGTCCACACCGTGTTCAGATTCTTAACCGGGAATATCATGCTTAATGAATGTTTGAATGAAGAACTTAGCTCAACTAGGAGCATATGATTTACCAAGACCTCAAACAATTGCTGCATGTATGTGTCAGTTATGCAAATTGCTCAGTTCTCAAAACATACACACTGGCACCCAGGTGAACTGTGTTCGAAGACATTTTATCTGTTTCATATATGTTATGTTTTGAAAAGGTTCCCTCAACTTGCAGTTACTGCTATCAACATAAACTGCGTTCTCATTTGCAAGCAAATGTACGGATGCCAAGACATAGTGATTGAACCAGTGTTTTACAACACGTTTAAGTTTTTTTAAAGAATGGTAAAGCTTTAAAACTGTTACAAGTATTGACATTCAGTGGTGACATAGCATCCGCCCCTACTTTGGCACAGTTTGTGAAGTGCAACTGTGCCGACACCAAATATCTCACCTCAGTTGTTCGTCCTACACTATAATCCCAGTGTCTGCAATGAACTTTGTGCTCTTCCTCAGATCATCAGCATCTCCATAGAGCTTCTCTTGAAGAGGACATGCTCGACAGTTTGCTCTTTTTCCCCGAATGGACATGTCGGAGATGGCACCAATTTGTATTTCCGATACATGTGATGATTCAGCCTGTAGTGCCCCGGGCGTAGTCGAACCATTATAACTTTTTCTGACTTGTTAAGGCAATGTAAAATGGTTACAGGATGCGCCCTAGTGCCTTTGCGGGGAACGTCGTGACTAGCACTTTAAACCCTCTGCTCTGACCGCTGACAAGTGGGGTAAGTCAAAGCCCGTCTGTACATAGCCTCTCCGTAGCAAGTCCTACCAAAGTGCCTCTCCGTGGCGGCATGGATCAACTTACGGCCCCAGGCTAGACTATGGAGGGCTCGGAAGAGAACCACTCTTAAAGATGAGGCAGCAGCGTCATGTCAGTTGCCCACCAATGGTTCCTCAGTCACTGGGTTATGTGGCCGTGATACCCAGGGTTATAAGGTTCCCCGCCTACTGGGTCAAGTAGGAAACCACTGTCTTGTGGTTAGTTGTTGGATCGACAAAGGCTAAGCCCGACAGAAAACCCAAGGAGTTGAAATCAGCGATGTTGGACCAAATGGCACTCCCTAACATACCACAACATCATGTAAAACCGTCATGACTACACAGTCACCAAATATAAAAGATGTTACATGTTAGCAATAACTAGTATGTAAATGTATAGACAATGAAGAATGTTTAAACACCAGGCAATTGTGTAGGTAACCCAATTACGAGTCATAATTCAGGTGTTGTTTTTGTTTTCGTAGACTGACTGATTCATAAAAAATGAACCATAAGTGCTTGTAACACTGTAGTAAATTGTATAATAAACAATTGAGCAATCACAAATCTTCAAAAAGCAATACTCCGTGAATGTTAAAACTCTGTTTAGATCATCATACTCCAAAAAATCCACTTATTTTATTCTATTTGCTACTTGTCATTTTATACCCCACCCACAAATACTTGAACTTTCTGTAAGTTTTCTTCATTATATCACTCTTTTATGATATCAAAATTAGAATCTTCACTTCTACATGCTTCTATTCTATTTAATTCTAATACGTCTACTCCGATGTGTCACATTTTCAGGAAATATTGGGAAAACTTCAATTTTAGTCAATTTTATGACGAAAATGCAATTATTTTTACAAATTAATTAATATTCATGAATATGCAAATGAGGTATTTAACAAAAAACAAATTTTAAACATAGAATTGTTCATAACAATCACTTTGACACCATTTTGACCCATTTACATTTAAAATTGACAAAGATATATAGATTTTAGAAGTTCTATCACAAAATTACATGGCGGCCATTTTGAATCCAAGATGGTCGCCAAAATATTGACATGAAAATTTGAAGGCCAATTTTTTTTTCAAGTACAAGGCTGAAGTAACAAAATAAAACAAAAAAATAAGAGTACAGGAAAATTTCAAACTCATTCACCATTTGACACCGACTATTTGTTTTTTTTTTACATATAAATTCTTCTGTGTGCAACTCCTCTTACATTTCCAAAGGGAATTCGGCAAAACTTTCACAGAATAACTGCTATGATGTCCCCCAGCGCATATTGTTAGGATTTTTTTATTCGACCATTTTTGACAGAGTTATTGCCCTTTGTTGTTTTTTACATATAAATTCTTCTGTGTGCAGTTTCTCCAACATTTCCTAAGGGAATTCGACGAAACTTTCACAGAATAACTGTTCTGATGTCACCCAGCGCAAATTGTCAGGATTTTTTTATTTGGATTAAAGGAACACGTCACGGGCCAACTAAAATAAAAAGAAAATTTAGACACAATATCACCAGAGCGAATTCGAATGCGGAATGATTCTTAAAACAGTGCAATGTACTTTATTACCAAGAAGAGACATAGCTTTCATTCGTGTAGTTTGAAGATTGTGTAGTTGGACGGGAATGTAATCCAAATATAAAGTTACATCAATCCATCCAGGACGGCAATTTACAGCTGATTTAGTGCTATTTCATTGTAATTGTGAATTTTAATTATTTTTTTTCCACAATCACTGTGCTGTTTTGTCTTTTTATGATTAAATGCAACACCCATCTATAACAGTTTGTTGTCCATTTATTTTATTGGCATTTAGTACTTATAATCAACCATCGCTCTTCCTTATAGTTAGATAGTTGATTTGGTGCACTATCTAATTCGAAATAAGAAAAAAATGGCGATGTAATGTATTTTTTTCTTTTCATTTGTGATTTGAAATACATTTATTACCGACTATAGACTATGAGCGTACATAAAGGTTTACAATTCCCATCTGAAGAAGTATCAACGAACTAATAGTATATTGTATCTGCTGTGTAATCATATTAAAATTGCAGCTGAAAATATAGTGCAATGTCGAAATACTCACAAAGATATCAACAAGAAAACAAACATTTATATTGACAAAATCATAATGGTTCTTCGATAGCATTTATTATAATAGTATACATGTAAAACAGTTAATAATGTAACACCACAAATAAATATAGTCGAAGACAAATTTAATACTGAAGTAGAACATTATGAACAGCTCTTCAATGTATGACAGAGCAAATGGTGTCAGAAGCAATGTACAAATCACGGGTCTTTGACCTAACGATTTAAAAACTCGACAGTGGGAGTGGAGTTGATTTTTTAAAAGGAAGCCAAAATTAGTTTTTAAATTCATATGACACAGATAAAAATGAACTTAATTTTTTGGTAGCAAAATGCCGAGCATAGCCTTTATTTGCCCGTCACCTTTCTGCTGAAATATGACAGACGTGTGAGTGCCTCCACTCGGACTTGAGCCAGTGTTACCGGGCAACGCATCCACTGAGCTACTGGAGAGGGAAAATTAATAAAAGTCGACAAGTATGTGTTTAATAAAATATTGCACACCAAAGACATAACTACAGAAAATGAAAGTCACAATTAATTAGCATGAAACAGCATAATGCGAAATTCGAAGAAGTCGCATTACCTTGGTTTGTTGCCGTGGTGTTGCAGACACTTGATATGCTACCTAATTTACATAATTTAGAATCGAAAGTCCATTATATGTTTTAATTTACCGTAAAACCCTGGGGTATTCATTTAAAGAATTAATGACTTAGTATCGGGATAAGTTCATTGATACTTGCCCGATCTTAGATATTTTTACCAAAATTTCGACAATATGTTCACTTGATATTCAAGACCATATACATTGAATTCAAATGAAATATTATCCTGGTAAAAGACAACTTATCTCAGATTAAAAGCTCGAATTAGGTTTATCTTTTCTGATCGAAATGACAACGTTTAAATTTTTGGGAAAATCCTTTAATTTGATGTAATGGTTAATTCAGAATACAGAATCGTAATATTGTTTATTTGTTGTACTATAAGTTAACACGACTCATTCTAGTTCCTTCAATTGATGCAGAGCAGTTTCGATTCAAGTTCTCTCGACACCATGTTTCTTGATCCTGCTATTTCTGTTAAATAATAGATGAAAACTATTATTAGGCAACTTAAAGTACGCATAATAAAAATATACAAAACAAAAAAGTTACATGCTCTAATATACAAGTTTAAAATGATCCGTGGTTTGTATCACAACATTGTTGTTCCGTGGAATGTACCATTTCAATAAATTGTATTTTTTTGCAGAATAACGCATTTAAATACCAATTAAGTATTAAGGAGTAACTGGTTTTCAACAAAAACCCTTTTCCGAATACAATAAAGTACTGGCACCTGAACATGGTTTAATATATTCCCATTAAACATGGATTTTGTGTAATTTATCTAGGAATGTCGGCAAAATATGTCCCTGATTCGCCTTAAAACCCCGAAGGTATCTCAAAAACCAGAGATAGTACAGGAATGATCTATGTGCCATTAGAAAGAGCGTTAAATTTCGCATAGCATGCACTATATTACTAGTAAAAATATTCAAAGAGTACTTACCAAGAATCGGAAAACTAACCAAATATCCAGATTTTCGCGATCTATTGCATAGTGCTGAGTACCATATTAGTCACGTGATTCCCCACACAGAATTTTGACAGAATTATTGCCCTTTGTTGTTTTTACCGATAAATTCTTCTGTGTGCAACTGCTTCTACATTTCTTAAGGGAATTCGACGAAACTTTCACAGAGTAACTGCTATGATGTCCCCCAGCGCATATTGTCAGGATTTTTTTATTCGACTATTTTTGACAGAGTTAATGCCCTTTGTTAATTTTTTACATATTTCTCATGGAATTTTGTCCAATCTTTTACAGAAGTACAGTTATGAGGTGCACTAGCGGATATCGTCAGGGTTTTTCATTTCGACCATTTTTGAAAGGATTATGGATTATTGTTGATTTTTTACATATTAATTAACTTCTGCGTGCAACTGCTCCTACATGTCTTAAGGAATTTTGATGAAACTTTGATTCATTCATTTTTTATGTGTTATGATATTTTGTTATTTTGACATTATTCCTGTTGGCAACAACAACAATTAAACTGTAGTGGTCATCTTTATGAACCTTTGGTGATAATAATTGTTGTTTACCTCAATTTTTCCTCGGCGGGGATATGGCTGTCTGTGACTGCTTCTTGTTTACACACACAATGGGCTGTGAAAGCTATGCACATGTGGTAAAAGTGATGTTATAGAAAATTAAAATGCTTATTTTTGAATAACTTTTCAGGAAAATATTGTTGGTTGGCCCTGTGAAAGGCTATTTTCTACACATTTTAATTGATGAAGTTGTTTGTTTTGTACGGAAAGAAGAAATATTTGACACTAAAGATTGACAATATTAAAGGTAATAAATTCAAGATATTTGTAATCTAATTTAAAAAATATATGTTTGTATATTGAGTTTATATTATAAACTTTAACCTAGAAATATCATTGGGTTATATTTCCCTGCATTTTCGACACAGTTGGCATCAACTCAATCCACCTTCATTTTTGTAAACAAAAAAATTGCGTATTGTTTATAAAACTGCATTACTGTGCCCAAACAATAAATAATTAATTTGTGATTGTATTAAAGTGAAAACCTTAAATGAACATTGTAATTTTACAGGTCGTGATATGTAACTGCACTTTGTCACCGGGCTATTTCTCCGAGTTCTTTGAAATAGTGCTTCGCGTGGTTTTGTATTCTTTCAGTCTAATATTAGAAAGTGCCACAATGGGGAAAAACTAAATACGTTTGTAGGCAGGTTTTTGAGTGGTGAATGATTGTCAATGATATGTTGCTTACTTTAACGGTTTGATTCTCCTTGGATATTTTTAAAAATAAATATTACATTTGCGGCAGCCGATGAGCGACTATATGTGTGGAAAGGTTGCCATTGTACAGTCTGGTGAACTTGCACCAGTCTGGAAAATATTTAATTTAGTATAATTATACTTTGACAACACGTATCAAGTTAAAATGTCTATAAACACATGTAGTCCAGTCATTGAAGCTACAAAATATGGTCAACCTCAAACAAATTGCAAAACAGAGTTTATTTACATTTTCATCATCTACAGACTATTATCAACTACAGACAAAACGTCAAATAGGCGATTTCAGTGGGGAAAATACAAATGTTTAAGGTCACTTTTGTTAGCAATTTCAGCATTTTCCTGATTTCATACAACATGAGGAATTTTAAGTTCTAATAATTCCTGTGTAAGTCGTTAAATATTTACTAATTGCACATTTAAGCTTATATTTTCTGAAAGATACAACCTTCTTCTATCGAATACAAATAATGATTTTATCATCAGACAACTTTTTATATATATGCCAGTCTACGTGTTGGTATACTACCCATTCAATTGTCGACAAAATGACTCAAAATAGCACATGGAAGGGGAAACAAAAGTTTTATTTAATTTCCTTAATATTAATCCAATTTGTTTAAAATTTACACATATCATGTGTTGTATACATGTGTGTCTAATGGAAAAAGGATATTTGTGTTTGGACAGTATACAATATTGATAATATACATGAATCTATCGATTCGGGAGAAATAGTGATTGTTCTCTTTGTCTGTTCGTCCACAATTGCATTTGTATCCACAATTTTGACTTTATGATTATGAAACTTGGTCAGAGTCATCATCTGAACATAATTTAGGCCAAGGTAGGAAATGGATGATCAAGGGTAAAAAACTAGGTCACTAGGTCAAATTGTAGCAAATCCTTGTGTAGTCGCTAGAGGTCATAATGTTGACATAATATTTATGAAACTTGGTCACATTAATAATACCAACACAATCTAGGCCAAAGTTATAAATTTGGTCATCCAGGGTCAAAAAGTAGATCGCTAGTTCAAATCAAAGGAAAACGTTGTGTAGGTACAAAAGTCACAATTTTGGTATAATATTATTCAACTTGGTCACCATGCTCATCTCAAAACATCTAAGACAAGTGCGTTATTGAGTTATTTGGGTCATAATTAGGTCAATAGGTTAAAATAATTGATGCGACTTTTAGGCTCAAAAAGGTTTGTCTATTATTTGACCTATTGACCTAGTTTTAACTCATTATAATTAAATATTGATTTTGACCTACATTTTGTCTTCATGATCCATGTGACATGGTTTCATAAAGATTAGGTTAAAAGGGCGCCTATTAAAGATTTGTTTTGACCTAATGACCTAGATTTTGGCTCCGGTTAACTCAAAATTTTATATGACCTAGATTAGCTTCCGATGATCATTGCTGCCAAATTTCATAAAAATCAGACCAAACTTGCGACCTCTAAGCACGATGTCAGTTTACGATTTCCGTATATACATTGATAAAACAGTGCCCTGTTGAGCTGCAAATGTTTATAGTTTACGTACGTGTTTATAGACACTGATGGTCTTTTTTCAAGGACAGGTATAGATAAACCATGTTTTTTGAGCCGTGACGGAAAATCACATTTTTCATTCATGGTATTTGAATATACCTGTAGGTTTTGGGCTATGTATGGAACGCCTTAACTGTGTTATATTAGCCAACAGTTCGATACACTGTCAATATCGCTGAACATAAATGCATGCGACCACTGCATAATGGCAAAATCTCTCTATATAAATACAAAAAATGTTGTATCTACATATAAAGAAGTAATGCCTTTATATATTGATGTTTTATCTACATGTAAAGAAATTATATCTTTATTTATTAAACAACTATCAATTATTAGCCGTTTTACACATCATTGTCCTAGTCTAATAAGAGCCATGTTTTCACTATATCAGAGCCAAAAATCTATATCAGTTATCGACCCGGGCCGAAATGTGTTATAAAATCTGATTGGCTAAAAAGTGATATAGATTTTCAGCTGAAATTATGGAGAATCGATTTTTACTCAATAAAATGAATATAACTTTTTTTATTACTTAACGGAAACATGCCAAAAATATGGGTATTCATTTTCTGAGTAAGATAATTTGCTACAATTTGGACTTATTTGGATGCAAAAATCGGAACTTTTTCGCAGTATTTTATGTCGGTCTAGTTTGATGTGCTAACGTTACATGCGAAGAAATTTTTTAAATAATTGATACTCATTTAATAAAATTGTCAATAAATGGGTTATTTTGCGAGGGGAGATCAATATATTCGAGGACTTTTCATCTAGCAATTTTATATTGGCAGCAAGGATCAAAGCCATTTAACATCATTCGAAGTAAGATGTCTCCGACCGAATGCACTAATAAAATTATCTGATTCATGCAAGTGGCGCGTGTCGTTGGACGTCACGCGACGTCATTCCAAGCATCACCGTCGGAGCAGCACATAGCTCCTTTCTTGACGGATACCCGGTTCCATGTATGAGACTGGTTGTCTTTTACTACTGAAATAAGTAGTTTATAGCCGCTTCTGGAATGTGAGGTGGAATAAAAAGACTATCGATGCGTTATTTGAAACAAAACTCGGCAAAGGACGGTTGGCTTCGCAAAATTAGATTATTTCCATTAATACTGAAACAGGACCTATCAGGTTTAGGACGCAATATCGAAATAACCCTTTTGATTTTGAGTGAACGATTTTATGTGTTGTAGCCTATACTAGTCTTCGTTTTTGCCAGTTACATTTGATTGAGATCTGTGCGTCTTATTTCGCAGAATTTAACGGAAAATGTCCCTAACGCGGTGTTATTTTTGCTGTTTATCCTTATTTTATCGACTCAACCGTTTGGCAGAGACCATACAATCACATAAACAACGAAATCATATGAAAATGGCTAATTGGGAGCGCACAGAATCCATGCACATTTTCGTCAAGTCATTTTGGAGGGATCGCGAGGAATTTCGCGTTAATTTTCATAGCGTGTCGTTTCTCAGAAATAACGTTACGCCCAAAATGCTCGACGGTGCGCACTTCACCATGGTTACAAAAAGTGACGTCATAAAGTAAGTAGTGTCGTTACTATAAAGAAAATTTGATAAATCGCGGGATAATTGATTGATCTACATCAGCGTGTAATTTAATTACTCTAGTTCCAATATTTCAAAATTATGAAGTAAAGTCCTCGAATATATTGATCACCCCTCGTATATAAACCCAGTTATTTGTCGTCGGGACAGACGTACTGTCCCTTGGCATACGGCCTCATGCCAATACGACTGCCCTCGAACAAATAACAAGGCTAATATCAAATCACTCATTTATTAACATACAATAATAATGTTTTTTCATTATAATTATATTTATTTTTTATATTTATATACATAAATTTTGCCATTATATTCTGTGATATTGACATACTATCGAACTGTTTGCAAATATAAGACAGTTAAGGCGTTCCATAGCCATGGATTGGTAACTCTCATTGATTACATAATAATTATAATGCTTAAGGTGTTTCACCGCTTTTGAGTTTGGTGGAAGTTTAAAAATCACAGTAACTTAGGTGTATTGCGAGCGTCTTACAACCGAGATCAAATAATTTTTCAGCATCTTCCCTTGTCTTAAAATCGCGATTGTACTGAATAGTTATTACGATTATATACTGCAATGAAAATACAGAATCACACTTAGCTCAATCCCTACGGATGGTTTATTCCAAATGATATAAAACACCTAATCCAGCGAATTGGTTACAACGTAGTTAAAACGTAGTTCTATGCGCCCATATCAAAATTGTTCAACAGTATCCCGAGCATTGTAGTAGACGGTTCGTTTGCGTTCATTCCTGAATAATATAAACTAATACACGAAGAAGTACCCGAATTAAAACTGTAAGCACGTTGAATTGTGCACTTTTTTTGAAAATAGAATAATCGCGAAATACGAATACAACGGATGCAAAACGTTCATTAGTGTTGTAACCTCCCCTGTTTTCAGCGTTTCTGAAATCACTAAAAGTGCAATTAAAATAAACTAGCCGAGCAATCGTCATGAAATTTTGCATATCATTTAAAAAAAGCATATAACTTGCACAGTATAACATAAAATTTATTGTTTGATTCCTTATACACGAAATTTTATGTATACCAAATTGTATGAGGGTTGAATAAAAACTTTTTTCGGTAAATTACAATTTTCAGTTTTTAGGGGTAGTCCCCAAATTCCAAGAACTAGCCGAGCACAACTGTTAGGATTTTCCAGAATGCTTGTTGTAGGTGTTTTTTATATAAATATAACAGGTTTATATAGCTTGTACAGAAACATCCAACACAGTTGAATCACCTTAAGTCTTAATGCATACCTTTTTTTATACGTCCCTTTGAGGGCAAATAAACCTCCCTGCATGAATTAGTCACGGCTCAAAAAACATGGTTTATCTATAATAGCATGGGTTTAACTTAGATGTTTTGTCTATCGGCAATGTTTTATTTTATTTTGAATGAGCGACTGCTGTTGTGACAGTGTTTATTGAACATAAATTCATTTTATAGATATATACTGTGTCTTTTTTCCTTTATGTTAACATCTGTCATACATGTTTATATATGTCAGCTCGTGGAGTTCTATACTCGCACGGGCTTGAACAACTGTGCGGGTCACAGGTGACAGTATCAGTGTTTTGTCCGCAAACGATTAAAAAAATATAAAAAAAATCCGTACTGAGCTACTATACTATTAAGGTATTACTATTATATATATATCAAGGTATAAAGCGTACTATATGTCTATATGCCAAAGATTGTGGAACATTGCATCTCGATGTTTCAACATAAAATACTGGCGCTGAAGAATACTTACTTTGATTTCGTCACGGGAGAAAAAGAAACAGCACATTTAAAATGCATGTTTAAGGGGACAGAATGAGAACAAAAGTGGAAGGATCTGGTTAACCAGAATGCTTATTATTAAAGAAAATAAAAGGACTGAAGCAGACAAACTTGTATTCTGTACATACTATTACACTAACAACAACAACAACAACAACAACGACAACGACAACGACAACGACAACGACAACGACAACGACAACGACAACGACAACGACAACGACAACGACAACGACAACGACAACGACAACGACAACGACAACGACACCGACACCGACACCGACACCGACACCGACACCGACACCGACACCGTCACCGTCACCGTCACCGTCACCGACACCGACACCGACACCGACACCGACACCGACACCGACACCGACACCGACACCACTAACACCAACAACACCAACACCACCACCATCATCAACAACAACAACAACACAATCAACAACAACAACAACAACACCAAAACAACCAACAACACCAACAACACCAACACCACCAACAACACCGCCAACACCAACACCACCACCATCAACAACAACAACAACAACACCATCAACAACACCAACACCTCCACTAACACCACCACCACCACCACCACCACAACCACCACCATAACCATTGCTAACTATGTGTACAATACAACACTAGGTGACAACAAAAAGGAGTGTCGTGTTTGTTCAGTAGGATGGCAGCTTGGCAAATCAAATGCGAGTTCAGAAACGCATATTGCAGCATGAAAAACAAAACTCCCAGGGAAATACATAAACCAAACACAAATGATATGCGAAGATATAATAAAGACGTACGGATATGAAGAATATAGAGCTCCGTCTCCATGAGACTCGCCATCATAACAGCACTGAAAAGGGAGTAATAAAGCACATTGGTAGAAACTGACCGTCAACTGAACTTCCTGCATCAAAATGTTAAATGTATAGGTGTTTTAAAATATGAAACAATTATATATATTATGTTTGTTGTAACATGTTAAGCAAATAGTAAATTGAAGGGGTTTCAACAATGCTGGTGTTGTGTTAAAATACGTATGTTTTCCAAAATGGGTTATGTGTTTGAAAATTTGCTAAATATGGAGGTGTTAAACGACATGGACACGACATTGGTACGACCATCACCAATTTAGCACGTGTTAAGCCTATGTACGACCATCGCCAATTTAGCACGTGTTAAGCCTGTGTATGGCATCTTTTCGACGTCCGAAGACGTGTCTTCAATAAATGTATTAGTACGGACGAATTTGTTGTGTCAAATCGTACATATATTGGCTAAAATCGTGATAATCGTACCGATGTAAAAAGAATGTACTGCCGCGTTGGGCACTTTCCGGATATTAATAGGTCAAAAACCACCAAATAGAATTGTTCTTTAATTCAATGTTAAGTGACCAAGGTCAGCCAAAACAATGTCAACTTTTTGTACAAGGGACCATCTCAAAATCTTTTAATCAATAGAAATAGCATCCAGCTTCAAGAAAATGAAAAAGTAGGGGGTCATGTATCATAACGTTATAAGAGAAATTTGGGTAGTCAAACGCGGTGAACAGCTTTTCTCACATGCGGATTAACTCATTGTCCATTAGATACATCCTTACTTTCACTTTCATATTTTAGCCAGAATGCCACATATTTCAGAATAAAACCATTTCACTACATCACATACATGCATACAAAGCATTTAAACCCAATGTTAAGATTCCGGTGCTGATTTGTCAAGACATACCCCCATTTTCAGTCGCTTAAAAGTTCTTTATGGACTTTTTGAGTGTATCTGAATTTGGTTCGTGTAGGTATTTAGTGGTTATTAACCTATAACTCGCCAGAACTAGTACAGTACTCGAAGTCCAAACGCCTCACTGTGTTACATGGTCGAAGTCTCGAAGACAACTCAACCAGATATAGTCACACTGCATAATTGAGTAATTGAGTTATCTCGTCACGGCTCAAACCTATAGTGGATCTTTACTCAAGTTACCTAAATAAAAACTTTTACCAATTAACGGTACTACAAAATGGATTATGTTATTCGATCTATACTCGTACTGTCGATTGAATGGTATATTGTAAACTATTTCATATTCAAAATACAAAACTTAACGCAATTGTATGAAATGTAAAGCTTCGGCTATACATGTATAAGATTTTTGACGATCGAATAGTTCAGATTTACTTGGATATAAATACATTGTAGTTAACCTGATTGTATAGGATAGTGGCTATTCAGGACTGCATGTGTCTTATTACTTTTCTGAGCTTTTTATGTTGACGTTGTGAATCCGTCCTACAATTTTCTGGAATTTTGAGGTAGGTTGCTAAATATTTATTAACTTATGTAATTATATCATTGGTAATTATGTTGTAAAACCCAAAATGGTTTAGTTGGATTATGTTATTTTGAGCGGGGACTATTCATTAATCAATACAGCAACATTGATTGACCTGACATGATACGGAAGTATAGATATCATTGTTTTAATGCCAAGTATAGCCTTTACTTTCCAGTCCGCTCTTAGCTGAAATATGACAGGCATATGTCGCTGGCTTAGAATGAGAAAGTCGTAAGTACAAAATCAATATTTTGAGAAAACAAGTAAAACTTTTCGGAATAATACTGCTCTTTATTTATGGGCAACCCAATTTTTTGGACTTCATTTTGGTCAACATGACAAGTTTCGATTTTCATGAAAATAACTTCATAAGCATGGTAATACATATTTCAAATATGTATGAGTCTTATAAGATCGTCAGTAGTACTTACGACCTTCTCAGTGTAAGCCAGCGACTTATTGATTTTAGAAAAATACATGTAGATTCCAAAATATTTCTTATTAAAGAAAGTATGGAGTTTAATTTTAGCGAAAGACAGTTATGATACTTTAGTGGTTTTATGGAAGCCTTGATGATGATGATCATTACAGCCTTTCTTGCTTGACCATACCCCTACAGTCACCTAAGGAGGTTATTAGTCACTATTTTTCAACGAGAATCTTTTCCGCATAGATTAGCCTGTACTATTTGACATGGACCGTATACACTTAAACGAATTTCTAATTGGCCACTCTTAATTTTTTTATATCATCTGATAAATTATATCAATAAATCTTAGGCTGTGTTATTTGTTCATTCCACACACTTACTTATCTATTTCTGGAAAGAAATGGCGTATTCATATACAAAATCATCCATGCGTAACGGTTAGTGCGAAATTGCTTTTTAGCACGTTGGTCTCGTGCACAACTTGGAATAGTATCTTATTTGGTATAAATTTGTTCCCTGTAGATCGACTTTTCTTTAAACACTATAATTTGTGACAAATGAGCCATATGGAACGCGCTCATGACGTCAGATGCATGCATACATTGAACGAATTTCTGATTGGCCACGTGTTTTTATAAATTAGTTTAAAAAAAATGCTTTTAGAAGAATATAAATAATCGAAACCCCGATACTGTCCAATTTTATTGATAGAAAATATGTTTCTTGCAGTAATTCGAGCTTAACCCCACGTTATTATAAATATCGCTTTTTACAAAAAGACGTTTTCACGCACATGTCTGGATTTTGGTGCTGGTACTCGTCATTCTAACGGCCTCAGCATGCCCCTCATCACTTATTCTCGTCAGTATTAATACCTTTCATTAAGCCAATCGACAGAAAATACATTTTGACTGATTTCCAAAATCAAACATGTCGGGCACGTGAACCACGTGCACGTTAGCCATTTTGCACTAACTGTTCCGCATGGATGATTTTATACATGCATGCGTGATTTATTTCTCGAAATCGATAGATAAGTGCATGGAATGAAAATAACCACAATTGTAGAAATATTGACTGAATATATCGCATACTATAATATTTCATTGGGTGGCCAATTAGAAATTCGTTTAAGTGTATACTGAACTTATATAGCTTCCTGTATTTAACTAGTAACATAATCAAGGAGTACTGTGACAGCCTGAGGCAACGTCCGAAATCTGAATTTATCCGGGACCGTGCCAGTTTTACCTGTCAGTCGTGATTTGCATCACTAGCGATTATATCGCCGTTGTTATCATTTTACATGTATAAGAGTAGGTTATGAGTGCATAGTTAATGGAATTTCAGTCTAAATCTTTGTCTAACCTTTGAATAGAGCCCGGCAAAGCTTTTCGTCTGTTTTAGTGATATCGAGTTATCTGCCCATGAAAGAACCTGCTAAGAACCTGCCTTAACCATGGCGCAGTAATATTGTTGACATGGAAGTTATTATTGTAATGTTAAAGATCCATATATCATATTGAGTATATATTTGCATGTATATTTAGCAGTGTTATTGTCAATGATTAGGTTGCTGCTTCTGTATCTTGCATTATATTTGTCTTGCTCGTCGAGCCAGCACGAACTATTTGTTTACCCATAATGCGTAATGCTGGGGCATAGCTGGCGCTAACATTTGAATGCTGTTATATTGCATCCAGTCTATATTGCTGCTACTTATTTGTTGTATGAAGCGGTCTTTATAGTATCTTTGTATTAAATGACTTATATTGTGTAACTGTACGGCTATAAAGTGCCAGTCTACCAAATGCTGCACTTAGCCTTATCACCTTACTTAGCTGGCACCTTGTGTCCTGCGATCTGATTGGTCGCCAGCATGCCAGCATCAGCGCCAGCATTGCGCAGGGTATATAAGGAGGTCCGCTGCCAGCATTGTCAGCCCAGCATTGATCACAAGATCGTACATGCACTTTTTATTCATAACGCTATTTATTGTATAACTATTATAGCTTCGGGTTTCAAGCCTTCCTCAGGTAATTGCTAAGTACATAAGGTAACTTTTATTAAGGCCAGTGTTTCTTAAGTCTATATTGTTATAAGGTCTATATATCTGACAGTGCTTGCTGCGGATCACCTTCCCCCACCCCCACCTTTTAGTTGTTATTGACGTGTTGACTCTTTTCCTGACTTGTTGTTAGTGTGTCTATGTATGATTTGTAAATCCTTATAGATACGGGATAAAGACCGATCCCGTCCATTAAACTTATATGTCCCCTTAAAAACTGTTGTTTGTTTATTTGATTTGTAATTTGGTTTTACACTGTATAGACCTAGTGAGAAGTGGCTCACAATTTTTGGTGTCAGAAGTGCGGATAGAGTTATTTACATCCTATACATATCCGGAGATCGAACCGTTTCTAATAGGTCTATCAGTTTAAGTAATTCGCATTTTTTCCCCTTGTCTCAAGTTTAATTATTTTCAATAACAATGTCGTCTCCCGACCCCGAGGTCACTTTCCACGACCAGTCTGGTAGATACAACTCAACGGAGAACAGCGATGCGGAAAGTGTTGAGTCAGAAAACCGCAACGTATCGAACCCATCACACCCAGAAAACACTTCAACAAACCCGTCAAGACGGAATGAGCAACTGATTGATCTTGGATGTCCGAATAATACCAACAACAACACTGAGTATCATCACAGACCTACAACATGCTCTGTTCCAAACCCCCCTCAGAACACAGGGTATGGTGATTACCCCATCCCACCCGTACTGCCAGCTTTCAACAGAGCAACACTCATGAAACCCGATACTTTCGATGGTTCTGGTAACTTTGAGCAATACGCCTCGCACTTCGAAGACTGCGCTGAATTGTCAATGTGGGACAGCCGTGTTAAGAATCTGATGTTAGCGGCGTGTCTTAGAGGTCCTGCACGTAATTTCTACATGAGCCTTACAACAGTGGAACGCAGAGATTATAATCTATTGTCGTCTCGCCTGGTTGATCGCTTCGGAAGTGACCACAAACATCAAACGTTATGGTTAGGTAAACTTGAAAATCGTCGACGTTCGAACGGCGAGAGCATTGCTTCATTGGCGGACGATTTGCGTCAGCTTGCGCAGAAAGCTTATTCTGATCTGGACCACTACTCTCAAGACGGCCTGACACTCAACCAGCTTTATAAACTCGTCTCGACAGAAATGAAATGTCGTTGCATGGACAATAATTGCTCGACGATAAACGACGCGGTTACTGTAATCGATAGATATGAAGCAATCATAGGTTCATCAACACCGGTGTCAACGATAAGAGCATGCGATTCCGAAAGCGCGCCGAGTTTAGAGTCAACTCTACAAAAGATAGAGGAAAGATTAAGCAAAATCGAATCGGCCCAGTCGACGCCCCGTGGACCAAAAGCATGTTTCACATGCAAGTCATTATAGCACCTTTGGGCGAACTGTCCTAGAAACAAGAATGCCAGACTCCCGCGGGACAACGATCGCTATAGTTACGACGTTAGAAATCAGCGCTCCGCACCTGAAGAAGTGCACACTGCGCGTACAGGGCGTAATGTCAATGAAAATGATAATGCGTTTTATGTAACTTGCTACATAGAAGGAATGTCGGTTAATTTTTTGATTGATTGTGGAGCTACGTCATCCTTAATCTCTAACCACTTCATCAATAAATTAGGTTCGTCACGGCTTCAACCGACAGACATCGTTCTTAAGACGGTGAATAGTGATATCTTAACAGTTTCCGGAAGAGCCGATATTAAGTTAGAAATAGGACCTAGCAAATATGATGTTCCATTTATCGTCAGTGAAATCGAGGCAGACGGTATCTTAGGTCAAGATTTTCTAAAGCACCATGCAGACAGCATCAACTACAAACGTTCTTGTCTAGTTCTTGGACACGATACAGTTCCACTTTGGACCGGGGGTCGAGCGAACCAAGTGTGTAGGTTTCAAGTTTTGGGTACACTCAACATGGCCGTTAAGCAAGAAAACGCCGAAGATATGCCACGCACGCCGTGTACGCACCAGGAAAACGCCAACAATGAGAATGTGTCCGGTGAGGACGCAGTTAATGAGAGCATCCCTCGCCATGGAAGTTCTGAGCTGAATATAAGTATCAGTATGAATGAATGTACCGAGTCCACACGCGCCGTTACTATGTCTCAGACGAGCCATGTTCCTTTAAACCCGACAATTGCGCACTCACCAGAGTGGTTTCCTGATGACCCAGCTTCACCCAGACGGATCGATGCACCCCAGCAGAGACGGGATGACGTCCTTAACTACTTCCGTGATATTCCGTCTGCAGCACACTTGGGCGCTGACAAAGTCCTAGACAAGGTCAGACAGACGTTCTATTGGCCAGTCATGAAAAAGGATGTTCAGAAAAACAGCACTTCACGCGATGTATATTCATTCAGAGAACGTTCAAAGCCCTCTAAAACGCCCATAGTCGCAGCCAAGGTATATGAAGCCCTTACACGATGTGTCGTCGACATTTATGGTCACTTGCCAACAACTATGTCCCACAACAGATACATCTTAGTTATATTTGACTGTCTACAGCTTATGATGGCTTACCGGTCTTCCTCTCATGCTAGCACTGGTGGAAGCCCAAACAGAATAGTATTTAGCAAAGACAACACCCCTCCCCTTCAAACCATTAATGATTCGCCTCCCAGTACTTACACCCAGTTGGAGACTAGCTCATTCTCAAGTTATGTGAGATCGTTAAACCAAATTCTGGAAAACGTTCATGTAGACCCGTTAAGGTTGTACGAGGTCTCTCATACTCCAGAATTGTTCAACAAAGTATTGCTGAGAATACTTGACTAAAGAGTAAAACAGTGATGATTATGTATTTTTTTTATGTTCCGTGTATTTGTTTCGTGTTATATCTGCAATTGTTTAATTGCTTTGTATATAATTATGTGGGCATTAATAGTCCTTAAACTAATGCCATGTCCAGGTCTTGTCCAAACAATGTAATGTAACTAAGCAGTTACAGATTTTCAGATAGTGTTATTCTTTATGAATACAAGTTTTATTCAATATATTGTATATTGTAAACAATGCATAATAACTTAAATCATAAGGATTTTTTTATTCTCTCATTTTTTGTCCGTTGAGATTTTTTTATTACTGTATGTAGTCTACAACTTCCCAAGAAAGTACTTTTAAGCGATGTGTCCGAGTTCTGTGGCCTCTGCAATGTTAGACTCAATTCAAATGATTGACAGTGGAACTTTCGTCGGCATAGAGTTGCAGTGATAAGCACGGTAGTTATTTTATTTTTCTGCATTTAGTAATGAGAGAGGACTGATCACCCACTTGCGATTTACTAGAAGGCAGGTACCTGCTATTTTTGTTTATTTTCTTGAAGGATATAGTCGAGAACCTAGTGTATATTATGCCGAGATTGTTGCCAATGAGTATACGATTTGTGTCTACATTGATATTGGCAGTTGACAGAAAAAGTACTATAATAATAGTACAAGTTGTATCATTGATAGAGAGAAGTCATTCTTCATCTTCACCAGAGATTACATTCCATGTTAAGTCAACTTATAGTAACATGCTCATCATCAACTACCAAGTCGTTAGAATTGCGTTAGGAATTCCTCCTCTCCGCATGTATAACAGAGACAGATTCTGGCCTCATTTACGACCACATCACTTTCAAGATTGCTTGACAACGTCCAGAATGTGCCGCTCCAGTAGGAAACTGAGAAAACGTCAAGGAAACCAACCATCACATCATAATCTCAACTGCAACTCATTATTCAACTCATCAATGCGTGTTGGACATCGTGCTATTGTGTATTCACTTTTCAAAAAAAAAAAAAAAGCGAAGGGAGAGAGAATGAGAATACATTTGACCGTGTTTGCTCATCATTCATTGACAACTTTAAATAGACATCTACATCATTTCATTATCAGCCGCATTTCTTCTGCTTCTTCTTCCTGTACTTCTTCTTCCACTTTCCGACCATCATCAACGGATTCAGGATTTCACTCGACTAGATCATCATCTTCTTCCGTATACAGGACATAATCCATTCACTGAATTTTACAACTATGTCTTCGTTTCGTCGTGCATCTACAACTACAAGATAAGTTCCTCATCTGAACATCATCATCTGCAAGAAAACCAAATACTTCAACATCTACAGAACTTCAACATCTACAGAACTTCAACATGAACCAAATTAAGGATACAACTTGAACAGTAACAGTCAACTTAAACTCATCTACACCAGCTTACAATTAGAGAAATGTCGACCCTTCAAAATTTTACAAATCTACAAATGGTAAAGAATCATCATCGGTACCATGAAATTGAATCATCTCCGAAATTATAAATATTCATCAACCAACATGATCAACTCAACTTCTACTAGACTCCGGACGAGCCCGCACATCTAATAAATATTCCGCAAGAAGTCAGAATTCTGAACATAACGAACTGGAGAAATATTATAAACAGAGTTCTTACATCTGACTATCGATAAGTCAGCGACGATTGCCAGATTGCTCTTCCAGAAAACCTTCAAATTGGTGTGTTTTCGAAACTTTTCGTACCAATTACCCAAATGGCGCGTGTATTGGACGGCGCGAGTTAATCGACGGATCAACGATGGAATATGTGAACCCAATTATCTTCGACGTTGAAGATGGAACATTATCGATACCTGACGTACGTTATTATGAACTTAACGAATCTTGAAGAAGACCAGTTACGTGACAGACCTGGATATGAACATTTTGTGAACATTTCTCAATTGTGATGGTGCACTTTTGTGGACAGTAATTTAATCGAGATTGTGCACTTTTGTGAGCATTAATTTAATTCTGATACTGGACCTGTGTGAACTTTAAAATTTGATTTGTAAGTGCAAACAGAACTGTGAAGACATTGGCACTGAGTTTGTGCTTTACTATTATGTTGTGTGATTTGGGATTAATCACACTGTGTTCATTGCTAATGTTCAGGATGTAAGTATATGTGTTATTAGTAAGATATGGTTATATTTTATGATTGCATATGCTATGTATTGACTTAATTGAAATTTAATTGAATTTTAATTGGAAAGTTTTGAGATAATTGTTGATGTAAATTTTTCTTGTTGTAATACTTTTTCATTGTTAGGGACTATTCTCTTTAAATTTTTGAGCTTTGCTAAATCAAACTTCAGGAGAAGTTTTATAAATTAAGGTAGGGGATGTGTGACAGCCTGAGGCAACGTCCGAAATCTGAATTTATCCGGGACCGTGCCAGTTTTACCTGTCAGTCGTGATTTGCATCACTAGCGATTATATCGCCGTTGTTATCATTTTACATGTATAAGAGTAGGTTATGAGTGCATAGTTAATGGAATTTCAGTCTAAATCTTTGTCTAACCTTTGAATAGAGCCCGGCAAAGCTTTTCGTCTGTTTTAGTGATATCGAGTTATCTGCCCATGAAAGAACCTGCTAAGAACCTACTGTAACCATGGCGCAGTAATATTGTTGACATGGAAGTTATTATTGTAATGTTAAAGATCCATATATCATATTGAGTATATATTTGCATGTATATTTAGCAGTGTTATTGTCAATGATTAGGTTGCTGCTTCTGTATCTTGCATTATATTTGTCTTGCTCGTCGAGCCAGCACGAACTATTTGTTTACCCATAATGCGTAATGCTGGGGCATAGCTGGCGCTAACATTTGAATGCTGTTATATTGCATCCAGTCTATATTGCTGCTACTTATTTGTTGTATGAAGCGGTCTTTATAGTATCTTTGTATTAAATGACTTATATTGTGTAACTGTACGGCTATAAAGTGCCAGTCTACCAAATGCTGCACTTAGCCTTATCACCTTACTTAGCTGGCACCTTGTGTCCTGCGATCTGATTGGTCGCCAGCATGCCAGCATCAGCGCCAGCATTGCGCAGGGTATATAAGGAGGTCCGCTGCCAGCATTGTCAGCCCAGCATTGATCACAAGATCGTACATGCACTTTTTATTCATAACGCTATTTATTGTATAACTATTATAGCTTCGGGTTTCAAGCCTTCCTCAGGTAATTGCTAAGTACATAAAGTAACTTTTATTAAGGCCAGTGTTTCTTAAGTCTATATTATTATAAGGTCTATATATCTGACAGTACTTGCTGCGGCTCACCTTCCCCCACATCCCACCTTTTAGTTGTTATTGACGTGTTGACTCTTTTCCTGACTTGTTGTTAGTGTGTCTATGTATGATTTGTAAATCCTTATAGATACGGGATAAAGACCGATCCCGTCCATTAAACTTATATGTCCCCTTAAAAACTGTTGTTTGTTAATTTGATTTGTAATTTGGTTTTACACTGTATAGACCTAGTGAGAAGTGGCTCACAGTACTGACCAAAAATCGAATAAATATCAAAATATCAAGAGTTTAGCGATATCTGTCACGGTGTTTAGTACCATTTAGTCACGTGATTTCCCACATTGATAAAGTAAATAGAGTACGTAAATATGTTTACGCAATAAAATGACATTTTTATAATCGTTTTAACAAGTAATACTAACGAGACAACTATTTCATTCGAAAGAATAGCGATGGATACCGTTAACTCAGGTATACCCAGTTAAACCTTAATAAACATAGCTTACCTGTCGGTCGATAGTATATTTACAACCGCTTTCATTTGACTTTGAAAGGACTATATATTTCATTTATATACTGGATGGATTACGCTGTTTACAGGAGGGTTGAACATCATGAATAGTTAAAGACGATACAACATGTCCAGACTCAAGAAGTTATGTATAATTCTACTCACAATAACAGCACTGTTCTTAGCATGTAAGTATACCCACCGAAATAAGTATACAGAGGTATTTGCCCCATTTACTTATCTGTAACAGCACTATTTGCAGAACAGTGAAGCAACATTATTTTTGTTCATAAAGTGTAAACAGCATACATTGATTGGTACCGTAGGTGCAAAATATAAAGCTTTTTTGTTCTAACATAACCTTGTCATAAAGTGAACGGAACATTCTGCCAATTTGGTCACATGATTGTTTGTAATTAAAACATTTTTCAACTTTACTTCTTTCTCTGTGTTTAATCATTTAGTGACTGTAGTTTTAGTAACCGGTATATGTGTGACCATTTGATAAACAGATTTTGAATAATTTAACAAATTTTAATTCTCCATCTAAAATGATATATATGCTGAAGTGTATGGAAAATTTAATTATTTTGATATATGGCGATACACGACAGACAGTGAATTTTGCAAACAAATTCTGTATATCATTTACTATAATTCCAAATTTGATGTATGTATACATGATTCATTATGTACTTGATTCTTTGTAATATAATTGTCTGACATGTATATCACTTGTATTTTACGAGAAAATGTCAAGATTCAACATCACTTGTCGAACATGCTTCTCGTATTAAATATTCAAATGTCTGTCAAACTAATAAATAACTGTTTTCGTATGACTTGCTTTGCTTTTTTTATTAAACTATTTTACTTGGTCATATGATTTTTTCAGATACATTGTTTCAAACTCATATTCAAGTCGCTGTATTTGATACTGCATTGAATAACCACAGTGGTGTTTGGCTTGATTCCAAAGATGGAGCAAATCGGTTTCAAAGAAAACCGAACTCAAAAGTAGAAATGCTTGAGACAAAAAATACTGCAGACGTGTTTGATGTTGCAACCACAAAGGAAACTAATATGAGCTATGTTAGCACACCACGTATAACCGAAGCAGTTAATGGTAGGCATACATCTAAGCACCAGCACAGTTAGTATAGCTTGGCTATTTTGACCTGAGGCTGACCTTTATGCAAGAATATATTACAATGTTCTGGCTTTGCATATATCAAATTCCGCAAGCAAATCGTGCAATATCGGCATTTAAGATTTATGTTTGTATTACATTTCGAGCGTCATCTTGATACTCACCGGTTGTGAATATACATTCGGTGTGTGTAAACGAAGGCAAAATATCGACTGTTAAAGTATGCAAATCAATAGGTCAGGCTCGTGTTAAATTAGCCAAGCTATATGATGACTTACTTTCTTACGTTTATTATACGCATTCGGTAAGAACGAAATGTCACGTGTGCCTTAATTACGACAATTTGATTAATTGGCAAATGCCTATATGCATCACATGAAGAATGAGTTTCCTGTTAAATCAAATTTACAACAACAGAAGTTAACATGTAACGTTTACCTTGTATTTCTCTGACTTAAAATTCCCAATAGCAGTATTAGTATTATATACCAAGCCAAGCGTTCTACATACGTGGGGTTATCCAAAAGTTCGTGGACTGTTGCTCTAAAGTATTTGTTTTAAGTCAAATCAGTATGAGAATTAGCAAACGGTGACATTAATCTATCACAAACAATAATCTCAAAATGTATCAAGAGTAACACGTTACCATAGCAGTATGTGATGTTTTAGGATTTAGATTTCGAAGAAATCGGTTGTATTATTGAGTGGTTGTCGGTTAGATCATACTTCATTGATAGTAATATCTAATATCCAATTCAAATTTCATTTCAGCTGCAAATACAGGACCAACTGCAGTTATTCTACTGACGTATATGCGGAGTGGCTCCTCTCTGACTGGAGATATTCTACAGCAACCGGATGACGCCTTTTATGTTTTTGAACCGTTAAGGAAAACCATGTTAATGAACTCTACAGCTAAAACAATCCATTTTTTAAACGGAACATCTCTGTAAGTTATTTAGTCCATGTGACAGACCGAAATCCATTACCAAATTGGTGAACAGATCCAACAATGATTTTCGGTTAGCTTGATATCTTAGCTGTCCGAAATCAGTTGAAGGACTTGCGGGACATTTTGCCAAATGACCTTTTGGCGGCCATCTTTAAAGATGGCCGCCGTTATTTTAAGCAAGCAGAGGGTTTAGGAAAACTTCGATTATTCCTCACTCACATGGGGTATCGGCTTGTTATATGTCTTAAAATGTTTGCAATTGAACCCCGCATATGATAATATATAAATATAAATATTATAATACGGTTATTAATTAATAATTATTGATGTTTTAAGGAAATTATGATATTTTTCGATTTTTTGTCGTAAATTTTTCTCTTTCAAATCGAATCTAAGTATGTATTTGAACATTTGTTGATTGTTTTATGCAGAGGCTGATTCTAGGCGTCCATAATAAACATTACATTGACAGATTTTCATTTAGAAATCCTTCATGAGCCAGGAATATTGGATACCTAAAAGTTTAATAATAGTCCTGTCTATAAATGGGATATTTAGGTTAGACCTAACATTGGATTGTATTGTAAATATTTTTTGGTTTTCTGTTAGGGAATATGTTGCAATTGAAGAATATGAATGATGACCAACTGCCATCATTAAGTGTTTTGCAAAAATCAAGATGGCGTCCAAATGGCCGCCAAAATCAGAAAAACAATCAGAGATGCTAGAAATTAGTTACAAATTTCTTTTTTGCCGATTGGTTGTGGTAAAATGGTTTTTACACATGTATTTATATTTTATTTATCGTTATTCGTCGATCAACATATTGTGGGATGGCATCCATGTCGGCTGAAATCAAAATGGCGGTTACAACGGCCGCAATAATTAACATATTCATATATTTTATTAAAAAAAATATTTAAATGATTTTTGTTGATATCGGAATTAAAATAGTTATCTAACATTCAAATAAAAGTTCGATTCGACTCAATTGACCCGTTGCCTTATTCAAAATGGCGTCCAAGATGGCCGCCAAAATCAGGAAATATGTCGATGGTACAAGAGATTAGTTACATTAATTACTATTGTTGCTAATTGGCAGTTGTGTAGATGCCAAACATAGTATCTATTTAATCATAACATTATTAATTATTATAGATAGCATACTAAGAAATCAACTACCGGCTGTAATGGCCATCATAATTGCTGAGTAAGCATATTTTATTAAAATCGTATAGTGTGTTCAAATAGTTTTTATTTGTATTGAACATTATATTTATCAGACATGCATTATGGTTTAACTTCAAAATGGCAGCAAAGATGACCACTTAACATTACATAAGTGGGGAATAAATTGTAGATTATTCTTCTTTCTGTATAGTATATATGGTCATCCTCTTGGGCATTATCGTAACATTGATATTTAATTACAAGATCGTGTGAGCAGCGAGTTATTTTTGTTAAAAACAAATAATCATCATTAACCACTATAAATAAGATCCCTTGAGAAGGCATAACCGCTGTCGACAATGCTCATGGATCTGGTAACCAAAGTCACCAATGATCTGCCTGATGTTGCTTGTTGTGCTAAAGTACCGTTTGACGAATAACGTCCAATATGCTGAACTGCCCTGGTTGATCCTTTGTCGAATTTGCGTATTCAAGGATTGATTTGACATGTGTCTGGTAACATCGTACCCTTATCTGTTTCGATAGTTTGTCAAGTTTGTCCAGAAGAAGGCGATGCTGTAGTTGGCTTTCCTCACAATGGTAGCAACATTGGTAATCATGGAGACCTCATCTATGTATTCCCCGATGTACTTATCTCTGCCACAACTTGTAACGTGTTATGCTGTTGTGGATGAAAAACGGAGTCTTAACACAAGTTCTCTTCCTAGTGATGCGGGTCACCATATACTTGTAAGGATTAAATGGCATCAACCATGGACCCTCCCATTCATTGCTCTAGTCTGCCCATTTCATCTTGTTAGGCTTAAGCTTTTCTTTAGTTAGTAATAACCCTGTTTAAGAGGTTGTTGTCAGCAAGCAGATGGTGAGTAGATGTTGCATGAATTAGAAGGTGGTAGATATACAACTCAAAAAAGTGGTCCAATGGCTAATCCCTGAGGTACGCCTGGTGTGACTGGTGCCGTGTTGGTGGACTGTTCTCCGACCAGTACATGTTGGGTTCTGATTGCAAGAATTATGCTAGTACTATTCCTGCCCAGAAGGTTCCCCTGATATTGTAATAATTCAGTTTGATAGGTTGCCTCTCCTTAGACCGAAGGCTTTCTTGAAGTCCCGAATGACGGGCCAATCTGATCTCCACCATCTAGGTAACAGTTGTAGTTGGTTATGGAGTACAGCTGGCTCTCAGTGAATCTCTTTCTGAACCATGTTGTTAGTTAGCTAGTATCTAAAACGTGTCAAGAAGGGTCATGCTCTGGCTTTGAAGTAACGGCGTGTGTTCGACCAGTTTACTTCACACAGACTTGATTGAGATGGACCAGTAGTTGCTAGGTCGCTATAAATTGATCTCCCGTTTTGATGAAGGGAGTGTCACTCTAGTCTGATGCAAGTATAGTATTCCAAAAACCTTTGTGGATGTTGTTTGGAATCGTTGCTTCATGCGGACCGTGACCAGTTATATTCTTTCTAACAACCAGTTTGTCCTCACCTCACCTCAGTCTTCCAACACTATCACCCCAGTGTCTGCGATGAGCTTTCTGGTCTTCCGCAGATCATCAGCGTCTCCATAGAGCTTCTCTTGAAGAGTTGTGTCTGTAGGCCACGTTGCAGTTCGATCCTGGTTGTGTCTTCTGCATCTTTGGAGGACATGCTCGACAGTTTGTTCTTCATCTCCGCATGAACAGATCGGAGACAGCACCAATTTGTACTTCCGGTACATGTAATGGTTCAGCCTGTTGTGCCCTGATCGTAGTCGAACCATAATCACTGACCTATTACGGCAATGGTAGGGGTCAGCATCTTGTCTTGGTATTGTAAAGTTCTTGATAATGGTAACTTTCTCTTTATATCTCACCTGTGCTGGTTATTGTACTGACTGTGCTCCCAGTTTTGCCAATTCTTCTGCTGTTTCATTTCCAGGCATTCCATAGTGGGCAGGAATCCACTGTAGGGCTAGTTTGCAGTGAGTAATAAGGCTATGTAGCATTTTGGCTAGTTCTGTTGTTTTGTTGTGAGCTTCGGTCTACGCTCTGTAGTTACTACAGTGCTTCCCTGTGGCTCTGTGGTGTCTCTCTTTGTTGCCTGGTGTATATTGGATGAAGATTCCAGCACCTCCATCTTTGATAGCTTTGGTGGCTGAGCCATCAATATAGACATGGGTCCATATCTCAGGAGGGTATTCTTGGCTTATCATGGCTAGTGTCAGGCTCCTTCGAACACATTCATCTTATTGCTTGCCTGGCTCGAGTTAATGGACTTGGAGTCTCACAGTTACTTTAGACAGATCATTTGCTTATTGGTTGACTATATCATCCCTGACAAGAGGTGTACTTGCTATGGTCAAATTAGGTGCAAATTATTTGTCGCACTTCTTGGTTTCGTGTTCAAAGCTGCTTCGCTTGATCCGATTTTTGGTCAACCCAGCTAATCTTGTTGCCATTGGGTAGTTCGGTATCGATCTGAACTTCTCCGCTTGAAGCATGGCTTTGGCTTGCCTTCGTTTGTATAATGGCTGGATACCAGTGAACTTTTCCATGAATTCAATCGGTGTAGACTTCGAAGCACCGGTCATTATGCACAACGCTTAGTTCTGGACCTAGTCGAGAGCTTGGCTGTTTTAATCCAGTTTGTCTATACTGAAGTTGTGCGAAATGCCCACTTCTTCATAATAGACGTTTGACTTGCTGATTACTGCTAATAATGGTTGGAAATTTCTGGGATGGTATATGGGTTTATAATTTTATATGGTACGTTGGCATAGTCTCTGAAATAACATTCGTAATGTGTCAATATCAGTGGTATGAGAAAAGTGCTAGGCAAGGGCAATGCTGACGCCCGTGACCATGCTTATGATTGTAATATCAGCCTTCTTCCACAAAAGTGTCGTTCTTGCCGGGGTATTCCATCTTGCCGCTGTGGTCCTCGCCACTATGAATACAGCACTACGGTCACTAACCCAAGATAGTGCTGTACTGGTTATAAAGAGGATACGTTTGTTGTTTACCCCTATCGTGAAGTTGACAAATTGTTCTGAGCTTGTTTCTGTGACTGTGTCTATAAATATTGGGCAAGTATGGCGATGGTAGATCTTGTCTGTAATCATGCCAGTTTCCGATAGCTGGTAAGTTGATGTCGCCTGTTAGCCATTTTGTCAATGTTGGATAGGCAGGGCGGCGGTGGTTGACTCCATAAAAGCTGGGTTGCTGATGGTGGTTGGTCACTGCTGGGTAATTGTTAGATTGGTGTAATGGTGAGCGGATCGCTTCCGTGGCATATTGATGGTGCTGCTGTGAATTCGGTGTATGCGTCGAGTTTGATGTATGTGCAGATTAGCTATTACTATTCTTTGACGGCAATGTGTAAATAAAACACGTATAACTATGTATGAAGAATATCTTATACATATGCCGAACCACGTTACCAACCCAACATACATTGGACAATCAGAACCGGCGGTACACAATATTGATCTTACTTGACTTAAGGATAAGGACAGTTAATCAGATAACACCATAGTAAGCACTTGGTCAGTTACAGGCGATGTGACTATCCTTATTCTCCAATTAGATAAGATTAGTAGTGAATACCACTCCCATTCGAACATACATGGTTGGCAACCATCTTAGAAGTCACGTCAAATATACTGTACATAAAGTGTTCTAATGTGACAGTAGATCTATATTTTCAACCTATAGCAGTATTCACATTAACACATTCCATTACGATACATGTTTTAATGCAATTTTTCATTTTGACATATGTGTATGTGGCGGCCATTTTGTCACAATTATGATTTCAGCCTACATTGCTACCGTTTTAAACGGGATAAGTCGATCACCAAATAGATATAATGTTATAATTTATACAGTGTATTGAAGTGGTAATTATGTTTGCAAAACTTACACTGCTATCGATCACAAAAGTATCAATTTGTAACTTCCTGGGACCACGAACACAATATTTAATTGATTTTGTCCACCATTTTGAATCAGCTAATGGTTCAATGCTTAAAACTCAAAGATTACTTGGAGCATTTATTACATATGACAGTTCAACAATTTATTTTACACTTCAACTTAAATTGTGATAAAAACAAATTATTTTCCTAACAGCTTGTCCTTGTAGCCACTATGTTGATTCCAGCCATCACGGATGCCTTAGTACACTCATTAACTCAATCAATAATATTTAATATAAATAAATAATTATGTTTTAAACATTCAAACTACAACCAATCTGCAAAAAAGCGATTTGATCCTAATCTCTGGCACCTCTGATTGTTTTTCTGAATTTTGGCGGCCATCTTGGACGCCATCTTGATTTCCACAAAATGCTCGATGATGTCAGCTGGGCATTATTCATATTCTTCAATTACAACAAATTCCCTAACAGAAAACAAAAAAACATTTACAATACAATCCAATGTTGGGTCTAACCTAAATATCCCATTTATAGACAGGACTATTATTAAACTTTTAGGTATCCAATATTCCTGGATCATAAAGGATATTTAAATGAAAATCTGTCAATGTAATGTTTATTATGGACGCCTAGAATCAGCTTCTGCATATAACAATCAACAAATGGTCAAATGCATACTCAGATCCGATTTGAAAGAGAAAAATTAACGACGAAAATCGAAAAATGTCATAATTTCCTTAAAAATCAATAATTATTAATCAATAACCATATAATAATATTTATATTTATATATTATCATATGCGGGGTTCAATTACAAACATTTTAAGACATATAACAAGCCGATAGCCCATGTGAGTGAGGAATAATCGGAGTTTTCCTAAACACTCTCCTTGCTTAAAATAATGGCGGCCATCTTTAAAGATGGCCGCCAAAAGGTCATTTGGCAAAATGTCCCGCAAGTCCATCAACTGATTTCGGACAGCTTAGATATCAAGCTAACCGAAAATCATTGTTGGATCTGTTCACCTCTTTGGTAATGGATCTTCAATTTTCAAGACCTGGGACATGGACTAATTAAAGAAAGCATGTATTTATCAATATAAACGTGTGAATTTAAATGTTAAGATCGTCGATTTTGAACCACTTAAAATTTATTTTTGACAATGACTGTCAGTTAGTGTATGGTCATGTAATACTATCCACGTATAAGAACGTACATTTTGATTCGTAAATGATTATTTAACAAATTCTATTTGTCGCATGAGAAATTATATTTACTCCTTTGTTCCCTAACGTAACGTGGCATATATAATTACATGGACATGCATACTGCGGATATTGTGTTTCATTCTTTATTTTTAAGTAGTTTTATTTCGATAAACTTTATGTTTTGATATTAGTAACGATTATGACTTACACAAAATACATTCGACATTATTATCGACAATAAATAAAGACATTGCTTCGTTATCTAATTAAACAAATGCTACATTGTCTATGTCTTATTCAATTCGCCTGAACTTACCTTTGTGTTTCTTCTTGGAATGGCAGGTCCACCTATAGTAAGGGTCTTTCAGTCCTTAATAATTTATCTTTTCGTCTTCACGCAGTGATGGTTCCATCGGTACTTATGGCGCCTCTTATAGTAAAAGTTGTTCCGGTAGTTACGGTCATTTTCTTGTAAAACCTCTACCATACTATATGACTTTTACTGTTCCGCTTCCCCAGTTCTCTTCTTTTTTGGCATTGTTTCTGTTCTTAGTTACGATTATTCTCATGGATTTGGGTTTTCTGGTAGTTACACAAGTTTTCATGGTTAGGTCGTTGCTTCTACTACTAATGTTAGTGATGACAAGTTTAAACTTTTGGTTATCTTCGTGGATTAAGTGTCGTCCCGTATTAAATGTTCTGATCGTGTATGATTTGGCGCAATACTTATTCTTTATTTTTGCAGGACATATGGCAAGAAGGATTTACATCGTATATACGAAGAGACATTATACGGCTGGCTAACGTGTGATCTGTCTCGTGTTTATATTGAATCACTACTTGATTTCTTTTTGACTTTGGGGAAGAAATTTCGCAGATACGACGTTTGTATGAGCGGTTATCGTAAATCCTTTGCATGGTTTCTTCAACGCAATGTACTTCATAATAATGAACATTTTATTGGATGCTTGAATATGCTACGTGAAATATGTCAGAAGTCTAAATTCCGCCTTGTGAAAACAATACGCGCAAATATGGAAGTCGCGAAATTAATAATGAATAGAATTCCAAAAAGCAAAATCTTACACTTGGTAAGAGATCCCAGAGCAACTATTGCATCACAACGAAAGTGGAGTAGGTGTCAAGAAGGAGTAGCATTATGTATTACTGAACATTGTAATAACGTTCGCAAAGATACAGCTACTAAACAATTCATTAAATCTGCCGAGCCTAACCGGTTAGACCAAGTGTTATATGAAGACTTAGCTAGCAACCCTATCGCCACTTCGCAAAAAATGTACTCGTTCATCGGTATGAATTTTACTGAAACTATTGCTAACTATGTATATAACATAACACTTGGCAAAGACAAGAGTGGGTGTATTATTTGTCTACTTAAGTGGCAGCTCGGCAAATCACTTGAAAGTTCAGAAACGCACATTGCAGCGTGGAAAAATAAACTTCCAGGGCAATATATTAACCAAACACAAATCATTTGTAAAGATGTTATAAAGTATTATGGTTACGAAGAATATCGAGCTCCGCCAGATTAAAGTCGTGAACAAGTCAAGGACTCCGACATAAAATGTTGGTGGAAACAAAACGAATAGAAATTTAACCATTTCATATACAAGACAGTAAGTATGTATATTAGATGAAAACATTGACTCACCAGTTAGTTTTAAAAGGTGTACCAGTTAGACATAACGTGTGTGTCAGCCTGCTTACCTTAGCCGATAAAACACGACACTTCTAGTCTCGGGAAGGTTAGTTCGAGTCACAGGGCTGACATAATATTTTTTTAAGAGTCTTTCAAATGAGACTTTAACCGACGTCCCTTGTATGGGTGTTGTATACCTGGCATGTACAATAACCCGTGGTGTTTCTGGAACGAGTACACTATCTGTATCTGCACTATCCCCCAAATCTAAAACGACAGAACTCTTCTGGGGGTTTCATCCATATGGATTATGGTGGCAAGGATAAATAAAATCATACAAGCGGTTGTCTAAAGCTGATATTATTGGAATACCAGTGTGTGTTGAAGACGTGAACCGTTACAGGTGGAGTGAAATGCTGATCTACTTACACAGGTGTTGTTTGAAAGTGGAACCATACAGTGCTGTTCGAGCCTGCGAGCTTAATAACTTTCTTTTCCGTGACTCATTTAAGCAATGTTGATTTCAAAAGTATTTCTTATAGAAAAATATAATTTTTACAAATATCTTTCTTTCGTTTTAGTCTTTATCAATAATACAGTTACCTGTGGTTATTTCCACTGTATTACTTAACATAATAATACTAAAAGTTTATTTCAAAATAGCATAGGCCACCGGCCCGAAATATACAAATAGTGATACATAAATAAACAAGAGTTAGCCCAACCTTTATCATATAAAAGAAAATACAAAACAGACAAGCCAGTGGATATAATTGTTTTTCATTGATATAATTACATTCTGTTTAAAGGGAGGTAACTAATTTAGTCATGTGCTTTGATTTTTTTCTATGTAAAGAGCGATATAAAAAAAGTTAAGTTACCAACCTTCTATGGATCTTTTCAGCTGTTAGGCCGCTCAAGCACCCTTTGACATATAAACTTCCCCTGGTCATTTGGTTACATATGGAAACCTACACTCGTGTCTCCCTGGTGAGACTATTTCTCTCCTGTGGATGTGGCAGCCAACATCGATCTGCGGCGCCCAGGAATAGACATTGCCCTCACATGTACCATTTTACACCATGGTGGAGTGGAGCATGTGGGTTTGCTCACAGAAATTAACCAGTGGTCCAGAGGGGGATAGAACCCGGGACCTCTCGATCCCGAAGCGCGCGTCCTACCTCTAGGCCACCGCTCCCCTATTGTGAATAGTTTTTAATGCTATGGCTTGCGACAAATCGCTTTGTTTCTATCCAAAGTATGGACATTTGTATATCACGGTGTAGATTCACTGAAGGTTTTATTATGTTTACTATTGAGGGAGGTAACTTCGTCAATATTTGAGGCTAATATTCTGTTCTATCTTCACGTTTGTTGTAGTGATTTCCCCTTATCTATCAGTAAGTAAGTTAAGTATTAACTTTTAGGCGAACAATTTTTACAATGACACAATCTTGCATGTTAACAACAGCATATGCGAAAATTAAATAATTGATGAAAAGACAAGAATACTTGATATAGGTGTAGCAAGTGAGCTATAGAACGAGAAGCTAGGTCATAAGTACAAATCGATACTTGGAGAACACAACAACAATTGTCCAAAAATTACTCTTTATGTACGAGGGGTGATCAATATATTCGAGGACTTTTCATCTAGCAATTATATACTGAGTTCCAAAAGTTCTGCATCTTAATTCAAAATTCATTTTTTGGGGAAAAGTTAACTTAAAAGAACTTTTTAGAAACACTGTCCGTTTGCCTACCCTTAGTGTTTATGTTGAACCTATTTCCGTTGGATTTCGTCACGCTTGAATGATCACACTATCACAAATGGTAAAAACGTCTATTCAAGCACGCATAATTTGGTTTCTTCAGTTTTTACTTTAATTTCACTTCCAATTTACTTGCATCGTGTCTGTGTTACGAAAAAACACAATAAGTTAGTAAAATAAGTTAGAAATGTACGCTTAATTTGATTGCAAAAATTGATAATTGTGAACGATGCGTGCATATAAGACGCTAGAAGCTGGTGTTTCACTAAAAATACATTGTGTCGAATTAAATTGACATGTCTCTATCATAATAAGACGGTTGTATCATTTCCATCCGAAAAAAAATGTATATGACGTATCACGTGACAACAGGTCAAGGGTCAATGCCGCTGACATAGACAGGTAATGCTGCTATATTTTTGCACCAAGAACAGCGGCATTGTTGTAGCTTAATTGTAGTCCACCCAACATTAAAATTATGGGAAACTTGCTTTACTGTTGCGTTTTTTATGTCAAAGCGGATGTTTCTTAAAAGCTGACCTGTTGTACAGACTCTATTGCAACATCATTACTTGTCTGCGGTCAAAGAGAGATAATTTTCGGTATTTATTACCTCCCTTCCACTACAAAATAGTTGTTTATCGTTGTGTGTACTTTGGAATCGTGGAGGGTGTCACATGTGGTTTTATTTTGGATCAATACATATCTTCGAATCGATAATTGTCGTGGATTCATATCAAATATACTTCGCTCTACACATGCGCATTTGAATTATCATAAATAAGTTGGAGATTCTAGTAAAAAAGACACATCATATATAGGATGCGGAACTTTTGGAACTCAGTATATATTGGCAGCTAGGCTCAGAGCCATTTAACATCATTCGGAGTATGATGTCTCTGACCGAATGCACTAATAAAATTATTTGATTCATACAAGGGGCGCGTGATGTTGGACGTCACGCGACGTCATTCCAAGCGTCACCGTCGGAGCAGCACATAGATCCTTTCTGGACTGATATCCGGTTCCATGTATGAGACTGGTTGTCTTTTACTACTGAAATAAGTAGTTAATAGCCGATTCTGGAATGTGAGGTGGAATAAAAAGAGTATCGATGCGTTATTGGCAACAAAACTCGGAAAAGGGCGGTTGGCTTACAAAATTAGATTATTTCAATTAAGACTGAAACAGGACCTATCAGGTTTAGGGCGCAATATCGAAATAACCCTTTTGATTTGGAGTCAACGATTTTATGAGTTGTAACCTATACTAGTCTTCGTTTTTGCCAGTTACATTTGATTGAGATATGTGCGTCTTTTTTCGCAGAATTAAACGGAAAGTGTCCCAAACGCGGTGTTATTTTTGCTGTTTATCCTTATTTTATCGACTCAACCGTTTTGCAGAGACCCTACAAATACATATGCAACGCAATCATATGAAAATGGCTAAATGGGAGCGCACAGAATCCATGCACAATTTAGTCAAGTCATTTTGGAGGTATCGCGAGGTATTTATAAGTTTCGCGTTAATTTTTATAGCGTGTAGTTTCTCAGAAATAACGTTACGCCCGAGATGCTCGACGGTGCGCGCATCACCATGGTTACAAAAAGTGACGTCATCAAGTAAATAGTGACGTTATCATAAAAAAAATACACAAATCGCGAGATGATTGGTTGATCTACATCAGCGTGTAATTTCATTACTCTAGTTCCAATATTTCAAAATTGAGAAGGAAAGTCCTCGGATATATTGATCACCCCTCGTATTATAGAAAGAGCTGTTTAAACTTCAATTTTTTCAACATGATAATTAAGTTCCGATTTTCACGAAAATAGGCTCATAAGATGCGCCTTGAGATGTTGATTATAATATGTACAAGTCTTATCAGGTCATAAGTATCATAAGCACATGACTTTCCTTGTATCCAGGTTAGTAAAGCGAGTACCTATAATCTTATACGTAACACGGGTAGTATAAATATTTAATGCATGGGTGATTTTTCCAATAAATCAATGCGTAACGTTACTCTGTGTTTTAGTGTCATATGATTATAAAGAATATATCACCTGTTGTCAATTGATATATTTATATTGAACTCGTTCAGGAAATATTATATAATAACATTTCAAAACTCGTTTAACATTTAATTTATATCAATTGACAACTCGTGACAAATAGAGCCTTTATTATGGCCTTCTCATTCTAAACCAGTGATATGTATATAATGCATCGAATTCGTGTATATTGACAAAACCATGACTTAACCATTAATCGTCTGTTTATGCTGCACTTTATTTACTCAATCAATGGTCGATACGATTGTTCCATATTTGTGCACATATTTTAAGCGTATAAACAATGTGCCTAAGTATTCAACTTTACCTTGTACAGCATTCGTCAGGCTTATCGATGTACCTGTTTGCTATTATTAGTCGATTTGTTTTATTTCGATAAATCAATCTAAGTAAAAGAATAATTCGGTTAAATAATGAGAAGGTTGTAACTATTAATAATTATTAATTGTGGAACACCCCCACGTATATAAAAGCCTTAAAGGTTGAAAGGTATATCGCTGGCTTAAAATGAGAGGGTCGTAACTTCAAACTCAATATTTTGAGAAAAGAAGAAAACTGTCTGATAATCACTCTTATAACTTGTGGTAAACAAGATTTTTCAATTTTAGTTTGGTCAACATGACAAGTTCTGATTTGCATGAAAAAAGCTCCAGTATTGTCGTTAATTTTTATATGTTACGTTATTCGCTTTTAGTTTATTCTTGAATAAGGGACATGATGCGAAAATAAAGTATTTTTATTACACAAATTAAGCAAACTTAAAAAAAATATCTGGGCTATAAAGAGATCGAACCAGGGAACACAAGATTATAAGTCAGTGGCTATACCGATTGAGCTAGTCGGACACATGCAAATTATTAAATTTATGCACTATTAAAACCCTGCAACAAAAATAGTTCAATCATTTTATAAACGTTATATTGTAGATATGAATTAGTGTTGTTGTAGTGAATAAACTTCTATTATTGCAAAGACTATTGCTTTTTCCATTACATGTACTATGCAAAGTCTAATACAAACGACACGAACATAACATACACTTTAGGGAGATATTCTCAAATTACCTAATATAAACTAACGTACATCCGCCATTTTGATTCGAACATTTCAGTTATCGATTCATGCTACCTGACCTAAATCACTGTAAGATTTAGGACAGGGAACCAGACTATACCGATATTGCGCAATTTGCTTGCGTAAATTTATATATTCAAAGTTAAAACCTTGTAATATGTTCATGCATAAAGGTCAGAGTCAGGTCAAATTTTTCAAGCTAATACCTGACTGGTATAATTACAATCGGTCAAGCAGATGACCTGCGACAGGTAATTAAAATCCGACTATACGTGTAAAAGTGAGTTATAACAAGTTAATATCAAGTTATCCATATGCCGGAGGCTGTTCAGATATATTTGCGCTTATATTTGCACGTTCAATAATTTTACACACGCCTTTAAAGTTGTTTGAACATATTATATACGTACTTACGTTGAGCCGTTGTTTGGCACACCATTGAAAATAAACTTCTTCTTCTATGAACCAGTTGGTCATTTGTTAGTATAAATGTTACCCCAGTTATTGGATAACCATCAATGTTACAATTATGTTCGGACAATCCATATTTTACGCTCGATCTATATCTCATACTGCTGTAACTATACACGGATTTAGAATGAAAATCGGATACCTTTTTGCCACAGGGCGTTTGTAGTTTAAATAAAGATTTGTGTTAAGATTTTCTACAATCGGATTGTTGACATGTTCGGGTATTATAGTTCGGTAGTATATAAAGTTTAAGCAATTATTCAGTGGTCATTCAGGAATGTTGTACATGTACTAGTATTTTATTTTGTTGGGGTTTTGATTATGACGTGGTTTTGAAACATGGTTTAATCCGTTTGGATATAACAAAATCAAGGTAAGAATCTTTTCTACTGTATCGACATTGTAACTTAAAATAGTTAAAATAAATAAAGTTGTAGGTCGTTATTGTTTTTTTAGCTATGACTAATGCGCAGTAAAGGTGGTTGATCCAAAGACCCTATAAACTACATAAGGGTGTGTTGTTGCACCAAAGAGACAAATAGCCGATTGTCTCGTGCTAAGGATGTCCGATTGGTTTAAAGGTTCGAGCCATTATTTAACCGATTATTTCAATACACGTGAAACAACAGGTATCATTGTTGTATGGTACTCACCGTCCTTAGTGCTAATGGTAGACCCTACGTATGTTTCACGGTATAGTGCATTAGCGACCAAGCTGGACCCCCATAAACCTTTTATATCTTAACAAATACTATGTCCATTAGAACAAAAACTGGTATGTGTTAATAAAACACCTTTACCAACTCTCATAAAATAAATAAGAATTTTAGGTGCACAGAAAAGTGTACTTTGCATTCACTTCTAATGCAAAATTTTAAGTCTAAAATAGGGTAAATACGTATGGGTGATTGAAGAAAACGGAACAGCAAAGATCAGCTTTGGTCCAATATAACTGTACATTAAGTTACACACCAGTGACCATTGTAAATGTATAATGAGGCCCATACATAAACATTCATTGTTATTTATATAACTCGAGAATATTTGCAAGAAAAACATTGTACGTTTTTGTTTGTACAAATGATCATTGCAATCAGAAGATGGGCCTCAACTATGTACACATTGATGACCAGACAAAATTAAGTAAAAGTTACCCATTATGTACCGTTATAGTTGTTACAAATACAATAGCATTATTTTAACTGGCTGATTGTAATGGCTTATTTTACTCCCTGTCCATTTGTTGATTAAAATACCAAAAATAATACATAAGACACTATGGGGAAAATCTTAATTAGTGAGTACAAAAATCTGAAATTTAAACACAGAGTTGGTAAAGGTTATTCAGTGAACTATGCCAAATTTCGATCAAATTGCATAATCACTTTTAAAGATATTTAAGGTTTATGGGGGTCCAGCTTACTCGCTAACGAGCTATACGCTGTACTTTGTTTCACTAACTAGATAATGGAGCATACTGATGCCGGGACAGATATTCGTGTTTTTGCTAGAACTATCACCGTCCAATATCTATTCAGACAGACATACGAGTTTTTGGCTAGAACTATCACCGTCCTTTATTTATTCAGACTGATATACGAGTTTTTGGGGCTAGAACTATTAACGTCCTTTATCTATTCAGACAGATATACGAGTTTATGGCTAGAACTATCGCCGTCCTATATCTATTCAATTGATATTAAGTCAGTTGTCGATCAGTGATCTCAGCTCTGGTGTATTGTAAATTGGGCGCACAGTCACCTTGTTTACCGTAGCCTGTTTGAGCATACTTAACGATAGTGCAAATATTTGATTAGATATTTCGTGCAGAAATGAATTGATGACTGTCAATACAGCTAGATTTTTAAAACATTCAGATACACATTAAAAATCGGACAATATTGGTATATTTAAAACGGGTGACTCTGGACAGTGGGCCTTTCTGACCCGATTCCAGAGCAGCCACAGTCAACTTACTTTTTAAATTCCGAGCCTTTATTTGCCAATCAGTTTTCTGCTAAGATATGGCAGACATATACAAGTGTCTACATCCGGATTAGGACCGTGTTGCCCGGTTTGGTGTCAAGCGCGCTTACTCATGAGCTACGGAGGCAAAGAGTGATGTACAATGTAGGTCCGAAGAAGGTCCACAACAAGTAAAACACTAACAAAATAAAGGAGACTGGTTAACCATCTATATGTACAAACAACTACGTCGAACTGCGTGCATATTCCTTTATTGGATATCAATATTTATAACTGTGGTCCACTTCGGTTAAGTGGTGTCAACTACAAGCCATCTATTGTATCGATAGGGCCTTTGCATTCTCATCTCCGTATACAACGTTTGATCATGTTACATAATGTAGGCCCTATTTCTGGAAATAGCTACGGTCTACGTTATTACTACGGTGAACCGGAATCTAAAAGGATTTACACCTAATGCCTAGGTCCCACTGGGCATTTTTCTTCGGCCATGTTCTGCCGCTTTCATAGTTAAGCAACTGCAGGCATCGGTTAAAGGGTCCTTGTGGTCTAGATGAAACTTCATCGAAGTCGTTAGAACATTTGTGAAATTCGAAGATAATTTATTTAATTCGGGAGTACAACACTGCTCGCTGAGACCTAGACTTTAGACCACATACTATGTTCAACTATGATCCATTATGGTCAAATTTGAGTTTCCCTACTTACTGCGGTCAATTAAGAATGATTTGACCATTGCTTTATAGGCTACATAGTGTATAGCTATATCACTTAGCGT